>OX438987.1:16499461-17699461 GCA_949316085.1 Hypercompe scribonia
TTGTTCGTCTAGTTTTTCAAAGTCAATGCCAGAAACTTCTGTGTACCATTTGTGGAACGGTCCTGGGCGGACGAAAGCTGAAATAACATTAATAATAATTATTGTAAGTTAAAATAGAAAAATATATCCAAAATTTCGACAAAATTTAAGATTGCATAGTGTAGTACAATAGTTAGCAAATTATTACCCATAGATTACCCCCTGATAGATTTCGCATACAGGACGAAAAACGCAATACATGCTTGCTATGGCTAGCATATGAAGTGACCAAGTTTGTTACCCATAGGCACACCAAAATCTTGACAATTTAATTTTTGTTTTGTATTCCAAATATATTATAAATGTAGTACAGTAAAATGGTGTGGTAAATCAATTTAGAGATTCTTTTTTGGGTTTCAAATCACAATGATTCTATAAAAGTTTGACTTCAAAAATGAAAAAGTAAAATATCAATTATACTGATCATCCAACAAATTTATTGATCAACGTTCTAACTCTATTCTATCATTACGGTTTGATGCACTTTAAGTGTGACCGTGAAATATCTAATCAAAACGAGTGCAAAATTTAGCGAAGTCGAATCGAATAAATTTTCAGTAATTTTGAATCTATTAGGGCGTAATCTGTGTTGTTGCCGCACGCCTCACGACGATAAGGGACAGCTCGCCGTCAGGTTTGTCGCATCTTGAGGCGTATACGTCATTGCCGTTTTTTTCTTGTTAAAATTTGACTACATCCATTGCATGTGGTAACCATTGCCGATGTTGTTGGAAATCGGTAAAAGCACGAGAAAAAAGGTATTATACAATCTATTCTCTTCGATAAACTGTCTTTCTCAGGCATTCTATTTCAAATTGCAGTTAAATCCATCCTCAAATCCTTGAATGAGTGAAAAATACAAAAGAAATAAATTTTAATTCAGTCTACTTTTGTGTGTGACCAGTACCTGCAGGCATTCCAGAGTGGCATCCACCGAATGGTGGAGACGCTACGAATGAAGCTACTCCGATGAGTATTCTTTGACCTTGATCGTTGGTGTACACCAGTGGACCACCGCTGTCACCCTGGAGGTATAAATATTTTTTATTATTTGAAGAGGCCGTCAAAGTGGCTCTACTCTATCTAATGGGAAATATACATAGGACCCAAGAGTTGTCGTCACCATACTCATTGCGAGTGCCTATAGAGGCCTTGTGAGATGTTTTTTCACACCCCGTTTGAATATGCAAAAGGCATGACAGTCATCGTGGCAGTGTAAGGCTCACACATTTTTCATTATAAACGGTACCTCTACGTCAATGGACCTCCGATCTCGTACTCATCAACGAAATACGATTGCACGGATACTGTCGCTTTAAGTTGGTGATAAAGTTTATGTTGTTTCATAGAGAAAATCTACTGTAAAGACATCGTGATCATTAGATTGAAAAGTTTCTACTGATTAGAGATTTGAAAATATTAATGTTTGCCATGTCTTTTGAGCAATAATTTAATAGTAATTAACATTACCTGACACGTAGACTGGGATGTCACGTTAAAATAGCTGGTACAAACAGTAGTTTCAGTGACAATAGCGCCAAAGGTAAGTCTGCAAAGAACATTGCTGATACCTCGGAGGAACACCCATTGGAGTATGCGGGGTGCGGGACCTGAAATGAAAATGTTTTGATTGATTCAGCTTGAATTGATAGTGGCGGCCTTAATATGAACTGAAAACCAAAATATTATTGCACCATCATAATAAATATCCATAACGATAGATTTACGCCAGTTTGTTTACTTACATCTCTCTAAACTCATAGGTCTATAGGTTTTAGTGATCAAATATAAGCGAGGCATGCGACACGTAATCACGACTGTCTAAGATCCCCACAACTGGATTTATGAAGAATATACTCAACCATGTGGTGACGGACTAAGAATACATAGTGTTACCACTCCTATTCATCCCGTGGGTGTCGTAAAAGGCGACTAAGGAACCAAGTAAAAAAGACAATGTCATTACAAAGAGAAGTAAAACTTGAAACAAACCCTATCCCAACCCGTCTGGTCAGCGTAGAATAGTAGGCCAAAACCTCCTTGCTACGGAGAGGTCTATGTCCAGTAGTGAACTGTAAAAGGCTGTTGATGTTGATGATACTTAACCAGTCAAAGGATTCTTTGAACACAATTCTAATTTGCCCACGACCTAATTGACGAATCAAGTGAACTATTTCCCTTAATTTCATTTATGATAATGAAAAACTAATCTAGTTTGCCAGGACTCAGGTATTTATATATAACTTGTTTTAAAAGCTAAAGATGGGACGAAGGAAGAAAGAATTATCGCAACAACGCTAAAATCTTCTGTACTCACCGTTAGTCCAAGTGCGGCCGAATCCACTAGCCTCCAACACTATATCTGAGACATCTTGCGAAGCATCTGCTAATGTTTGAACGCGGATTGGTTGGAGATTATCTATAAAGAAAACAATATGATTTATAACTTTGATCTATAATAAGTATGCGCCAATGATGTCAAATGGGCATTTGTTCGAGCGAAATTATATGATAGAATAATTTAAAGTTATATGATAATTACATGCTTCATGTACTTTTCACAAGCGTGTGGAATGAAAAGCAAAGTTAAAATATTCGGTTGCATCATATATTTAGAGGAGTCGCGATAGTGATCCTATATCAGCACATTTCCGTCCCGATAAACCGTTATTTATTAAACAGTAAAAGAAAGTGAGAGGAAGGGCAGAAGGAACACCAAAAATCTTTAATAGTCCGCGTTGGACATAGACTTTTACTCAGAAACCTCACAATTTAACTCATATCATGGGTGCCAGAGTTTAACTACCACTTGTACTCTAAATATATGTATGTTGTTTAACTTTATGAGAAATTTGTTCCATTGTTCCAATTTTTTTTTAAAGTCTACACCCGCTCTAGGAATAAGTCCTGTGTCATGAACATCCAAACATAAAACAACAATTTGTGGATCACACAAAGTTTGGACCATGTGGGATTTGAGCCCACAACTTGAACTTAAATCACTAGGTCAACTGTGCAGTCCTTTATTCTTCAATTATTATTATTATGCCTTTATTTTGTTAATACCAGAACGGGGTAAAAGTTTCTCATGCCATGGGTTATAGCCAAGTGTTAGAAGGGTTTAAGTTATGGTGTATGTGGATGAAATTGAAAATGTGGTGAGGAATTGCCAAGTAAGTTTACAAGTGTTTAATTAAACTGTTTTTGAAGCAGTTGTAAAAATGTGGTGGCATTTCTAAAATGTCTAAACTACGTTGAAGGTTTATAGGTTTATTCCATGTTTTTTTTTATATTGAGATCCTGCCAAAGTGATTCTACTCTGCCTGATGGAAAGCATGAATAGAATTCAAGAGTTGTAGTCACCATATTCATTGCAAATGCAGACAATGCAGTATGGTGACCCACATTATGACGACACATTTTTCACACCCCACCTGGGGACGTAAAAGGCATGACAGTCATCGTGACAGCGTAAGGCTTACCCAGTTACCACGACAATTGTAACCCCTGCATCAATGGGCCTCCGGTCTCACACTCACCAACGAAACTCGACAACGAGGATGCTGGCGCTTTAGCTTGGTTTTCTGTGGGAGGGTAGTAATATCCCGGTCGAGCCGGCCCGCTCGTGCTGAAATCAGTGTGGCTCTACTACCGAAACTCTGATGACTATGTGGATTATGTTTACAGATATTTACTGCTCCCCACTGCCGTTTAAATTCTATTGCTAGACCTTGTATTTGGTAAGTTTTTCAGCTATTGCACATTGGACATTATGGGTATCGGTACTGCTATGTTTATATGATACATATATAGTTTTGTTTACTTTATCGTGATGTGTCTGGTCGATTTAAATGAAAAGTCTTATCCCTTATGATAGGTCTGTCCCAGTATATTTTGAGGTTATTGTTTTATAGTACTGATTCCAGCTTACATATTGTAATTGATAAAACAATTTTATATCCATATATATAAATAAAATTGAAGTGTCTATTTGTAATATTGAAATAACCGATTTTTATTACATGCATATGAATATACATCCGATACATAGTAGTAGTGCTAGTGATAGTCTGTCTGTTTGTGCCGGCTAATCTCTAGAACGGCTGTAACGATTTTGACAAGATTTTAACTAACAGATAGCTGATGTTATAGAGAAAACTTAGGTTACTTACATTTTAGAATTTTGGAATTAAAAAATTCGACCTGGACAAAGTCGCGGGTGAAGCTAGTTAAATATAAAACTATGATATTTATCTGTAACTGAATGACTCACCTGTGAAAGTGGCAGGTACTTGCAGCTTAATGAGGCTGATGTCGTTCGGTTGAACACGACCAGGGTCTGAGTCGTTGTATGAAGGATAATTCCAAAACAAGTTCGTTTCTTCCAGATACTCCGGTGTTTCATCTAAGGAGACCGCACCACCACGAACAAATATGTTGACAGTTCTATTGCAAACATAAATGCAATGTTAGATTATACTACAGGTTATATTATAATAAAGAAATAAGCACGTCAATCTGTTTATCAGCGACTAAAATTAACAAATATGATAGGTGTGAAAGTAACATTGCCGCAACTTATCAGGAACATCTCGTGGTAGACTATGTTATCAATCAATAACAAGCAATCACAATTGAAATACAAATAACAAAACTTCTCATATTTCTCTATTTATTATACTGTATTTAATTAATTTACAAATTATGGTTCAAAAATAAACGATTCTAGATGAATCGAATTCAGAGTAAATAGATCGGTTATTGAAGCTGAATAATTTATTTGTAGCTAGCAATACTTGTCCGTGTGGTGACGGATTAAGAATACATAGTGTTCATATTGTATATTCTATTCATCCCGTGGGTGTCGTAAGAGGTGACTAAGGGGAAAATCTATTCAGAAAAATATCAAAAACACAGAGAAGGAAAACTTAAAGCAAACCCTATGGGCCAACCCGTCTGGTCAGCGTAGTATAGGAGGCCAAAACCTGTAAAAGGCTGGACTGTAGAAGGCTGTTGATAAGCTAGCACTGCTGTTTAATTTCACTTTTGAATTGAGAGAGCTTCGTTAGACGTTATAGTTTGTAAGATCGTTGAATATGTCATCAGAATGATATAATTTCAAACAAAAAACACTAGTCATGGAGCCTATAGTAACACTTACAAAGCGGTACAATGAGCGGCGCTGATCAGCCACTCTGGATGTACAAAGGAAGCTCCACAGCCGACAAAATTTCCAGCGGCGCGCTCTAAGCGAAGATGTGCTTGATGTGGATGTTGACCGAGTTCAGCGTCCCATCCTGAGACTATACGGGCTGATCGCGCTGAAATGGGTTTTCAGGCATGTATGATTTTGATGAAACTGTTTCTGTACTCCATAAATTGTACCTACGTTTATGATGAGAGAAATAAATACAATATTACTGTTATTATTATTATTATTATAGGATTATTTACTCTACTGTACTATATCATTTGGATGATTTGGCAAACATTTTTGGGCCTTTGTACATAAAATATTGCAATATCAGAGATTGAAATGCCGAGGGAATTTGACGTTCGGCTGTACGCTGCCTGGATGGGGTGCGGATTTGAAAAGTTACACACATTTTGCATGAAGTATCCCGTACCCCGTCCTAGCCCCCTACTAACTACGACACTGGCCTCGGTCCAGCCCGGACACGGGTCGATCTAATATAAATCTTCCTTTAACTTAACCTCTGTAACTAAGAGTAGACGCGCTGTGTTTGATTAGAATAACTGACGAGTTATTAATTAATTGGTATATTTTGTGCAGATGTAAAAAAAATCTAGTAATCAGCGACTGTAACAATTCGAAACTGAATCCAAACACCTAGGCTTATTCGTAGACCTTGAATCAATGTTGAGTATATTTTAATTTGACAAACATGACATAAAATCATGCCTGTTGCCCCGGAAGGGCAGGTAGGCATATTAAAAGCCCATTTTTCACCTGTATTTTGATCCCCCGTAATAGATGCCGCTGATCGTAATATTTTCTTTGCCAGAGCCTTGTTCATTGGTCAGTGGGTGCACGGTTGCAGGTAAGGTTGGCTTGGGACCCTAAGTTCTTAGAGAGAACCCTATGCATCGTTTTCATTTAAAGTTGGTATTAAAATTACCTAAGACGATGTTGTTTAATAAGCATGTGACGCGGGTTGAATTATTTTGTCTTCTTACCTGCTGGAAGTATATCTTCAATGAACTTCGGTTCCAGATATGCTGACTGTATCTGCAAGGGAGTGTTTTAAATTATTATGGGACAATAATCAAGCGTAACAAAGACTTCGGTTATTGTAAACTGTTGTAAGTTTTAACCTTTTTCAATTTTATTCCAAACTAGCTTTTGCCTGCGCTCGCTTGGTATTTGGTCTGCCACATTAAGTTTTGTAACAGATCATTTTATTTATATATATATTTTAGTAACGTAGGATACCTTTTATTAATATATATATATATATTAGTAGTAGTACCTCCAAGAACGTATGTACAAAATTTCATGATGATCGGTTGAGTAGTTTTCGCGTGAAAAAGTAACAAACATACTAACATTCGCATTTATAATATCAGTAGAGATGTAGTTAAATCTAGAGGATCTAGTGACAAAGATTGGAAAAGACTTGCTTCAATGATTTGGTCACTTTGAGAGGATGGATGATAGAAAAATGTAAATCTTTTTGGAGGGAATGTGTGTGGAAGTGTTGGTTGTCCACGGCGAATTTTTCTGGGCCAAATTGGTGATGTTCTGAAGAAGAGACATGTGAAAAGTACCAGGAATCGAGGAGCATGCATCAATCGCTGCATGCATGCTCCTCGATTCCTGATACTTGACGGCATGATGATATATAGGCAATATCCGTGACTTTACATACATATGTATGTAGAAAAATAAATAGCACTATGGCCTTAAAAGTGATATGGGCAAATTATTAGAATAAGATTGACAAGCATGCAATTAGTTAAGATAGATTCGGAGTGGTTAATTCACTATTGTAAGCATTTAACTATAAAAATGCTAATAGGACAAGTTAGTTGTAAGTATGTAGGCTACCACTTAATAACAAAAATATCGTCACGTGTGGCTCATTAAATCTTTATCAAGATAAAGTAAATAATTATATAACTTCCAAAAAAGAAAAATACTGATAAACAAGGAAAAATAACAAAACTTCAAGACGTACTTGCAATGATAATCACACATCAGATCACATGATGATATGACCAGAGTTGTAACAAAAAGTTACCTGAATAACTGCGACGGCCAGCAATAAGAAAGCAGCTTTCGTCAACATCTTGGCTACTATTCTGATCGTTCTCCAATCACCAACTAAGGGGGCACTTAGCTTTTTTGTTATTGATTACTAAAAATATTATTCAGATAAGATAGTTAATTTAGAATTGATAAGTTAATTTCTGCCAAACGCGCTAATAATCTACATTATTGGAGGTTACATTTAAATATTTGATTTAGTATGTGTATCTTTATTGTTGTTGGGAAATAACTCGGTACTTATCGGCACATCTATGTTGAGAATATAATAAAGTGTTAAGGATGAGTAGTCTGCACATTTATAATAGGATGTGAATAATAAACCAACATACTGATAAATCTTCGACGGATTGGGAATACAGACTGTCATCACGCCTATTTTTGCAACGCGTGTTGTAAGAGGTAACCAAGGGAGCAAAATATGCAAGACAATATCACTGTAAAGAGAAAAAACAGTAGCAGTCGTGGGACTGCCGATAGAAGTGAAAACGGAACTATTAAGTTGAGAGTAATTAAAACTATACTATACTACACTCACAATACATTTACGAGAATCTTTTGTATGTGCATAAAAATCTGTGTAAATTTAAGAAAAATAGTGATCTCCATCAATTTAATTTAAGAAATAAAAATAAACTTGCCTTGCACACTACTAGGCTCCATAAAATATCGAATTCGTTTGTGGGTCAATGTATACAATTTTATAACAAATTACCAAACAACATAGTATTATTATCTATTAGTAAATTTAAGAAATTTGTTAAGCTGAGGTTGTCCAAAAAGGCTTATTACTCAGTTTCAGACTATGTCACAGATTTAGATGTTTGGAAATGAATTGCTCTTTTTTTAAGACCTATGATTGTGAATGTAACTGCTAGTTTAATATTTAAAAGATTTTGAGTTAAAAGAGTGGTGGTGAGTTTCTTTCCTGGGTTCTTTTCTCACCACTCTACCATGAACAATCTGCGAACCCAGCTAGCTGTAATTTTAATCGACAGATTGTTCATCTTTCATCTTTTATTGTTTTTTTTATGACGTTCATAAGTGTCTTTTGTGACCTAAATGAATAAATGAATTTGACTTTGACTTTGACTTTGACTATATGCAAAAATTATATGAAATTTTTTATGTTTCATATATAGCTATATATAATATATAATATCATATATAATATATAATAATAATAAATTTCATATATAATATATAATATCATATTCTCCATAGCTATAGATATACTATTATCATTAGCATGTCGATGACGCGAACCGAGGATTTTACCCTCTACCAAAACGCTCAACGCGCCTAAAGAAGTTTTCACTTCAAAAAACTTCGAATATATCTTAACCAACCCGTCTGGCCAGCGTGGTATAGTAGGCCAAAACCTCCTCATTAAGAAGAAGAAATATATCTCTCAGTGACCTGTTAAAAGCTGCTAATGATGATGATCATGATTACCAACGTAGACAAGGAACATCACTAAACTGTTGGCAACCTTTGAAAAAATAAAAGATATAAAGAGCGAAACAATACAATAATTTGACGAAAAATTAGGGATGTTAAAGCTCGGTGATTGTAAATTTTGCTGAGAAAATACCTTAACTATTTGAGATGTAGTGATGTCAAATTGATTCGATAATTATTGCACTGTAATTTGTTTCTGTGAATTTGATTATGGTACTATTTTGTTGCTGACATATATGTCTGATAATAGAGATAATAATAGCCGAAGCAGGGAGTGAAAGTCTGAAATGGTTTTATATGGCAACCACAATTCACTTTTCATTAAAAACATGGAATAATTATAGACGAATACGAGTATACTCGTTTCTTGACTAATTGGATTCCGAAATTCATTAGTGTGGTTTGGTTTCAAGTTCTTATTTAATTCCTCAGCAAAATTGAACATAATTGATTGTGGGTTTGCTTATATCTGATGTTATCAGACTTTTTTTACTCATAGACATCTTTCAAAATTTTTCTGGTTGCGATAGTTGCAGTTACATTTCTTAGATTAGATCTAACTGTAGAAATTTACATTGCGACCGAGTTTTAAATACGAACTAACAAATTTTGGAAAAAAAGAAAGAATTGATTGGTTAGGTAATTAATTGATTGTGCTGTGAGTGCATGTCAAAACAGTAAAGTAAACCAATCAAAGAACTTTACTTTTTCACATCTACTCGCAGTACAAGGAACCAATCTATTGTCATTTATTTTATTTAGAAAACTCTCCATTCGGAGTGGTGAAAACAAAAGGAAAAATGGTATATTTTCTTGTGTTGTATTTATTGAAATATGTAATTAGTACACTATTCATTATTGTTAGAGTCATACGACATTTTAATGTTTATCACATTCCTAATATAATTTAAATTAAACTTTAATAACAAAATATTGATAGTTTTAATCGAAGGAATGTATTTGATGGATTGACAACAAATTATCAACATTTGCTTCAGTTTTGTTACTCAATTTACTTTTTACGTGGTTTGGTATGATATTAAAACCTTTTTCACAAGGCATGACAAGGGAGACGCTATCAAATGCTTCCATAATATTCATTCGGGTGTTTTTATTTGTGGCCAAAATGTTTGATACCATTTTTTAAATTGCACCTTCAGCTCCTCATTAGTACTTAATTCGAGCAGCTTTATTACATACTAGCTTTTGCCTGCGACTTCGCTCGCATGGAAATTGGTCTGCAACATTAAGTTTTGTAACAGTTAATTTTAAATAAGGATTTTTTTTGAATAAATTGTATCCTTTATTACTTCTAATACCTCCAAGAACATATGTACAAAATTTCATGATGATCCGTTGAGTAGTTTTGACGTGAAACCATATCAAACAAAGTTACATTCGCACCTATACTAATATCATAAAGCTGAAGAGTTTGTTTGTTTGAACGCGCTAATCTCAGAAACTACAGGTCGATTTTGAAAATTTCTTTTTGTATTAGATAGCCTATTTAATGAGGCTATAGGCTATATATCATCACGCTAAAATCAATGGGAACGGAGCACCAATGAAGAATGTTTCAAAATCGGGAGACTTTGTTCCTATTGAGAGCTTCCGCTGTTTGCGCTGCGTAAACGGTTAACGTTTCGCATAAATCATGTATGACAGAATTTTTCCCTCACTTACCTGTATAAACGAACTCATGGGTTAAAGTAAGCACCAGCCCAAAGTAACTATTCCACGCGGACGAAGTCACTAGGGATTTATTGATTCACCTGTAGTGTCCGTCTCCAAAGTTTTCGCGAATAGTAATTCATCATTCCTGCATAACAAATCGAACAATGCCTATCATAAATCTTCAAGATCAGGTAAAGTTAACTCGTCCAGTTGAACAGGAAAATGAATTATTTAGTAATAGATAATTACACAAGAAACTTTCAACATTAGATTTCATTTCCTTAATACGTCTCTCGTACAGTGTTGTTCTCAACAGAATTCTTTTGAGAATGTCAAATGGAGATTTGTTCAGACGAGTTTTTAAAATCTGTTCTCCAATGGGGTGCGGTTTCCCAGACTTCGCTATAAGTAAAGTACACTGTTAAGAAAACAGCTAGACCAATTTTAGTGCAAAACATTTTATCATTAAATATATTGTGATATATTTCAAGTTCCATGTGGTGACGGATTAAGAGTATAGAATTTCATGACCCCTAGTCGTCTCGTGGGTATCGTAAGAAGCTACTAAGGTAGTAAACTAGGAAGGACAACATCACTGCAAGGAGAAAGTCACAGAAATTTAATGCAAATCCCATGCGAAGCCATTTGGTCAGCATAGTATATTAGACCAAAAATTTCTCTCTAAGGAGAAGCCTCTGTCTAGCAGTGGGCTATTAAATTTTGTTAATGATGATTCTACAAATTAGCAAGTACTTTTAAAAATATTTTGCTATCAAAACTCTACTCTCACATTTATTTTTCTTTTCGAAGTTTCGGAAACAAACGTGAAGAATCAAGTAAGTTCATGCGAGATTGCAAGCACACACACCACAAGTTGCATGTTACCTCTTTGCACGTCTGCACCATCATTACGAACGATACGATGGCGATGGCAGCGCTTTGCTAGTCTCGACACATTGTATTGAAATGGATTGTGTAAGTTTTCACTAGTAACAACCGCCGAGCTTTCCAAAATATTATCTGCCTGCATTAATAGGTGTAGTTAAACCAATATTTTAGTTCTTTACTATGGAAAACAGATAAATTTTCGTGAATTTCTTATAAATTGTACACTTTCATTTTTTGTCACGTCAATGTAGACTCCCGTCTGGAACCAAATATGGACCAATTATGGATTTAATGGCTTATATCATAAAGTATACACAAACACAAATGAAAAAAATAGCCAAATTAGTTACAAATTGAAATCAAATTTAAAAAAAAAATCACAATTACACAATGATAAACATAATATATATATTAAAAGTAGAGTAATGATGATGGGTGACAGATTAAAATTGTCTAATCAAGACACGATTAGTATTACAATGATTAGGAAATAACAACGATCTTATCACAAAATTACCTACAATTTTAGTTTTTCAACACTCATTAGAAAGGTTATTTACCAACAGTCACTGGTAATTATAACAAGCTATAGGACCAGTTTCATGTGTGATTGTATACCTGGAGGAAAGTAATGTATCGTACTTATATTGAGCGCATGAATTTGATAATAGAGTATGATTTGCGTTAAATTCGTGAGTCCACCTTTCTCAAAGTTTGCAAAGTTAAGATATATGACAGCTTTTGACTGTCAAAAGCTGTTATACATTAGCCTGGAGAAAAACTTTCTACAGGAACATCACATCACATCAACAGCATTTGATAATCAGCCTTTTCTTTGTAGTGATGTTTTCTTGCGTAGTTTACTCCTTTAGTTAACACTTACGATATTTACGGGATGAATAGTGATGGTAAGCATCCCAATTCTTAATTCACCACTACACGGTTTTCACTTGTTTCATTTGCTCTGCCAAACACTATACCCAGTTTGTTTATCATCTTACGATTTAACAAGATATTGTTGAGCAAAACGAAATAGTTTGTCAAGGTACGGATATTTACTTTAATTTGGGTGAAAGGTTAGAAAATTCTTATGAGAAAGAAACTGACCTTAGTAAGTCATATCTACAGAAACAAACATTGACTCAATAACTTCAAACTTCTGCCTTTTAAGGATTTAGCAAAGTTTGAGACACTTATTCTCAAATCAACGTCATCAGCATCAGCCTATTACAGTCCACTGCTGGACATAGACCTCTCCCATTGCACGTTACTCTGATCGATTATAGGCTCCTCGCATCCAAGTCCTGGTATTAAATAAATATTTCTGTTCATTTAAAGCGTCGAATCCTTTTGTTATCTAGTAACTCTGTTTTATCTCCTTTGATTATCTTTTTTTTAATTAATCACGTATTATCGAAAAGCCCTAATTAAATACTATGACAGCTGAGTGCAAAATATAGATTTAAATTCGTCAAAAATGTAGTATTTTTTTAAAATGTTCATTTGACTCTTACATAAGCATGTATCATCATCTATATGATACATGCTTATGTAAGCGTGGCCGGCGGCGTGGCGTAGCGTAATATGATACATGCTTATATGGCCTTTATCAGTCCACTGCTGGACATAGGCCTCTCTATACCAAGAAGGTTTGAGACTACTATACCACGCTGATGTATGACAAGTAATTCGTTATTCTTCAATTGAACTTTTTATATACGTCCTGTTTTGTTAGACTTGAATTTAGGCTAGTTCCTTCGAATCAATTATCACAGACTCTCCAACATGAAGAAAAATTTCTCCAATCAAGTTAGGTGAACATGTCTAGAATGTTGAGCAATTGAATGTTGAGTATGTAATCGACGTGAGATCTTCAATTGCCTAATGCTTGAACATCCTGGTTGCTTACTAAGACCACACAGAGTAATCAGATAGGTATTGTTTTTTACTTTTAATTACGTGGGCATGGATTGTGATAAAACATTTACTAGTTATTATGTGTCAAAGTCGTAAATCCGCGTAATCGCACTAATTAATTACATACAGGACATTTATTAATTCCGACGTCATCGGGAGAATATCAATTGCTAATGTTATCCGAATTTATTTATCGGAATTTTTACCGTCACCAGTAATTAAATCTTCTTAGCCTTGTTTAATGTTAGAATGGGGTCGATTAGAGGCTGTTACGTAAAAAGAACGAACAAATAATAAAAATTAATTAATTTAAATAAAGTCGTTTGTAGGTTAGAATTAAAACTCTCTTTATGGTATATTATACTTCTTAAAAGAACGATATACACGTTTTCTGTAGTTTTAGATTTGAGGCAAAACTGTTATCAAAGATTTCTAGGTAATGTAAGTCAAACTTTGCCAATCTATCGTAAAAACTTGTACTAGGTAGGGAAGGTGTTAATATATGATTTATATTCAGACCATAGAAATTTTCCTGAGCTCGTAGACCAGAATATTTTCGTTTCTCTTATAAAATCCTTTTAAAATTTGGGATAATAAGCTTAAAACCATTACACGCATGTGCTAGTTCCACCAGTCTTAAATAAAATTCTCGAAATCAAATGCTACATAATTTTAATACAAACAACATAGTTTTTTTATTCAATAAATAATCTTGTCAAACAAAACCGGTGCTACCAGCATTTTTACTGTTAAAGGTGTAAAATTCGGAATTCCTGGTGGCGGACATTAAATGGTCTACTTTTATTCACAACATTCATTAGCGTAACTATTTTGATAAATATACATAAGATATATTCACACATAAGTTGTATTCAGTTTCAATATTTATTATTTATAACTATAAATAATATTTATATTATACATATTTCGAAATTTATATATATCAATATTTGTACATTGTAATATTTTAATTTTCATATATATATTTCAATATTTATAAATAATGAATATTAAAAAATGAATACAACAAGTAATATATTGATAAATACTGCTGTTCGGTAATCTTGAACTGAATGTCAGCCGTCCCTAACGGAGTATTTACCACTTAGGTTAGCATCATGGCGTCCGTCTGCGCGCCATCTTTTTCTTGTCGTTTCTTGATAGTGCCCCTCGTCGGAATAATGGAAAACTTTTTCGCGTGTCACGATAGCCATCACATCGGGTTTTGGGACATGTATGTAGTGTATTTACAGCCGCTTGGACGGTTTTGGCTTGATCCCGAAAATTCACGCTATCTCAATCGTCGTGTACTTTTCAGACACTTACATACGTTCAACGTAACTACCACAAGTTCCAAATTCTTACATAAATTCAATTAAATTATTACCACAAGTTCTGATACCTAACGTGGTTTCGGTATATCTGGTGTAGAATCAATAATGGCATAGTTCGAATCGTATAATGATACAAAAGCTAATAGTCCAGGATTCTAGGAATGTTTTGACGTTTGATTACTATCAACCTAATTTTATTGTGTAATATGTTTTTCATAGAGTTAGTGATTAGAAAAATTGTTTTGTGGTACTAACAATCACTGAGCGTAGGATAGGAATATGATGCGATATGATAATGTACCACCCACCCAAATATGGCTGCCATATTATATAAACATTAACTAAGCAATCATGTTGTAAATATATGTCGGAAGAAGAGGACTCCTGACGAAACGATAAATATTGTTGGACTAATATTTTTTCGAATAATCCCGACAATTATTTTGAGATTTCATAAAAAAAAACCAGTTACTAATAAATTTTCAAGAATCGTCAAGTCGTCATATTTTATTCCTGCTAATCCTGTTGGCTATCACATTTGGGAATTTTCATAAGGAAAAAAGAGGATGTTGTTGAAATGATAAAATTAAATACAAAATATTTAGTAGAACTTAATTTTATTTCAAAATTCGTAAAATTTTGAATAAATAAAGCTGTTTGTTAGAATATATGACACATAAAAATACGTCTATTCTTTCAATTCATATCGCCTTCTTTACTGGTGCTTACATTTAGGATTGTCTTCCAATAAATTGATGATCTAGGTTTTCAAAGTCAATCTCAGAAACTTCTGTAAACCATTCGTGGAAATGTCCAGGACGGATGAAAGCTGCAATAATAATAAAAATAAGCGTTGCACTAAAACAGACGGTTAAGTTTAAAAAAAAACCTAGTCGCACTATTTTAGAGTGCATACTAAAGACATTTCCTTGTACATTACATTCATATAAGACCTAACAAATGATGTTTATCGCTTCACTTGTGTATTTTTGGAACATATTAAAATATTAACGTTTCTTTTCGTAACCAAGTTTAAAACTAAGTTAACTAAAAATAAAAAAATATTATACATTAATAATACATTAACATAACAATAGATATGTACTTCAAAAAATAATCTTAAGCACATTATGCGAGTTACAGAAGCCCGACAATACGTAAGTAAAAGATTTTTTACGATGTTTGTTTCAAATTTTAGAAAAATGGTTAAATATCAACGTAAGTTATAACACACCTGCTGGCATTCCAGTGTGACATCCACCGAACCATGGAGATGCTCCGAAAGAAGTAGCTCCGATAAGGATTCTTTGATTTTTATCGTTGGTGTACACCAGTGGACCACCGCTGTCACCCTGATGTGTAAAGAGATAATTTTTATTTGACTGACGAAACTGACCGCAAATACCTCGTGATCATCAACACACAGTTACGTCTGGTTAATATAATTATTATTAGTTGAATGTACAAACTTGGAGGGTAGTTAAATTAATAAAAATAAAAATTGTGATTGCAATTGTTTATGTGCCTTTAAAAAAGAATGTTTTCTGCTTTAAGAAAAACACATAAAAACTAGACATATTTATTATTTTGGGCAAACACAGTTGAATATGTTAAAAAAAGTATTCAAAAATTTTTATTTCAGATAAACCACCATGTGCACTTTGTGTGTTTTAATCAGAATGCTCTTGAAAGAATAAGACTTGGATATATTTCATTTTTCCAAAGTACTAAAAATTACCTGGCATGTGGACTGGGATGTCACGTTGAAGTACCGAGCGCAGACAGTAGTGTCGGTGACAATAGCACCATAGGTAAGTCTGCAAAGTTCATTGCTCATACCTCGGAGATACACCCATTGAAGAGTACGGGCTCCGGGACCTGAAATGAAGAAAAATATTTTGGTAGGTCCAGAGCGAAGTGGCAGTGATCAATGTTAGATGATTATTTGTTACAAAAGCGATTAGACAGGATTCGATTGAGACGTGAATCGAGCCATGGGCAATTATTGATACCTAAATAAACCAGTTACCTGATATATGGTCTAGAATATCTTCATCGACAACAGTCAAGGTTTTTACTCAGTATATATGTTACGATTCAATATTTGAACTTAAATTTGCTATAAATTACCTAGATGAACTAGTTAGTTTACCAAGAAAGTACGTATAATAAGTTGGTATTTATTTCATACAAGTCTCATTTTTGTTTATTTAGAATCTGTTATACTCACCGCCGGTCCAAGTATGACCGAATCCACTAGCCACCAACTGTATGTCTGAGAACTCTTGAGATGCATCCGCGCTTGATTGAACACGGATTGGTGAAAGATTATCTACAAAGAAGACAAGGTCATTAATATCTGAAATTTCTAAATGTAAACTACGTTCTACACTTCTTCGTTTGTTCACATTTTACTAAATTGCCTTTCATTCTTATATCACTATGACGCCATCAAAAACTGATTAACAATTATAGCACGCATTCGGATTTTTTAATCGTCACACAATCATTGTTATCAGAAAAGCCTTATAGAAGTCATTATGACAGAAAAACAAGTAAGGAATGATTTATTATTGACGACATAGTTTTATTGGAGAGAATTGAAAGGAAGCAAGGACCCAAACACACGTTTAAGTCCTTGCCATTCTTTCCAATATGATGTGATTTCTTAAAGTAAAAATTAAAAAAAATAAATATTAATTTACGTCACTTCTGCCACATGGCTGCACTTGATTGGTAATATTGTAAATTTTCGATAATTTGTAGTAAACTACTATTTTTACTCTTTTTTATTTCATTGTTAACAACTAATAAAATTTCAACGATTTTAGGTTTAAAATAACAATCTTAAACCACGATTTCTTTCCATTATGCGCGGTTATTTACAACATAGTTAAGTAACTTGAAAAATTAAGGACTTACTTGTGAAAGTGGCAGGTACTTTCAGTTCAATGAGGCAGATGTCGTTAGGTTGAACGCGACCAGGTGCTGTGCTGTCGTATGTAGGATGATTCCAAAACTTGTTTGTTTCTTCGAGGTACTCCGGTGTTTCATCGAGAGAAATCCCACCAGCACGTACAAAGATGTTGATGCTCCTATTTAAAAAAATTGTGACTGTGTTAGTTTTCAGTTTAGTAAGAAAAGAAAAGCACATTTTAAGATTATCTAAAGATTATCTTCTAATGTCTGTCTGTCTAATTTATGTATAATTATTTCAGGTTTTGACGCGTAACCAAACTAATTACATAATTTTACATATATATATTGATTTAACTTATAGGATTAAACTTGATGACCTCAGTAGAGTCTCTTAACGAGTGGGCTTAAAAATGAATATGGGTAAGACAAAAATCATGTTGAAATACCCACAACCTTGAAATTGTTGACGACTACGTGTACCCAGGACAAATTATCCAGTTAGGTGGGTCCAACTTCGAAAAAGAGGTAAAACGTCAAATTCAACTAGGTTCGGCAGTGTTCAGGAAGCTACTAACGCTTTCTCGTCACAAATACCGCATGTCTCAAGAAAAAAGTCTGATGAAAGGAAAAAGTCTGACCAGTGTGTGTTGCCAGTGATGACTTACGGCACAGAGATATGGTCGTCCCTATGGGCTTGGTAGGAAGGTTCAAAACCACCCAAGAGCAATTGAGAGGGCAATGCTCAGAGTTTCTTTGCGTAATTGAATCAAGAAAGAGGAAACCCGCCGACGAACCAAGGTCACCGATATTGTCAGTAAAGTGGCTAAATTTAAGTGGCAGTGGGCGGGGCACATTACACGCAGAAACGATGGCTTATGGGGCCATAAAGTTCAGGAGTGGCGACCGCGTACTGGGAAATGCAGCGTTGGTAGGCCCCACAAGGTAGTCAGACGACCTGGTGAAGTTCGCGGGAAGCTGCTGGATGCGGAGGGCACGGAACCGGCTGTTGTGGAGAACCATGGGTAACTCCTATGTTTAGCAGTAGACGTCTTTTGCCTAAGATGAATGGAAGTTATAGGATATATTTGAAAACTTACAAAGCGGTACAATGAGCGGCGCTGATCAGCCACTCTGGGTGTACAATGGAGGCTCCACAGCCAACAAAACCATTGGCGCGCTGTAAACGAAGGTGGGCTTGATGTGGATGTTGACCGAGTTCTGCGTCCCATCCAGAGACTATACGGGGTGATCCAACTAAAATGAATTTTGCATTTAATATCATCTACTAATAATTGTGTACTGTACTGTTTATATTCTTTGGATTACTTTAAGAAGTCTAATTTCAATGGCGGTAAATTTGCAACCGTGTTACAGACATTGCTGATAGTCATAGTTTCACGTTTGTTATCTTTTAGTCAAGAAAACTAAAGCACTTCTGTAGTTCCTCTCGGCAGATGCACGTTCAAGTATGGAACTTATTTTTACTGTTTAAGATGTTTCTGTTAAATAGTTACCACATGAAACGTTTCTTAAAAAATAATGACGATAGTTAATACATTTATCAACATGACGACAAACATAATTAAGATTTTTTGGTTCTCCATTAAATAACTTTTTAGTGGATTTCATCAGTTACTATTTAATCTTTAATAAAATTTCTAAAAACCACATAACTTCTGTAACAATTTCGAACTGAAATCAAACATTTTAGCTTGATTGTAGTACCAGAATCAATATTGAGTATATTTTATTTTTAAATTTAAATGCGAAATTGACTAGGCTATGGTAAAATTATCTTTAATGGACTTACATGCTGGAACCATATCCTCAAAGAACTTCGGTTGCAAATATTTAGATTGTATCTGTAAACCAGTAAATTAAATATTATTAATTATTCATTATTTTACCATCATACCAATGGGTTTCAGAAAAAAAACTGAAAAGATTGCAACCAGTCGATAGATTCAGAATGGTTAATTTACGATCTAAAAGGAAAACTAATAGTTCTATTGGACAACTTGTACGCTGCAGATTTAGCAAGACAATATAAGTATCGCAACCTCAGTTCTGGTGCATTAAGACACAGCATAAAGATTGTAATGATGAAATACTACCATAATAGAATAATGATTAAGATTGTAAAATAGACTTCAGGGTAAATTTCAGGGGATCAGAGTTTTTTACAAACAAATTACCTGAGTAACGGCCACGGCCAACAACAAGAAAGCGGCTTTCGTCAACATCTTGGACTCTATTTTCATCACCTTCCAATCACCAACTAAGAGGTGCCAGTGACTGCTTACGCTATTAATACTGTAATTAATGTTTAGATAAATTAAATTAAAATTGATAAGTCAATTCATATCAAAGGCCTTGATAATCTTTGTGATCGAACTACCATAATGTCCGTGTCTTTGCTCTCCATATTTGTGTATTGACTAACAAATCTTTATAGGGTAGGTAAGCCAAAATATTTTAATTTATCATTTTGTAGCAGATGTATGAAGTACATCATTGTCGTTGGAAAATTAGTTGCTTGTAACTTATCAGCATATAATATCTGAATGAAAATTATATTATTGCGCAAAGTTATAGAAAAAGGTCGTGTCATCTACATATATCATATGAACAACACCAACTTAAATTAAAATACTTTATATTTTATAATTTGCTAAAACTAAAACAATCAATCATCTTGAGATGAAGTCAATCGATCAACCTATCGCCGTGCACTGCTGAACGAAGGTCTCTCTCAAGGAACGCCAATCATCCCGGTCTGGTGTAATACGCATCCATGCACTGCACAACTATACACACAGTATCAAGTCTTTTATCATCCATCCTTTCAACTTGGTCAAACTATCAAGGCATGCCCTGTTCAATCTTTAGGCTGAGATTTGATTACCACTCATCGTTGTGGGAATGACGATGCTGCTCTTTCTAATTGAACGCTGCTTCCAATCATGTCGGGGTCACCACTGTCGAGGGACGTGTATCATGTCCCTCCGACACAAAAGGAGGATCCTCCGACCAGGCGAGGTGATCATGCCAGGTGGGCAGCGTACCAACGATTGATGTTCGGATGTTGTATATAAGCTTACTGCCACGCGAATCTCTATTTCACGATACAGGATTAGTAGTTGCTTCGTTGTTTATTATACTCTGTAGTTCGATGTATCTTCGCTAGATGGCGTTGTAGTATGTTTGTCTGTTTCCTTTTATGTGGAAGTCGCCACATTTTTACTATTATTAAAAAAAAAATCCTCAATATACTGAACTTGACCTGATTTTTTTACAAGCACACATTTATGTATAGATAATAACAAGAATGATAAGTAAAGTAATTATGTATATTTAAAGTAGAATGAGTGATAGATTAAAATTAACTAATCACAAATAGATTACTATTATGCTGATTGGAAAATAACAGGTGTTATCGCAAAATTACTTTGTGCTTTAGTTTTTAGTACTCATCGAGAAAGGACGATGTACTCAAGCTTTACTGAGTTTTGGTATCACAAACATGATCTCAAATATTGAAGAGAAATCAAACAATAATCAAGAAAGGGTACAAAAAGGTTCATTGTTCAAACGCATTAACGTCAGTTTTGTTTTATTTATAGAGATAACTAGATGCACCCGCGACTTCGTCAGCGTGGATTTTTTTTATAATTCCAAAATTCTAAAATGTAAGTAACCTAAGTTTTCCCTATAACATCAGCTATCTGTCAGTAAAAGACCCGTCGAAATCGGTCCAGCCGTTCCAGAGATTAACCTGAACAAACAGTCATAAAAATTGTAAAAAATGTTATTTAGGTGTATGTATCGTATGTTTATTCATTTGCATGTAGTAAAAAGCGGTTATTTCAATATTACAAACAGACACTCGAATTTTATTAATATGTAAAACTTACTATCAGTGAAATTATAGTCCCAAATAATGATAACAAATTGTAATATTGCAAATAAAAGAAAATATTGAAATGAAATATACACTGATAATATATAGAAGTAGATTTATTTATTTGTCAGTATAACCACTGCGGCCAATTTTAACCGAAATAAGCAACATATGCAACAGATATTGTAAGGAACAAGTGTATGCACAAACTTAAGTGCACTCTCTATTCTGTCCCTCTCACGATCCGATATAACAGCTGTCCGACACGGCCGGGGAGAGGTGTGGCCGCAGGACCGACGTCTTGACGTGCTCTCCGAGGCACGAGTTTTGTCAATATGTAACATTAATAGTTTTACATATTGCCTAAAATAGATCGCTACCATTGTAGTTATAGAAATTTTGTCAACTACTAGCTTTTGCCTGTAGCTTCAGTCACGCGTTATTTGGTCTGCCACGTTAAGTTTTGTAACAGATCATTTTTAAAAAATGTTTTTTTATCATACAAACAATTCTACGGTACATCATCTTTGTGTAACTTCAATGGTTTAGGCAGCGTACACCAAGATAACTCTCAGAGGTCAGATTTTTTTCCGACTTAAGTGACATGTATCTGTATAGTACGACCAAAATTACATAAAATCATTACAAATTGTAGCCTATATGCTATTCAGATGTATAACCTATATTACTGTAAAATTTCATCCAAATCCATAAAGTAGATTTTTCGTGAAAGAGCGACAAACGTCCTCATAAACTTTTGTATTTATAATATTAGTATGATTAATTAGTAATCATAATTAAGCAAAGTCTCAGTTTCAAAATAGCTTATGTTAACAAAAGACCTTTTATAGCATAGCTTAGTGCGATGCTGTAGAGTCCACGTATTTACGATGCACGAGTCCACGTATTTACGATGCACGAGTCCACATATTTACGATGCACGAGTCCAATCACTCTGAAATATATATTGTATTGTTTTTAAGGAAAATGTTAAACAGATAATAACGTTCAATTCGATTCGATTGTAAGCTCATTTTTACAGATAATTGGATAAATATGATACATAATATATTTCACTGAATTTAAATTATCAGAAAATGCTGTTATGATAATATTGATTCCTTAATTGTGATTGTTTCGTTCACAAGCAAAATATAATAATAATATATCTCTTTATTGTACACCAGATTAAATAAAAAGGTAACTAAAGCTATGGAAGTACAAGTGACGGCCTTATCGCTCGTTGGCAATCTCTTACAGGCATCCATGGGATGGAAAATATAGGGTAGTGCCTGGTGTATTGTAAGTGCATAGGTAAAGGAAATTATCAGATTCAGATCAGAAGGTAATGAATCAGCTAACTTCTCTATCAAGTGGCACTGGTTATCGTTTCAGGTTGACCAGCTTACGTTAACATTTGAATCTAGCATCCCACGTAAACATGTTACGGAAGTTCTTGGGACCGATGCTACTGGAATTTGTTGGTTACAAACGTAACACATGGTTTCAATAAAATAGAACCACTTATCACACATTCAATGAGTCCCTGCCGGTGGTCAAAGACATGTTTCCGGGAAAACTGATTTCCAGACGAGGTGACATTCCATGGCCACCCAGAAATCCAGATCTATCCCCAGCAGACTTATTTTTATGGGTTTATTTGAAGAATCGTGTCTACATCAATTAACCAAATACACTACGTCAACTAAAAGAAAAATCAGCGAAGAGATATCGGCCGTCTCGCGGTCTCTTTGTCGACGAGTATTCGAAAATTTCGGTAGTCGCTTAGAAGAGTGCAAACGTCGAAACAGTGTTCATTTAGGTAATTTATTTATTTATATACACATCATGCACTGTATGTACATAGGCGGCTAAGCCATTTTCTACCAGTCGACCTTTGGGTGATGCAGAGAAAATAGGAAGTAGGTGCGTTTCAGGTGACGTTGAATAGTGAAGAAGTAAACGTATATAAACTTATCATATACTAAAATTTATACAAATACATAAATACAAACATATACATACTTAAGTTGATATAAATCTATATACATGCATACATATACAAATAAATATCATAACAAATATAAGATTACAATCATGTATTGATGGATTCTGCCAGCTGTTTCAGTAAATACTGCTTCACTTTTTTTGAATGAAAAAGCGTTGGTAGCTATCCTGACCTCGAAGGGAACCTCATTCCAGAGAAGAACAGACTGCACAAAGAAAGTTGAGCCAACAAACTCAGACGTATGGGAGGGGCAACAAAGGAGAAGATTGTTAGAGGAACGAAGCTTTTTGCCGTGATTGCTACATAAAAGTTGGAAATAGCAGTTTTAAAATATTGGCGAAGATGGGTTATTGAGTATAGAGTATAGAACAGTGAGCGCGCGTAATTTTCGGCGTAGACGAATTGGTAGCCAGTTGAGCTACGAACGGAAAGAGGATACATGGTCATATTTACGGAGATTATAAACAAATCGAATTAAGTTATTACGAAGATGGTCTAATTTATCGAGAAGATCTGCATTCAGGTCACAACAGCACACATCACCATAGTCGATTATGGGGAAGATAAGAATTTGCACAAGCATAGTCTTGGTTTTTACAGGCAGGAAATTTCTCAGACGATTTAGAGCCCGAAGTGTCAAAGTAACCTTCCGGTACTGTTTTGCAACTTGGTCACGCCAGGTCAGTGTGCAATCGAGGTGCAAACCTAGATCTTACACCGATCCACTCACAGGTATGGCAGTACTATTAAAGGTAATAGCTGGAAGAGTCTTAGTGTCTACTCTGCTTATCGATCGGTGACTTCCCACTACGATAGCTTGACATTTTGTGGGGTTTACTGATAGACCAAATCTTTGAGACCATGTGTTAATTGTTTTTAGGTCGTGGTTGATATTTTGTATCGCTATCGAAATATCTTCCATTTTAGTCTGTGAATAGAGCTGTAGGTCGGTATACAAATGATACGCACAAAGAAGTTCCAGAGATAGGAGGTTAATATACACAAAAAATAATATAGGAGAAAGAATACCGCCTTGAGGAACACCAGAAGCAAGATCACACCAGCTCGAGGAAGATTCATCGACATGAACAGACTACTGGCGTCGCCGAGAATATGATGATAACCAATCCAGTTCTTCAGGTGAGACCGCAAGATAGGAAAGGATAGACAGGAGTATACTGTGATTGACTGTGTTGAAGGCATTAGAGAAGTTGATTAGTACCAAAACAGTAACTTCAGTGTCTTGCATATCTGCCTAGATATCACCAATCACTTTAAGAAGAACGAAAGTAGTGCTATGACCAGACCTGAAACCCGATTGAAACGGGATCAATGTTATTTTTGTAGACAAATTCAGAAAACTGTTTGTGCGCACAGGATTCCAGGACCTAAGAGAGAAAAGGGAGAACGGATATTGGTCTAAAATGGTTGGGGTGTGTGGGATTTGCAATTTTAGGTAAAGGGATGACACAAGTTTTGCACCACAGTGATGGGAAAACTCTAGAATATAAGGAGTAGTTTATAATATGGGTGATCTCACCCGACGCAACGGGAGAAAATCGAAAGGGGTTTATGTTAGGGCTTTTTAAACTTGTCAGGTAATCAACAGTGCGATACTCTGTTTGGGTATCTAAATGAGTAGATAGAGAAAAATGGTGGTTCAAATCCTCCAAACCAACAGTCCCCTGTAGACCACCTGATCGCTGCTTACCAATACCTAGAGTTCATGGTAAGGTAATGTAATTTTAAAAAAGTAAAAGACAGCTAAGTAGTTTTCTTGTAAATAAACAATTTTTATTAAGTTATCAAATAATTTTTTTTACGATTTTTTGAAATGTTAACTAATTCGTGGCCCAACTTATATAAGGTTCTTTATCTTTCATGTATACTTTTTTGTTTTATCACGAAAGCAATTTATAAGATTGTTAAAACATATCAACATAACAATATACAATCATTACCTAGCATACGAGTATAATATACGACAAAGAACCAGTCAAGTCTTGACTATTGCTTTTTGTGAAAAAATTATTGCAATTCATCGTCACATTTTTATTCCCTTTCTACAATTTTATTTAAGTTATTCTATTTGTTTTATTATTTACCCTTTTTAACCATATACTCAGTCCATACCAGACACCGGATCGGAGACCTATTGATGCAGGGGTGACAGTTATCGTGGTAACTGCGTGAGGCTTATACTGCTACGATGACTGTCATAGACTATAGGCCCATTCTGAAAAAGTTATGGGTCATTTGAACCACCAGGTGACCTATTTAGAACGATGTAAGAGCATAAAATAATAAGATTCAGCACTATGCCGTCACTTGTAAGCTGTCCAACTGAGTGCAGGTGAGAATTCGAAAGTACAGGTAGAGTGAGTACATTTTGGTCACATATTTTTGTACGGCATTCTTACCACCCATAGATCCATCAAAAATAATAAGAAAATGCGCAGTGCCGTACAAAAATGGTGCACCACAAAGTCGGATTTTTTTTTTATTTTCCAACATTTATTGGGGTAAAGGTCATTTGATTTTGTACGGCATCTGTGTCATACTATTTCAATACTGTTTCTAATCCATTATTCCGCAACGCCGTACAAAAATCATGCGACAAGGGGATAAAATCAAGGGTTGCAATCCCCTCTCTTTCCGTAGTCCAGGGAGTGATGTGATGTTGACACAACATGAAATAAACTTATTTTGAAAGTATTTTATGCACCGATAATATGTTTTCATGTGCCGTACATTTTCGTTGGTTCAAAGGGGAAAAGAAACTGAAAAAGAAAAAATCAAAAAGAAAAAATCTATATAACGAAATGTAAGGTGATATTTTTTTTTATACGGTATTTAGATAGTTTATTTGTACTAATTTTGTTGATACAAAAATTGTTACATGTCTACTAATTTCAGTATCATAAGTACTCGAACATTTTTGGAGCGACGTTCTGTTACGACGTTTAGCATTTGTAGGGAATATCGTATTTTATTCGGATGTACTCGGCTTGGACCCGAATAAGGTGTTTCCGTACGTTGAACGTCGATGAAGACCTTGATTCCGATAACAACTCAGCAACTGATTTCGATACTGAATAATTGAAAGCAAAACCGTATTTTTTATTTTCATCATTAAATTTATCGAATTTTTCTAAAAAGTGTTTGTTTTATTTATTCACATCATTACAATGAAACAAATTAATTATATGTATGCATCAATAATGTTTGAAGTATATATTAAACCAAAAAGGATATAAAACTGTTGATACTGGGATCGACAGTTTCAATTCTTGGACATAATATACATACCGTTTCAGTTCAGTTAGACGTCATAGTGATTTTATCATATTAGTAATTGTTCTCTTCAAAAATATGTTAATACCGTATTGTTTCCGATGGCCATAAAGTACCCTTAAAATTGTAGCATCACTTAATTGAGCCTAAAAGATATGGTCTGCATAAAAATGTACGGCATCATTTTTTCCTAATTTATCTATGTTAATACTATTAAAAACATGGGATAAAATGTAGAAAGCTGCTATATTTCATTATTCTATGATATTTAAACTTTTACAATAATTTGCAAATTTTCAGTTTTTGCATTTCTCTATAATTTTTTTTAGAACGGTTTTTTTGAACGGCAATACTATATAACAATTGTATTTTACAACATCATGTTAAAAAAGAAGTTCCCGTACAGGATCAAATGACTTTACACCTCTATAAGTCAAGGATACGATGAAATTAAGATGATTATTGATATACATTCAAACGAACAATCATTTTTTGACGGCATTACTTTTAATAGTACTTTTGAATGCTAGATAATGTTTTGGAACCGAAGCCGTACTTTTTCAAATCACCCACTGGACTACGGAAGGAGAGGGGATTGCAACCCTCGATTTTATCCCCTTGTCGCATGATTTTTGTACGGCGTTGCGGAATAATGGATTAGAAGCAGTATTAAAATAGTATGACACAAATGCCGTACAAAATCAAATGACCAAATTTACCCCGGTAAATGTCGGCAAATAAAAAAAAATCCGACTTTGTGGCGCACCATTTTTGTACGGCACTCCGCGTTTTCTTATTATTTTTAATGGATTTATGGGTGGTAAGAATGCTGTACAAAAATACGTGACTAAAATATACTCACTCTACCTGTACTTTCGAATTCTCACCTGCACTCAGTTGGACAGCTTACAAGTGACGGCATAGTGCTGAATCTTATTATTTTATGCTCTTACATCGTTCTAGATAGGTCACCTGGTGGTTCAAATGACCCATAACTTTTTCAGCATGGGCCTGTAGTCTATCATGCCTTTTACGTCCCGAAGCGTAGCGTGAAAAAGCATCTCACTGTGCCGCCATAGTGTTGGTCACCATACTGCATTGTTTGCATTTACAGTAAGTATAGTGACCATAACTCTTGAATTCTATCACTATTCATGTTTTCCATCAGAGTCACTTTGGCTGGTCTTAATATAAAAAAAAAGTAAATGGACATATCAGTATATCAGTAAATATTACAGCTGGGCATAAGTGCACAGCCAGCCTTTGAGAGTGTACTCTTAGGCATCATTATCATTTTTTACAGCCCTTAACAATCGACTGCTGGCCAATGGACTCTATTTTTTGAAAAGAGGCATTTGCCTATACCACGCTGATCAGATGTTGATTTGCTTAAAATTTGCCTGCTCTTTGCTGTGAAGTTGACCTGCGTAATTTGCTTTCTTATGACATCCATGGGATGAATAGGGACGGTGACACTATAAATCCGGTACCACACGGAAAATGTACTCCTAGTAGGTACACTCTGTTCTGGAATATTTTTAGATGGCGTATCGGTCTGGTCATATTTGGTTACGTGAGGCAAAAAGCTTCTCAAAAGTGTACAGTGGCCAGTTATCATATGGATAAATGACCTACCACTTGATATTTTTGAAGTGATAACCTCTGTAGCGGCGTTGTACACTTTTTGTGGAAGGAAGAGCGGAATCGTTTAGTTCTGGAGCATATGTCTACCATTCTGAACCGGTGACATCCAAGGCTAGCACGAGTTGTCCTGTAGAGGAACGGATAGGATGGGATCAATTGGAAGAGTTCATCAGAACCCTCTCCATGATAAAGGCGTTAGAGGACTGCCATAGAGGCGGCATCTCTTCGCAACTGCAGAGACTCAAGGGATTCAATGACTTTGGGATTATTGATAATAAATGAATATTGTATTTAACCATATAAATGATAGTACTTTTATACTGACAATTAAAACAATTCGTGCAAAAGTATTCCCTAACCATTCCAAAATTTCAAAATTGTACAACGTTAATATTCAAGTTTTCACTTCTGGCGACATTCCCGGAGTGCAATCCGTTGTTTATTGTTATGATGTCAGCTTGTCGAGACGGTTCTGTTGGTTTTCTTTGTTTAATTTATTTGTGAAATCTGCATAAATTCAGAGTGCAGATGTGGGCTATAGGCAATTTCTTACAGACATGTTATGTGACGCAGGTATATAACAAATATATGAAATAAATGTTAGGTAGGATATTACAGGTACTGTGACACGATTTGTTGACCATAAACATGTAAGTATCATTTGCCAGTTATTTTTCTGTTAGTATTGAATGCCTAAGTTTTACCAGGTAAACAGCGACCATTCACTATGAAACTTATTCACTTGCCAAAATAATATGTTGCTATTATAAATTTGCTAATATAATTTCAAAAGGCACTAGTTGCTAATAAGAATAACTAATGTATTTGCAAAAGCCAAAGTTTACAAGGTATTAAAGCTGCTGGTTTCAGCACGAACGGGTCAGTTCGATCGGGGTAGTACCGCCCCTCGGACAAATCAACCTAAAGCTGTAACACTTGCTCTGAGTATTGTAGGTTAACCTACATGACAACACTTCGTGTGATCTACAAATTTTTATTCTGAGTTTGAGTGATTTTTGAGAGTATTTATTGTGTATTTGTAAAGTCCACCATGATACAAGAATACACATAGAGAGCGATATTTCTTTAACAAAAAATGTAAACAGCAATGTGTTTTCCATAAGCTATTGTTTGCATTGATCTGTGTTTTTATGACTCTGTTTTTGTAAATTGATAATAATTACTAACTTGGTATAACTTTAAGTGGGCTGTAAGCCTGTGAATCATAGTTATTTTCTAAATGCCATTCCTTGTGTTATTTTTTTTCTGGTCTAACTCGTCAATATATTTTCTAAAGTCATGATTATTAGATAAACTACTGAAACTGGCAGCATTGGAAACTTATCGAATCATTGTAAAATAGAATTGAATTGTAATTTTTTTTAAATTCGGTAGTTGCTTATCCTATGCTCGAAGTATTTAAACTGCTAGGTAAGTAAGAATAATGGAACTGTTATTGAATAAAGTATATTTTTAATATATAAAATTCGGTTCCATATTTGTAAGTAAAAAACTTTAACTTCATGAAATTACTCAGCACACTGATTAAATGATTAGGTCCAGTAAAACACAGTCTGTTCGTTTGCCTCCTTATGCCAAAATAATAAAAAAACAGAACCAACACACGTAGACTTAGGTATTTAGTTCATAGCAGCTATTCATGACGTAAGCCCATAACTGACTTTTCAATTGTCTATGCGTGCCTGGATGAGGCTGTTGCTATAAAGTTAAGCCCGCGCTGTCGTGGGCTGACAAAGGCACTCCTAGTGCCTTCCCGCAATAGTGTTTGTCCTTGGTGCATCGTATGTGTTTATTGATGAACAGAATTCAGTGCGGGTCAATTTCAACTCCGAACACATTTGCCATGACGATTGAGTTGATGTGAAATAAACTCAAACTAGGCTCGTTACCTGGAACATTAAGAATCCTATGAATTTGTGTGACTTAAAGAGGTAGTCCACTTACCCAGAGGTTTCCTCGACTAAAGAGTTGTGATTATTAAATAAAATAACAATGCAAACATCGAACATACAATGTATATATAAATATGTATTAAAAAAATATAAAATTCAAGATATCAGTATAACGGGCTGGCAGTACAACTCTCTCACAAAAGACCGACCTACAGCGAGAGCATCCGTGCTGTTGTATTTCGTTGGTGAGTGCGAGATCGTAGGCTCATTAATGTAGGGGTGACAGCTATCGTAGTAAATGTGTCTACTTTACATTGCCACGATGGCTGTCATGCCTATGACGTCTCCAAATGGTGTAAAATCATTAGACCACCATGGTGTGAGTCACCATACTGCATTGTCTGCATTCACAATGAGTATGGTGGCCACAACTCTTGGATTTCATTCATGTTTACCGTCAGACAGGGTAAAGTCATTTTGACAGGCTCTTACAAAAGAAAAATACCATTTTCCAAAATATAACATAGGAATTGTTTCATACAAATTTTTATTTGGAGAAACCACGTTTTTGTCACAACAACTTATTGCAATTTATGACATAATTTACACTTTTGGTTTTCGGCACTTCGTGGCACTCTCATGAACACACACAAACCATTTTTATGCTATTAAAATTGTTCATCTTAACATGTCATTTTTGTCCAAAGTTTGTATAATAGAAACATTATTGTGTAAATGTATAATATTATAGTTTACATACACACAAGAACAGCTAATAAAAATAGTTTATAATGATATTGTGGGTTCGTTTTCCAATTTGCAAGGCAAAACTCGCTTTGTTAATGTTCTTTCAGCTTTCATTCGTAAAGGATATTGCCACGATTGGTTTAATGAAGTTTCTGGTCTCAATTTTGAAAAGCTACAAAATAAAGCTGATGAAAGACAAAATTACTTCTTGTACTAGATGAAAATACCAGTGAAGAAGATATGAACTAAAAGAAAATGTATATACAATGTTATTTACGCTTTTAATTTACCTCAAATTTTGTGATGGGAATCTAGGGGTAGCAGTAATAAAGTTTATTTAGATGACAAGTATAATAATAAAATTAAACTTCATGAAGTATTTTCTGATTTAGCCTGTTAACTATAAGAATTAATAGGATCTTATGTATATATTTTTAACTTTTATACATGAAAACTAACAGTAACTTTTCCAATTAAAAACTTTGAAAAACAGTTTTTCACCCACTATAATTTGGTGTAGGTATAACAGACCAATAACACTTTGATTACACATTGAGGACCTGCAGTACACAGGAGTACATTTGCTTAGAATACTCGCTATCCTTACTAATACTATAAATACGAAAGTATGTTTGTTCGTTTGTATGTTTGTCTTTCTTTTACTTCGCAACGCAGCAAATTTGTAGTTAAATTAATCGACTGATGACCGATCGAGCTGTTTTGCACTTAACTTCCGCACTTGATAGCACTTAGGATTTTAATGGAATTTTAAAGTAAAATTAAAAAAGATATTTAAGGAAATTGTATTTTATTTCATTTTCTTTATACAATGTGAGATAGAAGACGTCAGTTATGGTATAAAATATAGTAATTTCGGTCTATTATTTTACTGTTGTCTGCTATAGTGATACCAGTCTCGAGTTGAATAAGAAGAGTTGTATTTTTTCATTCGTTCAGGTTTTCGAAGTTAATGCCAGAAACTTGTCTGAACCACTGGTGGAAATGTCCAGGACGAATGAAAGCTGAAATAATATAATAGATGAGTGGTGTAAATAATATATTCGAGATGTTGGCACAATGTGGAAGTTGGCAAAGACGTAAAAAAAAATATTACACACACATATATTTTTTAATTAATTTGCATACCCAGACATTGAACGATAATGTTCAAAAGATCACAACATTAAAATTATAACGTTCTCAATCATTACCAGAAATAATAAAAGATGAAAACCATCGCAAATCAACAGTAATTAAATAGTTTTATTAATACTTTAACGTGTAACAGTAATAAATACCTGCAGGCCTTCCAGAGTGGCATCCGCCCATCAAGCGGCCCGCCCCGAAGGATGTCACACCGACTAGGATTTTACGACCTTGAGAGTTGGTGTACACCAGCGGACCACCGCTGTCACCCTGATTTGTAAAAAGATAATTATTGACATTATTTGATGTAGGAAACCCACTTTGTCACTATTTTCTGAGTAATAGGCCTAGTTTAGAACTCAATTTTAAAGCGCGTACTCAACAGAGTGTAACTATTTTTTTTTTTGCAAATAATTGACTGCAATCGTTGGTTGGGAGTTAAAAGAGATTGAGTTAGTTAGGGGAAATACCGCTTTTATGATATTATTTATGTATACTTAGTCTGGCCATAAATACTGTTACACTTAATTATAAAAAAATATTACATTTGAATTTCGAATCTGTCATTTTTATACGATTGTTCATTGTGTTTTCTCATTTTGGCGCCAATACATTGTAAAATATTTTGCGATATTAAAATGGTGTGGGGTGATAAAGAGAACCGAATCGCTGTGATAGCATTACACAAAGTAGGTATGGAGCCAAATGCAATTTTTAAAACTCTCCATACACTTGGTATTAGTAAAATGTTTGTGTACCGGGCTATTAATAGGTACAATGAGACCTCCTCTGTTTGTGACAGAAAAAGATCTGGCCGTCCACGTAGTGTTCGTACGAAAAAGGTGGTCAAAGCAGTAAGGGAAAGAATTCGAAGAAATCCTGTCCGAAAGCAAAAGATTTTATCTCGGGAAATGAAGATAGCACCTAGAACCATGTCGCGTATTTTAAAAGATGACTTAGGACTTGCAGCCTATAAGAGACGCACTGGCCATTTCTTAACTGATAATTTAAAGAAGAATAGGGTGGTAAAATCGAAACAACTACTGAAGCGGTACGCAAAGGGAGGTCACAGAAAAATTTTGTTTACGGATGAGAAAATTTTTACAATTGAGCAACATTTTAACAAACAAAATGACCGTATTTATGCTCAAAGCTCTAAGGAAGCTTCCCAATTAGTCGACAGAGTGCAACGTGGACATTATCCGACTTCAGTGATGGTTTGGTGGGGTGTTAGCTATGAAGGAGTGACTGAGCCATATTTTTGTGAAAAAGGTATCAAAACATCGGCACAAGTGTATCAAGATACCATTCTTGAGAAGGTAGTTAAGCCCCTTAACATCACCATGTTCAATAACCAAGTATGGTCCTTCCAGCAAGACTCGGCGCCGGGTCATAAAGCTCGGTCCACGCAGTCTTGGTTGGAATCGAACGTTTCGGACTTCATCAGAGCTGAAGACTGGCCGTCGTCTAGTCCCGATCTTAATCCGCTGGATTATGATTTGTGGTCAGTTTTAGAGAGTACAGCTTGCTCTAAACGCCATGATAATTTGGAGTCCCTAAAACAATCTATACGATTGGCAGTGAAGAATTTTCCCATGGAAAGAGTGCGTGCTTCTATTGATAACTGGCCTCATCGTTTAAAGGACTGTATTGCAGCCAATGGAGACCACTTCGAATAAGCTTTTTATATTTTTAATTGTTTTATATTTATGTATTAAACTGACACACTGTAAAAGTAATAAATGTTATTTGCAGTTAACAATTTTCTTTTTTCTTTATTACAATATTTATGGCAAGACTAGGTATATAGCCAGTAAATACTAAAGGAAGTTTACATGTGTAGACTCAATAAATTCATGTATTTTTATGTAATTGTCATTTTATTTAGTTCTACTTACAAAATAGAGCGAGAATAAACTTGACTTGGAATATTTTTCTCACTAAATCTTTTTTCTGATTCCAGAAATAGTTCTATAAGCTTAAGGAGTAGCATATTCAAATGACAATGCTCACGAAAGATCATGTCTGGATAACTTCCAATGGCTTAAAGCTCTTAATATTACCTGACAAGTTGACTGCGATGTAACGTTGAACCATTGTGTGCAAATGGTAGTGTCGGTGATAAGATCTCTGCTCAATCTATCTCTGCATTGAGCATTGGTGATACCTCGGAGGTATACCCATCTTAGATGCCTGGATCCAGCACCTGAAATATATTCATTAATATTAGTATAGCATAAAGTGGCTCAGTACTCGAATGATATATTCCCTGGAACTTCACCCGTCTCAAAGATGACATTTACCTAGAACTGGTGGTTCATATTCGAATGGAAAAAAAAGAAAGAAAATTTGAAAATGAAAAAGAATTTTGACACTGACAGTCGCTATAGCCAATGCGGTTACGATTATCGTTCAATCTTTCTTTAGTTTAAATTTTGAGACTAACAAACGTTAAGTTTTTCAAGACCAAAGTATAATCAATGACTTTTGACCAAAGCAGTTTCGATTATTGCTCCCGAACGAGGCGAAACTTGTAAAACTGTCTTTAATACTCACCGCCGGTCCAAGTAGCGCCAAAACCACTAGCCTGTAAGACTATATTGGCGTAATTTCTGGAACGTTCAGCTGCCGGTTGAAGACGAATGGCTTGCAGATTTCCTGCACAGAAAGTAATATTTCACGTACTTGTGATTAATGAACGTATAATTTTTTCTGTGCTCTAAATGACATATTCATTTGAATAAACTGCTACCACTTTCAATATAAAAATGTAACATTACTTAAACAATGACTTTATCGGTAGCAAATCTGAATGACCTTAAGTCAATTGAACTACGGCTCGAATTCAAGTCGCTTAAAAGAATAATTACTAACTTGTATAAGTAACCGGTCGTGGCAGCCTTACGATGCTGATATCATTCGGCTGAACACGAGTAGGGTTTGAGCTGTCGTATGAAGGATGATTCCAGAACCTGTTCGTTTCAGCGATGTACTCTGGTGCTACGTCGAGGGAGATCCCGCCACCACGAATAATGACGTTGATACTCCTAAAATAAACACAAAATGGTATGTTAGTATATACGAACCATAGAGAGAAAAAAAATGGAAAAGTGGTGAACTTGACTCATATCAGGAGTGTGTCGAGTTGTCTATGATAAAGTTGTATGAGTGATTTTATGACAAGAGACTCATGAGTTATAGTTACGATTAGAAACTTACACAGCCGTACAATGGGCGGCACTGATCAGCCACTCACGCTGCACAAAGGAACCTCCACAACCCCAGGCGTCTCCATTGCGTTGAACTAGACGAAGGTGAGCTTGGTGGGGGTGTTGACCGAGTGCAGCTGGCCATCCGGAGACTATACGTGCCTGTGGTCCTGATTCAAGTAAAATGGGCTTTTCTTTAGTACACTGGGTTTTAAAGCTTAAGGAGACTGTTATAATCTGATTTCTATGATTAATTTTTATTTCGACTTACCTTCTGGGACCATATCTTCAAAGTACCTCGGTATGACATATTCAGATGGTACCTGTGGGAGAGTAAATAAGATTATTAAGTGAAAACATTTAAATTAAAAATAAAACTAGCATTTGATACGCGTTTTGAGTACACGTTATCTATTATTATATTAGTTTGTTTAGGTAAACGATGTGGAATGTTTATTTCTTAAAAATCGTGTGATAATGAGAACAGCTTCTTACAGATTTTGAAGTGCTGTCGGTGCGACTGAACTCCTGCTTACATTTTATAGTTGTGCTAGATTTTATCCTGAGATTCGCCTTAGTCGACTGCGGTGTTTCACAAGGAACTATCATTGGCCCACTCCTTTTCTTTGTTTCTGTAAACAGTATTCACGAAATAGAACTCAAAGGACAAATCTGGCTTTATGATGATGACACATGTCTCTTTTACTTTGGTCATGATTTAGAATCTGTTTTACAAGAGATGCAGAATGATCTAAAGATACTTCAAAAGTGGTTTTTGAGGCATTTATTGAACGTCAATGTTTCAATATTCTTAGTAAAGAACAAAAAATACACCGTCACCAAACTTTAACTACCAATGGAACTGTTTTGGTGGGGATAAATAGAGAAAAGTATCTCAAACTTACACTAGATACATTGAACACCTACGTTCGAAACTGACCTTTCTTACAGGTTATTTGTGAAATATTTAAGATGTCTTTCCATTATCGTCCGTTGTCCTTTAGAACGTGATACGTCCTGTTACAGGACACGTCTAAAATCGCGCATTCGTGACGCTAAAATAAATTAATTAAGGTTCCTTTTCACTTCAAGTATTTAACTCCAACCGATAAGGTATAAAAAAAACCAAACTACTAAATAGCATTAAAATTTATCATTACAGTACATCTATTCTAATAAGAAAAATTTTATACAACGAAATTGACACATAAAGTTCACAAAAAATATAAACACACGTAGTTCAAGACTCGTTAATTTTATAAAACTCTCCACACCGAGGACAAATTACGGGAAAAAATAATATCATGTACCAAGGATCATATCTATAAAAAAAATATATAGAAGACGCTGTCTCTGGTATTATTTAAAAAACTATTAAGAAACAGGCACCACCTAAAACTCATATAATTAAACAAATGTAAAATTCATGTAGTAATGTTATTGTCAAGTACGTATACAGATATATTTCACTTTTGTTACCATATCATCTTCAGCACTGTTTTAAAACAACAATTATACAAAATATATGTACAAAATATATTTCACTTCCTAAAATAAATTGCTGCATGCATACCTTCCTTTGTATTTGCTCAGGTTCGAAACTACATTAGAATGGATTTCTTCATTTTAAAGAAGTACCTACATTGCATTAAAATCAGTTAGGTATAGTCTACTTGTCAACGCATTTTATTTTTATCTTTTGTGATTAGTATTTAATTTTTCCCTGTGAGTGATTGTGTAATCTTGAGAAATAAAGTGATTTTTAAACCGTATTAAAGGCTTTTTACCCGACTCCAAAAACTAGAAGGTTTTAAATTATTTGTATTTCTTTCTAGGTTTTTTAACTTGGAACTTTGTCATTTTTGAATCAATTTCAATATATAACATAAAGGTGAACCTGGAATACGAGGAAGTGGCTACACAACGAGTGAGTATCATCTCTACAAATCGTGAAGAAATAAATACGAAATCGTGAACGCCCCTGGAAGTTTCTGGATGAAACTGACCTCTTTGGCTTACCTGACCAACCTTACCAAGACACATAAAGGACTGTTTCTAAATTTAAATGCGTTCATTGGAGCCCAACGTCAATACAAAGGTGGAGAATTAAGGAATAAAGGATACAGTTTATTATAATTCATCATGTCCATTGTGATTATGGTTCCAAACTTTCAACAGTCTAGAACAACCACATATTAACTTAAATCGTAGAGTGACTTTGGCGGGCTCTTGAAATAAAAAAATAAATAAAAATAAAGCCGTTTTTGTAACCATGAGCCACTGCCTGGAAAAAGTGTGTGCTCATATATAATATTTTGATATTTTTTTAATATCTGTGACTTAATTTTTTAAACATTTATTCAAGTTACAGTTCCAGATAAAAATTAAGTCAACTTTATTAAAGATCAATTCAAGTGAGATCAAAACAACAGCTTCGATTTATAACGACTAATAATCATAATAAATACATAATCATATACTCAAAGGCAGGTCTACTGTAACTAATTTAGCTGTTCTTAATGATTATTTAACAAGCGAAATGGATCGGGGGGCACAGGTCGTTTGTTGTTTATACTGACTACAGCAAAGCATTTGACCGTATCGACCACTTTAGGCTTAAAATGAAGCTTCTTAATATTGGAATTAGAGGGGATCTATTTCGATGGTTCTGCTCTTACCTTGAAAATAGATCTCAAGCAATAGTGGTGAGCAGCTACATTTCTAGTTGGATTCAAGTGCCCAGTGGCGTCCCGCAGGGCTCCCTGATCGGTCCGCTTCTTTTTATTATATATATAAACGACATCGATTCTTGCTTTCATACCTCGAGTCTGCTTTGTTTCGCTGACGACATGAAAATCTTTTCGTCTATTAGGTCTACCCCAGATGTGATTTCTCTGCAAAAGGATCTATCACGTTTGAGTGATTACTGTAAAATCAACAAGTTAGACCTTAATCCACTCAAATGTTCAGTAGTGACGTACACTAGAAAGCGTGATGTTGTTCCTTCTTCCTACAACCTATCGGGACAAGTTTTGCGAAAATGTGATGTCATTCGCGATTTGGGAATTTATCACGACTCAAAGCTTCTCTTTGATAATCACATTGATAGAATTGTCTCGAAAGCATCCAAGGCACTTGGCTTTGTGATGAGGGTCTCAGGGTGCTTCAAAAAAGCAAAAACGTTGAAAATACTATACTGTACATATGTTAGGAGTCACCTTGAGTACGCATGTCAGATATGGAATCCGCAATACGGCAAGTACATGGACCGGATTGAGGGCGTCCAGAGGCGTTTCATTAAGTTTCTGTGCTTCCGATTTCACATACCATATAACTCTGAAAGGTACTTTGATCTTTGTAAACGATTTCATATTCAGCCCTTAAGTTATCGCCGTCGTCTTGCGGATTGCACATTTTTCTCCAAAATCTTGTCTAATGAGGTGGACTGCCCTGACCTCCTACACATGCTCAAGTTTAGCGTTCCTGTAAGAAGTTTCAGGTTTAATCCACCTATCTTTGTACCAGTGGCGCGTGCGAATTACAGATCGAATTCGTTTGTGTTACGAGCGAGTAAATCCTTTAACGAGTTATGCAGGGAGTTGCTATTCGATCCATATACAGTGAATGGCGGCACTGTCAGGAGATTGATGAATTGTATCTTTTTTTCATCGGGTAGGTAGTTCTTTTTTTGTTTTTGCTTTTGTTTATTATTTTTGTTTCTCTTCATTCATTGTCGCACTAATGTGATTGTAGTTTTGTGTCATTTAGTGTTCCAGAACCTCTATTAACTTGTAATGTCACTACTCGTGAAAACCTATAATTGGCTTGATGTTGTGTATAAAACTGCCCATTGGTTTTTTGTAGCTGTTGGTTTTCCTAACTTTAATAAATAAATAAATAAATAAATAAATAATAATAATCATTTCGGTCATCTGACACGCAACGCTATCTAGCTTCATTAACTAAGTAGAGCTTGTGTTATAATAGCTACATTCACTGATGGAACACGTATACACATTTTTTTTATAAATGTGTACATATTATATACAGAAAACACCAACACTCCGAAACAAGTGTTTGCAGATCACGTAAAATTTGACCCAATTCGGCAATCGAGCCTGAGATCTCAGTACTGAAGTCACATACACTACCGTTTTTATTTCTTTATATAGGGCGTAATATCACCATGTACCTTTATTGCAAATTCTAATCAATTGTGCATAGATCTGATTTGGGTTATTAAAGGGTTTCGCGAAATATTGTTCCATTCTTTTGAAATTGCTGTTCTTAGTGCTGCCACTATTGTGGGCACACTGTCCCAAACATTAAGATCCGGGCTGAGAGCTGGCTAATTCATCCCAACCTCTTCACAATATTATCGAATCTGTGCGGCGGCATGGGGTCAGTTGTTATCTATATTTATAATAAAATTTTCACCATAATCCCATATAATCACGTAAACTTCAAAAAACTTCTGTTATATAATGTTGTACCGTTAAATCATCTCTTCTACCGTTTTGACGAACTATGTCGAAGAATACAAGCTCCAATCGCCCGATCATCAAAATGCCAACCCACACCATACACGAGCCACATCCAAAAAGAGCACGCTTCTTAATGCAATTTTGAGTATATTTCTCACCACACCGACAAAAGAATTTCTGTGACCTTCTGAATATACCATTTAAACTGTTCTTCGCTCATTGGTGAACAACATGGAGTCATATTGCTTTTCAGTACAATTAAGATGTTCACGTAGAAATCTTAAACGAACTTGTGAATGAGCTGTAGACAGCTTTAAACCATTTGTAGGTCTAAAAGAGGTGAGGTGTCGCTTCACCAAGCTTCCTTCTTATTGTTCGTGCACTCATGTTTACTCGAAGTTGGTTTCGGACGAAGTATTCATATTTCTGCCAACGAAGCTTTTGTTGACTTTAAAAGACTAATAATCAATATTATTGGACAGAAAATTTAAATCACAAATTAAAAAAATAATTTCAAACTTTACTGTTATAACACACGAATTTGAAGCTACACGTGAACTTTATGTTCCTGACTTTTACAAAGTTTTATCTTTTGGTGCAGTTTTATTTTTAAATTCGGTTCTTTTTTACATTAGTGGACAGTCTCGACATTTTCATTTACTTTAATCTAAAAAGTTTGCATACTTATCAAAAATATTAATTCGAAAGTAATCCTGAACTTTGATGTAACTTATGAACCTGTTAGTATATACACAATTTATTTATGTATCTATGCATACTCGTACTATTAGCTACCAAGCCCGTTCTTATAACTATTGGGATTGTTACGATTTGTGTGTTCGACAAAAGGGTTCTCCTATTTCTTTTAGTCCTATGTTGTAGTTTGATGGTATGGTTACCTCTATCAAGTAAGTTTTGTTTTCTACTTTATTTAGATATATATTATATGTGGCCTATTGTTTGTTATAGTGAAGTCTGTTTGTAAGAGTAACTCTCGGTGTTTTTGCAGATTCGTTCTCTTTGTCTTGTGGTTATGTGGGATATTCTAGCCGCAACAATTTAGCGACTGGGATTTCGTGTTTTTTGCAAAGACTTCAAAATATACACACATATAATTTAATTCTGATTGCATTTATATGTTAAATGATTTAAATTCTAGATATTATTCACTGTATGTCTGGTGTAATCTAAGTGTAATGTTTGGTTATAACTGCGGTCAAAATTTGTCACAAGAGCTATCTTTAATTGTTAAATAAATCTATTTACCCGAGAATAGTTTGCTTTCTATTTAAATATTACTAAATTAACGTATATACCATCGAAAAATTTAGAATTTTCTGTTCAAATTACAAAATGTATTTGTTAATACAGTAAGAATAAATAAAGTGAAGCAAAAAACAAAAAATTATTATTCTAGGGTCTGAATCAGCCTGTCCTATATGTATGACATTGGGATCATATGTCAAGAAAAAAATATATTATTACGACTTTATTGGCTATTTCAGGTTAAGTAAAGGTTGCCCAACAATTTTAGGTAATTTGAAATATATAATTACTTTTATTTATATAGCTATAATTAGCTATATAAAACAAATAACAATGCACTCTTAACGGCTACGAAATACATAAACTTTGAAATTATATATTTAAATAAAATTATTGTATTTTTTATCAAAATATTTTTTTAATGGAAAAATAATTAAAAATGTTTGCTATTTACAAAAAAGGTTTAAAAAATTAAAGCCAGTTTAAGAAAAAAATGTTAATCTAGTATCTTAAAAATATGACAGTGTTCTCACTGTAATGTACACAGTACACACAGTAATGGGTTAAGATAAAGTATCAGATAATTTTACTGAAACTACTGTCTCTATTAATTATTTTTGTAATTAAATATTATTATCTGTATGCAGCGTATTAATGGTGATCAATTACATATAAGATATCATCAGTAAAGCAATGTCTTTAGGTGAATCCTCTAATTGTAAATCTTATCTGAAAGCTGAAGTAGTGATAAAGATATGAAATCAACAAAAACCTGTGGGTTTTTACCGGTACTGATTACGCATTACTTACAGGATAATTGTAGTAATCACGTAATATACTTTTTGTTTTAATTTTGATGTTGTGACCTTTTTGCACTGGCTGTCGTAACCGACTACTAGTAATTGTAAATTTTCCGACATTCAGCTTACCAATTTCTAAAACCCATTTATTGACTACTTTGGTGGCGCAGCGATAGCGAACGAGGCTATTGTCGGGTTTCATTCATGAGTTAGAACAAATATTTGTATAACCAGGAAATATTTATTTCGGAGTTTGATTGTTTTCTATTTATAATGTGTATGTTTTTACAAAACAAAGTATTCTATCAGTCAGTCTAGTTATCATAGCACAAGCTCTGCTTAGTTTGAAACTAGATGACGTTGTGTGTCAAATGTCTGAAACATTTATTTATTAGTTTATTTATATGAGATGATCAATTATGATCAAGTTCGGTTCTGATCTTAACATGTCAAGGAATCAAGTCAAATCAAGTCAAATTTTTTGAAATGTAAAATTAAAGAAAAGATAAATCACAGAAAAAGAAAATATAATACAAAAGTTAATTTGGAGATCTATACCGCTCATAATGTTAACATTTGAAGGCATCACGTTAAAATTGGTATAATTAATTAAAATTGGTATACCAATTTTAATTAATTACTTAAAATTGTTCAAAACTACCGTTGGGTTCTAACTCAATGCTTAGAAAATATACAGTTTCTTAAGACTTGTAATTTCTTTTTTTTCTACACAAATTATAACTTATAGGAACCTAAAAATTGAAAAGATTAAAATATTTTGTTATTATGTAGTGTGCGAGAAATCATTGCCAGTTATAATCCACTACGCCCTACGAAATCCACCCGGTATTAGATTTTACTATCCAAGCCTCCCCCTGAAACATTAGACATACCCGTATGTCCCGTGTTTAATTAGGTAAATATAACATTTGAGTAGAAATTTTCGTTACTTTAGTAATATTTAAATACAAAGCAAACTATACTCGGGTAAATAGATTTACTTCGTCCGAATCCAACTTCGAGTAAACATGAGTGCACGATCATTAAGAAGGAAGCTTGTCGAAGCGACACCTCATCTCTTTTAGACCTACAAATGGCTTAAAGCTGTCTACAGCTCACTCACAAGTTCGTTTAAGATTTGTACGTGAATTTCTTAATTGTACTGTAAAGCAATGTGCCTCCATGTTGTTCACCGATGAGCAAAGAACAGTTTAAATGGTATATTCAGAAGGTCACAGAAGAGTCTATCGTCGACGTGAAAAGAGATATACTCAAAATTGCATTAAGAAGCGTGTTATTTTTGGAAATGGCTCATGAATTGTGTGGGTTGGCATTTTGGTGATCGGGTGATTGGAACTTGTATTCTTCAACATAGTTCGTCAAAACGGTAGAAGAGATAGTTTAACAGAACAATATTATATAACAGAAGTGTTTTGAAGTTCACGTGATTATATGGGATTATGGTGAAAATTTTATTGTAAATAAAGATAACACCCGACCCCATGCCGCTGCACAAATTCGACAATATTGTGAAGAGGTTGAGATGAATTGGCCAGCTCTCAGCCCGGATCTTAATGTTTGGGACAGTGTACCCACAACAGTGGCAGCACTAGGAAAAGGAAATTCACAAGAATGGAACAATTTTCCCGAGACCGTTTAATAACCCTAATCAGATCTATGCAGAATTGATTAGAATTTGCAATAAAGGTACATGATATTACACCCTATATAAAGAAATAAAAATTTTAGTATATGTGACTACAGTACTAAGATCTCGGGCTCGATTGCCGAATAGGGTAAAATTTTACTTGATCTGCAAACACTTGTTTCGGAGTGTTGGTGTTTTCTGTATATAATATGTACACATTTATAAAAAAAATGTATATACGTGTTCCATCAGTGAATTTAGCTGTTATAACACAAGCTCTACTTAGTTTGAAGCTAGATGGCGTTGCGTGTCAGATGACCGAAATGTTTATTATTATGTATTTATTATGATAATTAATCGTTATTAATCGAAGCTGTTGTATTTATTGATCACACTTCCAGTTCTTATCTTTAATAAAGATTATCTAATTTTTATCTGGAATTGTAACTTGAATAAATATTTAAAAAATCAAGTCACAGATATTAAAACAAATATCAAAATATTATATATGAGCACACACTTTTTCCAGGCAGAGGCTCATAGTTACAAGAATGGCTTCATTTTTATTTATTTTTGCATTACAAGAGTCTGCCAAAGTGATTTTACTCTGCTTGATGGAAAGCTTAAATAGAATCCAAGAGTTGTCGTCACCATACTCATTGCGAATGCTGACAATACAGTATGGTGACCCACGCTATGTTAGGACCCATGTATGGGGTTGGGGGGTAGTGATACTCTGTATTCTTAATCTCTCACTACACTCTCTCACACGGTGTGTGTTGTCTATTCTTCCTTACACCTCTTGAAAAGTGGCGTATGGGCTCTGAAAATATTTTATATAAACAAGGAAAAGAAGTGGGCCAATGATAGTTCCTTGTGAAACACCGCAGTTGACTAAGGCGAATCTCAGGGTAAAATCTAGCACAACTATAAAATGTAAGCAGGAGTTCAGTCGCACCGACAGCACTACAAAATCTGTAAGAAGCTGCTCTCTTTATTGCACGATTAATTAAGAAATAAACATTCCACGTCGTTTACCTAAACAAACTAAAAGTTAGAATACAATTTGTACATAAGAGTTACTGATTTATTTAAAGATATTGAAAACGCTGAGAAAAGTTGGAAGTTAAAATTACAATTTCTGATTATCTTATTTTGTTTACAAGATTTTATTCTCTTAATCTTCCAAATGCATACACGAAGTTTGTTCGATTATTTACTCATATATTATACGTAGATGACACAAGTTGAACTGCATTAAACAATATTATTGTTTTCACTGATAAGTTATGCTTTTATAACAGATAAAGTAGTTTAATCTTAAGCCGGAAGGTTTCGATGGGATTCAATTAATCAGATCTCAACTACCGTATATGAACCGTGATTTCAGTATATATAGCGAAAGCGGGTTAGTTCATCACATAGTTGACGATTAGACGACGATCAGAATGGTAGCCAAGATGTTGACGAAAACCGCTTTCGTATTGCTGGCCGTCGCTGTTATTCAGGTAAGATTTTAACATAATTCTGAAATAATACTACCAATTACTCGCTTTTAAGCAATTGGAAAAAAATTATAGTTATTACGTTCTCACTAATTTAAAAGTATATGAATCTACTAAAGTGTTATATTGTATACCGGGGCCAATAGGCCTTAGTGATGTGCTAGACTGTATAATTTAAAAGCTTGTCTATATGTAGGTGTAGCCAACGCGTATGCTGATGAAGTATTCGTAGCCATTTCGCTACTTTCATCAACCTTCTGTACGAAAATAAAGGAATAATGGGTAATTTATGACATGTATCCAAAACCCATATCAAATACTAGTTTTAGTAGTAATTACTCCCGAGTATTTTTTTTAATTTGAATGTTTTCACGTAATAATCTTATTCACTCTTCCGCAGGTACCATCTGAATATGTCATACCGAGGTACTTTGAAGATATGGTCCCAGAAGGTAAGTCGAAACAAAAATTACGAAATATCTTATAAAATCATAAAAATCAGATTATAACAGTCTCCTTAAGCTTTAAAACCCAGTGTATTAAAGAAAAGCCTGTTTTACTTGAATCAGGACCACAGGCACGTATAGTCTCCGGATGGCCAGCTGCACTCGGTCAACACCCCCACCAAGCACACCTTCGTCTAGTTCAGCGCAATGGAGACGCCTGGGGTTGTGGAGGTTCCTTTGTGCAGCGTGAGTAGTTGATCAGTGCTGCTCATTGTACGGCTGAGTAAGTTTCTAATCGTAACTATAGAGCATGAAAGTCTTTCATCATAAAATAATTCATACAACTTCATCATAGACAACTCGACACACTCTAGATAAGAGTCAAGTTCACCACTTTTCCAGTTTTTTCACTCTATGGTATATACTTACATAATATTTTGTGTTTATTTTAGGAGTGTCAACGTCATTGTTCGTGGTGGCCTGATCTCCCTCGATGTAACACCAGAGTACATCGGTGAAACGAACAGGTTCTGGAATCATACGACAGCTCAAACCCTGCTCGGGTTCAACCGAATGACATCAGCATCGTAAGGCTGCCACGACCGGTTACTTACACGAGTGAGTAACTATTCGTTGAACCGACTTGAATACGAGCTGTAGTTCAATTGACTTAAAGTCATTCAGATTTGCTACCGATAAAATTATTATTCAAGTAATTTTACATTTTCATGTTGGAAGTGGGAGTAATTTATTCAAATGAATATGTCATTTAGAGTACAGGAAAAATTATACGTTCATAAATGACGGGTACATTAAACAGTACTTTCTATGCAGGCAATCTCCAAGCCATTCGTCTTCAATCGGCAGCTGAACGTTCCAGAAATTACGGCAATATAGTCTTACAGGCTAGTGGTTTTGGCGCTACTTGGACCGGCGGTGAGTATTAAAGACAGTTTTGCAAGTTTCGCGTCGTTTGAGACCGCTAATTATAATCGAAACTGCTTTGGTCAAAAGTCATTAATTATAAATACTTTAGTCTTGGAAAACCCAACGTCTTTTAGTGTCAAAATTTAAACTAAAGAAACATCGAATGATAATCGTAACCACATTGGCTACAACGACTGTCAGTGCCAAAATTCTTATTCTTTTTCAAATTTTCTTTCTTTTTTTCCATTCGAATATGAACCACCAGTTCTAGGTAAATGTCATCTTTGAGACGGGTGAAGTTCCAGGGAATATATCATTCGAGTACTGAGTCACTTTATGCAATACCAATATTAATAATGTGTTTATTTCAGGTGCTGGATCCAGGCATCTAAGATGGGTATACCTCCGAGGTATCACCAACGCTCAATGCAGAGATAGATTGAGCAGAGATCTTATCACCGACACTACCATTTGCGCACAATGGTTCAACGTTACATCGCAGTCAACTTGTCAGGTAATATTAAGAGCTTAGAGCCATTGGAAGTTATCCAAGACATGATCTTTCGTGAGCATTGTCATTTGAATATGCTACTCCTTAAGCGCATAGAACTATTTCTGGAATGAGAAAAAAGATTTAGTGAGAAAAATATTTCAAGTCAAGTTTATTCTCGCTCTATTTTGTAAGTAGAATTGAATGAAATGACAATTACATAAAAATACATGGATTTATTGAGTCTACACATGTAAACTTCCTTTAGTATTTACTGGCTATATATACATAAATAATATCATAAAAATGGTACCGCATTTCCCCTAACTAACTCAGTCACTTTTATTTATTGAGTTTGCGCTTTAAAAATGAGTTCTAAACTAGGCCTATTACCCAGAAAATAGTTACAAAGCGGGTTTTACTCTATCAAACAATGTTAATAATTATCTTTTTACAAATCAGGGTGACAGCGGTGGTCTACTGGTGTACACCAATGGTCGTAGAATCCTAGTCGGTGTGACCTCCTTCAGGGCGGGCCGCTTGATGGGTGGATGCCACTCTGGAAGGCCTGCAGGTATTTATTACTATTACACGTTAAAATATCAATAAAACTATTTAATTACTGCTCAATTGCGATATTTTTCATCTTTTATTGTTTCTGGGAATGATTGAGAAAGCTACAATTTTAATGTTGTGATCTTTTGAACATTATCGTTCAATGTCTGAGTATACAAAGCAACATAAAAAGTAATATGTGCGTAATAGATTTTTTTTTTTTACATCTTTATCGACTTTCACTTTGTGCCAACAACTCGGACATATTATTTACACCACTCATTGTTATATTATTTCAGCTTTCATCCGTCCTGGACATTTCCACCAATGGTTCAGACAAGTTTCTGGCATTAACTTCGAACTCCTGAACGAATAACGAAAAAATACAACTCTTCTTATTCAACTGGTATCACCAAAGAAGACGACAACAGCAAAACAATAGACAAAAATTACTGTATCGTACATTATAACTAACGTCTTCTACCTCGCATTGTATATTATAACTGACGTCTTCTACCTCACATTGTATAAAAAAAATGAAATTAAATACAATCTCAGTAAATATCTTTTTTAATTTTACTTTAAAACTCCATTAAAACCTTAAGTGCTATCAAGTGCGGAAGTTAAGTGCAACACAGCTCTTTACGGATTACTCCAGTGTTAAAAGTATCTTAGTGCATTGGTTTTATACTAAAAGCAACTCCCGAACTAGGAACATGGCCATCAATAAATTCAGAACGCAAACAGCACAAGAAGAAAATGTAGATCACACAAAACGGATGTGACAACCTACGTAGGAGACTGAACACATGCAACCTAACCGATGAAATCTCTACGTTTTCCATGTAGTCTAAAAATTTTTAGAAAACTTTACATTTATGAAAAGCAGAAGGCCCAAAAGTGAATATTCATATTTATATGCTCAGCTTCAGTTTAAATAGAAGGATGAAGAAATAACAATGATTTAGATGATCATTATCACCCATCTATATATCCCACTGTTTGATTTAAACCTATCTTTCGAAAGGAATTTTAGGTATACTATACCACGTTCATATCGGACAGGCTGGTTTCTTTGCAATGCTGCGTAATTTGTTCCCTTTGTCAACTCATGCGACACCCACGGGATAAATAGAAGTGGTGACAATTTGTATTCTCAATCCGTCACCACATGGATTGTGTTATATGTGTCATTTTATTTTAATTTTTGTTAATTTACATTTCGTCTAATAAGAGCCAAATTAACTGCTGACAGCAAATGAAAAAAAATGTTTGACTCGTACAGTATTTGTTCAGTTGGTTTTTATTGGATAATCTATAATCTTAAAGCCAACTAAATGTACCTTGTCACACTTTGCTGTGACTTAATAAAGTTGAATTGATGACAAATTATGTTAAAAATTTACTTCATAAAATTCAGAGGAAATTAAAGAAATTGCAATTATATCGTGTCAAATTTGAGCTGAATTGGTGTAAAACTTCTTGAATTTTCGAAATGTACACAAACCAACTTAACATTCTTTATCTATATCAACCGGCTATAATAGTCCACTGCTGGACAACCTTTCCTTTGCAAAGAGATCTTGACCTGTACTACGCTGGCTAGACGTGGCAATATAGGGCTTGTTATACGTTTCCTTCTCTTTGCAGTGACGTTGTCTTGCGCAGTTTGTTCCCTTAGTTACGTTTTACGACACCCATGAGAAGTGTAAGGGTGGCGACTCTCCATATTCTTAATTTACCGCTGTATCAGATATCCGGACTGATATAGAGGACCTGAAAAACCTTGCAGTATGGTATCCTACGTAGTTTGGTCTTTAGTCGCCTCTTACGACACCCATGGAATAAATAAGATTAGTGAATGTAGCATTGTTCTTTGAATATAGCAATGCATGGATTGTTACTAAGAGGAGAGTAGCTACTCAAAGTTCATAGTGCCGTTATTTTGTTGTATCTTTACGATTTTGTTATTGTTTTTCATAACAATTTAAAGTTAAGGTTATCTGGAACAAATCGACGTGAGCGATAAGCTCACCGATAATTACATGTACATATTTTGTAACTCATTACTTCTTGTGTTTTATTTTATATATACAGTAGAGGGAAATAAATAAAATACGTATATTCTTTCTAGCTTCTACTACAGTACATATCACAAAAGTAGCTGAAAATGTAAGCTACCAAATATTTTTCTACCTTCTACTTTTAACATATGTATGTAAACTTTTTGACAATTTTTCTAGACCTGATGGATAGCGTAGTGATTTAATCAGTATCTTCGCCACTTTCTTCTGCACTAAATATTATGGGTTCATTCCCCTACGTATTTGTCCCATCTATTTTGAGTGATTCATCATTTTCTTCTTGTGAAAGTGCTCTTTGCGTCATAAATCACAGTATTTATTGAGAAATTTAATTTTGTAAAGTATACCGCGATACAGGCTATATTCCAAGAACGGCAGTAGTTCTTAGTATAAAAGAAGTGCACTAATTACTTTTAGCAGTAGAGTAATAAGTAAAGAGCTGTGTTGCACTTGACTTCCAAACTTGATAGCGTATAGGGTTAAAGGAGTTGTGACGTCAAATTAAAAAAGGTATTAACTGAAATTTCATTTTATTTCATTTCTTTATACAGTGTAAGGTTGAGAACGTTATTTATAATGTACGATGTATTAATTTTCGTCTATGGTTTTGCTATTGGCGTCTTCTTCATTGATGCTAGCCTCGAGTTGAATGAAGGAGAAGAGTTTTATTTTTTCGTTATAGGTTCAGGTTTTCGAAGTTAATGCCAGAAACTTGTGTGAACCACTGGTGGAAATGTCCAGGACGGATGAAAGCTGAAATAATATAATAATGAGTGATGCACATAATATGTCCGAGGTGTTGACACAATGTGGAAATTGGTAAAGATGTATTTTTTTTTTACACACACGTAGGTATTTATGTTTCTTTATATACTAAGATATTAAAAGATAATGTTTACCAGATCACAACATTAAAATTGTGGCTTAAACTATTATTATCAGAAACGATAAAAGTTGAAAATCATTGCAAGTCAACAGTAATTAAACAGATTTATTAATACTTTAACGTGTAATAGTGATAAATACCTGCAGGTCTTCCAGAGTGGCATCCACCCATCAAGCGGCCCGCCCCGAAGGATGTCACACCGATTAGGATACGATGACCTTGAGCGTTGGTGTACACCAGTGGACCACCACTGTCACCCTGATGTATAAAAAGATAATTGTTAACACTGTCTGATGTAGGCAACCTATAGTTTTCTGAACGAATGAGAATAACTTTCATATAAATAACTAACTATTTTGTATCTAATGACGTAGTGACGACATTAAGATGGTTAAATAATATCAGGCCTTGATTAGAACTCAATTTTAATGTTAAATGGAGGGTAACTTATTTTTTTTACGTAATAATGTGTTTGGAATCGTCTATTAGTAGTTAGAAGTGACTGAGTTAGTTAGGGGAAATACCACTCATATCCTGATATCAATTTGTTATTTGTATATAGTCGGTAAATATTAAAGAAAATTTACAAGTGTACATAATAAAACCACTCTTTTTATGTAGTTGTTATGTCATTTAGCTTTACTTACGCAATTGTGCGAGAATAAACTTAACTTGAAATATTTTTAAATCTCTTTTCTCATTCCAAAAACAGCTCTATGTACTTAAAGAATAGCATATTCAAATGACAATGCTCACGACAGATCATGTCTTGGATATCTTCCAATGGCTCAAAGCTCTTAATATTACCTGACAAGTTGACTGTGATGTAACGTTGAAAAATTGTGCGCAAATGGTAGCCTCGGTGATGAGATTTCTACTCAATCTACTTCTGCATTGAGCGTTGGTGATACCTCGGAGGTATACCCATCTTAACTCCCTGGATCCCGTACCTGAAACATACACATTTTTATTGGTATGGCATAAAGTAACTCAATACCCGAATGATATATTTCACATAACTTCACCCGTTTCTAACGAGATATTTCCCTAATACGGGCGGTTCATATTAGAATAGACCTCTGCTATATCTTAACACTTTTTAAAATGAACAATAAACGAGATTTTTTTGGTTTATATTTTGACACGGACAGTCGTTGTAGCCAATACGGTTACTATTATCATTCCAGAACGAGGCGAAACTTGTAAAACTGTCTTTAATACTCACCGCCGGTCCAAGTAGCGCCAAATCCACTAGCCTGTAAGACTATATCACCGTAATTTCTGGAACGTTCAGCTGCCGGTTGAAGACGAATGGCTTGGAGATTTCCTGCACAGAAAGTAATATTTTACGTACCTGTGATTCATGAACGTAATAATTTCCTGTACTCTGAATAACATATTTAATTAGAATGAACTGCTTCCACTTTCAACATGAAAATATAAAATAACTTAAATTATAATTTTATCGGTAGCAAATCTGAACAACTTTAAGTCGATTAAACGACGACCTGTACTCAAATTGCTTGAAAGAATAGTTACTCACTTGTGAAAACAACAGGTCTTGGCAGCCTTATGATGCTGATGTCATTCGGCTGTACGCGAGTTGCGTGTGAGCTGTCAAATGTAGGGTGATTCCAGAACCTGTGCGTTTCAGCAATGTACTCTGGAGCTACGTCGAGGGAGATCCCGCCACCACGGATAACAACGTTGACACTCCTAAAATAAGCACAAAATATTATATTAGTTTATACAACAAATAAATAAGAAACTACAAAAGTGGTGAACTCTATTCATGTCAGGAATCTTTCCAGTTGCCTAAGATAAAATGATATGGAATAAAATGGGAATCTTCGCCCAACAGTGACATTTGATTGAATGAAAAAAATGATCAAATCTTTCTGTACCTCAATGAAAGATTTTCATGAATTATTGTTACAATTTAGAAACTCACTCAGCGGTACAATGCGCGGCACTGATCATCCAATCACGATGCACAAAAGAACCTCCACAGCCAAAAGCTTGTCCATTGCGTTGAACTAGACGAAGGTGTGCTTGGTGTGGGTGTTGACCGAGTGCAGCTGGCCATCCGGAGACTATACGTGCCTGTGGTCCTGATTCAAGTAAAACAGATTTATCTTTAATACACTGAGTTTTAAAGGTTAAACGAACTTTTTAATCAGATTTGGATGATTTTACAAGGTATTTCGTAATTATTTTGTTTACTTACCGTCTAGGACCATATCTTCAAAGTACTTCGGTACGACATATTCAGATGTTACCTGTAGGGAAATGAATAAAATTTTTGCATGAAACTAGTCAAACGTAAAAAATTATTTGCTCTTAAAACAACAACTACTAAAACCTCAAATATCAAGTATTCATTTAGGATAATGGTGAAGGTACAGCTAAGAACACTTCCACAACATGCTCATAAATATCGATACCTCAGTTGTGATTTATTTATCAGAAGAAGATTAAAAGCAATCAAAGTTTACCAAGCATTTGAAATTGACGAATTTCAGAATTTTATTAAAGTCTTACCTGAATAACAGCGACGGCCAGCAATAAAAAAGCGGCTTTCGTCAACATCTTGGCTACCATTCTGGTTGTCGTCCAATCGTCAACTATGAAGTAAACATATCCACCTTCGCTATAAATAGTAAAATCACTGGATAATCAATTTCAATCTAAGCTTACCGGCTTAAGATTAAATTAATTAATTTAGAATAGTAGTGTTACTTATTCTTATCAATAGAAATAATGATAATAGTATTCAATGTGAGCGATTTTGTATCATCAACATATAATATCAAGGAAACGAAATGAACCTCACGTATGCAATGCGAGGAGGAAAGGCCTAAGAATGAAACCTTGGGGAACACCACATTTTAATATTGGAGATGTTATTTTGCTTCCAAATCTACATACAATTTCTATATAAACAGATACATCTATTTTTATATATTTTTATTTATTTATATTTTTGAAAATCCTGCCAAAGTGACTGTATGCTACCTGATTGAAAAGCATGAATAGATTGCAAGAGTGGGGACCACACCCATGCTTATTGTGAATGAAGGTATTGCAGTATAGTGACCTACACTATGGCGACCTAATGTGATGCTTTTTCACGTCCCGTTCGGGGATATAAAAGGCATGACAGTCATCGTGACAGTGTAAGGCTCCCACACTAACCACAATAACTGTCATCCCTGTACCAATGGGCCTTTGGTCTCGCACTCATCAACGCAACACGACAGCATGGATGCTGTTGCTTTAGGTGAGAGCATAAAACTACTCCGGTATAGTCGGTCTGTTCATGCTGAAATTAACGTGTGGCACTACTACCTGACAAAATAATATATTTAATAAATTTATTTTCGTCAGCCTATACCAGTCCTGTTCTGGACAAAGCCCTTCACTTGGTTCGATCTTCGCCTCCTTAATCTATCCTTACATTGAAATATACATTCATTCCGGCTCTTTATGGTAGTCTGCAAGGCCATCACAATATGTAATTTGTTCACTGTTTGTGTTTTGTATTTAGATCTTCTTTCATTTTGGTCATATCACTAATTCTCAATTTAGTTTTTAAGTCATCATTTTCTGTTTTAGGGTTTCTAATATCTTAATTACAGCTATTTTTCTATTCTGTTTGTCTGTTTAATTTCATCCTTTAGTTTAATAGTTTTATATGTTATAGTGCCTAGGAGAGCACGTAAAGCCGTTGTTCCGGCACATGATCTCTAATCAGTCGTGTTGGATAACCGTCCCATTGAATTGTGAGGGTGAGGGATCAAAGAGTCTACCAATGTTTGCGCACACACTTGTACACTATAATATTTCCTGTGTAGTTCTGTGGCTGGTCTCTGTTGAAATTGGCCACCGTGGCCAAAATCAGTTGGAAGTACATCATGTAGTAAGTTTGTGATAATATATTTCTTTTATTTTGGTACAAGCGTTACATACATGAATCTACAGATCATTCACACCGTGTCAAGGATTCAGTTTCAGAGTTCGGCACTAATCCATTCTCCAGGTTTTGCACACGTCCTCAAGTTATATCACGTATAGATATATATTAAAACGCTTAGTGTAAAGAAAATGTAGACTTAATATGGAATTAATAATAAGTATTCTCTGCAAGTCTATATTGGGGTCGTGGAGAAGCAATTAATTGGGAGTTCCATTCTATGGTATTGCTGTTTACCATTTCTTTTTGAAAGCACTTATTTAAACTACTAGTTACTACTATCAAAAATATTCGACTGACGTAGCGATGGGTTTCTTTACCATTCATCATTTCTGTTACTTATCATTAGTTACTATTTACCAAACAACTTTTTATCAAATTTTAACTTGGTATATTCTTAGTAGAGTTTGTCGTATTATCTCATGGTGTGATAAAAACGTCGAAGAAGTTGGCTGTCTAATTTTCAACATGAACTTTTTTTACTTAAGGGAACCCGGTGGTCTAGAGTACGAAAATTACACCTATTTTCACGATTTTTTTTTTGCCATTAAAAATTAAAAAAACAATACTCCAACTTTTTGAGTTTAGTAGTACGTTAATTAAACATACAAGAAAGTATTTTTTTTACTTTCAAAACAATTTTTATTATTATAAAAATGCCGCTGAAGATGACCCTCTCGAAAAATCGGACCCGGACGGTGTAGATGATTTCGAGACTTCTACTCATCTCAAACACAAAATTCAAGAAGATTCTCAATCAGAAAGAGTGTAGTTATGGTCGGAACTAGAACAAATCGAAAAAATTAAAAATTGACAAAATGGCGCCTTTTTGAAAAAAAAGTTCGTAAAATCGGTTTTTTTTCACTAGTTTTTTAGTTTAAACGATAGGAAATTATTTAAATAAAATTATGATTCTAGTTCCGACGATAGCGATACATGCTATTAACAATATATCCAAATTTCAAGTGATTCGGTTGAATTGGTTTTTTGTTTTCATCCCCGCCGTGCCGAGAAAAGTCGTTTCGAGATAAATGTGTTTAAAGTTTGAGGTGCAGATGTTTTCAAAAATTCAGCAAATTTTGAATAGTTACAGTTAATCTGCGATTGCGGCACCATATAAGATTCCTTCGGAACTTTCGTATTCCTCGATTTGTTCACTCTTTTGCTTTTGTCGAGCAGTACGAGCCTCTTTAGAGTTGTCGGTGCTCCTACGGTTGGCGCTCGATACTCGCCGCTTGTCTCGGTTTTGCGCAAGTTGCTCCGCTTGTGACCCGGTTGTGATGCCCATGGTCTCTATTATTTTTAATATTGATGTAAAACCTTCGTTGAATATACAAGCGGAAATATAGGTGGCAATATCGACGATTTTCTTGCCGGCAAACAGATGTTTCAGTGCAAGGTGCCACACACAGATGTTTAAAAATAGGTATACAGGTAATAGGTATGTCGCAGAAGGGAAGGGTATATACGAGTATGTGGTATATACTATAAACGGGTTTATATTTTCGGCGAAGGGTCGGGACACCTGGAGCGCTCCGAGCGCTAGACCCACGTGGAGCGCACGAACCGCTCTGTACCTGGTTAATGGGCTGTAGAAGCTGTAATATTGGGCATTTCCACATGAAAATTGCACCGTATATTCTTAAGATATAAAGATAGACTATAGACTATACTTTCGAAATATCGAAAAAAAAAAAATCGATTTTTTTAAATTTCTAGAGCACCGGGTCCCCTTAAGTGCTTACCAAAGTAACTCTACTCTGACTGATGGAAAGCATGAATAAAATCCAAGAGTTGTCGTCACCATACTTGTCAATGTAAACAATGCAATATGACGACTCATACTATATATACTTATTGACGTAAAAGACAGGGCAGTCATCGTGACAGTGTAAGGCTCCCCATACTTACCACGATAACTGTTACCCCTGCATCAATAGGCCTCCTAGTCTCGCACTTACCAACGAAATACGACAGCACGGATGTTGTCACTTTAGGTTGGTCTTCTGTTAGAGGGTAGGACTGTTCCAGTCGAGCCGGTCCGTTTGTGTCAAAATTAGCGTGGTACCTTGTACTTGTTCCTGTACCTGGGAGTTTCCTATAATTTGTTGAGATCATATTTAGCAGCACGTTTAGCCTAGCTAAGGCATATTTGATTTTTTTTATCAATTTATTTGATAATCTATAAAAACGCTTAGGTTTCAAGATAAATTAAAACAAAACTGATAAATAAAGTAATTACCTATACTTAAAGTAGATTAATGAACGAAGATTGGAATTCCCGTAATCAAATAAAGATTATTATTGCACTAATCGGAATAGGCAATTAAACAAAAGACTCAACAAAGTAGTTACTCTACTGTCAAATATCATCATTATTACACAAACACCTAAATATTTCTGTTTAAAAACCAGGTATTTTTATATATACTCGACAATGGCCAACAGATTAATGTGGACCATTAAAAAGAACTTTAAGGATAACATGAAATATTCAGTTATGAGTGTACGAAAAAGACAGGCAAAAATAGAAGGCAATGGTAGAAAAGAGAACTTGCCTTTACAGATATATTGTAAAATATAAGTGACAGCTTGACCAGCTTATGAGGGTTTGCCAGATTTTATAAGCAAACTTCAACTGCTCATTGGCCTAGCGGTTAGAGGTTTCTGGTTCAATTCTGATGTTCGATCAAAAAGGGTTACAGAAATACTTAATAACAGTCCGGAGTTCGCAAATTTGCTTAACCCCCCCTGCATTAGAGAGCAAGTAAAAGTTACCGGCCTGATCTCCCCGCAGTCGTGTCGGATAACCATCGAATTGTGAGAATGAGAGGGAAACAAAGAGTGCATCTGGGTTTATGCACACATTGTGCACTATAATATCTCCGGCCTGTTTGTGCTGTGATATGATCTAGCTAGTCTCCGTAGAGACTGAGCACCATGGTCGAAATTAGTTAGGAGTACATCTTATTGCTCAAATTGCTCATTGCTGGAGAGCCAAATATTAATTTGTTATAAGTTTGCAACATTTTTGATATAAATTCCATTTGGTCAGCGTTGTATAGTAGTTCAAATCTTTCTTTCTAAGGAGAGTAAGAGTAAGTCAAACAGTGGATTATTAAAGCTATTTAGGATGATTACAAAATTTTAATTTAAGTCATCGTTCGTCAAAATTAACTCAATGAAGTTACTGAAACCAAGCAATGATGATTTTTAATCGATTTGTGGTTTGATCGTTGTGTGTCCGTAATTTGATGATTCAAAATGAGGCCATTAAACTGTCGCATATGACTATCTGAATCCTATTTGATCAAGTTTAATACACTAGCCAAGTTACTGAGGTACTGGCGCATAAAGACCCTAGACATCTACGTACGATGAAGTACGAGTGACAACGTGATTAACAATATCCTGGGCGCGTCCGTTCTAAGGACTGAATACCCGATTAAGCTTATGAATGAATTGGGAAATCCCAACATACACAATATCAATGAAAGACGTGACATGATTAATAAGACGGATGTCTTCAGGTAAATATTATTATATATATTAATCTTATCTGAAGATTAAATCAAAATAAATCTGTGGGTTTTTACCAATAGTTGTAAATTATAATGAGCTTAGTAAAAAGATGAATGTTTGTCTATGTTATAAACCGAAATCTATATGAAATTTTCTTTAACCTAGTAGTATGAAAATTGGTAATAGTTTTTTTTTTATCTGTGCAGAAATTTCTTCAATACCACCCGTCGGTGGTTCTGTCGGACTCAAATCGACCAAAAACCACATGCCGTCTCGGATACCAGTAATCGCAGTACTAAATACACCTTAGAAAATCTCTGAAGCCTCAACGTATCTGGGGCCAGTTCTTTTAGGCCTCTCTTCGAATATGTAGATGGCCCACTTCTGTGTGGATGGCCCGCATCCACGGGTCTACTTTTGCTAGTATGATATGTGAGACATTGCTTATTTCATTTATTTTATTTTATAGTGTTTCATCATCATCATCATCATCTTAGCCAAAATGCGTCCACTGCTGGACATAGGCCTCCCCCAAGGTTCTCCACAACAGCCGGTCCCGTGCCGCCCGCATCCAGCAGCTTCCCGCGACCTTCACCAGGTCGTCGGACCATCTTGTGGAAGGCCCACCAACGCTGCGTTTCCCAGTACGTGGTCACCACTCCAGAACTTTGCGGCTCCATCGGCCATCGTTTCTGTGTGTAATGTGGCCCGCCCACTGCTAATTAAGTATAGCAATTTTACTGGCAATATCGGTGACCTTGGTTCGTCTGCGGATCTCCTCATTCTTGATTCGATCACGCAAAGAAACTATTGATATTATTATATTGAGAAAACACCTGCGGGTCAACATGCAAGACGTTTTAATGCACCAACTATTGATGAAGTTGCTATTGTTGTAGTTGCAAAAAACTTGGAATCCCGTGATATTGTTTTACATCGTCGGAATAATCAATTACAACGTATAAAGGAAACACACCGCTCATATGATGCACTGCAGTATCCCATTATATTTTGGCAAGGTGAAGATGGCTATAATTTCTCAATAAAAATGATAAATCCCATTACAGGTGATTAAAATATTATTTTAGCTATGGCGATAATATCTCAATCACAATATTATGTATTTTAATTTTATATTTCAATTATTAAAACAAAATCTATTTACAGGTTCTGAAACCAACAAAAAAGTCAATTCAATCAACTATTAGTCTTACCGTCTAATGATTCGGGAAAATGAAGACAATCACATATTGAAATGTCAGCGATTATATCACAAATATGTTGTTGATATGTATGTTGAAATGGAAACGTAGAGATTAACATTCATCGGATTGAATCAGACTAAACTCCGATCTGAAGAGTATATTCACCTTAGAGGTGCAATTAATACTGATGGAAATGCACAGAATGTTGGTCGAATGACTATTCTTCCAGTAAAATACATCGGAAGCCCTCGACATATGCACGAATATGCTCATGATGCCATGTCATATGTTCGTCATTATGGTATAGCAGATTTGTTCAGCACATTTACATGCAATCCACACTGGATAGAAATCGAGCAGAAGTGATTCCCTGGGCAATCAGTGTGTGACCGGAGGCCCATTGATGTAGAGGTGACAGTTATCGTAGTAACTGTGTAAGCCTTATACTGTCACAATGACTGTCATGCCTTTTACGTCTCCAAGCGGGGTGTGAAAAAGCATCTCACAAGGCCGCCATAATGTGAGTCACCATACTGCATTGTCTGTATTTGCAATGAGTATGGTGACCACAACTCTTTGATTCTATTCATGCTTTCCATCAAGCAGAGTAGAATCATTTTGGCAGGCTCTTAATATAGAAAAAAAAAGAAAAAAAACACCCATTGATCGTCATCATATTACAGCCAGAGTCTTTAGACTAAAGTTGAATTCTTTAAAGAATTTTATTGTAAAACATTATGTGTTTGGTGAGACACGTTGCTGGATGTATTCTGTAGAGTCACAGAAACGAAGATTGCCACATGCACACATTTTGATTTGGTTAGTTGAAAAGATAAGGCCAAATGAAGTTGATGCTGTGTGCTGAAGTGGATCCTGGATTGCATGAGGTAGTTATCAAAAACATGATACACGGTCTCTGTGGAACTCTTAATTAAAATTCACGGTGTATGATGGATGGTAAATGTTGAAAACGATATCCACGGACATTAATATCGGGAACAATTACTGGTAATCTCGGTTATCCACTGTATCGTCGCCGATCGACAGCAAACAATGGAAGATCAACAATTGTCAAATTAAATCAACAAGATATTGAAATATGGCAGATAATTGTTGGATTGTTCCATATTCACCCATTTTATCAAAGATCTTCAAAGCACACATCAATGTTGAATATTGCCATTCAGTGAAATGTATTAAATACATTTACAAATATGTAACCAAACGGAGTGATATGGCTGTGATTGGAATTGGTGCTGAGAATTCCAATGATGAAACTTCATCATTGGAATTCTCTTGGGTTCTTGGGTAACTACCCAGTACCAAATAGGCCGCTATGTTAGTAGTAATGAAGCAGTTTGGCGAATATTTTCTTTTCCTATTCATGAGAGACACCCTACTGTTATTCACTTAGCTGTGCATTTAGAAAATGGATAAAGAGTGTATTCAACAGCACAGAACGCAGTACAAAGAGCTGTTCGGCCACCATCTACTGAATTAACTAGTTTTTTGAGACATGCCAAAACTATGATTTTACACAAACATTGCTATATTTTGAAATACCAAAATATTATACTTGGAATAAATCCTCAAGGAGATTTATACGACGGAATCAAGGAAAATCAGTTCCACAATACCCACATGTGTATTCCACCGATGCGATTGTTCGAATTTATTCAGTACATCCAAGCAACGATGAATGTTTTTATTAAGACTGCTATAAGTCTATGTACGTGGCCCAACATCATTCCAATGTTTACGAACTGTTGATGGTGAATTGCGTGGATCTTACAGAGAAGCCTGTCAACGTTTGCAATTGCTAGAAAATGACGCTCATTAGGATTGAACTCTCAATGATGCTGTAATATCATCACACGCTCATCAAATACGAGTATTGTTTTCTAAAATCTTATCTACATGTTTCCCATCAAACTCAATTGATTTGTGGATCAAGTACAAAGATTATATGTGCGATGATATTTTGTGTCAAAGACGGAATAGAATGGGAAATACAAATATACAAATCAGTGAAGAAATTTACAACGAAACATTGATTACAATTGAGGACATGTGCTTGAAGATGTCAAACAAACTATTAATTGCATAAGCTTGACCACACCCAATCGTCCAATGCATGATGCTTTTAACCAAAATTTACATCGAGATAAACTGTACGATCACAACACTTTGAAAGAATTAATTCAAACAAATCTTCCACTGTTGAATGAACAACAGAAGTATGTATTTGATACCCTTATGAAAGTAACAAATAATGGAACTGGCGGGATTTACTTCTTAGATGCACCTGGTGGTACAGGAAAAATTTTTTTGATTTCATTAAATCTAGCAACAATTCGCTCACAAAACTAAATTGCACTTGCACTCGCTTCGTCGGGAATGGCAGCAACTTTGCTTGAAGTTGGTCGGACAGCCCATTCAGCACTAACATTGTAAATATTAAATATGTAAAGCAATGAAACTCCAACCTGCAACATTTTGAAGAACTCTGCAATGGCAAAGGTTTTGCATCAATGTCAAATGAATGCTCGATGGCACAAAAAATTTTTGGAGGCTTTAGGTAGAACCTTAAAAGATCTATGGAGCAATCATAACCGCTTTGGTGGTGCAATGATTTTATTAGCAGGAGATTTTCGTCAAACATTGCCAGTGATTCAACTATCAACACCAGCTGATGAACTCAATGTATGTCTAAAGGCCTCCAATTTATGGAAACATGTCAAAGTACTTCATTTAAGCAAGAATATACGTGTCGAATTGCATAATTACCAATCTGGAAACATATTCTCTAAACAATTCATTGACATTGGTAATGGCAAATTTCCTATAGACATCTTGACTGGTTGCATTAACTTACATCAAAGTTTTTGTCAGTTAACTCGATCAAATGATGAACTTATTCAGAAGATGTTGCCGGATGTTTCTCAAAATTACAGAAACCATAATTGGTTGAGCGAACGAGCTATATTGGATGCAAAAAACATAGATGTAAATGAATTAAATTTCAAAATGCAAGAACAAATTACAGGCGAATCGAGGATATATAAATCAGTTGATTTGACTACTAAACAAGATAATGTAGTCAACTATCCACCGGAATTTAAACTCGCTGGATTTGCCAGGATTGCCATCTCACAATCTTCAATTAAAGGTTGGATCGGTAGTTATAATGTTGCAAAATATCAACCAACTGCGTCTTTACAACGGCACACGGCTAGCGATAAAAAAATTTACTAAACAACGTGATAGAAGCATCTATACTGAAAGGAAAGTATAAAGGAGAAGATGTTCTCATATCGCGCTTCCAAATGATTCAGACTGATGTGCCATTTGAGTTTAAACGACTAACTATAGTCGTTTAAACTCAAATGGCACATCAGTCCAGTACGGCTTGCTTTTGCTATGACCATAAACAAGTCCCAGGTCCCAAACACTTAATGATTACCATCATTAAGTGTTTGTGGTATTAATCTGGAAAATCCATGTTTCTTACATGCTCAATTGTGTGTTGCCTGTTTTAGTATTGGAAAACCATCAGATTTATTTGACTATACGCCAGGTAATCAAATAAAAAACATCGCATATCACAAAGCACTACAATGAAAATATAACTGATTTTTGTGATTAAAAATAAAGCGATTACTTGCTTTTAATTGCTTACATCTTTTTTATTTAATTATTTTTTATTCACAACGCCCTATCACCAGGGTGATGGTTCTGTTCAGAAGAATTCTTGCCCCGACTATAAAATAGGTAGGAACAAAAAACTGCCATATTACAAATCTTTTTGACAGGACGAAGTCTATCGGGTCCACTATTATCAAATAAAATTGACTGCACGGTTAGCCTAGTGGCTTAAGCGGTTACCGCGTCACTTTCTACTGCGCTGGGTGTTGTGAGTTCAAACCCGCCACGGAACAGCACTTTATCTAATCCAAAAATTGTTGTTCTGAGTCTGGGTGCTCTTGTATCCGTTTCTTGTATGTTTGTAAAGTCCTCCACGATACAGGATTTATTCCTAGAGCGGGTGTTGTCTTTAAAAAAAAACTTAATGTTTTATTTCTATACGACTGTTTCAAATGTTAACTAATTCGTGGTCCACCCTATTTTTTGAAAACAATTATTTCATTTAGATCATAAAATTTTACATCCTAAAATATGAATCATTCACCCTATACATACAGCTTATGCTTATAAAATACCCAAACTTCGACACAAATATTTGCAGATCATACAAATATTTGATTTGACGGGTTTAATCAAATGTCGTTTAAGGAAAATCAGTTGCCTTGCCAATATTTGCCTTGGATTTCAAATTTCAATATATTATATTTTACTAATGAATGAAAGCGTAAAGTCTAGAGTAGTTTGCTTAATGTTTTTAAACTAAGCAGATGCTTGGACTTGCCCCAATAATTATGAGACACGAACAAACTCAGTGATTTTCTCCATTTGCCAAAGCTACACCTAAAACAAGGTAATTTATGACCAGTGGTAATTTCGGGACTAAAGGCAATTTTGTGACTTTAAAATCACTACTAATAATTAACTTATGTATTAAATGCAGATTACGCTATTCATTTTTCATTTATTTAGAAATAATGAAATGAAAATAATGAAATTTAATATATTTTAATTTTTCAAAAACTTAGAAGTAGCAAACAGATGCTAGTTACAACGTAAGACATATTTTTTCATCTGTTATGTTAGCTTCTCTTCACGGGCACCATCCTCGAATTGAATGTGAAGGTGTATTTTGTCATTATTCTTTCAGGTTTTCGAAGTCAATGCGAGAAACTTCTGTAAACCATTGGTGGAAATGTCCAGGACGGATAAAAGCTGAAATAACATTGTCAATGAGTATTGATCTCAAGTAGATATATACAAAGGTAAACACTTTAAGACGTAAAAGTAATAAATACCCGCAGGCCTTCCGGAGTGGCAGCCACCCAATAATCGACCCGCCCCGAAGGAAGTTACACCGATAAGGATTCTTTTACCTTGATCATTGGTATACACTAGTGGACCACCGCTGTCACCCTGATGGATTATTAATTATATTAAATACTTAATATCGTATTAAACTCATTACCTTGTAAGAAGATAAAAATATGGAACCTGAAGACGCTGTAGGTCTGACGATCAGTAACATATTATTTATTATAATAGTAATCATGAGTGCCAATATAATTTTTGTTATTCTGTACGTAACTGATCATTAATATATTTGTTAAATAACGTGAGCCCTAGTTTACAAGTTAATTTTGACGGTATATACGCAAGCATACTCAATGAATGGTTAATAAGATTTGGGTTGTTCGAGTAAATTCGGAGTCCCGGCAATTCTACGGTAAGGACAACAATCACTACCACATATTCTGCTAGTGATTCACGATACAGTAGATGTACTCTTAAGGGTATGACCGTGGGATAGCAGACTTGACCCCAATTTGATTCGGGAAGAAACTTAGAGGATGATGAAGTTTAGTCTAAAGGCCACGTCACGAAAAATCATCTCTTAAATGACGTTCCAAGTACTTGATATTACCTGACAAGTAGACTGTGATGTAACGTTGAAATGTCGTGCGCAAATAGAAGCCGCGGTAATAAGAGTTCTGCTCAATCTACGTCTGCATTCTGCGTTGGTAATACCATTGAGATATACCCATCTGAGCTCCCGGGAAGACGCACCTGAAAAGTATTTCTTTAAGTTGTAAAGCTGGTTAAATTCTAACAAGACTGTGCTGTATCCTACCGCTTTAAAATATAAATAAGTAAAAAAATGCGTAGATTTAGTTTTGATACTAAAAAAACATCCAGTATTCCAGGCGCTATTGGTAACAAATATGTTTGTCAGAAGCGGTTGCTATTTTTCCTGTATGAGACGATACTTATATAATCTTGGATACTCACCGTTGGTCCAAGTGGCACCAAATCCACTAGCCATCAACTTTTCCCCATCGTAGTTTTTGGACCGTTCTGCTGACGGTTGCAAGCGAATTGCTTTGAGATTTTCTTGAAAAGTAAAATTTTACACATTTATAATATACATCCATATTTCTAAAAGGATCATAGGTGACAAGTATTGTCTTCAACAAGATACTTTGGGTTTCATGATGCCTAGACCATCATGTGGGTCACCATACTGAATTATCTGCATTCACAAGGAGTATCGCGACCACCACTCTTGAATTCTACTCATGTTTTCCATCTGGCACAGTAGAGCCACTTTGGTAGGCAAAATGGGAATATTTGAAATGGAAAGGTATTGCTTATATAGATGGATTGCAGAATGTTTTCCATGTTCCACATAACTCAAGCTGGTCAAGTGGAAAATCGTATCAGCTATAACTAAATAGTCCATGCCCTTAGACGATGCTTATGATAATAAGTCGAAGATGGTTATGTATGTAGATATTTATCACAATGCTAAAGTCAGTTTAAAATTAATATTAAACCTATCTTAACATATTATCTAGTATACTAATCCAAGTGTATAGACAAATATATTGCCGAGAGAGTCTATTAACCGTATGAAATGCTTGATTGTCACTTAATTAATTACAATGCAGGCTTACTGAGGTTTGTATCATTTCAATGATGTCCTTAGTTTATTCATTCAATTTGATTTCAATTTTAACATAAACCTTCAAAATTACTAGTACGTGATAATTCCGACAGAAGCAAATTCGTATAATTTTAAAATAAAAATAACAATCTTATTCTGTTATTTTTGTTGTGGTTGTTTACTAATATATGTTTTTCTTAAAGACAACTCCCTTACTGGCAAAATACATAAACAATATACATATTATATATACAATACATACTAGAAATGGAATCAAAGAACACCCAGGTTCAGAGTAACAATTTGTGATTCACACAAAGTGTTATCATACTAACACTTTGTGTGAATCCCACACAAACGATGTGATTTGATGCCACAACACTTAGAGCAGTAGGTCACGGCGTGGCGACCACTTAAGCCACTCCATCATACGTGCTGTTTTGTTATAAAGTACATCAAAAATAATTACTTGTATAAATTACTGGTTCTTGAAGTTTCACGATACTGATGTCATTGGGCTGAACGCGAGTAGGTCTTGAACTGTCGTATGATGGATGATTCCAGAACTTGTAAGCTTCAGAGAGGTACTCCGGTGTTTCATCAACGGAGACCATACCGCCACGGATGATGACGTCGACACTCCTGAATAAAATGATTCGATTTAATTATAAAAGAATCTTGGAAATAAAATGATGAGGTCTGCACATAAAGGTTTGAGGTGGCCTAAAAAAACGTATAAAAAGATTTGAAAGTGATTGCCCAAAAATAGGATTATTTATGCAAAATTTAAAAAAAATAACAAAGCTTTTTAATTGGCCATAAAACAATTATTTCAGAAACTGTTTGAGAACTTACTGAGCAGTACAATGCGCGGCGGTGATCATCCACTCATGGTGCACAAAGGAACCTCCGCAAAGGAAGGCCTGTCCATTACGTTGAACCAGACGAAGGTGTGCTTGGTGTGGGTGTTGACCGAGTGCAGCCACCCATCCCGAGACTATACGTGCCTGTGGTCCCGATCCTAGTAATATATTTTTTTTTAATACATCAGGTTTCTGAACTTCAAAAATTAGACTTGAATGTGACAACGAAGTGGGAAAAATTAAGACGATTAGTTGATAATTTATGAATTTACTTCATTATTCCTCGTGTCTATATATCAGACATTATCAGTTAATATTGAAACTGGTGCAATTAAGTCATTAACATGTGAGACAATTTGATTAGATCAAATAATTAGTAAATTTATTGTATGTAACTATTAATTTGTTTATCAGCTATTATATTTCAAAATATTGTGTTGTATTAAAATGCTTGAACTTAACCGAATAGCCTCGAAACTTGTATAGCTGCTTAGCTAAGTAAGTATATTTAAGGCAGGTATTTATTCAATTTATCAATCCTCATGTATTCCATTTTTTTCTCTCTCATGGTTATTATAAAACGAATAGAAGCTCGATTTTTTCTTTTCCACTTACCTACTTGGACCATATCTTCAAAGAACTTCGGAATGACATATTCAGATGGTACCTGCGGAAGAGTGAATTAGATTACTACGTGTCAACACTGAAATCAAAGAAAAGCCTCGTTCTAGGAATATCTGATACAAACAAGTATTTAGTCTTAGTTCCTAATTAGTCTTTACTTACAAAAATAAATCTAATATTCTAATACTTTATAATGAAGTAGCTACAGAAGCAGCTAATAGTTTAATGACATACAGACACTTCCATAGTGGTTTATCAAATAGAAGGTGCATATGAAATACTTCTCAAAATTTAAAATAGAACGATAATGTAATTATTATTTTTTATTTTAAAAGTCTACCAAAGTAACTCAGTTCTGTCTGGTGGAAAGCGTGACTGAAATCTAAGAGTTCTGGTCACTACACTCATTGTGAATGGAGACAATGCAGTATGGTGACCCACACCTTGGTGACCTTGGAGAAGTTGGGGAAGTAAAATTCATGGCAGTCATGGTGGTAGTGTAATACTCTCACCCTAACCATGATAACGGACATTCCTATATCAATGGGCCTCTGGTCTCACGCTCACCAACGAAACACGACAGCACGGTTGCTGTCGTGTTTCGTTGATCTTCTGTGAGAGCTTAGTACTGTCCCGGTCGATTCGGTCCGTTCATACAGAAATCAGGGTCCCTCTATTAATTAGAGGGAATTAGAATTTAATCATAGAAGTCTTACCTGAACAACAGTGACGACCAACAACAAGAAAACCGCTTTTGTCAACATCTTGTTCACCATCTGATTGCCTTGCAATCGTCAACTAAGGGGTGTCTTACCCGTGTTCGCTATTAATACTAAAATCACTGATCAGATAAGATAATTAATATAAATTTCAATAATTGATCTGGTTTATTACTGAACTAGTTTAAACTGATAGTTTTGTTCTCTATGTTTTCATATATTACTATTGATGACTTCCAAGAATGTCCAAGTTTGACACCAATTATTACATAAACGAATTTTAATGGTACAATCCGCATTGAAAATAGGTCTTGTTTTTCGGTGAATTTTATCGACAACCGTTAAATGGACACAAAGAACACACAGCGTCTGAACAACATTTTGTGGATCACACAAACTGTTGCCCATCTCATATGGGGATCAAACCCACAAACCTCAAAATGCATTAAGAAGCGTTAAGGTAACTGCTTAAAATACTTTGCCAAGAACTTCATTAGTTTAGAATATCAAAGTTGACTTTTTAATAAAGGATCCTAAGTAAGTTTTGACCGGAGGCCCATTGATACAGGGGTGACAGTTATCGTGGTAACTGTGTAAGCCTTACACTGTCACGATGACTGTCATGTCTTTTACGTCCCCAAGCGGGGTGTGAAAAAGCATCTCACAAGGCCGCCATAGTGTGGATTACCATACTGCATTGTCTGCATTTGAAATGAGTATGGTGACCACAACTCTTTGGATTATATTCATGCTTTCCATCAGGCAGAGTAGAATCACTTTGGCAGGCTCTTAATATAGGAAAAAAAAGAGAAACATTTTGGTAACGTTTGTATATAATATCAGGAGAACTAGAAAATAAACCTCGGGTACGTAAGAAAAGAGTACTAAGTCATTGTTCAAGAATGAAACCTAAGGGAACACGACAAAGAATTATTTAAATCCTATCTTTCCGTTCTTATATTTTTAACGCGTCAGTGTTCAGACCGCAATTTTTTTTATTATAACTTATATACTGTAAGTGATCAATTTTCAACTTTGAGAAAGATTCAGAACTCTGTACTAGATGCAACAAGATTTACATCAAGGTCCAGGCCAAGTTATAACTATAACTTCAGACATCTCACTTACGGCCTTCTGATCTCAAGCTACCCAGAGCCAGAGCCTATGGTAACCAGACTGATGATATAGATACCTACATATTTCTAAATTCATATATATTATAGATAAATTACACCCAAACTCAAAACAAATCATCGTGTTCCTCACACAAAAATTTGCAAAAATTTTTTTTTAATATGAGGTATTTCTTATTCATTAAAAGTATGCATTTAGCACATGCAACAATAAAAGTAATAAGCAATATCATCATTTAAAGTAGATTATTGACCGATAAATGGATGAAAATACCCGTATCTTATCATCACTTGATACTACTGCACTGATTTAAACAATAAATAACAAATAAGTTCCAAAAACACAAATAATAATTAATTTTAAAAACTTTGAAAAAGGTCGGTTGGTTCAAACGGGTGGACTCGAATAGAGGAGACAACTGATGCTAAGCAACTCTATTGTCTTTTTACAGTGGATTCACAGCCACGCTGATTTCAGCACGAGCGGCCCGGCTCGACCGGTGCAGTACTACCCTCCCACAGAAGACCAACCTAAAGCGCCAGCATCCGTGTTGTCGTGTTTCGTTGGTGAGCGTGAGACCGGGCCCATTCATGCAGGGGTGACAGTTATCGTGGTAACTGTGTAAGCCTTACACTGTCACAATGACTGTCATGCCTTTTACGTCCCAAAGCGGGGTGTGAAAAAGCATCTCACAAGGCCGCCATAGTGTGGGTTATCATACTACGTTGTCAGCATTTGCAATGAGTATAGTGACCAAACTCTTGGATTCTATTCATGCTTGCCATCAAGCAGAGTAGAGTCACTTTGATAGGCTCTTAAGATAGAAGAAAAAAAGTCGCCCTAGGGATAGCTTTCAGTAATCCTAAGCTTTTATTAAGCAAAGACACGCTTTTTCTTGTTCCAACTTGTCGTAATTGTAATTAATTTTCTAATAAAACAATTCCAATAAACACACAATGTTCCGTGTGATGACAGATTAAAATATAAAGTGTCACTACCCCTATGACTAAGGAAATAAAATATGCAAGATAACATCGCTGCAAAGAGGGGGAAAAATTGAAACAAATCCTGTACCAATCCATCTGGCCAGCGTGGTACAGTAGGCCAAAACCTCCTTGTTAATTAGAGGCCTATGTCCAGCAGTTAACTGTGGAAGACTATTGATGATAAATACACGTATACAATGTCTGAGTCCGCCATATTATGAATTGTATCATTATTTATGGTTTACAAATTGTTTCTCTGACTCTGGGTGTTCTTTGTGTCTATTTATTTAAATTTATTTAAATATTCATAATACGAGAATTGTTTTTAAGACAAAAAAGTTTTATTGGTTATCATTTGGATCGCGTTGTACAGAGAAGATCGCCATGTTAAACGATCGCCCAAGGTAATCACCTAACATTGGTTTCGTAAAACAAATACATAGCAAGCAAGGAGGAGCAAGAATTGATATGCCATCAAAGCTCACTTTTGACCATTATTGGTTAATATTGGTCACGTTTACGTAATAGGGGCAGATACAATATTGCGGATACTCCGTACTGAAAGGAGAAAATACTAAAATGTTTCAAATATCAGATCAGATATTTTCAAAATGTATGATAATTACACACAGCTCAATCTTTAGATAAGAAAAACAAATGATATACTCGCATATCTGATGACGCCAGACTTACCTGCAACGCCCTATTCCGAACTAAATACGTTGATCAATAATACTAATGTGAAATCGATCGACGGAGTTATAGACGGGATTTTTCACTTCAATAATAAACTGTATCTAAGTTCAACCTAACAGGAACTGAATACTGGTTATTTTTAGTCATCATGAACGCTTATTTTTGACTAAATTGCACTTTTGAAAAAGAGATATTAATCATGTTACTTCTTACAGTCATTTCGAGTGGTAGATATATGCGTCTTCACTTATATTGGCCTAATTACTCAAAGACATTTACAATATCCCTCCTTTATCATTGCCTTCCTTCTTTATCAACTATTCTTTTACATATACCCTAATTTTCCATCTATATCCTAAACTGGTTAGTTGACGACAAAACGATTGCCCCCCACGTGAGTTCATTTTAATATGTCTCTGCAACCATTTCAGAAATATAACGTGATTGTATATAATACCTACTTGAATTAAATAACATTTTCCAAAGAGAACTCAAAATCCCAGCAAGCAAGCTAATAATTTAGATGTTTCTAATAGACTCAAAGTTGTCAGTTACAACCAGTTAATATGGGAACGTTAATCATCGTTAATAAACATAAACTTAGTGTTTTTTTTTATTATTAAAGCGTGTTATACCTCCGGGGAAAAAACATACTTCAGTGCTATCTAAAGAGGACACACCGAACTTAGAAGTAACGGCATATAACGATAAGAAAAATTTCCCTTCGATTAGCATAAATACAATCAATCATACATTATGCGGCTGTTGATGTTGGGCCACAACCCTGCTTGGTCAGTAGATCACTTTATGTTCGAAAGAACTGAAACCTGTTCCTCATTTTTGTCTTCTGATCACACAAATGCAACCTATCGTAGGGCAAATACCTTCTGGCTTTTCAAAGTTAACTATTTCAGCTTCAACCCCGTTTCTGTATCCGAGACGATCGGTACACCTTACCTCCGCAACAATGAAACTAAATAATGATGAAATAATGAACGTGTTTTTGCGAGTAAATTTTCACAGACATTTTTTCACGTCAGACTTTGCAGATTTTAGACTCACTCTGGGAAGTAATGTTGAGACAAATCACAGAGATATCATTTTTTTAAATCTGTGAACATAGAAAAATAAACCTTGCGAGTACAATGCACGATCTGCGAAGGCCTTTTAAAGAAAAAACTATCATTTTGAGTTGACCTGTCCATACAGACGGCATACACAACACAAAACTATTTCTTTACACGACCTAATAATAATAATAATAAACTACATATAAACTTCTAAACTACATATAAACTTCTAACATCTATTTTGAGAACTACATATAAACTTCTAACATCTATTTTGAGACTCAAAATTACTACACACATAAATAATAATTCGGTTATCTCTATTTCTCAAAATGGATGTAGAAGTGGGGCCCGTGGCACTAAAGAGCTCCTTATTATAGACAGGACCATTAGCCAACAGGTACGTCGTAGTCGTAAGAGTCTGGCAACATGTTGGATAGATTATAAGAAGGCTTATGACTCAGTTCCACATACATGGCTTTTGAAAGTGCTAGAGTTGTACAAAATTGATGCAACTCTGTGCACTTTCTTAAAGTCGTGTATGAGTCAATGGAGAACAACACTTCGCTATCCAAGATGTCGGCAGGCTGCGATAAATGACGTACTTATAAAGATCGAGCGAGGTATATTTCAAGGTGACAGTCTGAGTCCCTTGTGGTTTTGTCTAGCTTTGAACCCTCTCAGTACTCTGTTAGAGGGTTCAGGGTTAGGCTATCGGTTGCAGAAAGATGATCAAGTTATATCTCACCTTCTTTATATGGATGATTTGAAATTACTGGCCTCCACAAAATTACAATTGATGGCGTTATTAAGGGTCACTGAAAACTTTAGTAATTCTATCAAAATGGAATTTGGTGTAGACAAGTGTGCAGTCATGTATGTAAAGAAGGGCGTGATTGTAGAATCTGAAGGAATAGAACTTTCAGATTCAACAAAACTCAGATCTCTGTCTGCCACCGAAACTTACAAGTATCTAGGTTTTTCACAGTCCTTGGGAATACCAGAATCTGGCGTGAAACAAATGTTGCAGGAACGTTTCTTTGGCCGCCTAAAAAAAGTACTTAAAAGCCTTTTATCGGGCGGTAACAAGGTGCGAGCCTGTAACAGTTGGGTCATGCCGGTTCTGATGTATTCCTTTGGTGTACTTAGATGGACTCAGACCGAATTAGATGCCCTTGACAGGAGAGTCCGTACATTGCTGACTGCATTCCGTATGCACCACCCACGTTCATCGGTTATGAGATTGTATATTCCGCGAAAGTTTGGAGGTCGTGGTCTATTAAATATCAAGACTCTACACAATCGCGAGATATACAATCTCAGAGAATATTTTCTACAGACTAATGTGGGAGTGCATCGTAATGTAGTTGCAGTGGATACTGGTTTTACCCCGCTCGCTCTGGCTAAAGAGAATTGGCGCAAACCTGTAGTACTTAGTACTACTGATCGCAAGGAAGTATGGAAGGGTAAAGAACTTCATGGTCGATTTTATCGGGCCCTACACGGGTCTGATATAGATTTTAAAGCGTCGACGTCTTGGCTACGGTATGGTGATCTCTTCGGAGAAACCGAAGGTTTTGTTTGTGCAATTATGGACGAAGTTATCATGACGAATAACTACCGGAAATATATCCTGAAAGATAGTACGGTTGACATTTGTCGGGCGTGCCACCGTCCTGGAGAATCTATTAGGCATATTATTTCTGGTTGTTCTCGTCTTGCTAATGGTGAGTATTTGCACAGGCACAATCAAGTAGCCAGGATTGTACACCAACAACTTGCCCTTAAATACCAACTTGTCGATTTTGAAGTGCCTTACTACAGGTATGTGCCCGACCCAGTTCTCGAAAACGGTCGTGCTACGTTATATTGGGATCGATCTATTATCACAGATAGGACTATTGTTGCCAATAAGCCTGATATTGTGGTGATAGATCGATTAGAGCGCCGCGCAATGATTGTCGATATCGCCGTTCCTCATGACGAGAATCTCGTGAAAGTTGAAAAAGAAAAACAATTGAAGTATTTGGATCTGTCTCACGAGATTGCCGACATGTGGAATGTGGATTCGGTGATTATTGTTCCGATAATCATATCTGTTCATGGATTGATAGCGAGGAGCCTCGACCAACACCTTAAGAGGCTCACGTTAGAAGGTTGGATCAAGGGTCTGATGCAGAAGGCAGTCCTCCTTGACACGGCCCGTATTGTGAGAAGGTTCCTGTCTCTGGAGCCCTAACCACCGGTATCTTGGTCCCTGTACCCGATGTCGGTGGTCTACTATTTTTTATATTTTTAAATATGTATTTTTTATTTTTTAAATATTTAAAAATGTAATCAATATGTGTATTTATATGTAATAAAGAGAATAATAATAACACTAAATAACACTAGCAACACTGAAAGCAGCTAGAATTTCTCAAACGTATTTTGTAAAAATATTCCATTTTCTTTCTGTATTATACAAAAAAAAACAACTGGAACAATTTTCAAGCGAACTACAATGCACAATAATATAAAAACAAGACTTTTTTACCAAGAAAAACCATATAATTACATAAAAGCAATATCTGTGTGAGACATGACATTTAAATGTCATGTCGAAATATTTAACCGAGAAATTCTAGCAAAATGCTGACGAGAGCCAAATCTAGAACACTAAAAGCACAAACAACATCCCTGGACTCGTCGCTCCGCTCCGCCTTGCCGTCCCCGGAAGCAACATTGGATGTTCCAGCCGTTGCAGAGGTGTCGAGCTCTAGCTCCAGCGACGAGTTTTTCTCTCCACCCACGTCGCCAAGACCTGTACGTCGGCAGGAGAGTACCCGGCCACCGACCAGCTTGGGATCACGAGGACCACTGACCTCAAACAGGGTCCCCGCTACCGGTGGTGATGTGCGCCGCATGAAGTGGACAAAATCAATAAATGAGAGTGTCATGCGGGCATATTTTCGGGCTACAGAGTTGGGAACGAACCTTACTGCGTACCGTGTTAGGTTAGTCTCTCTGTTTCAGGAGCTTGAACCAGCCATCAACGTTTCAGCACAACGATTATCGGATCAAGTACGAGCTATACAGCGCTGTCACCTGCTGGATGATACAGTACTTGAGAGGATACGCTCTGACATAAGGAAAAACTTTACTATCCCCTCTTCATCACACGCTGCGGTGGCTAATAGCACACCTCAGTTGCCATTAGGTATTAAAGATGTTGATGAACTAGTGGAGAGTGAAGTTATATCCGTAAGTACCCAATGTAACGATAAGATAAGGAGTGCTTTGGAGGATGCGATTCAAAAGTACCGATTTATAAATGATAATATTAGACCACGGTTATGCCGTTTGCCCATTCATAAACGTAATTTAGCGCTTGTGAGTGCCCTGGATTCGCTATTATCAGACTATTTTGATAATAGCGAAGATCTTAGTGATACACATTCAATTCTATACTGTGCGGCCATTGCAGTTTGTCGAGTAGCTGGTGTTAAATGTATTGAACGTGTAAGTGCTACTCGACCCGAAAATGGCGTACCAGCTTGGCAGTATAGAATTGAACGTCGTATTGCTGAGACTAGGACACTCATCGGTAAATTAATTAGTTTTAAAAGTGGTAATACACGGCCAAGAGTCATGCGCTTTGTGAAACAGGCATTCTTGGGGACTACCATTAGTCCTCAACAGTACATGTCCTGTGTCACAGAGCGTATAGACTATCTAAAGCAGAAAGTTTATGCATGGGCAAATAGGATAAGACGTTATAGAAAACGAGTCGATCGGTATAATCAGAATCGAGTGTTCCAAAGGAATGAGAAATGGGTTTACCGGAAATGGGAGGAACCGAATTCATGTGTGAGTGATGGGCATTTTCCAGATGAAAATACCACAAATTCATTTTGGCGTAACATCTGGTCAGTGCCTGTCACTCATACAGAGGGTGATTGGTTGGAGGATGTCAAACGTTCGTGTGAGCCTATAATAGCTATGGAACCCATTGTTATTAATAAAGATGATGTAAGTTGTGCAGTCCGTTCATTACCGAATTGGAAATCACCTGGTCCAGACGGACTGCACAACTTTTGGCTTAAGTGGTTTCGAAGCTCACATGCGTGTTTGGCATCACAATTCCAAGCAGCTTTGGATTCTGGTTCATTACCACAATTTTTAACCACCGGTGTAACCCATTTACTCTATAAATCTGGTAGTGCCATGGATCCCAAAAATTTTAGACCTATAACATGTTTACCAACTACATATAAACTTCTAACATCTATTTTGAGACTCAAAATTACTACACACATAAATAATAATTCGGTAATCTCTATTTCTCAAAATGGATGTAGAAGTGGGGCCCGTGGCACTAAAGAGCTCCTTATTATAGACAGGACCATTAGCCAACAGGTACGTCGTAGTCGTAAGAGTCTGGCAACATGTTGGATAGATTATAAGAAGGCTTATGACTCAGTTCCACATACATGGCTTTTGAAAGTGCTAGAGTTGTACAAAATTGATGCAACTCTGTGCACCTTCTTAAAGTCGTGTATGAGTCAATGGAGAACAACACTTCGCTATCCAGGATGTCGGCAGACTGCGATAAACGACATACTTATAAAGATCGAGCGAGGTATATTTCAAGGTGACAGTCTGAGTCCCTTGTGGTTTTGTCTAGCTTTGAACCCTCTCAGCACTCTGTTAGAGGGTTCAGGGTTAGGCTATCGGTTGCAGAAAGATGATCAAGTTATATCTCACCTTCTTTATATGGATGATTTGAAATTACTGGCCTCCACAAAATTACAATTGACGGCGTTATTAAGGGTCACTGAAAACTTTAGTAATTCTATCAAAATGGAATTTGGTGTAGACAAGTGTGCAGTCATGTATGTAAAGAAGGGCGTGATTGTGGAATCTGAAGGAATGGAACTTTCTGATTCAACAAAACTCAGATCTCTGTCTGCCACCGAAACCTACAAGTATCTAGGTTTTTCACAGTCCTTGGGAATACCAGAATCTGGCGTGAAACAAATGTTACAGGAACGCTTCTTTGGCCGCCTAAAAAAAGTACTTAAAAGTCTTTTATCAGGCGGTAATAAGGTGCGAGCCGAGGAGGTGATGTATTCCTTTGGTGTACTTAGATGGACTCAGACCGAATTGGATGCCCTTGACAGGAGAGTCCGTACATTGCTGACTGCATTCCGCATGCACCACCCACGTTCATCGGTTATGAGATTGTATATTCCGCGAAAGTTTGGAGGTCGTGGTCTATTAAATATCAAGACTCTACACAATCGCGAGATATACAATCTCAGAGAATATTTTCTACAGACGAATGTGGGAGTGCATCGTAATGTAGTTGCAGTGGATACTGGTCTCACCCCGCTCGCTCTGGCTAAAGAGAATTGGCGCAAACCTGTAGTACTTAGTACTACTGATCGCAAGGAAGTATGGAAGGGTAAAGAACTTCATGGTCGATTTTATCGGGCCCTACACGGGTCTGATATAGACTTTAAAGCGTCTACATCTTGGCTACGGTATGGTGATCTCTTCGGAGAAACCGAAGGTTTTGTTTGTGCAATTATGGACGAAGTTATCATGACGAATAACTACCGGAAATATATCCTAAAAGATAGTACGGTTGACATCTGTCGGGCGTGCCACCGTCCTGGAGAATCTATTAGGCATATTATTTCCGGTTGTTCTCGTCTTGCTAACGGTGAGTATTTGCACAGGCACAACCAAGTAGCCAGGATCGTACACCAACAACTTGCCCTTAAATACCAACTTATCAATTTCGAAGTACCTTACTACAGGTATGTGCCCGACCCAGTTCTCGAGAACGGTCGTGCTACGTTATATTGGGATCGATCTATTATCACAGATAGGACTATTGTTGCCAATAAGCCTGATATTGTGGTGATAGATCGATTAGAGCGCCGCGCAATGATTGTCGATATCGCCGTTCCTCATGACGAGAATCTCGTGAAAGTTGAAAAAGAAAAACAATTGAAGTATTTGGATCTGTCTCACGAGATTGCCGACATGTGGAATGTGGATTCGGTGATTATTGTTCCGATAATCATATCTGCTCATGGATTGATAGCGAAGAGCCTCGACCAACACCTTAAGAGGCTCACGTTAGAAGGTTGGATCAAGGGTCTGATGCAGAAGGCAGTCCTCCTTGACACGGCCCGTATTGTGAGGAGGTTCCTGTCTTTGGGGCCCTAACCACCGGTGTCTTGGTCCCTGTACCCGATGTCGGTGGTCTACTACTATTTTTTATATTTTTAAATGTGTATTTTTTGTTTTTTATATATATTTAAAAATGTAACAAATATGTGTATATCACGAAATAAAGAGAATAATAATAATAATTTCTTTTATTGGTATAAGCATTATTGAGATACAATGGTACTCTGTTTCCTGTGGTAGGTAACAACCTGTGTTACAGGAGACAGTGTCTTCACCCCTTTTGTTATTTCAAACTATACAATAAAAATACATTTAAAAGTGTGTGTGGGAGTATGCAAATGTGTGTGTGTGCGTGTGTGAGTATGTATATGTGTGTGGATGTGTGTGTATGTGTGTGTGTGTGTGTGAGTGTATGTGTGTGTGTGTGTGTGTGTTTTCACTGTAGTAAGGTTTCGGTTTGTGCGTAATCTTGTGTAAGTAACCATAATTTTGTTTTGACTTTGACTTCGTAAGTGACCAATGAGTTAATGAGCAAGGTTTTGTTTATTTTGTTATAGATACGTGTAGCTTGATGTAAGTGTTGTCGTCTTGCTTGTGCAGTTCTACATTTTAAAGGTTGACGAACGTTTGTAATAGTACGCTTATTCCTGTTTTCGTAATTTATTGGTGTAATCTTATGCTGTGCAATTGTTAAATTAAGGACATATAATTGTCTTACTGTTAGTAGTTCGCACTCTTTGTACAGTGATTTTGTTGGAAATCTGTATGGTTTAAAAGTCATAACCTTAAGTAGCGATCTTTGGGCTTTTTCTAGATGGATCATGTAAGTTTTGCAGGCACCCCCCCATATCGTTATGCAGTAACTAATGATCGATTGTGCTAAGGAAACACATATCAATCGAAGCAGTTCAAAGTCCGCCACCTGCCGGAGTCTCCTAAATACCCATATAAGCTTTCGAACCCGTGACGTGGTTTGTTCAATATGTGATCGCCAGTTCAAGTTTGCGTCTAGTACAACTCCCAAATATCTAACTGTGTCTTTTTCGGCTAGCGAAGGACATGGGCAATAGCTGTTAAAATTGTATGGAGGCTTGCATGTGTGTACTTTGAGTGTTATTTCGGGAGGCTTAATGTTGGCGAAAGTGAACTGCACGTATGAGGTCTTTGATAGGTTAAGGGTGAGCAAGTTCTTTGACAACCAATAATGTATTCTCTGGAGTCCGAGTTCAGCATTTATTGTCACCTCCGCCCAGGTTCTCCCATGAAATATGACAGCAGTATCATCCGCGTAGCTAAATATTTTACCCATGTGGAGAGACTGCTCGCACAGATCATTTACATAGATCAGAAAGAGGCTCGGAGATAGGCAACTGCCCTGCGGCACGCCGTACGTTACTTCTGTTTCTTGACTGACTGCTTCGTCTATCTTGACCCTCTGTGTTCGGTTCATGAGAAAATCCGTGAAGATGTCAAGCGGTTTCCCTCGAATCCCAATGTGCTCCATCTTTCTCACTAGAGTGGGAATACAGACCGTGTCAAAAGCCTTCGCTAGATCTAGGAAAACCCCCAGGCATTTTTGTTTCGTATCAACTTTTCCCGTAATATATGCCACTAGTTGATTAACCGCATCTTCAGTGCTCCTCCGCGACCTAAAGCCAAATTGTGCCTTTGAGAGTAGCTCATTACGTTCCAAATATTTTGTGAGTCTATTGCTTAGTGCCTTCTCCAGTATTTTTGATAAGGCCGGTAGAACGGAGATAGGTCTATAGTTCTTCATGTCTTCCTGACTCCCACTCTTGTGAACTGGTGTAATAATAGATTTTTTGAAGACACTAGGGAAAATCCCCTGTTCAAAACAGATTTCAATGAGTTTTGTAAGTGGTGGTACCAGTACTGTTGCAGCTAATTTTAGGAATTTTACGGAAATATAATCCCATCCGGTGGCACAGTTACTTCGTAGATTAATAATCAGAGATTTTATTTCTGCTTCGTCAGGTGGAGGAAGAAGTATGGAGTTAAGTGCAGATGGTGTTTCTGATAGATATGGTGCAGGTTCGGGGCTCTGATTTTGGGCTATGTTCTCAGCCAGTTGCTTACCCATACAAGCAAAATAGTCATTTATTTGTTTCACAGCAAGCGTGCAGTCAGTTGTGTTGAGTAAGAGTTTAGAAGCTGATAGTTTTTGTTCAGTTTTGTTTGTGATGGACTTTATTATATTCCATGTTTCTTTAGTATCTTTTGATTGTCTTAACCCATTTTTCTCATAATTTTGTTTCAGCTTCCGGAGTAATAAAGTACAGTGATTGCGGTATCTTTTATATACTAGCGCGTGTAGAGTATTGTTAGGGTCCCTCTGAGATTTTTTATAGAGTTTATCTCTTTGTCGGATACACCGTAGAAGACCTGGTGTGAGCCAAGGCTTAAGAATCATTTTGCGATTAGGTACTGTACTTACTCTTGAGTGTTTTGAGATGACGGACGTCAGATAGTCAACCAACCGAGCTGCGGTGTGGTTGACATTCAAGCCATCCGTTATAAAAGAGAAGTCATAATTTTTTATTTCTTTAATGGTGGCTTCGAAGTCCACTTTTGTTACAGTTCTATGACCTTTATTTCTGTACTGAATATCCTTTACGCATACGAGAACCGAAGCGTGGTCGGTAACTGTGGAGTCTGTCACAATAACTGTTGCACTAGTAGATACCTTGAGCATGACGTGGTCGAGACAGTTTTGCATTCTTGTTGGGTAGGTATGTCCCGGGAGGAATCCCAGCTCTGCGGTTAAATTTAAGTAAGATGTACTGTTTCGATCGTTATTATTTGGTTTAATGTCGATATTGAAGTCTCCAATCAGAATAACATTTTTCGTTCTTGTATTGTTTATTATGTTTTCTATTGTACTAAGAAATTGATCAATATAATATATCGATGGTGATCTGTAGACTGCCAGTATACAAAAGTCTTCCCCAATTTTTAATAGAAGAAAACTACCTCCCATTGAATTTGGTTCTTCTATGGTGCATGGAATATGATTTCTTACATATATCACGATGCCGTCGTTCTGATTGAAACGCTTTTTTGTAGAAAAAGATACATAATTTTCTAAAATTGGGATTGGCTTCTTATCATCGAGCCAACATTCTGTCATAACCATTACATCTGTATCACACATCAGTCTAGCAATTTGAACTTGAAAACTATCAAAGTTTCTGTATATACTTCGAATATTTTGAGTTATTATTTTAAGTGAACCAGGGCGCTTCATGACGATTGAGTTACATACATCTATGTCACATTGATATGAGGTTGCCACGTTTAGATTGTCTATTTGATCAGAAATATTATTATTTATGTTGGCCATTAGAAAGCTTAGTATGTTTTATGTTGCACCTTGTTGTCTTTACTATATTAATGTGATAGACATAGAATACAGCGCAGGCTTCAAAAACATCCTTCTGAGATACATATATTGTTTTGGTTGTTTGTTCTGTGTGTGTGTGTGTGTGTAGTCCCAGTCTTAGTCCGAATACCTCGAACATTCTTATAATAAATATCGAGCATCATCACATGACCTGACGACTGACAATGAAAATAGCTTACTATGAAAAGGCTGCTAGGAACACTGTAGGTATTTTTTTTTTCTTAATGCCTACCAAAGTGACTCTACACTGTTTGATCGAAAGCGTGAATAGAATCCAAGAGTGGTGGCTGCCATGGTCATTGTGAATATATGAATGAAGTGGTGGTATGGATATGGTGACCCACGCTATGGTGGCCTAGTGAGTTACTTTTCACGCCAGGACCCGGAATTATAATGGGAGGGTAGCACGTGGTAATAAGTTCCAGACTTTACCTGATTTGCATAGGTAGGAAGAGGCGAACCATTTAGTTCGGGAGCGTATGTATACCTTTCCAAAACAGTAACTTCCAAAGCCAGTACAAGTTGCCCTCTGGATGTCATAATAGCAGCTGTTCCCGGATCCCTCCTATGTCAGGTGCAGAGTGGCACACCGTGTGGTTTTAGTCGGTCCGATTCCGACACACCACCTTGCTGTAAACCCCGGTGGGTGGTTTCCAAACGTTAAAAAAAAAAATGTTGCCCTGTAAAGGAAGGGAGAAATAAGCCTTAAACCTGACCAACTATGCCATAGAGGTGATATCTATTCGCTACTGCAGAGACTCAAGGGATTCAGTGACTTTGGGTTTGTTTATAATTCGGACTGCTCACCGCTGTAACTGATCCAGAACGTAAAGCAAATACTGAGCGGATTCATCGTAAAGATGAGAACAGTACAGTAAGTGAACCTAAGTCTTATAAAGAAGACACAGATGCTCAAGCGTGAAGAATCGTCTCACTCTGTGTAGTATACCCAGCGTCATCGCCATAGTGACGCTTTTAATATACTCTTGCGAGTTAAGATGTCGGTAAATATTCATTCCCAGGATACTGATATTATTCTGCAGTGGCAGTTGAGTCCTCTGAAAAGTGAGGAGTGGAAGAAATGGAATTTTTTTAGTAGGAAACGCTCACCTGTTGAAGAACCTGTTGCCTTGTGGTTAATGGTCCTGACTGCTATGTCGTGGATTCGATTCTCATCTAGGAGAGAAATCTTTATGTGATAACACGATCATTGGTTTTGTATCTAGGTGTAAATTATCAATACTATGTGTGTATTTTGGAATATATAAGTATGTTTGTCAGCACCCTGGTTACCATAGTACAGGCTTCGCCTAGTTCGGAATCAGACAGCCGTGTGTGAAATATGAAAAAGCTTTTGTTTAATAAAGTATTTAAAGTACACCTATAGCCCGTGCACGACCGATGTCAAAATTTCATGTCTTATATACTTCCTGAAAAACTCGCAAGATAGTATATTAGAAATGTTGATCCTTACTTACTATTTTATAAACCTATGCTTATGTCACTTTTGAAAACCAACACTTTTTTGTGTCTGGTCCACAATTATCATCGGAGAAAATGCCCTATGCCACTTTTTAAAAAACACCTGCGTTGGAATCACACAATTACTAATGCGTGAACAAAAGGAAACAGCTTATGATATTAAAAAAAGGCATTATTAATAGAATAAACACTGTGGATAGCTAATTGGTAATGTAGAAATATCTAAATTTTGAAAATCAATTACAGTAAATATTCATATAAGTAAAAAAATTTTTAAAAAAATCCAAATGAATATTGAAGAAAAAGCAATTGTATGAAGAATAGATGCAAATTCATCGAAAACAGTGAAATCATGATTGTAATAATATTATGACCTCTTAGAAAATTTTTAATCTAACCTGTATTCAGGAGGGCTAACTATTTGGAACTGAATTTCTGACTATTTGGAATGGCTACATATCAAAAATAAGGAGCGATTTGATTAAAAAATAGATACTTCTGAGAAAGAAAAAATATTTAATGGCAAAATTTTCTTAAGAACCTACCCAACTAAGGCCCAAACGAGTTATACTGAGAAGGTAGTGACGTTTTAAACTAAATGAACAAATAAACACAAGGCATATTTAATTCATTCCATCTATGTTTTGACAGTGTGAGTAGCAAGTGAGATTAGGTTCAAAATAAATAAGTATAGTCTATTTATTTATAAACGTGTTGCATGTGAATCCAGGGCCAACTTTGACCGTTCACGGTGTACAAAAAACAAGCCTTTCAAAACAGTTACGATTCCACTATCAAAAAAATCTCCAGTAAATGGTACATAAATATTTTACATATATCTAGACCATAAATAAAACTGAAGTAGAAAACTGCAGTAGATAATTTATTAACTTAAACACCTAAATTAATTACGACGCATGAGAAACATTGCTGAGGCCATACTGCAGGCGCTCAGGCTAAGGTATTTTTGTCTGAACGTTTAGACTAGGGGCAAATCTAAGTAAATACATCATTCTATGCCCAAATTCATCAAAATCGGTGCAGTAACTTAGCCATGAAAGGGTAACAGACAGACAGAGTTAAGTTAGCATCCATACTATTTTAATATCATAAGCATTGCATGGACCGCTCCTCAAACCCCGCGCTGTGTTCGTTTATAGCGGGTGCATAATGGTGCTTCAATCTTAAAGTGGTAACTTTAAACTATTCGTCCAAATTACTTAGTGTAATATACAAAGTTTATGCCCATTAAATACAAAGAGAAGAAAGGGACAAATGTATCCATTTTGGTAAAAAGATTAGTAACATTCTAAAATGTGCATTGCAATAAAAATATCAAATTTAATTGCGAAGTTACACTATTTAGAATATACTGGATGCCACGTAAAAGGTAAACAGATTCTGCCGTCCAATTTTAATTTAAACTATTTAAGGCACGCAATTCTACGTATATTTTTGTTGTATAAATCCAACGGCTTGGCTGCGTACGTCAAGATAATTCTCGAACGGTAGGCGAAAAGTTATAGGAACATATTGTAGGCAAAATAATTTGCTACAAATTGTGACTTTACAAAATTTTTTGAAAGAGGCAATGTTGCCGAGGTATTACGAATAAAGTGTTTTCACTCCTTCTTCCAAGATGGCGGCCGGGGGACAAAGGTGGTGACTACACAAACTTGAGTTTAAGCTTCTATAGACCTCCCACACATGTCCCAAAAATAATATTGGGTCCTCTAAAAATGGAATATTCGGTCTTTAAATTGTAACATTTCAATGGACTATATAAGGAGCTGAGGGTCCCTTTTGAAGGCTTATATTGTGTGCGCTGCGTAATCGTTTTAAGTTTCGCAAATATAATGGAAAATATTTTTTTCTCTCTAAAACTTTTTCTTGTACTCGAATATGCTGATGTCAGTTATCTCAATATCACGGAGGAGCAGCTCCATATACTTGAGTAAAATTTTTGGCATGTAATTCATATTTGAATTACACAAATATGTTGATAACACATATTGAAACTTATTTTAAGAACGGTGTCATAACAATTTTTAAGACTTAATTACATAGTATTATTATCTTTCTATCTACAGGTATTAATATTAATAGTGTTGGTATGTGTAAAAATTGGAAACGTAGTCATATTTGCATCAGTCAAATGCAATTCATTTGTCGACTAATATTTACCGTTTCAAATTTCTCGAGATACAGTTTTATTTGATTTATTTCAGGCGCTCACAATGATAGTGTGGAGGAACGGGTGTCATGTCCCTCCGACTCAAAGGGAGGGTCCTTCGACCAGCCGAGATGAACATGCCTAGTGGGCCCAACGTTTGTTGGGATGTTATGTATATACTAAACGCCGCGAGAGTTCCTATAACGTGATTCAGGATTAGTAGTTCATTACTTCGTAGTTCGATGTGTCTTCTAGATGGCGCTCTAGTATGTATTTTTGTTCGTGTTATATGTGGAAGTCACCACAATAGCTTACTGTAAATTTTTTAAACAGCCCCAAATGTGAAAAGCTCATAAATAATAGCTCATTGCAATTAAAGTCGTTGATTGATGATCTAGCGGAGGTTATCGTCACCATTAGTAATAATTTTAAGAATTTTAATATTTGGCGTAAATCGTATGGAATATTTATCAATCTCATTAAGTTTTAAATAATCATCAGCCGTAACAAACACAATGTAGACTAAACAGTTCTACACAAAGTCCACTTTTCACAACAAATTTCTAATTCTTTATCCATCTTCTGTGTAAAATTTCGATGTTTTTTGCCATGCTTACATGTCATGGACTACATATGTAAACGAAAAATACAAATAAATAGAATGACTTAATACCTAAAATTTCGTACAACACCTTTAAAATGTTATTCCCATTTAAAATAAAATGTGTTTTCATAATCTTTTCTCCATCCAATATCTCCTTTCTAGACGCTACTAAAGAACTTTGAGATCAACTTCGGTCGGCGCATTTAGGCATTTGCTTTATGTTTGGCTTCAGAAAATATGACCAAGTATCGGGATTGGCCACAATCCACATGGTTGCCCATCCGTTGGTATCGTGAGGATCACACACTGTCTCCACTGTGTTCAATTCTTCATAACTCTACCTTTCCTGTATTTCTGAGTGAGCGTTTTGTCTATTTATTCCCAAAAAATAAACTGCACCTTCTCATCTTCTTCGAACTCCTTCCCTTTCAATATATTTTAAGAGGTGAATAAGAATTTTTTTCGGTTGGCCTAGCGGTTAAAGCGATCGCCACTGCGTTGTGTATTGTGGTTTCAAATCCTGCATGGGACAACACTTTGTGTGATCCACAAATTGTTGTACTGAGTCTGAATATTCTTTGTGTCCATTTCTGGTATGTTTGTAAATTCCCCCGCGACACAGGATTCATTCCTTGTGCGGATGCTGTCTTTTTGAAGAAGAGAAAAAAGAAAGTCTAACAGACTACGTATGTGTGTATGTATATAAATATTTACATTATATGTGTATAGTTCATCATCATCAACGATCTGTAACAGTCCAGCGTCGAACATAGGCCTCTCCTTACAAAAGAGCCTTTACCTACCATACCACGTTGGCCAGACGAGTCGACGCAGGGTTTGTTCCAAGTATTCTACTCGTATCTCCTCTTACCTTCTGTTTTCGGTTTATTTTATAAAAAAAATTAGTTTATGGATGAAATGAATTTATTTTTTTGTAAAAAGATACTATAACTCTCTTGTCTGATATAGTCCAAGACCCTAGAGCCGTAAGACACAACTTATTTTCTAAAGCATATGACTTGCGGTTCCCAGTAGTTTCTTGTGTACTTTTTACACAAGAGACAACCCGGTTGCGGAGCTTACCCGATGACACCTGCGCAGGTACCAGGTGAGAAAGGTAACTAAAAATAAGAGTTACTTAACTTAAATTTTTATGACTGAGTTTTATATACCTGTTTTGTAAAATATTACTCTAAAGTCATGTAAAGAAAATCAGACGCTTTCCATGGGTCAAATTTTTTATCACTCTTTAAAGCTCTAAGAAAAGTAAATGAACTAAATTTATTTTTAAATGTCTAATTTTTTTACGCAAAAATTAAAAAAATCTTTAGTTTTAATTTTTATGACTACGTGCAACTTTACTTGGTTTCAGCCTGAAATTGAAACGAAAGAAAACTTTCTTTCCCATTAAAACCAACTGGTCGAGTTCAATCTTTCTGGTACAGATAAAATATGTTAAACGACTAAGATACATTAATTTTTAACCAACAGATTATGTATTGATAAGTCAAGTTGCTAGCGCAAGTGCTTTGACTACATCTAAGAAGATCATCTGATGCAAATTGACATAGTATTAATAAATCTTCTTTGATATCTTAACACAGAAAACCTTAGATGAAATGCTGACGCTGAAGCTAATGGTTGTGTGTTTCTATGCATTAAGTTTTGTCTACAAAAAAATATAATTACTTGGTTTTCCAAATAACAGTATACTCATCAAAGGCACAACATAACTGCTTAAAAACCATATTATACACATTACTGCATTTATCATAAATGACATTTTTACTAGAATCGCGGTTACTTTCATTGGCGCCACGTATCGTCTCGGGATGGCTGGCTACACCGGGTCAACACCCGTACCAGGCACACATGCGTATAGAGCGCGCTGATGGAACAGCCACTACCTGCGGCGGTTCCTTTGTGCACCGTGACTGGATGATCACCGCAGCGCATTGCAGCGCATTGTGAGTTTTCAAATATTTTCAAGAATCAAACTACTCGTATATTATCTGTAACAACATAGAACATGACTCTTTAGTCGGTCTGATCCCGACACACCACCCTGCCGTCAACCCCGGTGGGGCAATGGTTCGAGGGGGTTTCCACATGTTAAAAAAAAGGGTTTGTTTCAAGTTTTTCTTCTATTTGCTATGATATTATCCTACGAAGTTTGCTGCTTTGGTCACCTCTTACGATATCCACGAGATGAGTATGAATATGACAATTCTCCATATTCTTGATTCGTCACCACACAAGTGAGAATATGATCTTACAGAAAACCGGTTTTAAGCAATGATCGCGTTGCTTTTCACTGAATGAGGTCACCTTAGTAATTCTAGATTGGGGCACACATACGATACTACCATTCAGATTTCAAATAGCAGCTGTAATCACTTAACATCAAGGAACCTTCTTGCTCAGGACGAACCATTTTATTTGTTTTAGGAGTATCAACATTCTTGTCCGCGGTGGCGTGATTTCACTCCTTGACCCCAGACCGGAATACCTCGTTCCAACGACCGAGTTCTGGACTTTTCCTACATTCGATGCTTCCGACCGTCGTCGCGCTCAGCCGAATGACATCAGTATTGTGAAGTTGGCGCTACCAATTGTTTACTCAGGTGAGTACATACTCGTATTTGTTCCTGCGTCTTGTACTATGTAGTGATGATTGATGGATGATGAAGTCTAGGAAACAGAACTGGTATTTACTACTAAAATCTTATGACCCTTTGCAGAAAATCTTCGACCAATTCGTATTCAACCTGTAGCGCACGCTGATAGAAACTATAAAGATGTAACTTTGCACGCCAGTGGATTTGGCGCTACTTGGACTGGCGGTAAGTACAGAGGCGTACTTAAATAATTTAAAAATAGATATACATGTAAATATAGCTAAGTATTGACAGTTTTTCAAGCCAAATAAGGGTCAGGCCTTTATTGGTGGCGCAAAGTCTTTTGATTTTATGCGATCTATTTTTCCTCTTGATAGATTTCCTCTGCCTTTTTCTTTATTTAATTTCAGTCTTCCTCGTTTTATTTTGCCTCCTAGTTTTCATGGTTCTAAAAAAGTTGTCGTGCCTCAGACAAGTCATCACCATTTATACTAAACCAATTAAAATGTCTACATTTCAGGTGCGGGATCTCAGGAGCTCAGATGGGTATTCCTTAGAGGGATATCAAATGATGATTGCAGGGGCAGATTAATTGCAAGGCTGATCACCGACACTACGATTTGCGCACAATGGTTTAATGTTACATCACAATCTGTATGTCAGGTAATATTTCTGTTTGTCTTTAACAGCTATATATCCCAAGTAAATTAAATATGTAGAAATTAGTTACCCTCCTCATAAAAAGCTCATTAATTTTAAACGTCATATTACTGATTTTACAATAGAAGATTTCTAAAAATATTCTCGATTGCTCTCTAAAACTAGCTTTGAACTAGATCTCATGTTGTTTAAATTCTCCGAGATTAAAGCATTAACGTTAGATATAGAATAACAGTAAGTATATCAGCTATGAGTTACTGATGTATTAAATCTTACATAGGAAGGGTTTCATAAATAGAGTAGGAATTGTGTAACAGGTCCCCAGGGAGAGATACGTTACTTGATTTAGCTAATGAGTGCGTTAGAAAAATGTCTGATGCCATATCAGTTACGGCTACTGGCAGTTAAGCAGTACCGTACCGCACTAAACGTAGCAGGCTTCCAACCAAGCTTCAAACACTTATCAGTGAAATCTGCAACCATTTACACATAAAAATTACATAATTAATCTTTATTACCCATTAGGGCGACAGCGGTGGTCCACTGGTAGAAACTAATTCCGAAGGTGAAAATATTCTCGTCGGTGTGACCTCTTTCACGGCGGGTGCTAACTCTGGTGGATGCCACTCTGGACATCCCGCAGGTATTTCATTACTTACTTTCATATTTACGTATTATATAAATCTTTTAAAGATTACTTTGAGAGTAATATAAATTATAAATTTTAAAATTGTGACAAAGCTGTGGGTTTGTTTTCCCTATTCAGTTCAACACTAATTATTAATTTTTATTTCAGCTTTCATACGTCCAGGATTTTTCCACTGGTGGTTTACCCAAATATCTGGTATTGATTTTGAAAACCTACCCGAAGATGACGATGATACAACAACCGAACCTCCTACTACTTTACCACCCACCACCTTACCACCAACAACTTTACCACCCACCACCTTGCCACCAACCACGGTACCACCCACCACCTTGCCGCCAACTACGTTACCACCAACAACTTTCCCACCCACCACCTTGCCACCAACAACGTTACCACCCACCACCATGCCACCAACCACGTTACTACCAACCACATTGCCGCCTACCACCTTGCCACCAACTACATTACCACCTACCACCTTGCCACCTACCACCTTACCACCAACCACATTACCACCTACCACCGTGCCACCACCCATAGAAGATGACAGTGATGAAGACGATAGCTCCGACGAAGATGAAGACTTATCCCAGCTTCTGAAACACCTTCAAGTTAAGGTTAAGGTCAAGGTCAATGTTAATAAATTTAGAAAAAAAATCATCTCGAAAGTAAGAAAAACATTGAATTGAACAAAAAAATGTTGCAGTAAAGCTAAAATAAATCATTTATAATTTGAATTTCCTATAATTTATTTTTAAACAAAGAGAACAAGATAAGCAGGTAATACATGATATATATATGATAATGTTGTGTCTTTGAAGTTCTACACTTGAGCTATAACACACGACAGTTATAGCATCTTTTTACAAAAAAATATATTCGTTTCATCAATAAACTTATTTCTTTTATATGAAATAAATCGAAAATAGAAGGTAAGAGGAGATACGAGTTGAATACTCAGAACAAACCCTGCATCAACTAGTCTGACCATCATGGTATGGTAAGTAAAAGCCTTTTGTAAGGAGAGGCCTATGTTCGACGCTGGACTGTTACAGATCGTTGATGATGATGAGCTATACACATATAATGTAAATATTTATATACATACACACATACGTAGTCTGTTAGACTTTCTTTTTTCTTTTCTTTAAAAAGACAGCACCCGCGCGACGAATAAATCCTGTGTCGCGGGCGAGTTTACGAACATACTCGTACAAGAAAGAGAACTCTCGTCACAAAGAACATTCAGACTCAAAACAACTATTTGTGGATAACACAAAGTGTTGTCCCATGTGGGGTTTGAGCTCACAACGTGAGCGAAAGTAGCGTGGCGACCGCTTACACCACTAGGCCAACTGTGCAGTCAAGTTATATTGTTTTTGTATTGGTAACCAGTTGTGCTAAAGTATAAAAGATATCTCCCTAATCATTTCAGCACATCAGTCTATTTGACTATTTTTTAAATTACCCCTTTGTAGGGTGTGTTATCTAGAATGTTCTATGTAATTGCATCATTTACTATGTGTCATGTGTAACCCCATTATTTTGATATTTAATCGATGATTTATACAATAAATGCGCAGTCTTAATTATGACTTCATTGTTTTACTTGGTCTCCTAATACTTCCCGTACACCTTCAAAAATTAAAATTCAGGTATCTTAAGTAGATACGTGAATTTTATTTTTTCATCAACTTATCGACTTTTAATGTAATAATGTCGGTTATCACTTTTGATTATTATAAATATAGACAAAAGAAGTTGTAAGTATTTTATAATTAATTAATAATAAAAATAATAAGGACTTTGAAAAGTGCTAGAGTTGGATAAAAGTCGTATATGACTTGTAGCAAGTCACAGGTTCGATTCCCGTCCAGGCCCAAATAATTGTGTCAATAACTTGTTCTTGTTCTGGGTAAACAAAGTTAACCAGGAGGTCAGTAGACGCCAAGTATACAACGAGGCACGAAATCATCCGATTTGCGTCATATCGCGTGGTGTAGACGGTGTCCATAGACCATCTGTTAGACCACGCCGGTGGTGTCCATAGACCACCACCGGCGCATCTATTGTTCCGGCGCCCGAGCAATGTGAAATGAAAACCAAACTACGTGAAAATATATATTATTATTTATTTATCTGAATAAATCTAACAGACGGTACTTAATGACGAAACATCGTAAATACGGTTTATACATTTTAATATAACAATGTGGGTAGATTGTAAATATCTGGGTGTTTTTCTACAACCCTAAGAAGAAGCCACTTCGCAGACGGTAAGACATCTTTCACTAAAACAACATCTCCTACTTTGGGTTCGGGTGTGTTTTTAGTTCACTTATATCTATGGCGAAAATGTGTCAAGTACTCATTGGTTCATCTACACCAAAAATGTAGCTACATTCTTTGCGCTAAATGCTATTTTTCCACACGTCTAATAAAACTTGGAGGGTAGTTTGCATCGGGCATGGTAAGTATCATTTCTACTTAAAATTCTCGGCAGTCAACGGGGTGCACTCAACTAAACCAAGGTACCTTAATCTTAAGAAGAGTGGTCATCTCTTCAAGAGTACGAAGAGAGGCAAAGTGCTTGTGATCTCCTCAGTCAATTAGGACTCTTGCGCTATCAGTGACCTTTATGAGATGCAAATCTCCTGATAACTGCTAAACATGTAAGTCAAGTTGCTCGTAATGCATAACCCATACATACAAATAGAGCTATGTAGCCTTTATAACACCGATATCCTCGTCATTATGATGTTCAGATATTAATATATCCTACATAAAGAATACTCTAGAAGAAGTTCCGTAAAATGACCATAGAGAACCTATCATTGTGTCTTCATAGTCACAATATTTTTAAAAAAAAAGAACATCGGTGAACACGATGTTTCACTATTTTTTTACCGCCAACAATCCAGTACGCTGATCGTATGAAGGTTAGCGTCAGTTGTGGTCCCCAATGTAAAATTTTTATTTGAGTGTCTCTGTTGATTATAAGAATAATAAATAATAATTAATATTCGATGATTTGCCATACAACGCCATCTAGCTTCAAACTAAGCAGAGTTTGTACTATGACAGCTAGATTATTTATTTATGTAAACTTATTGCACTAGTTTTACAAAGGCGAACTCAATGCCATGAGGTATTCTGTTCCAATTGACCTTCAAGTGATGTTGAAATAAGATGCGGTAAGTGCAAAGTTCAGCTGGCAAGTAGTACTGTCTTCCCCACCGTTGATTTGGTGCGCGCCTACAATCAAATACTAGTTTTTGAAGAGAACATACCTAAAACAAAAATTACTACACCCTTCGACCTTTATGAATTCCCGTTCATAACGTTTGGACTTCGAAATGCTGCTCAAAACTTCCAGCGCTTCATGGACGAGTAATTAAAAGTCTTTTATCAGCGGGTAACAAGGTGCGAGCCTATAAAAGTTGGGTCATGCCGGTTCTGATGTATGCCTTTGGTATACTTGGATGGACTCAGACCGAATTAGATGCCCTTGACAGGAGAGTCCGTTCAGTCTCGTCATGAGGATCGACAATCATTGCGCGGCGCTCTAATCAATTTATCACCACAATAACAGGCTTATTGGGAACAATAGTCCTACCTGTAATAATAGATCGATTCCAATATAACGTAGCACGATCGTTCCGGAGAACTGGGTCGGGCACATACCTGTAGTGTGGCACTTCAAAATTGACAAGTTTTTTATTATTAAGGACAAGTTACTGCTGTGGTTATGTCTGTGCAAATACTCACCGTTAACAAGACGAGAACAACCAGAAATAATATACCTAATAGATTCCTCAGGACGGTGGCACACCCGACAGATGTCAACCGTACTATCTTTCAGGATATATTTCCGATAGTTATTCGTCATGATAACTTCGTCTATAATCGCACAAACAAAACCTTCGGTTTCTCCGAAGAGATCACCATTTTTTTTTTTTTTTTTTGACGTGTGGAAACCCCCTCGGGCCGTCACCCCACCGGGGTTTACGGCGGGGTGGTGTGTCGGAATCGGACCGACTAAAACCACACGGTGTGCCACTCTGCGCCTGAGATAGGAGGGATCCGGGAACCGCTGCTATTACGACATCCAGATCCCTCCTAGCGCCTGCCCGCTACCTCGGGCACCATCTGCGGATAAACTCTCTATTTTTAGGCGACGTACGGCACACACGGACGTCGCCTCCTCGCGGTTGACCATTGTAGCGGATGGAGGGGAAAACCCGTCCCGTCCACCCGCGGCCACACTCAAGGCGGCATGAGGCGCTGGTATGCGCGCCTCCGCCGCCCGGCTCGCCGGCGGCGAATTGGGTCCGAGTGGACATTGTCCTCCCGGGCCTTCTCCGCCGCCTCCTTCCGCGAAATTACGTCTTCGCAGAAGGTTGCGACCGCGGTAAAACAACTGTCGCTACCGACCATGGAGCGTATTACGGCCGGTAGCGAGAGATCTCCTCCAATAACTGCAGTGAGGATCCCACGCTGCGCCGCCCAGGCGGAACAAACCGCCAGCGTGTGCTGAACCGAGTCCTCACTGCAGTCGCAGTGGTGACAGGCGGGACTCAATTCCCTCCTGGCGACCGAGTGCAGATACTTCCCGAAGCAACCGTGCCCAGAAAGAATCTGCGTCAGTCGGAAGGAAAGGGTCCCGTGCTGCCGCCCTGTCCACTCGGCGATGACCGGCTGGAGAGCCTCCACGGCGGCAAAGCCAGCACGTGGAGCCTCCAGCCGGGACGACCAACGAGCCATTGTGGCTCGACGAGCGGCCTCTCGCCACTCGCGTATCTCTTCGGGCGGGGGCCGAATGCCGCTACCCACCCGAAAGTCTGCCGTTCGCCGATAAACTTCAGCGAGCACTTCCGCCTCCAAATCCCACGGGGGAGTTCCGGCCAACGCGCACGCTGCCTCCGTCGATATGGTGCGGTAACCGCGTATGGCTCTAACCGCCAATATCCTCTGAGGGCGCCAGAGGCGAGCCCTGTTCTGGGCGGTTCCGAAGAGATCACCATACCGTAGCCAAGATGTCGACGCTTTAAAGTCTATATCAGACCCGTTTTGAATCCGATAAAACGACCATTCCCATAGATATTCCCAAGGACTGTGAAAAACCTAGATACTTGTAAGTTGCGATGGCAGACAGAGATCTGAGTTTTATTGAATCTGAAAGTTCTATTCCTTCAGATTCTACAATCACTCCCTTCTTTACATACATGAGTGCACACTTGTCTACACCAATTTCCATCTTGATAGAATCACTAAAGTTTTCAGTGACCCTTAATAACGCTGTCAATTGTAATTTTGTGGAGGTCAGTAATTTCAAATCATCCATATAAAGAAGGTGAGATATAACCTGATCATCTTTCTGCAACCTATAGCCTAACCTTGTATTCTCTAACGGAGTGCTGAGAGGGTTTAAAGCTAGATAAATCCACAAGGGACTTAGACTGTCACCTTTAAGTATACCTCGTTCGATCTTTATTAATATATCTTGAAATTTACCGAGAAACTAGCCCTGATCGTCTAGCAGAAATAATTGACAGCATTAATTGTGAATTGGAAGCAATCGAAAACTGGTCCAAGTGGTTCAGTGTGAGTGTTAACCCCGCCAAGTGTCAGTCAATAATCGTGGGTAGCCCTAGACTGATAAACAGATTCGATATATCAAAACTACCACTGATTACTTATAATGGATACACTATACCGATCAGTCCGTTTGTCAAGGATCTGGACCTATGGATTGATTCCCACCTTACCTGGAAACCACAAATTGAGAATATGAGTCGGAGTGTTACTGGAACCTTGCGATCACTGTATCGACTGAAGAACTTCCTACCGCCTACTACCAAGTTAATGCTAGTACAGGCTCTGATCCTCCCTATCATAGATTATTGCGATGTATGCTACCTCGACCTGAATGCAAATCTACTCAACAAACTTGTCGATTCCTTAACAACTGCGTTCGGTTCATCTTCAACCTCTGCAAGTATGACCATATCGCCACCTATCGAACTGAGCTATCATGGTTATCTATCCATCAGCGTCGTAGCTTACGGGCCCTGATCACCCTTCACTCTCTACTTAATAATACTACAGCACCCACTTATCTTACTTCACAACCTAAATGACTACGTTCTAACCATGACCGAGATCTTCGCTCCACTAATAATCTTCTACTCTTATGTCCAACACACACCTCTTCTCTTGTTCATTCTTCTTTAAATGTCTGCAGTGTGTCAGCGCATTCCAGCGCTCCCACTCGAGATCAGGAAAATAGTAAATCGTAATGCCTTTAAAGCCAACGTCAGCGAATTATATAAGAAACAGCTGTTAGATATTCACCCATAGTCTAATCATTTTATATACTATATTTTGTACCGTACTCGTATATTTACTGTATAAATATCTATTTGTGTTCTCATCTACCTATGTACATATCTTTTTCTTAAATAATTTATGGTAAACTATTGCTTCCAACTACCAACTCATGTTAGTTGCTGAACCACCTAAAGGTTGAGTGGTAGAGAATGCCATATGGCATTAAGTCCGCCTCATGTAAATGTAATGCAGGAAGTATTAAAAATAAAAAATAAATAAGAAAAATATATCGTTTATCGCAGTCTGCCGACATCCTGGATAGCGAAGTGTTGTTCTCCATTGACTCATACACGACCTTAAAAATGTGCACAGAGTTGCATCAATTTTATACAACTCTGGCACTTTCAAAAGCCATTATTAGTAATATTATTAATTAATTATTAAATACTTACAACTTGTTTTGTGTATATTTGTAATAATCATAAGTAATAACCGACGTTATTATATTAAAAGTCGATAAATTGACGAAAAATTAAAATTCACGTATCTACTTAAGATACGTGATGTGGCGATTTCCACATTACAGCACAAAGAAAATTTACAACAGCGCCGTCTAGCGAAGATACATCGAACTACGAAGTATGGACGAAACGTATGCATGTAATGAACTACGATGCAACTAGCAATCCCGTATCGCGATATAGAGATTCGCGTGGCAATTGGCATATATACAACATTCCTTTCATAAGCGTCGCGCCGCTAACTGACTGTGAATTACGCCCAAGACGTACCGCTATCGTCTATATCATCAATTGTTTTTTCTTTCTTATTCAATATTTAAATCTTATATTTTTCGCATCTTCTCACCTTCCCTAAAAACTGTCTATGTATATATATATATATATATATATATATATATAGATCACACCATACCACATATATATAGATATATGATATGGTGTGATGGTGGTGTGTATATATTCGTGTTTAAAAGTTTCTTGTGTAAACTGTGTATATCAATATGCAATAAAATATACCTTCAAGAACTTTGTGTGGACTTTTTCTTAACTAAGACTATTAGCGTAAGTTAACACTATTAGAAGAACGATCCTGTACCGATCCTATACGTGAATTTTAATTTTTTAAGAGGCACTTTAAAAAATAGTCAAATAGACTGATGTGCTGAAATGATTAGGGAGGTATTTTTTTACTTTTGCACAACTGGTTACCAATACAAAAACAATATAACTTAGCTGCACAATTGGCCTAGTGGTTTAAACGGTCGCCACGCCGCTCTCTACTTCGCTGAGTGTTGTGAGCTCAAACCCCACATGGGACAACACTTTGTGTTATCCACAAATTGTTATTCTGAGTCTGAATGTTCCTTGTGACGAGAGTTCTCTTTCTTGTACGAGTATGTTTGTAAACTTGACCGCGATACAGGATTTATTCGTCGCGCGGGCGCTGTCTTTTTAAGGAAAAGAAAAAGAAAATCTAACAGACTACGTATGTGTGTATGAATATAAATATTTACATTATATGTGTATAGCTCATTATCATAAACGGTCTATAACAGTCCAGCGTTGAACATAGGCCTCTCCTTACAAAAGGCCTTTACTTACCATACCACGATGGTCAGACTAGTTGATGCAGGGTTTGTTCTGAGTATTCTACTCGTATCTCCTTTTACCTTCTATTTTCGGTTTATTTCATATAAAAAATAATAAGTTTATTGATGAAATGAATTTATTTTTTTGTAAAAAGATGCTATAACTCTCATGTCTTATAGCTCAATAGTAGAACTTCAAAGGTACAATATTTGTGTATTACCTGCTAGTCTTGTTCTTTTTGCTTATAAATAAATTATATAAAAATTCAAATTATAAATGATTTATTTTAACTTTACTGCAGCATTTTTTTGTTCAATTCAATGTTTTTCTTACTTTCGAGATGATTTTTTTCCTAAATTTATTAACATTGACCTTGACCTTAACTTTAACTTGTAGGTGTTTCAGAAGCTGGGATAGGTCTTCATCTTCGTCGGAGCTATCATCTTCATCACTGTCATCTTCTATGGGTGGTGGCACGGTGGTAGGTGGTAATGTGGTTGGTGGTAACGTGGTTGGTGGCAAGGTGGTGGGTGGTAAAGTTGTTGGAGGTAAGGTGGTGGGTGGTAAGGTGGTGGGTGGTAAGGTGGTGGGTGGTAAGGTGGTGGGTGGCAAGGTGGTGGGTGGTAAAGTAGTAGGAGGTTCGGGTGTTGTAGTTGTTGTCGTGGTGGTCGTTGTTGTATCATCGTCTTCTTCGGGTAGATTTTCAAAATCAAGACCAGAAATTTGGGTAAACCACCAGTGGAAAAATCCTGGACGTATGAAAGCTGAAATAAAAATTAACAATTAGTGTTGAATAGGGAAAACAAACCCACAGCTTTGTCACAATTTTAAAATTATAGTTTATATTACTCTGAAAGTAATCTTTAAAAGATTTATATAATACGTAAATATGAAAGTAAGTAATGAAATACCTGCGGGATGTCCAGAGTGGCATCCACCAGAGTTAGCACCCGCCGTGAAAGAGGTCACACCGACGAGAATATTTTCACCTTCGGCATTAGTTTCCACCAGTGGACCACCGCTGTCGCCCTAATGGGTAATAAAGATTAATTATGTAATTTTTATGTGTAAATGGTTGCAGATTTCACTGATAAGTGTTTGAAACTTGGTTGGAAGCCTGCCACGTTTAGTGCGGTACGGTAATGCTTAACTGCCAGTAAATGATATGGCATCAGACATATTTCTTAGGCACTCATTGGCTAAATCAAGTAACGTATCTCTTCCTGGGGACCTGTTACACAATTCCGCCTCTATTTATGAAACCCTTCCTATGTAAGATTTAATACATCAGTAACTCATAGCTGATATACTTACTGTTATTCTATATCTAACGTTAAGGCTTTAATCTCGGAGACTTTAAACAACATGAGGTCTAATTCAAAGCTAGTTTTAGAGAGCAATCGAGAATATTTTTAGGAATCTCCTATTGTAAAATCAGTAATATGACGTTTAAAATTAATAAACTTTTTATAAGGCAGGTAAACAAATTCTACATATTTAATTTACTTGGGATATATAGCTGTTAATTACCTGACATATAGACTGCGATGTGACATTAAACCATTGTGCGCAAATCGTAGTCTCCGTAATCAGAGTTCTACTTAATCTGTTCCTGCAATCATCATTTGATATACCTCTAAGGAATACCCATAGGAGATCCTGAGATCCGGCACCTGAAATGTAGACATTTTAATTGGTTTAGTATAAATGGTGATAACTTGCCTGAGACACGACAAGTTTTCAAGAACAATGAAAACTAGAAGGTAAAATAAAACGAGGAAGACTGAAATTAAATAACATAAAGGGAGATGGCCTGTCAAGAGGAAAAATAGATCGCATTAAACTAAAAGTCATTGCGCCACCAATAAATGCCTGACCCTTATTTGGCTTGAAAAACTGTCAATATTTATCTACATATATTTACATGTATATCTATTTTTAAATCATTTAAATATGTCTCTGTACTTACTGCCAGTCCAAGTAGCGCCAAATCCACTGGCGTGCAAAGTTACACCTCCATAGTTTCTATCAGCGTGTGCTACAGGTTGAATGCGAATTGGTCGAAGATTTCCTGCAAAGGGTCATAAGATGTTAGTAATAAATACCAGTTCTATTTTCTAGACTTCGTCGTCCATCAATCATCAGTACATAGTACAAGACGTATGAACTAATATATACTCACTTGTGTAAACAATTGGTTGCCCCAACTTCACAATACTGATGTCATTCGGCTGAACGCGACGACGGTCGGAGGCATCAAATGTAGGAAAAGTCCAGTAGTCACTCGCTGAAGCGAGGTATTCTGGTCTGGGCTCAAGGAGTGAAATCATGCCACCGCGGACAATGGTGTTGACACTCCTAAAATAAATAAAATAGTTCGTCTGGTCATATCATACAAAAAAATTTGACTGATTTCTTATGAGTAAATGAACAGGGTCCTTGATGGTAAGTGGGTACAGCTGCTATCGAAATCTGAGTGGTAGTACCCCATGTGCGCCTAAATCTAGAATTACTAAGGTAACCTCACTCAGTGAAAAGCAACGAGATCATTGTTTAAAACTGGTTTTCTGTAAGGTCATATTCTCACTTGTGTGTTGACGAATCAAGAGTATGGAGTATCATCATATTCGTAGTCATCCCGTGGAGCCTTTTTTTTTAACATGTGTACACACCGTCCCTCTGTCATCCCACCGGGGTTAACGGCGGGGTGGTGCGTTTGAATCAGATCGACTAAAACTACACGGTGTGCCACTCTGGGTCCTAGCACCTGCCTGCTACCGCAGACACCATCTGCGGATTTCTATTTAGACAACGTACGGCACACGCAGACGTCACCTCGTCGCGGCTGACCACAGTAGCGGATGGAGGAGAAAGCTTGTCCGTCCACCCACAGCTGGCAGCAGCAGGTTCACCGGCGGTAAATTAGGTCCGAGTGGAGATCGTCCTCCCGGGCCTTCTCCGCTGCCTCCTTCTATGAAATTACGTCTTCGTAGAAGGTTGCGGCTGCGTTAATACAACGGTCGCGACTGGCCATGGAGTGTATGACGGCCGGTAGCGAGAGATCTCCAATAACTACAGTGAGGGTGCACGCTGCGCCACCCAGGCGGTACAAACCGTTAGCGTGTTCTAAACCGAGTCCTCACTGCAGTCGCAATGGTGACGGGCGGGGCTCAATTCCCTCCTAGCGACCGAGTACAGATACTTCCCGAAGCAACCGTGCCCAGAAAGAACCTGCGTTAGTCGGAAGGAAGGGGTCCCGTGTTGCCGCCCTGATCTCTTGGTGATGACCAGCTGGCGAGCCTCCACGGCGGCAAAGCCAGCACGTGGAGCCCGCAGCCGGGACATCTAACGAGCCATCGTGGCTCGACGAGTGACCAGACCAGAAATAGATATGTCCAGCAGTGGATTGTTAAAGGTTGTTGACGATTTATATGCAGGGATGGCTCTCCCACGGTGTTTTCAAGGTCTTTACCTAACAGTGAGCAGAAAATAAAGTTCAAAGAGTCATGTTCTATACTGTTACAGATAATATACGAGTAGTTTGATTCTTGAAAATATTTGAAAACTCACAATGCGCTGCAATGCGCTGCGGTGATCATCCAGTCATGGTGCACGAAGCAGCCACCGCAGGTAGTGGCTGTTCCATCAGCGCGCTCTATACGCATGTGTGCCTGGTGCGGGTGTTGACCCGGTGTAGCCAGCCATCCCGAGACGATACGTGGCGCCAATGAAGGCAGCCGCGATTCTAGTAAAAATGTGTGTCATTTATAATAACTGCGGGAACGTATATAATATGGTTTTTAAGCAGTTATGTTGTGCCTTTGATGAGGATACAGTTATTTGGAAAAGTAATTATATTTCTTGGAGACAAATCTCAATGCATAGAAATACACAGGTATTAGCTTCAGCGTCAGCATTTTATGTAAGGTTTTCTGTGTTAAGATATCAAAGAAGTTTTATTAATACTGTGCCAATTTGCATCAGATGATCTTCTTAGATGTAGTCAAAACACTTGCGCTAGCAACTTGACTTATCAATACATGATCTGTTGGTTAAAAATTAATGTATCTTAATTGTTTAACATATATTATTAGTACCAGAAGTATTGAACTCGATCAACATTCGTCCGTTTCAATTTCAGGCTGACATCAAATAAGGTTGCACGTAGTCATAAAAATTAAAACTGAAATACTTTTAATTTCTATGTATTATTTGTAACTTACCTTCTTCAATTAAATCTTCAATATACTTGGGTTCAAGATATTCAGATGGTACCTGTAAATAAATGAATTAGATTTAGAAAGAACAATTTTCGGAATACCTAACATAAATATTGCCAACTTATTGATTTGCCTTCCAATGTAATGGATAATAAGTGCCACGGTAATTTTTATAATAAACAGACATTTGAATGACTCTCAATATCCCGTAGTGTTTTATTCTTTAAAATAATACATATTGCGTAACAAATGATAAGACTACAGCTAACATTTGATATGTGTTCGGGCTAATTAATTACCCACGATCAACGAGAACAAATCCAACAAAACTTTAGGATTACAACCCAGCTTTAGAAGTAGCTAATACTTCAAGAACTTAAATACTGACAATTCATTTATGGATTATTTACTCTCCAAACGTTATAAAATAAAGCCCAAAAATTTGAAGTTAAGGAAAATTATTATTTCAAAATATATTTCAGAGAAAATTTTCAAGAAATTTTATCAAGAAATTTTACCTGAATAACAGCGACGGCCAGCAACAAAAAAGCGGCTTTCGTCAACATCTTGGCTACCATACTGATTATTGTTCAATCGTCAGCTATGAGGTAAACATAATCATCTGTGATTAATACTGCAATCGTTTGTCAGATCTAAGATCGCTGTCTGGATAAGATAGTTAATTTGATTTTTGGAAATTAATTTCCGCCAAATACAAGATCAGTGACGATTAAACTATTTTTCCTCCATGACTTATTGCTCTATATTTATGTGAATGAAATTTAATGGTTTAAAGTTTTAAATTTTTGTTGCCTACTGATTATTATAATTATGATTAGACCATAACTCTGTCAACTGTAACCATGGCTGGTACAACCTTGTCAAAATATTAAACAGTGAAAGTAACATGGAATAAGTAACAGGTATAATAGATGCAATATCTCATAACAGTTTAAACTGATGTGTTTAAACTGCTTTTTTAAAATTTCAAGCAACAGAATTTATAACGTACCAAATGAAAGAACTGGGGACTTACAGGGGGCTCAGCGACCACAGCCAGGAGGGTACGTAGGCCCTTCAGTCTGACGGTTCAGTCACCGTCCTGCTTTACCATTACATGATGACACAGTATTTTGAGTCTCAATTCACACTGCTACAATGACTGTTATGCCTTTTTATGTCTCCATTTAATATCCCTTCTTGTCAATCATTACAGCACAAACAAGAATGCGTACAGATTTAATACTCCATGAAAACCTCAGCGCTGTCCATCTGTACCTTACCTTGTACTTATCTCCTATCAACCCGCTTTTTGAGGTAGAGTTTACAAATATCCGTGGACTCCATGAAAACCTCATAGCTGTCCATCTGTACCTTGAGACGGTATGGCCGACCTTCCTTCTTTTAACGGAGACTAATATGTCGCCCTACCGGTACAGCATATCTCCATTGTACCGGCTACTTGCTTGAGGAGTACTTTCTTCTGAAGGCTGGGATAGGTCTTTTCGTCGGGGCGGATGTTTACTGCCGCGATCTGCGCTGCCGTGAGGATTCTCCTTCTCAATCTTCTCTCCGTGAAACTCGAATTGGAGCTGAACGTACAGGTGCCTCTATCGGATCCATTCCAGAGTCTCAGACGTTTCAGCCTTTAATAGTCTACTACTCAACAAATGTATCTCTTTAGAAAGGAGATTTAGGCGTGCCATACCACAGTAACCCTGCAGCTGTCCTGTGTAGTGTATTCTCTAGTTGAGTGTTACGACACCGATGGTATGAAAGAGCTCTATATAAACGCCTCTCATTAAGTATTGTATCATAAAAATAATTGGTAAGTCCTCGTTTTATTTGATTTTTTTATGAAAAAGAGTCATCGAAAGGGACTTTATCCGGCTCAGGGCGTAATCAGGTTTACTAATGTCTTTGTTTATCGTTTGTTTCGTTTCAACTGCTATTAATTTCTTTGGAGATTTTTGATAGGTTGGAATTTTGCATAAATTTCTGGACGTAATAGTGTATGACGGACCTCAATTTTTGGAAAAGCTGTCATTATACGTAATTTTTTTTACTTCATAACATATTGTAGTCACTTTTTTTAAATCTTTGTACTTCTTCTCTATACAAAGATTAATCTTATAAAGTGCTTCTATGCCTTATTTTCTCCATAATTTTAAATTTCATAATATTAATTAATTATGAAAAACTTACAACTTGTTTTGTGTATAATTATATTAATCAAAAGCGATAATCTACGTTATTATATTGAAAGTCGATAAATGGATGACGAATTAAAATGTCCGTATCTACTTAAGATTACTATAATTATTTCTGATCGGGTGACAATATAGGCATTTTAAAAAATAGTCAAACAGATTGATGTGCTGAAATGATTAGGAAGATGTCTTTTCTGTTTTTGCACAACTGGTCACCAATTCAAAAACAACATAATTTGACTGCACGGTTGGCCTAGTGGTTTAAGCGGTCGCCACACCACTCTTTACTGCGCTGTGTGTTTTGAGCTAATACCCCACATGGGACAACACTTTGTGTTATCCACCAATTGTTGTTCTGAGTCTGGATGTTCTTTGTGTCCGATTCTTGTATGTTTGTCCCAGCGACACAAGATTTATTCCTAGTAAAGGCGTTGTCTTTTGAAATAAATACATATTGAATACTATGCAAAAACAACACTTAGTATTTATTTTTAAAATAATTAGGCAACTTGTAAATAGAAATAACATATACTAGTATATAGAGATTGTGATATTTAGAATATCTAGCGTTCTAGTGTGGAAAGATTTTTAATCAATATATATGTTTAAACATTGATCAAAAATATGTCACGGCTATAAAAAATAAAATGCCAGATTCTGTGTTGATCTATCGTGGCACGGGAAGTTCCTATGAAGACAGTTTAAATTGTACTAGTTAGTTCTAGGCCGCCATAGTGTGGCTAGGCCATATAATGCATTACCTGCATTTATAATGAAGTATGGCGACCACCGCTCTTGGATTCTATTCATGCTTTCCACTAGGTAAAGCATTGTCACTTTGATAAGCCCCAAATAAAAAACAATAAAACATTGAAATTTATTATTAAAAAAAAACATCTTAGGTAGTAGAAATATATCCTGCAGCAATCAGAATACAAAATTGTTTTGTCAAATCAGTCTGTGGTCATGTTCAATATAACCTGATCGAAATATCAGACCATTCAGTGATGTAATATATATAAAGAAAACGACGAACCTCATTTATTCAATACGTCACTTTCTTAATGGTAAAACGTGTATACTCTGTGGTCTGGATTCTAACAAAAAAATATCGATAGTCGAAGAATAAGAAGAAGTGTATTAAAATAATTAATCTTAAATATCACCTGGAGTAAAAACTTTTAATGTTGTTTTCTGTTTTTATTTCAGGTAAGGCTATTTATAACTGTCTTGTGTATTCTTATCTTGTAATTAGAAGATAAATAAATAAATCTGTTTTTATTTCAGAAATCCAACTGAGTTTTTATTTCAAGAAAGAGTAGTGTAATAACATTATTACAAAACAACATTATTGTGGAAACTTCGTGAAAATGGAAAAACTAAGGTTCGATTTTAAAATGCGAGGAACGTCAGATGGAAAAACTACAATTTTGTGCCTAACCTCAATCGGCACATTAGATGGTCGTTCATTTGCAATACCAGATGAATATCAACCAACAAGTTTACACAAAGAATTGATAACGTCACAAGTGTATGGCAGAGTGAAAAACACATTGGGAAAAAGAAATCAATACAGGAAAGTTTGGATAACTTTAACAGAAAATATGAAAAAAGCTTATTCAGATGAGGAAGGTAACTTATTATTTGAAAATTTTTATTTGGAAGAGATTCCAGACAAAGCAGCTGAAATATCTACCACAAGCTCGTCAGAGGACACAATAAAGAAGTTGCTAGAAAAAGTTCTAGAATCCAAAGAACAAACCTCTGAAGTTAAGAACTTAAACAAAATCGCTAAAGATTTCATGATTGAAAAATTTGATGAAAAAACCTCCAATGCCAGCCAATGGATTGATCAATTTGAAAAAGAATGTGTTCGCTGCGTAGTGACAGAAGATAGGAAAAAAATTGAGATCCTGAAATTTTTCCTTGAAAAATGTAGTGCTGATTGGTACACTTGCATGATTTTAAAATACTCTATCGAATCGGATTGGGAGAACTGGAAGAAAAATTTCATTGAAACTTTTGGGAACAAAGATTGGTCTCCAATCAGATATGCTTTTAACTTCAAATATCAAACAGGTTCACTGCTTGAATATGTCCTGAAAAAAGAAAAGCTACTACTTCAAATTAGAAAATCCATGGATACTGAAATATTAATTGATCTTATTGCTATTGGTTTACCAAACTATGTATCCGACAAGATTGACAGAGAAACACTTCAAGAAACTCAAGATCTGTACAATGAAATATCTAAATTAGAACACCTTGTCAAGAAAAATATAACTGAAAAAAAGGGAAACCTTTCTGGGATAACAAACAAAGGAAAAATGAAGACAAAAATCCATGTGAAATATGTGAAAAGGCAAACAAAGGGAAGCGTTTTCATTCTGAATCAATTTGCTGGTTTAGAGAAAAAGAAGAGAGAAACAAAAAAATTGGATCACTTAAATCAGTTAATAATTCAGAACTGGAGGTGGAATTAAATACAGAAAATCCAAAAAACTAAAAGTACCACCATTAATAAAAATCAAGCTATTACTAAATGACACATTGCAAATTTCTGGTATCTACGATTCCGGTTCAAACGTATCATTGATAAATGCAAAATTATTAAAAATTAAAAAAAAAAACGTGCAAAATTTACAAAAAATAAGCTTGAGAACTATTAATGGTGAAGGAAAAACAAAAGGTATGATAACAATAAAAGTGAAAATTTACGATATTGAAAAAATGATCAAAGTGTTTGTTGTAGACAGTGAGAATTTCAATTATGATTTTTTGGTTGGATTAGATTGTATTAAAAATTTTAAATTGATCCAGACTGAAGATCTAAGGATTATTCAGAACAAAGACTTCCAAAAACAAGTAAATGAAATTTACAGGGAAGAGGCAGAAAATCAAACAGATGTCAAAATTCCTGTTTTGACAGGTGACATAAAAGAAAAAACGTACAATTCAAGAAAATATGAAATAAACTTCAATGATCATCTAAATACGGATGAATTTCAGATGATTGTAAATCATTTAGATACATATGAACAGTCGGAAATCGACAAGTTGTTAAACAAATATAAATCCGTATTTGCCAAAGATAAGTACGACATTGGTACTGTTAAGGATTATGAGGCTCATATTGATCTAATGGAAGAAAAATATTGTTATAAACGACCTTACAGATGCTCATTTGAGGATAGAAAAGAAATAGAAAGTCAAGTAGCTAAGTAATTAGAAAAGGGTCTTATTGAGGAGTCATACAGCCCTTTTGCTGCGCCAGTTACTATGGCATTTAAGAAAGAAGATAATAAAAAAACAAGAATGTGTATAGACTTTAGAGATTTAAATAAAATTATAACTCCCCAAGCACAGCCATTTCCACTAATAGAAGACTTGATAATAAAAAGTGTGAACTGCGAATATTTTACAACATTGGATATAAATTCTGCATTTTGGTCAATCCCTCTAAGGATTCAAGACAGACCTAAAACTGCATTTGTAACACAGGAAGGACACTTTCAGTGGACTTGCCTTCCTTTTGGATTAAAAACAGCACCTGCAATTTTTCAAAGGATACTGAATAATATAATAAGAAAATATAAACTTTCGGATTTTGCAGTGTCTTTCATCGACGATATATTAATCTTCTCACAAAATTTCGCACAGCATATACAGCATCTTTCAAGACTATTGGAAGCAATTGAGAAAGAGGGATTCAGATTAAAATTTTCAAAATGCTCATTTCCGAAAAATCACGCAAAATACTTAGGTCATATTATTGAAAAGAATTCTGTAAAACCACAGAAAGATTATTTAATTGCAGTGAGTAACTTCCCAGTTCCAGAAACAAGAAAAAATGTAAGACAGTTCCTTGGGAAAATTAATTACCACCATAAATTCATCCCTCGCATGGCACAAATCTCAGACCCATTACATAATCTTCTGAGGAAAAATGTGAAATTTGTTTGGTCGACAGAATGTCAAGATTCATTTGAGAAAATTAAAACATTGCTTTGTTCGGAACCAGTCCTGAAAATTTTTGACCCTAATTCTCCAATTACAATTTATACTGATGCTAGTATTAAAGGAGTTGGAGCTGTGCTGAAACAAGAAGATAAAGATAAAAGTTGTAAACCTGTAGCATACTTTTCTAGAAAATTGAACGAGGCACAAAAGAAAAAAAAAGCAATATACCTTGAATGTTTAGCCATAAAAGAAGCAGTGAAATATTGGCAACACTGGTTGTTAGCAAAACAATTCACGGTATACACGGATCACAAGCCCCTGGAAAACTTGAACATAAAATCTAGGACGGATGAAGAGTTAGGAGATTTGACATATTACCTATCTCAATATGATTTCAAGATATAAATACAATATAGATATATAAGATACAATCCTGGAAAATGTAATCAAGAAGCAGACTGCCTAAGCAGAAATCCGGTTTTAGAACTAAATGATAACACAGATGACATCCTGGAAGTCGTAAACCAAATAAGTCTTGAAGACATAAAAAAGGACCAGAATGAGAATATGTACTTAAAAGAAAAGAAGATAAACATTATATTAAAAGATGGCATTTATTTCAAAAAGTTAAGGAAAAAAGATAAAATTCTATTGTCTGAAAACCTCAGTATGATATTGATAAAAGAGGTACACGACACTTACTGTCATTTAGGGAGATCGCAAATGATCAATAAAATAACTCCATTTTATTCAGCGACAAACATGATAATGAATATAAAAAAAGTTTGCGATGATTGTTCTATATGTCAAAAAAACAAATCAAGAAAAAAATCAAGATATGGATTCCTATCACATTTAGGTCCAGCTACCTATCCATTCGAAATTATGTCCATCGACACTATTGATGGATTTGGGGGTTCGCGATCAACAAAAAATATTTACACCTTATGGTGGATCACTTTACTAGATACGCTTATATTTTAACATCGAAAAACCAAACCGCTAATGACTTTATAAAATTAACAACGAAAGTAACAGAAAGCAACGATATAGGAACAATACTAACAGATCAATACCCTGGCATAAATACAAAGGAGTATAAAAATTTTTTAAAGCAGAAAAGGATAAAGATGGTTTTTACAGCCGTAGATGCTCCATTTTCAAATGGGCTTAACGAAAGATTAAATCAAACTCTGGTAAATAAAATACGATGCAAAATAAATGAAAACAAAAATAAAAAGACATGGTCAACAATAGCTCAGGAATGTGTTAGAAGACACAATGAAACGGAACACACAGTGACTGGATTCGCTCCGAAATACTTAATGGAAGGTGAAAGTGTAAATATTTTGCCCCACGAATTGAAGACAAATTGTACAAAAGAAGATCTAGGAAGAGATCGGGAATTGGCACTGGAAAACACGAAAAAGTCCCATAATCAAAATGCAGAACGATACAATAAACACAGGAAAGAAATTACATTGGATGCCGGAGACTTAGTGTATGTAGAAAATGGAAACCGCCTCAATAGAAAAAAGCTGGATGAAATACGAATCGGACCATACAAAATACTTAAGAAAATCTCCAATACAATATACGAGGTTGAAACTGGACACAGGAAAACAGAATCAAACCTTTTTCATATAACAAAATTGATTCCGATAGCTGGCGACGCGACTGGATGAACAGTCACATAACAGTTATGTGATTGTTCTTCTTTGAAGGGGGGAGATATAAAGAAAACGACGAACCTCATTTATTCAATACGTCACTTTCTTAATGGTAAAACGTCAATACTCTGTGGTCTGGATTCTAACAAAAAAATATCGATTGTCGAAGAATAAGAAGAAGTGTATTAAAATAATTAATCTTAAATATCACCTGGAGTAAAAACTTTTAATGTTGTTTTCTGTTTTTATTTCAGGTAAGGCTATTTATAACTGTCTTGTGTATTCTTATCTTGTAATTAGAAGATAAATAAATAAATCTGTTTTTATTTCAGAAATCCAACTGAGTTTTTATTTCAAGAAAGAGTAGTGTAATAACATTATTACATATATTTCGCATATAACATGTTCGTGTATGGCCCTTTTTCTTACCCTTTATTATTCTCAAGATCATTTTGGGGTCAGCTTCTAGTTCTATGTTTTACCTGAATATTCCACCAGTTCTTCCATAGAGTGACTGGCAATATTACTATTACGACTAACTTAATTCGAAGGTTGAATTAGTTGTCAGTACATTTTAGGACACCAAGCTTTCCAATAACGGTTGCCGTAGATGTTTTGTGGTGGGAACGAGTGTCATGTCCCTCCGACACAAAGGGAGGATCCTCTGACCAGGCGAAGTGATCATGCCTGGCGGGTCACGGCCTAACGGTTGATGTTGGGATGTTGTATATATGCTAATTGCCACGCGAATCTCTATTTCGTGATACAGGCTTAGTAGTTGCATCATAGTTCATTACATTCATACGTCGATGTATTTTCACTAGATGGTGCTATTGTATATTTTTCTTCGTGCTATAATCTGGAAGTCGCCAATTCTTTATAACCGGGACCGAGGGTTTAACGTGATCTCCGAGACATGAGTGTAAAACACCGACAAAATTTCAAACGCCGGGCTATTACTAAGAATTTCTTGTGTGAAAAATTCAAGAACACTTTTGGGCCGACCCGGAATCGAACTCGAGACTCTTTACTAGTCAAAAATATTTTTAACCAGGATTGGTGTAACCTCAGCTAACTCAAATAATTTACTTACAATAGAACGGGGCTGGCGAAGTAGTCAAAAGTACTATTAACCAATGTCTCTTAAAATTTCTTTTGAACAATTAAGAGTTCTGGATATAACATACATCATAATTACTTGAAATTTTACTTTATTTGTGTACATTATACTTTATATTTTCAGTGAATATGTCTTATACTTACAATTAAAATTATTATGCTAACAAAATCTTCAACTGTCGAATTAAAGAGCATTCACCTTTACAGTAGGTAATGCGTCGTAAAGTAACGGCTTTGAGCTTTTGTTCCTAATTTAGCAATTCGATGAGAGCGTCCGATAGCCTGAACAATGTTGTCTGGAGATAGTGATTTAACTAAATAATGACAATCTATTGCCCATGACGTCACCTGTGATTGTTATTAACTTTGATAAGGACAAAATTACATACAACCGATCATCCCTTGTTTTACCGACTCAGCGGGGTAATTTCCATAATTTTTTTCTTAGAAGGTGCTTCTTATTTAATGTAAGTTCAGCGACTTATCGGTCTAACCAGCGTGGTATAGTAGGCCAACACCTCCTTGCTAAGGAGAAGCCGACGTCCAGCAGTGAACTGTTAAAGGCTATTGATGAAACTCAGTGGTTTAGGCACTACTTTTTTTTATATATGTAGAAGTCTACCAAAGTGACTTTAATCTGCCTGATGGAAAGCAAGAATAGAATCTAAGAGGCGCCACGCTGTCGCGGTCTTATTTTTTTGTTTTTGGGGGGGAAAATTAATTCGGATCTCCGGTTCCTCGGGAACGCAAGAGCCAGGAGTTTGTGGTGTTTCCACTTAAAACCACACCGACGACCGATCTCAGGCATCCTTTCCTGAAAGAGACCCGGATAATATTTTTTCCACCCCTCCAGAATCAACGCCGCGCCTAGTCAGACCCTATCCGGGGAGGCCACAAAGGCTTTCCTACCTATCAATCCGACGCTATGGCGACCTAGAAATCTATCTGTGTTAATGAATCAGTCAGGAAAAGCAGTATTAAAAGAATGCATATTGCCGGTAGCTGTATCAAATATAGTATCACAAATAAGTGGTAACAGAACGGTACTATATTGCAAAAATTATTTGTTATTAGTCCACTATTTATCTATATTTTATTAAATATTAGTGATAAATGTTTTACGATCAGTAGGGCCGGCGTCATCGGTCTATTATTAATTGTCAATGTTATCTTAATATTTCTATCTCTGTAAATTACCTGTAATCGGAATAAAGGGAACTGATTTACCTTATGTTGCCGACAGCGTAAGACTAGTGACTAAAACTAATAACATTTGATTACTTTGTTTTATCAGTTCTATTTTTTTTTATTTTGTTAAGAAGTTACCTAGAGCCTAGATCTCCTTAACAAGAAGTTTAAGGCCTACTATACCACGGTGACGAGATGTATTGGCATAACTTATGTTTCAAGCAGAGGCGGCTCGTATTAAAGAGCGCTGGTGCAGTGCACTCCCACTACAATTAACTTAAATAACATAGATAGTCATGTATGTTTTGAATAAGTAACTAAAAATTATCCTTACATTACTTTCTCTGTATTCTACTCTGCATATATACAATAGTCTAAAAAAATGTATTACCGCACCTTACCTAGACGTACATTTGGCATCAAGTTGTAGCTAGTGGAGCGCCAGCGATTGCGCTCCTATGTAGCGAAGTTTTATACGCTAAATTCAATAAGTGCGAAAGAGAAACATTGACACAGGCCGACGCGTGAAACAAAAGATTTGTATGAGGAATTAGCCTAAATTGGAGCGCTGCTCCGCGCGACGTTGCCGTTCAAGTATTGTAAACAAATAAATAGCAACGTGTAGCGTCGTCAGATAGCTCTCGCTCGCAGTTTTACATAAAATACTCATTTAAAACTTTGTGTGAATATTGTGGATCACATCTTAATTATTGTGTGCACTATTCCGATGACATCTGTAGAAAGTGAACGTTGTTTTTCAACATTAAATAAAGTAAAAACGTTTACGCGGAACACTATGACGCAAGACCGTTTGAATGCTTTGTGCATGATAAGTATTGAAAAGCGCCTTATAAACTCAATAGTGGATTTTCAAAAAAAAGTGATAGATGTCTTCGCTCGTCAAAAAGATCGGCGAATGGATTTTATCTATAAATAAAGGTAAGTTTTTGTGAACCTCCATCCAAAAATGTCACGGGCCGCCTCTGGTTTCAAGTTAACCTTATCTTTACAGTGGTGTTGTCTTGCATTACTTGTTCTCTTCTTCGGCTCTTACGACGCCGATGGGATAAATAGAAGCGGTGATACTCCGGATTCTTTCTGTCACTACATGGTTACATTTGAAAGAATTTATAGGAATAAGAATTTCTTAAAAAAAATACGATAACAAAAGAATGTTATACTTATAGAGCTCCTCAGCATAAATTCATAACTTTCTAGCATAATGTAGGTATTTTTATATTCTATATGATAATATTGTTATTAAAAACCAACTTTATTAGCATTATTATACACTGACACGATGAGTGCCATGTCTTTTACGTCCCTTAGCGGGTAAGCATCTCACTAGGCTGCCATAGTGTGGGTGACTATATAGCAAATCAGTAATCACGACTCTGGGATTCTATTCATGCTTTCCATTAGGCAGAATAGAGTGACTGGCAGGCTCTTTACATAAAAAACAAATAAAAGGAATTATATTTTTTCACAAATCATTAAAACAAAAATGAATATCTACAAATATATTATTTAATAAAGGCTCCAGGTATATAACTATTACTACAGATATACGAGTATATAGTCAAATATGAACACTTGTTGTTCACAAAAAAGATACTTTATTTAAGAATACAAGTTTTTAGCAGGACAGTATGTCACTGGCAAGATGGTACTAACAGAATGAACAGAATGACCAGAATGAATTATTTAATTCTTAAACTTAGCTTACATACTGGATTACAGTGTGTGTGTGTGCTGTCCGTGTGATGGGACCCACGGGTAGCTTCTTGGTACATGGTAATTAATTTAATGTGTTTGGTCTACATTAGTTTTATGATGATTATACTAAATCGGTGTAGGTGTCAAATTGCTAATCGACAGAGTTGGTGGCGTGATGCGCCCTTAGTGTACTAACACAGTTTTGAGTATGGGGTCGGAATGCATAACTCCTCCCTCCGTAAGTTCAAAATCATCATCCGATTTATGAGGCTGTTGATTTTGTCCTTTGCATAACAATACATTTTTATATTTATACAGAATTACAAATAGTACAAAGGTAAGTATTAAGTAAATGATTAGAGTCCATAAACTAACACTATGCACTTTCACAAAATGACTTTCAGTATCTAGCACTTCACTTTTCCTGCTTAAAACGTGTGATAAGAACTGTAGATTTTCCAAGTCGATGTTATCTAAGTTGATTGGTTTCTTCAAGACATCCAGTGGAGTGACCATTTTAGGCCAATGTATATTAGGTGTGCTTGTATATATGATTTCGCCTGCTTGTACACGACGCTTGCGTAGAGTAAGTTTTTCGATCTTGATTTCACATTTATTATTTATGGTTACTATGTATGTACCCATAATATCATGTTGGCTCATGTCGTTCTCGCAGATCTCGGTGAGAATAGTTTGACGACCCGTAAATAGTATCCACGAGTCTGGCTGTATGGATTTCAACTTAATGTCTTCTGCTTCGACTGATAACGGGGAACATGATGTTATCCTAGTTGAAAACTTCATTAAGTCTTTGATGCACTGACTTTCGTCTTCAAACGAGATGTGGTTTTCATAGCACAAGAATTTTCCTTCGTCGACTTCTTTGCACGGCTGAGAAAGTGGTAAAGTTTTCGACCCTTTTGTAAGGATATAGGGATGTTTCGGGATAATTAGGAATGTACGGTTTGGACCAGAGTTGTACATTGGGAAAGGGTGTAGTCTATAATATCCAAACACATCTAATTGGACTGTTGGAACTGACATGATAAATGTTATCTGTTTGCCCTTTACATAGGCTTTTATATTTATGCAATTTTCTATATTAATCAAGTTGTCCTTAGTGACAGGAAAAACTAATCTGTCGGTTTCCTCGATTTCTTTAAGAATGTTAAACAGTTCATCTGAGTCCAATATAGATTGGTGTAATACATTTAATCTACTAAATGCTACAGCAGTTTCCACTTCATCCAATCGTGTTAATATTATTTGAAAATTATGAATTATTAAATTAAAAGTCTGCAAGACAAGATCCTTGCTTCTTTGATACTGGGTTTTATTTAAAATTTCTTCTATTTCCCTGATAGTTTTATCTAGTACAATAAAGTTATTTCTTGTGGAATTCGTTAAGTTAACAAAAGTATCAACTATTTCGGAAATTAAAGTAATCTTATTGACAATTGCGCTTTGTTTTGATTCTATTTTGTTAATCAAATTGTCATATCTCAAGGCATCTTCATTATCTAGGTTGCCTGTGATTGCTTTTATTATAGATCCAAGGGGATCAATGATACCTCTCTTTATTCTAACATTAGAAACTAATTGATTATGTCTTTCTATAGTTAAATTCATTAAATATTGGGTTTGTAGTTCAGCGTCTACTATATTATCGTCTAAAATGTATATGTTTAACTTATCTTTTATATAGCTAATGATTTGATTATATTTTTCTATATTATAGTTTAAACTATTACTAACTAATTCTAGATCTAATACTTTATATATGTGCCAATTATAGAGGCTTACAAATGCTTGACCTTCTTTTACGGGAAGAACCCCTGGATTTTCTTCAATCTTTTGAAGTTGAAGGGCGCGGGTTGTTTGCGTCGCTATCATCAGGACGAACCTGTGAAGGACGTTTAACATCTTTAACGGGTACTTTAGTATTTCTATTTTGTGTTTGCACTTTTACTGTGTTTCTGTTTACGTCATCTGTGACTACTGCCTTTTGGTATCGCGGTTTATCTTTACTACGGCGGGTATTAACGCCTTTGATAAATACTTTATCACCCGGTTTAATATTGAAGTTGGTTTCTCCACCATGTTTTTGTTTAGTTTTAACCTTAGATTGTAATATTTTATCTGTTAGATAATTATACAAATATTTTGTGCGTTTAACGTGTTCTCTCACTAGTTGTTGGGTGTAATTTCTATCGAAGTCTACATCGAATATATTCGAGGAGTCGGTATGACCAAATATAACTTCGAAAGGTGTAAGACCGGTTGTTGAATGTATCGACTGATTATAAGACATAATAGAGTATGTCATTACTGAAACAGGGTCAGTAATTTTTCTTTCGTATTTAGCAAGTCGGTAAATTTCTAGAATTGTGGAATGGAATCTTTCCACTAATCCCATAGAGTTAGGATTATGTGGTGTCCCTATATGTAAATTTATTTTATAAAAGGTTAACATTTCTTTTAATAAGCTATTATTAAATTCAGAACCTGGGTCTGTGCTGATTTTTGTAGGTACTCCGTACAATGAAAAATACTTTAGCAATGCTCTAATTATTTCTGGGGTAGATCTATTACTAATTTCAAATGCTTGTCCCAATTTGCTAAAAGCATCGATAATTTTTAAAAAAAAGTTTCCTTCGATTGAGAAGGTATCCATAAATAATTCTTGAAAAGGTTTTGTTTGCGTTTGCGTTAACTGTAATTCTGGTTTTAAGGGTTTTCTATCGTATTTCATACGTTTACAAGTTTCGCAAGAATTTATAATGCTGGCTACTGTTTGTTCTAAATTATTCCAGAAATATGTACGTTTTAAATGTGCCACGGTTTCCTTGATGCCACGATGGCATGTTTTCCCTACATGATACTTTAGAACTATGTCTCGTTGTTCAGTTTCATCCTCCACGTATACTACTCTTTCTGTACATTCATATATTTGAATGGAATCCTTTTTAAATATTTCTATGATTACGTTTATAAATAATTTACGATGGCGTTCATCTTCGAAATAAATGAAATATTTTATTTTAGGGTGAATATATTCTTTAAGGAAATTCTTTATTAGTGTTGTATTATTTATAGGCATGTGTACTTCAAGTACTTTTTGTTTATCTCTCGAAAGATTCTTAGCCGTAGTTTCGTTTCTATTCCAAGTATACACTAATATTTGATTTGGCTTGGTATCAATTGCTTCGTGCAATATAGGAATACCTGAGGAATCCGTATTTTCCTCTGAATGTACCGTTCCTATCGATGAGTTTGGCTTTTCCGATGCGGTAAGCGTTACGCTACTAACGGAAGGTATAGAATAATTAGATTTATAGTTAGGCGGACTTAAACTATTTTCATCATCTGAAGAAATAAGAATTGGATCATTTTGTTCTCCAGTTTTTACTATCATTGATATATCATCATCCAATGCATTTAACTTTATACGCGACAGTGCATCTGCATTATTATTCTTTTTACCTGGTTTATACTCTATCTCATAATCGTATTCAGCTAATCTAAGTCTCCATCTTGTTAATCTACTACCTGGTTCCTTAAAAGATTGAATCCATGCAAGAGGTTTATGATCGCTCAATATTTTAAATTTAATTCCATATAGATATGGTCTAAAATGTTTACATGCCCAAACTATGGCTAAAAGTTCCTTTTCTATTGTACTATAATGAGTTTCGGCGTCATTTAAAGTTCTACTCGCGTAAGCAATAGGTTTATCACTACCTATAGGGCCTTGCGATAGTACTGCACCGATCGCAAAGTTTGATGCGTCAGTGGTTAGAAGGAATGGTTTACTAAAGTCTGGAAACTGTAATAATGGGGCATTAGTTAATAGTTCTTTACACTTTTCGAATGAATTTATGTATTCCTCAGTTAGATTAACTTTATTCTTTTTCTTTAAACAATTCGTAAGTGGTTGAGTTATTTTAGAGAAATCTTTAATAAACTTACGATAATAACCTACTAGTCCTAAGAAACTTTTTATTTCCGTAGGGGTTTTCGGTAATGGGAAATCTAATACTGCCTTTATTTTATCATTATTTGGCTTTAATCCGTCTTTGGATATTGTATGGCCTAAGTATAGGACTTATTTTCTTAAAAATTCGCATTTGTCTAACGTAACTTTTAAATTAGTTTCTCTTAATCTATCAAATATCTTTCTAAGTTTATTAATGTGGTCTTGTAAACTAGTTGAATATACTATTATATCATCTAAGTACACGAGGCAATGTATTCCTTGCAATCCTCTGAGTACGTTGTCCATAGCCCTTTGAAATGTAGCAGGGGCTGTTTTTAACCCAAAGGGCATTCGAGTAAACTCGTAATGACCTGATTGAGTAGTAAACGCGGTTTTAGGTTGATCGGCTTTATCTACTTCTAACTGATGGTAACCACTAGCTAAATCTATCGTAGAAAAATAGGAAGCATTCCCTAATCTATCAAATAAATCTGAAATATTTGGTAATGGGTACTTATCGTCTATCGTTATTTCGTTAAGCCTTCTGTAGTCAATGACCATACGAAACTTTCGTTCGCCGGAGGCATCAATTTTTTTTGGTACAAGATGTACAGGGGCGCTCCATGGGGAGTGAGACTCTGTAATAACATTGTTTTCTAATAATTTATTTACTTGTTTCTGAATTTCCTCGTTTTGAGCTATAGGATGTCTATATGGACGGATATATATAGGATCTTCATTCTTAGTCTTAATCTTATGTTTAACTTGATTTGTAAAAGAAAGAGGGATCTCCTCACAGTGAAATATATCTTTATATTCCTCACATAGATTTGTTATGTAGGATTTTTCTTCATTATTTAAATGATCTAACCTTAACTTAGATAGATTACTTTGTAATATTTCTTCTATATTTAAATCTAAACTATCAGTATTATTAGTGTAATTAATATAACAAGATTCGTTTTTTAATTTAATAGCATCCATAGGCCTATCAAACGTGATGGTTATATATTTTTGTGTTGTGTTTTGTATGACTGTTTGAGCAAACGAGTCTACACAATTTACAAAAGCGTCAGGCATGCGTACGCCTGGATAGAATTCGATTTTATTTAAAATAGCACTACCGTTTTTTAAAATTGTTGGGATTTTTACTCTTGATTCTGAACGTGGTGGTATTTTTATTTGATAAAATGGAGTATACCATATAGGAATGTCTACATATTTAGTTTTTAACACTTGACTCTTCATGTCAACACTAGCTTCTAACTCTTTCAATAGATCAGTACCTATAAGACCATCATATACTGAGTCTACGTCGTAAATAAAAAAGGTATGTTGAATATTAGTATTAAAAGTTTTAGTTAACGGTATGTGTATCGCTTCATTATGCTTGCTACGACCATGAGTACTAATTACTTCGAATAGTTTACTTATTTTATATTTAGAGAAAAACTGATTTGCCTTCGCGGGGCTTATAAACGAACGAGTGCTACCTGTATCAATAAGAAATATAGAGTCTATCTCTGGTAGTTTAATATGAGGTAGTCTTAAGGAATTATTATAATTTAAATTAATTATTTCGGTGGATTTTCCTCGGAGGCTTCTATGTGAAAATTTGGGGAAACATTATGATGATCTAGTTCATCTTGTTCTAGCATATATAAATCATTTTGATCGTGGATCATATTATTTCTTACGGTTCTCATTGAGACATCTGCATCGTGTTTAGGTGGCGGTCGATTAATGCCAAATTTAAACTGCTGATTCGGGTTTGGTCGGAAAAATCCTGACTGTTTATAGTTGTTCAACGCTCTCGGAAACTGAGGTTGACTACTACCTATCTGCCTATTATTGAAAGTATTAAAATTAGGTCTATAGCCTTGAGGCTGTGTAGTGTAGTGAACCTATTATTATTCGGTACAAAGTTCGGCCTAAACTGTGGCGTTATTTGCGGTTTATTTTGTGGTATGTTAAATTTAAATGGTGTTGAAGGGACGTTAGGTTTAAAATTATTATTAATACCTCCTTGTGAATTGGGAGTTATTTGTTTAGGTTTATAATTCTTTAAATTGTATCGTGTTTGGAAGTTTACTTCCTCAGTTACGACGCTCAAAGCTGCTTCTAAATTAGTGCATTTATTTAGCCTTACAAAACGCAGTAATTCTTCGGGTAAATTGTATAGGAAAACATTTAACGCGGTATTATTATAGATTATATATTTAGCTGCTTTGATACCCTCGTCGGTTAAAAGGTTTACCTTGAAAATTAAGGAACTTCTTGTATTCTGTATCCTATGACATAAGTCAATGTAAGATTCGCCGTTTTTTATTTTAATATTTTCTAATTCTATGGCTATGCAAGCCTCGGATCTAGGATCACCGAAATGTTGGACGAACAACTCTTTCAATTGTTCCCAGCTTGTGACGTTTTCTCTTTCGCTGACTAAAATTGCGGCTTTACCTATTAATCTACTCGTAATGCAATGGTATAGATATGTTAGTTGAGCGGGATTATTATCCCCCCTAAAACTATTTATAACATATTCACATTTATTAAAAAATAAATTAAGTAATTTTTCATCTCCATCGAATCGCGGGATGATATTTTGGATCTCTTTAGGAATCAACTGGATCTGATTCATAATGAATTATTTAACAATTACACAATAATTAAAATTTAGGGCAAATAAATAACTAATACGTAACTAGCTATGTTTGTCTAGAATACGCGGCTTAATATTATCTTGTAATTCGGCGATTTTGACCAACTTTACAAGAACGTTTATTTGACGAGATTTAGTCCAATTAAACGTAAATAATTATGGGTGGTAAGACATAGAAAGGAGTAGGGTAAGGGTTTACTCACATTACGCTTCTCAGTTCCATGCTGATTCTGTCTTCTTGTCGAGTGCTCGTTGACGAATTTATTTGGTAGGTTCTTGCGGATATGTCGTCTAGGCGTTAAGTACTAAGTTACGACCGATTTTTGTGTACGAAAACGAAGACTTTTCGCGACTTTAAATATCCGACCCGGCTGCGCCAGTCAAATATGAACACTTGTTGTTCACAAAAAAGATACTTTATTTAAGAATACAAGTTTTTAGCAGGACAGTATGTCACTGGCAAGATGGTACTAACAGAATGAACAGAATGACCAGAATGAATTATCTAATTCTTAAACTTAGCGTACATACTGGATTACAGTGTGTGTGTGTGCTGTCCGTGTGATGGGACCCACGGGTAGCTTCTTGGTACATGGTAATTAATTTAATGTGTTTGGTCTACATTAGTTTTATGATGATTATACTAAATCGGTGTAGGTGTCAAATTGCTAATCGACAGCGTTGGTGGCGTGATGCGCCCTTAGTGTACTAACACAGTTCTGAGTATGGGGTCGGAATGCATAACTATATAGTGTTTTGAATATTTTTAGATGAGATGATATAAAGAAATTACAATGAGAGACTCATAAGCTGCAGCAATGTTCACGATTACTTTTGAACTTATAGTTTTGACAAGTATGCAAACTTTTTAGATTAAACTAAATCAAAATGTCGAGACTGCTAATTCATCAAACAAAACAAAATTTAAAAGTAATTAAATTATAGAAATGGAAATAAAATCTTTCCATAGTCTTAAATTAGAGAAAAGTTTGAAATTGTTTTGAAGTTGTTGCATAGCTTTACCACGGGCTTTGAGAGCAGCGACCGAATTAAGAAATTTCATAACGAAAATAAACCTAACACTCTCCACTCCGACCGGCATAGTGATGCGGCGTTGAAAGCCGTGCATCGTCTAACGTCGTTTCAGTCCGGCAGACTTCGGCACGGTGTTTGTGTGCGTGCGACTAGACTAGACATATGCGTGTACACTGTACGAAACTCGCACGGATCGAGACGAGCTATTCCGAAATATTATAATTGCGTAAGTTGATAGAAAATGCTATGTAATAACTTTTTCTGTGTTTTTCTTTTGCATTTTTAATTATGTTAGCAATAGAATTGTATTAATGTTTTAAACTCAACAAAAGTTTCATTATCATAAATATCAATACTTCGTCTGAACAAGCGGCTCAAATTGTGGAGTTGGTATGGGAAGGCTTAGATCAACAAACAATTGCTAGAAATGTTAATTTAACCTACAGTTTACCTGAAAGTTTGTACAAACAGACATTTACAAAAGGAGACCCGGTCCCGGTAGAACTCAAGCAACCACTTTTCGTCACGACCGATTTATTCAGTTTAACTCTCCTACGAAATCCTTTCCTCACGTCAGTAAACATCAAAACGAGCTGAATGAAGTGCTAGGAGTAAACGTCAATATACGAACAAGAAGAAGGAGGCTTAAAAATAGGAAAATTATCCCTATTGTACCAGTAAATGGTCCAAAACTGTCTACAGCTCACATATAGGCTCGTTTAATATTTACGCTTGAACATCTTAATTGGAATGAAACACTGGGCCATGTTTAAATGGTGCAAACGGTTGCAGAAGAGTCTATCATTGATATGGGGAAAGATATGCTTAAATTTACGAGCTTGCTCCTTTTGGAGATGGTTCGTGTATGGTATGGGGTGGCATTTCGATGATCAAGTAAACAGAACTTGTGTTCATCGACATGATTCGTCAAAATAGCGGCAAAACACCATATAACAGAGATTTTAATCTCATTGAATATGTGTGGGCCAGTTTAAAGATAGCTGTACATGTGAAAATGCTGCGCCCTCATCAGTGGCAGCACTAAGAACAGCAATTTTACAAGAGTGTAACAACATTCCACAAGATCGTTTAATAATACGATATATACGAAACCGATTAGAATCTATAATAATGGCACATGGAGGCACTATACCTTATTAAAAAAAACTTGTACTTTAACATTTTTTATTGTTAAAACCGATTTTTCAATAAACCAACCAAAAGCAATTTTTTTTAACAAACATTTATCGTTTTTGTTCAAAAAAAATGTGTGCGTGTACTAGCGTACACTCTAAGAAGTGAAACTTCTTTATGACGTTATTTTTCAAAAAAATAATTTAAACCCGTCCGAAGTCGATGCAATCGCCACCTGGATTTCAAAAATGTAACTACTCAAAACGGGCCGCAAAATACATTGGAGACATTTACCAATCCCTACTCCGCTGGAGAAAGTATACTTCGAATCACGCGTGGTAGGGATAAGAAAAAGATGGCGCGTAACGTAAAAATGTGACGCGTAACGAAAAAATGTTACACTAAATTTTTTTCCAACCCCGATAAAGAAGTTTCACTTCAAAAATTGAATAGTCCTTCCCAGCACATAAACATATGCCTAAGGATATGATCCAACGCTGTTAAGAAGTTCACGAATCAAACTATAAAAAGCTTGAATACTTGATCAAAAAAAGCGTCCTGAACATTGATGCAGTTTCTGAGTCCGTCATTGTATATGGCAACAACCGTTGTCGAAATTAGCAGAATGCGAAGAAAAAAACCCTTTATACTGCTCATAAAAAATAATCCATCTACTAAATTATGTGGATATAAAATAACAGGTATAGTAGGAATCAGACATGTGTCTAAATAGCAGGATGAATAAGAGATAATTGTCTGTTATCAAAAATACCAAACTTTTTTTTAAAAAAAATAAATCATTTTGTCAATATGTGTATATAAATCAGTAAGTCACTTTTTGACGTCATTGTGTTCAACAAATAAATCACTGACGTAACAAATTGAATTATTACACTGCCTCATTACTTGCCTCACAATTGTAGATGACGCGTGACTTCAGCGCAATGTTATCTGTTGATAATACCGCGCTAATTTCGTCCCCCAAATAGCTGTACCTATAATATCATGTAGGTATTTCGACATGTTTTTTTCATAATATAGAGAGTAGCGCTGCTTATGGACTCAACTCAAGAGGTAGAAATACGTTGTAATTTTTGCATGTCTCCAAAACTAAAAGAGAAGCTTTTTTATCATTTCATCTGCCCGTCACGGTCTACTGCTAAACATAGACTTCAAAATACACGCCATTTGGTTCGATCTTCGGCTTCTCGCATCCGGCTCCTTCCAGCTATCTTGTCTGTCGTCCATTATTTGGCCTCTTAAAGAAGGTAATTTTACTCACTCAGTGAAATCAGAAATGATCAAATTTGGAATTCGAATTCGAATTCTTCAGAAGCTAAACTTAAAACAACGTTAATAGGTTATTCTTGACTTAGCTTCTTAGCTTGCCATAAAGAGAGCAGGGTATGATAGATACTCGTAAATAGATAGTTAGATATAATTTTATTTGCACATCAGGGTTTACAAACATTATACAGTAATAAACTAACAACAATTGTGATATACAAAAGGCAGCAATTTCTTCCAGGCAAGACTAATTTAATTTATAAGCTGGTGCTAAGTATATATGAATAAAAGTTCGAGTAACAGATAAGGTCTTTAGCTATGGAATATTTATATTTATCATACATTAATTCTACTAATCTAATAAATAAATATACAAAATATTCATTAAAAGAAAATAAATAAAATATCATAAATATATACGATAATAATGGACTACTTATATACATATGTTAATTTTCCACTATGAGAGTCAGATAATAGCTGACAATATAGCTTTGAACGTGGTAACAGATTGGGCACGTCTGGTAGAAATCAGTAAAGCATTCCATAAGCGTACAGCTTCTATAGTAAATGAGATTGTACAGAAATTTGTAGAATGTTTTGATATTTCCAATCTCAGGTTTTCAGAAGATCTCAAGCATTTTAAATGTGTGTCATGAAGAAGCTTAAAGCGTTTTTTAAGGTAAGGAGAAGCAAATGGATTGAATAAAATATTTTACAGAAGGCTAAGGATATGAGTATACCGACGAAATCGGATTGGAAGTTACTTGAGCTTATTAGGAAAATGAGAAACGTGATCATATGATGTTTAGTGTTGGTAAACATTCAATCAGTGTCTAATCACTAAAGAGATAAGAATAATCACCGGGAATTGAATCCGTTCAAGATACCAAAATTTCTTATAGATAACAGCATCCTGGTTGATTTAAAATTAACGGATCTTGATTCAGTAACTAGCGATCCTGGCTGCTAAGCTGGAAATCATGGAGTTGATTCTTAATCTAGGACAAATGATGTGTGTCGAACACCATTTTATGCTGTACCTGGGTGTATAGTACACCCAGGCACAGCACAAAATTTGAAATATTTGTGTATGCATTTAAAAACATGTGTATAATTATGCTTATTTAAAAATGTATGCGGTTGACGGTAATAGGGTTGCCTCATATTTTGTAAATCGAAATAAAATTACAGTCAGCAAAATTTAAGTGTTTATGTATCTATGTCCGCCCCTATGGAAGTAAAGAGCTGTTCTGGAGACCCTGCTAAACGTTATAGCATTCTTACTTCTTAATAACTATTGGACGAACTAATGGTCATATCAGGACACCAGGAGAGTGTTGGCTTTATCGATAATAGAATTAAATCAGATTTATCAACAATAAGTATATTATTATATTTTATCTTTGTAAGTAATGGAATAAAATTCAAGAAAACAACTATACTTATCGACATTAAAGTACTATTAGTAAACATAGATAGTTACGAAACAAAAATTGTAAATCACATGATCTTAATTTCAATGTTCTTAAACGAAATGTTCTGTCCCCTTAATCGACACATTTTTCAACGATTACGGTTCGTATGATTACGAAACAACAGTTCCCCAACCGTAAAAATCCCCCGTAGGTCTCAGATAAGTCAACCAGTTTTTAGTATAAGAGGAAATGTGAGGAACTGCTCTCTATAAGTGCATGTACGAAAAATCAAACTACTTGTTGTATTACTGCTAATGAATGACAGCAAATTATGGAGAATTCCGTTACTTATGAAATAGTCTGAATATTTATTTTTAACCTGGAGACAAAAAGAAGAGTAAGTATTCGATAATTCGGAAACGGACGGAATGTCAGTCTTGGAGAGAGGTGCGTGATTCGCATCGCTAACATCGGTTGTCAGGTGTCGCCAGTACAGTACCTATGTTGATTCATCCGTGCGCATATTCAAGGAACATAAGATATTCTTTGCACGTGGTAGCTAATTTGTTTTCTTCTCGTTCAGTTACCCACTTCGATGTAATGGCAAAAATTTTTGTGTGTCATGATAGTCACAATGTTGGAATTGGTGACTATATTTGAAGTGGTTACAACTACGAGGGCGGTTTTGGTTTGCTGCACTAGGAAGTCTAGTCTAGTCAAGTCGGTGTCCGACAGTTAATCCTAGCTCAATTGTCGTGTACTCGCCTTTCCACAGACCTACATCCATTCAACCAACACCACTACGTTAATAATAATCAGGTAAGTGGTCGCACGATGGCCAGTGGTATACGATACAACAAGGATGGATAACTTGAGTGTGTGATAAGTAGTAGTCCGATACGTATCATCATCATCATCAGCCTATCGCAGACTATTGCTGGCTATAGGCCCAACTACGCTTACATAGAGAGTAAAGAAGAATAAAAAGTAACTGAAAACAATATATGATACCTTTTCTAAAAGTGATTAAGTACCATGTTTATTTTCCTCGAACGAAATTCTATGAAATCCGTTTTCGGTCATTGCTACATGTTCCCATAACAATTAGTTGTTATCATCAAAGAAGATAAGCATTGTTTTTAGTCATCAACAAATAGTGTTATCATTTGTAATCATTTATGAATCTCAGCTATTATTAAAGTCAGTTATTACAAAAAATACAGTTTTCTTAATCGAAAAGACAAATCTCGTACATTGAGCTTCGGAACCTTACTCGGACAAGTAGTAAGTTACTTTACAAACATACATGAAACATACACAAAGAACAACACAGACATTTTTGAATCACACAAAATATTGTCCCATGTGGAGATCGAACTCAAAATATTCAGCGCAGTAGGAATTAGCAAGCACTTCAAAGTGCATGAAGTTACTGAATCCAAGTAAATAGCTGTAATGCACTAATTGTGGCTTTTAAATTGCGAGCCTATCTATGTATATATGCAGTGTATCTATGTATAAATATAGTGTATAGTCACTTTACAACTATATCTTAAAATAAAATCGAAACCTTATCGTGTCTGATTAAAAAATATAATTTAATTACTAGTGGCCGACGCCATTAGATGATAACATAATTCGGTGGTGATGTTTTACAGCAAAAAATAGATAACACTTGGCAAGCTTATTTAGATAAAGTTGGCTAAAGTTCAAAAACAGTAGAGTACAACGACCCCCATGACCCTCTCCTCCTTCCTAGCCAATTGTAATATTTGCCATATGTGTGGCAAGGAATAAGTGAGACATGAGTTGTTGTTTTAGTCTGCCTATTTGTAGTTGTGCTAATGCACTATATACTAATATGGTACGTGATAGTGTGAAAGTATGCAGCTTCCTTAATACGTGAGTATATGTGAGCTGTTGTACATTTTTCTTTGTGTTGTAATGTAGAAGCCGATACAAAGCACGTCTTTACAGTTTCATTTAATGGATAGAGGGGAGGTTCGGGCTCCGAGAACCCTACTCACTGGGTAAATAGCAACCAATAATTACTTCATACCCTTTATCTGTGAGGTCGTAAAAGGATTGCTCGCTCACAAATGGTATTTAATGACATCGAAATACAAAGAAGACTCCGGTAGCACATTGTTACAAGTGTTACTTATGAATCTTTTCTTCCTAATTCTTTTTCAAAAATTAAACAAAATTCAAATTTGAAATTATTTATTTTAACTCAACTCAAACGCTCAATTTCGAACTCATACTTTCGCTGCAATATTTCTATATCTTGCATTTATTGTATTTTCTTGACAACTCTAATTTTCTTTCTAAGTTGATTGACATTCACCTTGACCTTAACTTTTACTTGGAGACGTTTCAAAAGCTCCGGTAAGTCATCATCTTCTTCAGACGTATCATCGTTTTCATCACTACCCTCATCGCTTTCACCTTCTGGCGTAGTAGGTGGTAAAGTTGGTGGTAAAGTTGTAGGTGGTAAAGTACTAGGTGGTTCAGTGGTAATTGGCACAGTGGTAGGTGGCACAGTGGTAGGTGGCACAGTGGTAGGTGGCACAGTGGTGGGTGGCACAGTGGTAGGTGGCACAGTGGTGGGTGGCACAGTAGTAGGTGGTACTGTGGTAGGTGGCACTGTGGTAGGTGGTACAGTGGTAGGTGGCACAGTTGTAGGTGGTACAGTAGTAGGAGGTGCTGTTGTTGTTTCATCTTCTTCGTCTAAGTTTTCAAAATCAAGGCCAGAAACTTCTGTAAACCATTTGTGGAAATGTCCGGGACGGATAAAAGCTGAAATAAAATTAACAATGAGTATTGTGCTGAAGTAGATAACTGCCCAAGCAAAAGTCAAGTATATACGAGTAGTTAGCCTATAGAAACAAACTCAAATTTATTTTGAGTGTGCAGTTTTAGATTATTTAATTGGTTAATATTCTCGGCAAATTTTCTTATTCCTATAAGACGTAAAAGTAATAGTCAACCTAATCAATCAAAAGTTAGCATTTAACAATACAAAAATCTAAACACAACTACCTTATGATTATGTTAATCTTTAGCGACCATTTCGAATATAATATGTAAAGAAAAGGTTCAGTGAAATGCATGCCATCATACCTTAGTGTATCAGTTCTTTATTTCAGTGATTGTTTCCGCTTCTTAGTTTCGAGCATGTGACACGAAAAATCTTTTACCAAAAAAATCTGACGTATGAGACTCATCGAAAGTCATGTTGATGTTTATGATCTTATATAAATTCAATGGTAGTATTAAATTACCTGCAGGCAATCCGGAGTGGCATCCACCATTGTTTGGACCCGCCGTGAAAGAGGTCACACCGACAAGGATTGTTTTACCATCAGAGTTAGTATACACCAGTGGACCACCGCTATCGCCCTAGTAGGTGAGAAGACGGTTATTAAAACGTTTGAAGGAGGAAACTGTATTTCCATATAGTAGACAGTTAAGCATAATGTTTATGGTATGGCGACAATGAGCAGACAAGTGACCTGATGGTTACCGCCGTCCTTGGATACTTGCAACTTAAAAATCAAAAGTTTTTCCCCCTCTAGTCCAGGAAAGCTGATCCTCTGACATTCTGGTAACTGTGGTATCAGTTTTGTCAAGGTGGACTGTTTGTCCATGAGCATGTTTCATCCACGGAAATGAACGTGCCATACTCATTGCACATTGTGAATCTTATTTATATCTATGTTAAGCTGCCTTATTGCTCTAGCGCTTAGTGTATACCACTACCGATCAAAAGGTCGAGGTACAAATTGTTATTTAGTTATTCTGATTATAGAAATGACCAATAACAGGCGTTTGGAAGTTTTAACCTTCAAGCTTCGGAGAGCATGTAAAGCCGTCGTTCCAGTGCCTGATCCCTCTCGGGTCGTGTCGGATAACCGTCCCATCGGATTATGAGAGTGAAAGAACAGAAAGTGCACCTGTTTATACGTACACACTTCTACACTATAATATTATACATAGTTGTCTGGTTACCATTGAGACTGGCTACCTATGCTGAAATCGGCTAGGAGTACATTATCACACTCAATCTAGCTCACTTAGAAACAATACTCATGACAGATCAATTTTTATGTGACCAACCTGACATATGGACTGTGAAGTGACATTGAACCATTGTGCGCAAATTGTAGCATCGGTAATCAGACTTCTGCCAAATGTAAGTCCACAAAGAAGATTGGTTATTCCTCGGAGGTATACCCATTGGAGCACCTGGGAACCTTGCCCTGAAATAAGTTTTATCTGTCAGTGAAAGTTTTTACTATATTTATAAATATCTAAGAGGAAACTTATAAAGAATAATTATTTCTTATTTTTGTTACTTTAATGGTATATAGAATATAAACAACAACATACAACCTGACGATAGGTAGTTACTTTACCTTGCCCAATCCTTTGAAACTTATCATCATCATCATCAACAGCCTTGAACAGTCCACTGCTGGACATAGGCTTCTCCTTAGTAAGGAAGTTTTGGCCTACTATACAACGCTGGCCTTGTTGCAAGTTTTTCTTCTCCTTGTAGCGATTTTGTCTTACATATTCCCTTAGTCGTCTATTACAACACATATACTAAGAATAAGGTTGATGACACTTTGTGTTCTTAATCTGACACCATATGGAGAACCTTTGAACTTAATCCCATGCAGCAAAGGCACATTCCTAGCGGTTTTTCCCGACGTAAGAACATTAAGAACATTTAGGTTTTGAACACTTACCGCCGGTCCAAGTAGCGCCAAATCCACTAGCGTGCAATGTTACACCTCCATAGCTTCTATTAGCATCCGCTAATGGTTGAACGCGAATTGCTTGGAGATTTCCTGCATATAAAATAATACTATACATATCTAGGATTCATAAATAGCCTTTGTCCAGTCCTCACCAGCACATCGTTGCCGTACAATAAACTTTCAAAATGTAACTGGCGTAGGATTGGTATAGTTTCTCTAATTTTGAATGGGATCAAACGAGAAATAAACATCTCAAAAAAAACAAATTACATCATAAATGTTTGTTTTAAATTGCCAGTGCCATAGCACTGGCAATTTAAAACAAATCGCAAAAAAAAATTAAGGCTTTGGACATACATTTATGCAAAAAAAAAGATACGAGATTTTTTTATAGATGAGTACTTAAATGACAGTTTTAGTTAATTAATATTTATAAATATGTTTGTGTAATATGAATATCACTATTATAATAGTGCATCTGGCAAAATAAACTATTATAATTATGATTATGAACGCCAAAATCTTGCAGTGAGTAAAAATCATTTAAGGCAATTATATTAAATAAATGTCTATAGAATTAAATCGTTAATAATTATTAAACACTATTAAATAATTTATTAAGGAACATGAACTTCCTAACAAAAAGCAGTTCTGTAACAAATATGGCACCTTCCCTTTTTTATTTATAGCCTAATTTGTAGTTAAAAATAAATACTCACTTGTGTAAACAAGTGGTTGTTGCAGTTTCACGAGGCTGATATCATTTGGTTGGACAACACGAGGGGCTGAGTTGTCGTATGTTGGATAATTCCAGAATTCACTGGTTTCTGACATGTACTCTGGTGTCTCACTGAGGGAGATCATCCCACCACGGATAAGAAGATGAATTCTCCTGGAGTAATAATGTCATTTTAATGATAGTAAAAAGAGAAATTACTACTATCGATAAAATATGTGGACCTTAACTAAAATACCTGGGAAAATTTAAACATCTAAATAGTGTAAAGATACGTGCTTCATCATCATCATCACCCAAGTTCCTCCACAACAACCGCTCCCTGTGCTGCTCATATCCAACGGCTTCCCAATTATCGTTTATGCATTTCGGTTTACGTTTCGGTTTTGATATATGCTTAAGTAACGTAAACTTATATAATTAACGAAAGAAAGTTTTGTTATAGATGTAAACGTAGCGGACGACTAAAAAAAAGATAAATGGACTTTACTAGAAAAAAAGACAACAGGCAACTGAAGAATTGTAGAAGCTTGTTGCTAGGTAAGTTGCTAGGTAGTTGCTAGTAGAGTCACGCTGATTTCAGCACGAGCAGGCCGGCTCGACCGGGGCAGTACTACCCTCCCACAGAAAACCAACCTAGAGCGCATCCGTGTTGTTGTATTTCGTTGGTGAGTGTGAGACCGAAGGCCCATTGACGCAGGGGTGACAGTTATCGTGGTAACTGTGTAAGCCTTACACTGTCACGATGAATGTCGTGCCTTTTACGTCCCTAAGCGGGGTGTGAAAAAGCATCTCACATGGCCACCATAGTGTGGGTTACTATAACTACCATACTGCATAGCCTGCATTTGCAATGAATATGGTGACCACAACTCTTGGATTCTATTCATGCTTTTCATCAGGCAGAGCAGAATCACTTTGGCAGGCTCTTAATATAAAAAAGAAGAAGCAAATGGAAAAATAAAACTCATTACAAAAAGATGAAGGATGACGTGGCAACTTACGTAGCGGTACAATGCGCGGCGGTGATCATCCAATCACGGTGCACAAAGCATCCTCCACAAGTACTGGCGTCTCCTTCGGCGGTTGTCATACGCATGTGTGCCTGGTGCGGATGTTGACCCAGTTGAGCATCCCATCCCGATACTACACGTGGTCGTAGTGAATCTGTTCGGAATTCTGGAAAAAAGGTGTTTCGTTTATAACTATTATAGTGATGTCGAATTTTTAAACTACAAACAGTTAAATGTAAACACATTCAAATAATTTTCTTACTTCATACCTTTTTTACAATTAAATATCCAGTTCGATAGCAATAGACTCGCCTCTATTGTGTAAGTGGGACTAAAAATTATACTTGTCATAACCTAGGCCTTTAATACGCCTCTGGCTATCCTTTTGCAGACCTGAGGATGTGTATATTGTTTTGTCTTTTGAAAGGCTAAACCCGATACTGATAAATATACAACCATATATTGTTTCAACTGTAGCGTTACCTTTAAGTTTGGATCAACTAAGTCAGGAAATGGAGAAAGATTAGCTTTTTCACTATTTAGTCCCTTCAGTAGCTCTCCTCGATAGTTCCTGGATAAGCATGGACTTTATCCATTTCTACTGAAGCTGTCTTCTTTGATAATTAACAATTTATTTCAATAATAATAACTATGTAACCAAGAAATTATTTATTCACTAGATAAAGATATGTAGCACTGACGAAAACAAACGAGCATCCACGCTATCTCTGAATCAAAGACTCGTTATAGCAGTAGCTTACCGATCGGGGCAAAATTATTTTTATTGCTTTTTTTTTATAATTACCTTGTTGGATCAATTCTTCAATGAACTGTGGTTCAACATATTCACACGATACCTGCAAAGAATCGATTAATTACTAATTGAAAACACCCAAACCAAAAATGGAACAGCCTATAATTTTCAAGTTTGAAAATTTTCCATTGAAATGTAGTGGGAAAAGAGCCAGGCTTACTATACTTATCTTGCCTGCAATCTTACGGCGAACTCTAGAATTGTTATTAATCTAATCAAATATGTACATACTACCGTCCAATTTCACGATGTCACTCCCATAGATTACAGAAAAGTGAGAAAAATAGATGTTACGAGTCAATAATTTCAGCTGATTCTTATAAATAATTAACTGCACTCAGATTGCTGAGAAATAAGAAACAAAACTGATGCAAAAGCGTGTTGCATATCGTATTTAAATTTGGGTTTTGGCTTTTTTTTAGTTTTCGTTAACAAATCAACTTTATATTTTTATATATAGATCATCATCATTAACAAGAACCTTTGAGAGTTCACTACTAAGCCTAGATCTCTTCTAAGAAATGAGGTTTAGGCCAGTTATATCACGCGGACCAAGATTTCTTTCTCTTTGCGTTATAGTTCTGCAAATTTTCACACAAAATTGGCACACGTTCTCAATAGGGCTGGTAACATTCCGTTTTATTAATCACAATACAGATTACGATTAAATTTTTCGAAAATAATTAATTTTGTGTGTTGTAAAGAATAATTGAATTTTTTTATAAAAAGAATTAAGATATTTACTACTGATTCTTGCTGGTTTACTTACCAATTTTTTTTTTTTAAATCACAGTAATAGGTAATAGTTTAGCAACATGAATATCGACACTTTAGTTATGAATTATTAAATCTTAAATCAGATTCAAAATCAAAATTTAAACAAAAACAATTACCTGAATAACAGCGAGGGCCAGTAACAAGAAAGCAGTTTTCGTCAACATTTTGGCTACCGTACTGATTATCATCCAAGCATCGGCTATGAGGTGAACTTATTAATTTACGATTAAAGTAATAATCACTGTTCAGATCTACGATTATCTTGAGAAGATACCTAATTACAACGTAATAAATCAACTTCTGCCAAAATCCAAACGTAATTAATCGCTATGAACAAAAACTACGTGTCACCCTGGTGGCTTAATGTAATTTTTTTTTCTTTTAAAAAGACAACACCCGCACTGGGAACAAATCCTGTGTCGCCGGGGATTTTACACATCAAATAAACACTCAGAGTAACAATTTTTGGATTACACAAAGTATTTTCCCATGTGGGATTTGAACCCACAATACTCAGCGCAGTAGAGAGTGACGTGGCGCCCGTTTAAACCACTAGGCCAATCGTGCAGGCAAGTCATTCTAGCAATAATAATGTTTATAGAAAATATTTTTAATATATTAGTGGGATATTATAAGACACCATTCGATGGCGAACAGTTAAGGTGTTATATCGATATTTAGCAAATCTGAATTTAAATTTTGAAAATTTGCAAAGTAAGACAAATACAAGCTTTTACATAATTTCCGATGGACAAGCTAGCAATCTACCAACTTATTTTATAAATGTGTAAGTTTGAAAGGATAGATGTATGGATGTCTGTCACTATTGCACGCAAAAACCACAAAATGGATTTAGATGAAACTCTACAGTAATATGCCTACTAATATTATAAATGCAAATGTAAGTTTGTTTGTTACGGTTTCACGCGAAAACTACTCAACCGATCATTATGAAATTTAGTACACATGTTCTTGGAGATATTAGAAGCAACATATGATTCTTTTTATTGGAAAAAGAAATTAAAAGGATTTGTTACGAAATTTAATATGGAAGACCAAATTCCCCGCGAGCGAAGCCGCGGACATAAGCTAGTAGTTAATATAATGTAGTATATATAAACACGTGGTCTACAATTCGTTAAGATATTGTGTAAATTGACCATAATATGAGAATAAATAATCAAGTAAGTCGGCAAAGTTATCTTGATGTGTGGTGCCTAAATCATTGTAGTTATACTACAGTAATATACAGTGGCCCTGTGGTGACAGATTAAGAATACTTAGTGTTACCACCCCTATTCATCTCGAGGGTGTCGTAAAAGGCGACTAAGGGAACAAAGCACACAAGACAACATCATTACAAAGAGAAGGAAAACTTGGAACAAACCCTATTCCAACCCGTCTGGCCAGCGTGGTATAGTAGGCCAAAACCTCCTTGCAAAGGAGAGGCCTATGTCCAGCAGTGGATTGTAAAAGACTGTTGATAATGATGGTGGATGATACAGTGGCATTGTTTGTCTTAAATGGTTCTAAATAAATATCAGCCGCAGTATATACTTGTATCTACCTTTTATGTGGAAGCCAGTATATTCTAATCAGTGAGCTATAAACACAATGAAATAGATGCTTTTTATTACAATGCACATTTTAAAGTATTTATCTAATTTTTATCAAAATTGGCACGATTGTCGCTTACAGTATTTAATGTCGATGAACTTTGTCTCATACACTAAACAATTTGGATAACTAATTTAAAAGATATCACGGTAAGGTTGAACTGAATAAAGTACCATTAAGCACTTACAGGACCAGTCCTTGTAATATTTAATTTGGAATGGATGTGAAAACAATTCTGTCTGCTATACCTTCACCATTCAACGACTGCACTGAGTTTAATTAAATTTGCAATGGAGATCCTTTTGTTCTCTAAGAAGGAAATGGGTTGATAACTGCCATATACACGGGCTGTGCCGCGAGCAAAACTTAGTTGTATATATACTCGCTGCAATCGCAGTGGTGACAGGTGGGACTCAATTACCTCCTAGCGACAGAGTCCACATACTGCCCAAAGCAACCATATCTGGCTGGAGAAACTTCTCGGTGCCAAATTCAACGCGTGGAACCTTCAGCCAGGACTAGTAAGGAACCATCGTAGTTCAACTAGCGGCCTCACGCCGCTCGCTTATCTCTTTGGGCTTGGTCCGTATCGACCGTTACCCGCCCGAAGTCAGTCGTCGGGCGATAAATTTTAGCGATCACTTCCACTTCCATATCCCATGGCGAAATTCCAACCAAGACGCACGCCGCTTCGATGGAAACGGTGCGGTAACTGTGTATAGCTCTAACCGCCAATATCCTCTGAAGACGCCAGAGGCGGGCGGTCAAAACTGCCGCTCACACCGGTGCACCATACTCAACTGTAGACCGGACAAACCCCGTGTACGGTTATCTTGTCGTGACGCTGGCTCCACCCAAATTGCATCCACTAGTTTCAGAGTAAATCCACAACATAACCTAATCTAACCCACACAACTCAACAATAATAAAAGGGATCTGGAAGGTGCTGAAGGTCACTGTTGTAAGTAATCTAAGCCAAGTGATTCAATATTTATTTATTTATTTATTTATTTATTTATTAAAGTTAGGAAAACCAACAGCTACAAAAAACCAATGGGCAGTTTTATACACAACATCAAGCCAATTATAGGTTTTCACGAGTAGTGACATTACAAGTTAATAGAGGTTCTGGAACACTAAATGACACAAAACTACAATCACATTAGTGCGACAATGAATGAAGAGAAACAAAAATAATAAACAAAAGCAAAAACAAAAAAAGAACTACCTACCCGATGAAAAAAAGATACAATTCATCAATCTCCTGACAGTGCCGCCATTCACTGTATATGGATCGAATAGCAACTCCCTGCATAACTCGTTAAAGGATTTACTCGCTCGTAACACAAACGAATTCGATCTGTAATTCGCACGCGCCACTGGTACAAAGATAGGTGGATTAAACCTGAAACTTCTTACAGGAACGCTAAACTTGAGCATGTGTAGGAGGTCAGGGCAGTCCACCTCATTAGACAAGATTTTGGAGAAAAATGTGCAATCCGCAAGACGACGGCGATAACTTAAGGGCTGAATATGAAATCGTTTACAAAGATCAAAGTACCTTTCAGAGTTATATGGTATGTGAAATCGGAAGCACAGAAACTTAATGAAACGCCTCTGGACGCCCTCAATCCGGTCCATGTACTTGCCGTATTGCGGATTCCATATCTGACATGCGTACTCAAGGTGACTCCTGACATATGTACAGTATAGTATTTTCAACGTTTTTGCTTTTTTGAAGCACCCTGAGACCCTCATCACAAAGCCAAGTGCCTTGGATGCTTTCGAGACAATTCTATCAATGTGATTATCAAAGAGAAGCTTTGAGTCGTGATAAATTCCCAAATCGCGAATGACATCACATTTTCGCAAAACTTGTCCCGATAGGTTGTAGGAAGAAGGAACAACATCACGCTTTCTAGTGTACGTCACTACTGAACATTTGAGTGGATTAAGGTCTAACTTGTTGATTTTACAGTAATCACTCAAACGTGATAGATCCTTTTGCAGAGAAATCACATCTGGGGTAGACCTAATAGACGAAAAGATTTTCATGTCGTCAGCGAAACAAAGCAGACTCGAGGTATGAAAGCAAGAATCGATGTCGTTTATATATATAATAAAAAGAAGCGGACCGATCAGGGAGCCCTGCGGGACGCCACTGGGCACTTGAATCCAACTAGAAATGTAGCTGCTCACCACTACTGCTTGAGATCTATTTTCAAGGTAAGAGCAGAACCATCGAAATAGATCCCCTCTAATTCCAATATTAAGAAGCTTCATTTTAAGCCTAAAGTGGTCGATACGGTCAAATGCTTTGCTGTAGTCAGTATAAACAACATCGACCTGTGCCCCCCGATCCATTTCGCTTGTTAAATAATCATTAAGAACAGCTAAATTAGTTACAGTAGACCTGCCTTTGAGAAAACCATGCTGCGAGTGACTAAATGAGTTCTGTAGTGCTGCATACACCTGATCGTACACTATCCGTTCAAACACCTTAGCTATGATGCACAATTTGGATATAGGCCTGTAATTTACCACTTCAGTTTTAGAGCCTTTCTTGTGGATAGGTGTTATAAAGGCTGATTTCCAGATTGGCGGAACAGTAAATGAAGACAGTGACTTCTTGAATAACAAAGAGATCGGTAAAGCTAAAGTCTCGGCACATTTTACTAGAAACTGGGGTGTCAAGTGATCAGGTCCAACTGATTTGGTCGTATCCAATCTAAGCAACAAGCCGTGCACTCTTTCAACGCTAATGTCGATACTGCTGATATCTGCTAGAGTAAGCGGCTGACAAATTTCCGGTTCACAAGATTGTGACTCATGGCTGGGCTCCGCAAAACTCGAGTAAAAGTACGTTGAAAAACCTTCACAGATGTCCGCGGGAGTAGATAAATTAACGTTCTCGTGATTGAGACAACTGGGAATCGCGCTTGATCTATATCTATGCTTCACGAAACTCCAGAACTGTTTAGGATTAAACTCGATAGCTGCTTCGGTGGTAGCTAAGTATGAGTCATAGCACTTAGATTCAAGTCTTTTACATTTATTTCGCAATAACTTAAATGTTTGTAAGTCAGAAATTCTGTTATATAATTTATATTTACGGTGATACTTACTCTTTTGTTTAATTAATAATTTAAGAAACGACGAGTACCAAATCGGATAGACACTCGGTACTACCTTCTTAGTGGGAATATATTTAATTTGTAAGTCGGTTATAGTAGCGTAGAAATAAGTAACTGCGTCTGTGATTGATTTATTACCGATTGCACTAATCCAATCGATAGTGGACAATTCACTGTTGATAGCAGTGAAGTCCCCTTTATTAAAGATAAAACGCGTATACGGCGCCGGATCTAGGCAAGACAAATTGGCGAAACTAGCTACCACAATGAGAGCCGGGTGGTAGTTGTCGATTGGAACTAATGGAGAACTACATTCATTCACAATTAAAATGTTATTGCTCAATACCAGGTCAAGCAGCTTATTGCAACAATTAAATACACCGTTAAATTGCTTAAGATTCAGAACCCTTAATTCATCTGTCAACAGGTAGTCGTCACTACTACGCATATCGCCCGGAGTATAATGTACGTTATCATTAATCCGCTGCCACGATATAGTACTCATATTAAAATCTCCTATAATTATAAAATTTTCTGACGAGTTATTCAAAACCGTGCTATTTAAATTTTGAAAAAAGTTAGTTAATTGCATGGAGAAAGAGGCGCCACGATTTTGTTTACACATATATAACACACAAATATTTAGTTTAAAAGTATCTCTAGAATCACGTTTACGCAGATTTAAAGTCAACCATAAGTCTTCCGCCGCGGAATGAAAAAATGGCTGTGGGGTAGCTGATAATTGTTTACGAACGGCAATCAAGACGCCTCCCCCACGACTCTGGCCGGTAAACTCATAATCACGGTCACGGCGCCATACAATATATTGGTCACTAAATAGTTCTGAGTTCGAAATACTATCCGTTAACCAAGTTTCACACAGTAAAATTAAGTCGTATGAGTTAAGACACAGTTCACGATAGAAATCCAACGTTTTAGTACGGAGTCCGCGCACATTCTGGTAGTAAATGTTAAGTACAGTATCAGCCATGAATTTTGTATGTAAAAGCAGCAGCTATATCAGCATAATATAGATACAGTAAATAATACAGCTCAATTAGATTCAAAGTACACAACTCGATGTCAAAATAACTGCGGTTACAAATAATAAAATTGTCGGGCGGTAAGCGACAGGTAAGTGAGCGAGAGTGAAAGCGAACAACAAGCACAGAGCCAAGTAGGGGAGCGAGCAAGATAACCAAATAGTGACGTAGGCAATCGCAGTAACGAGCTATTAGAGAATCAGGGGCGAGCAATCCTTCATATTGAATTAAATAGCAACAATGTACAGGAGTTAACATAATTATGAAGTTAAAGAGAACAAACCTAAGAATAATTATAATAACGGGTATCAGCACTGAGTATTGAATTTTCATGTGTAAACATTTGATTATACAAATTTGTTTAAATCAGTCTCTTTTGTAATAATAAATACACGCGAGCCGTCCTCTTTGCGCATATGAATCTTGCCGTACTTGACCCACACATATCGTAAATCTTTCTATTTGGCCAATAATCTAGTCCTGTTCAATAGCTGCTTGGATTCAGAGGTCAGGTGGTCATTAACGAAGACACGATGCTGGGGTCCCTCGTAGCCTAGATCCTGTGTTGAGAGATTTTTTAAGGATCGGGCTGCCGCAATGAAATCCTCCTTGACATACCTGTTCAGGAAACTTACGATGATTGATTTTTCCTTTGAGTTGACCAGAGGTATTCTATTAATGTAGTTTATTTGATTTTTATGAAATGTAAACTTCACTTTTTGACTTATTTTTTCAATGATATCAAATAGATTTTCACCAGTCTTAAGTGGAATGCCCTTGATTTCGACATTGTTCAATCTTGACCGCTGATCAGCCACCGTTAGGTCGTGTTTCATTTCAGTAACCTCCTTGTGCAATGACTCCACTTTATCCTTAAGATGTTCCAAGCTAGTGACTTTGGAGTCTAAGTCAGATATTTTTACAGTAAAGTCATCCGTCATTTTACCAATGAACTCACAGCTTAATTTAAGCTCCTTGAGCTCATCCTTAAGAGAGCGGATGTCTTCAATTAGTGTAGGCAGGCCTCCCTGTTGATACTTGATTTCATGAATTTCACTCAGGACTCCCTGGAGTGAAGCCGATTCCGGTACTGGTGAAGGAGAAGGACATGATTTTCGGCATGTAGGACATTTCCACGCAGCCCTCCTGTCAATTCCCAGTTTCCGCCATCCAGTCTCCGAGATGCTCGCACAACCAAAGTCGAGGTGTTTTCCACAGGAGCCACATTGTACTCCGTCGTTAAAATTTTCGTTACACTTGTCACACCTCATTGTCAGCAACCAAAGATTTGCAACCACTGCCGCACAGATAAACGTAGTTGTGTCGTCCCAACGAGTGCTCGCGAGTGACTGACTGACTGATATATTTAGATGATATCAGACGCAACACACAAAAGGTCTGAATTTAAGACCGGAGGGCCATTGATGCAGGGGTGACAGTTATCGTCATAACTATGTGAGGCTTATACTGCCACGATGACTGTCATGTATTTTACGTCACCAAGCGGGGTGTGAAAAAGCATCTCACTAGGCCGCCATAGTATGGGTCACCACACTACATTATCTGCATTTGCAATGAGTATGGTGACCACAACTCTTTGGATTCTATTCATGCTTTCCATCAGGCAGAGTTGAGCCACTTTGACAGGCTCTTCATATAAAAAAAAAGAAACAATTACCCAATGCTGATTACAAATGCTTTGAAGTGGTTTACAGAACTGACTGCATGATATATATATTTCTTAAGACATATACTTATTACAGTCAAATTACTTCAAGAAACAAACATCGTGACCATCACACAATTAATTAATCGAGTGGGAATCAAATTCATAACCTTTAAACCTGAACTAATTTTCATCATCCACCATCTGCTTCATAAAGTTCTTAATTGACAATCTTGGTCCTTATTGCCGAAGTCGACCAAATTATAGTAAACAAGATGTGGTCGTTAAGTGCTTCACTTACTCGACGAAAAGCAACGAACCCAGGTTTCTATGAGGATACAGCAACATTCGGTCGAACCGACTCACAAACGCCGAAGCTTACTCTCTTACGAATAAGGTAAATATATAACATAAATAAAAAGAGAATTTTATTGGCTCATCATTACTTACTAATCTTCCTACTTCTTTTTCAAAAATAAAACTAAATTCATGTCTGAAATTATTTATTTGTACTCAACTTAACTGCCCACCAACTTGGACATCCTTCAACGCAACATTCCTTCATCTTTCATTTATTGTATTTTTTTGACAATTTTAACTTTCTTCCTAAACTGATTTACCTTCACCTTGACCCTAACTTGAACTAGGAGGCGTTTCAGAAGTTCCGGTAACTTTTCATCTTCTTCAGAATCTCCGTTTTCATCACTACCCTCATCGTTTCCACCTTCTGGTGTGGTAGATGGTAAGGTGGATGATATGGTGGTAGATGGCAAGGTGGTAGATTGTAAAGTGGTAGGTGGTACAGTGGTAAAGGGCGTTGTTGTTGTTTCATCTTCATTGTCTAGGTTTTCAAAATCAAGACCAGATACTTCTGTATACCAATTGTGGAAATGTCCAGGACGGATGAAACCTGAGAAAAGATTAACAGTGAGTGTAGTACTGAAGTATATAATTTAACTAGACGATAAATCCCAACATTTTGATGCAATTTTGATATACTTAGGTTAAGACAAATTAGTTGACCAATTTATTTTTTCGTTTTTATTCAAATTGTAAAGGAAAATTTAAAAATCGTAAAGTAAATAAAAAAGTACGTATTGGTGGTTATAGTGGCACCATGGTATGGTCTTCATAAATCAAGGAATAATAAAGTTTGACCATAGGAACATGAACGTATGATTATTTTAAGAATTGGACAATGTTTATTGATCATATTGTAAATAGTTACATCGTTCAAAGTCAGTAATCATAACATGATCTTAATTGATTCTTACTTCTTACTTCTTCTTAATCTTACTTAAGAACACAATGTATATAGAATATTTATTTTATTTATTTATTTACAGCTTTATGCACAAATACATTCATCGGCGGATTTGATGGCATAAGGCATTTTCAGCCAGTCAACCAATGCAGAGAAAAGATGAGGTATAAGTAGTAATTGACAGAAGATTCAACATATATAGACTAGTTCGACCATAAATAAGCAAATATACGTACATAAACACATCCGTATATAATATACATACATATCCAAAGCATACTGAATAAACTAAGACGTCAAAAGTCTGTCACTGTCAGACGACAAAAAATGACTAGCCTGTTGGTCTAGTGGTTAGTGATCCTGACTGTTAAGATGGGAGTTAGATTCCCACCGAGGACAAATAATTCTTTTTTTTGTTTTTTTTATTAGACAACTCCGACACTAGGAATAAATCCTGTGTCGCGACTTTACAAACATATAAGAAACGGACACAAAGAACACCCAGACTCAGAACAACAATTTGTAGATCACACAAAGTGTTGTCACATGTGGGGCTTTAACCCTCAAGACACAGCTTAGCAGAAAGCGGCGTGGTGACCGCTTAAACCTCTGTACCATCCGTGCAGTCAAGTTGTGTCATGAGTGCGATTATTTGTTTTGTCTCTAGGTGTTATTTATCTTTAGTATATATGTATTTTTAAATACGTAAACATGTCCATCAGCAGTCTGGTTGCTGTAGTAAAGGCACTGACTAGTTTGGAACTAGATGACTGCGAAGTTTTTATTATTAATTCTGGCAATTAAGATTTACCTGCAGGATTTCCGGAGTGACATCCACCGAAGTTAGCATTCGTCGTAAATGAACTTACACCGACTAGGATGCTTTCACCTTCAGAGTTGACATACACCAGTGGACCACCGCTGTCGCCCTGAAGTGTCAGAAGGTAGTCATTATTGATTTGACGTAGAAAACCATCAGAAGATAAGTTCCGCACTAGGAATATATCCTACGTCTCGAGGGTCTGACAAATACACAGGAAACCATACCCAAAGATTACTCAAACCTAGTACAACATTTAACAGATCACACAATATGACTGCTACCCTTGGAGATCTGCAACTTAGACATCATAAGTTGCCGCTCCATGGAATCAGGCAAGATCGATCCTCCAGCCTGTTTAGTCAGTAACAAGATTTTTTTTTCCAAGAGGCAACACTCGCACTAGGAATAAATCCTGTGTAAAGAAACGGACACAAAGACACCCAGACTCAGAACAACAATTTATGGATCACACAAAGTGTTGTCCCATGTGGGATTTGAACCCACAACACTCAGCACAGTAGTGAGCGGCGTGATGATCGCTTAAATCACTAGACCAACAGTGCAGTCATTCATGAAAGACCATTGTTGTGTGACCCAGGGTCTAATAATTACCTGGCAAATAGACTGTGACGTGACGTTGAACCATTGTGCACAAATTGTAGCATTAGTAATAATACTTGAGCCAAATGTAAGTTCGCAAAGAAAATTGTTGACTCCTCGGAGGTATACCCATTGGAGCACCACGGACCCTGGACCTGAAATTAACACGCATGAGGTGGAAGTGACATATGTAATAGTAAAGGATGGTTTATCGATCCTCTCCTCCTCTCCTCCTCTCCTCTATCAAAGCCTCTTAAGAAAAAGAAAGTTTTGGTCAACTGTATCGCGCTGGTCGGACGAGTTAGTATGGAGTTTGTTTTAAGTTTTATTTCTTCTTGCAGTGCTGTTGTGCTGCGTAATTTGCTTTCTTAATTGGCTATTACAACACCTATGAGACGGATAGTAGTGGTGGCATTGTTTTCTAAATCCGTCAATATACGGACGGGAATAATTATTAAAGCGTGGTATTTTTAAGCTTTTGCATAGCTTTTATCGCGGGCTTCGAGCGCGGCGACCGAATCAAGAAATTCCGTAACGAAAATAAACGTAACACGGGAAGTGTTATGGTTATTTTCGTTCGACTCCGACCCGTACAATGACGCGGCGTTGAAAGCCGTGCATCGTCTAACGTTGTTTTAGTTCGGTAGACTTCGGCACGGTGTTTGTGTGCGTGGGACTAGACGTATGCGTGTAGACTGTACGAAGCTCGCACGGATCGAGACGAGCAGCTCCGAAATATTATAATTGCATAAGTTAATAAAAAATGCTATGCAATAGCTTTACCGGGGCAGTCCTCGAGTGCCACATGTATTTATTTTTAAATTTACTTCTTACAAATGTTTTAGGTCATATGTCTCTTCAATAAGAAAAATTAAATTATGAACACACACATGTTCACCGCTACGACAACTTTCCTTGTGTTAAGAAATTTAACCAAAAATATACATAAACAAAAAATACATTTCAATATATCATCAAATTTATTAATAATAGAATATAAATAATTACGTAATTAACATGTATACATATAGCAACATTACAAAGAGGGATCGGGTATAAAAGTATTGCGTGGCGCCTACTACCAGTGCCACTTAATTATTTATTGTATAAGTTTGTATTTTATGACTAACAAACATAAATAATCACGTTTATAAATATTATAATTAATGAAAAGATTCATATATTACATTCGAACGCTATACGAGTTCATTATTTTCACCAAAGTAGGCAGTTTGAGTAGAAACGCATAAAAATCGTTGTATGATAATTGCGTGGTCTCATTCTATTATTGATCGTTGTACAATACACTCATGTTTGAAGGTATCTATGTGACTTATTTTGGAGCCAATTTAAGCCCAATTTTAAAATTTTCAACATAAAATTAATATAATAAAATAATAGAGAACAGAAAAGCTCTCAATGAACTGGCAGAACTATCTAATTCTTAACATATCTAAAATACCGGTATTCATAGCGTAAATGTGTATGTGTATGTCTATCTGTATATGTATATATCCCTTTATATATGCGACCGAATAAAGAAATTACGTAACGAAAATAAACCTAACACGGGGAGTGTTAGGGTTATTTTCGTTCGACTCCGACCCGTACAATGACGCAGCGTTGAAAGCCGTGCATCGTCTAACGTCGTTTCAGTTCGGCAGACTACGGCACGGTGTTTGTGTGCGTGTGACTAGACGTATGTGTGTAGACTCTACGAAGCTCGCACGGATCGAGACGAACAGCTCCGAAATATGATAATTGCATAAGTTGATAAAAAATGCTATGCAATAGCTTTACCGCTGTAGTCCCCGAGTGCCACACGTATTTTTTATATTTATGATGTGTTCTACTGTGAATGTGTATATATGTATATTATACACCATATGTTGTCTGTGTGGTGACAGGTTAAGAATACATAGTGTGACTAAGGGAAAATATGCAAGACAACATCATTATAAAGAGAAAGAAAACTTGAAACAAACCCCATTCCAACCCGTATGGCCAGCGTGGTATAGTAGGCCTAAACCTCCCTGCTAAGGAGAGGAATATGTCCAGTAGCGGACTGTAAAAGGCTGTTGATGATGATGATGATGACACCATATGTACCTATCCTCTGTACACCTACTACTACTATAAAATTACTACACCACCCGAAGGTTGACTAGAAGAGAATGACCTGGGCATTAAGCCGCCAAGTACAAATGTAGGGTATAAAGTTTGTAAATAAAAATAAATAAGTGTTTAGGTGAAAGCATGTCTGTATCAATCTATAACTACCCGTTCTCAAATAATGGAGCTTCATGACAAAAAGGCTAACAAAAAATTCATATACATTTAAATTATCTATATATTAATACGTGAAGCAAAAACTTTGGACCCCTTTATACGAAAATTGCGGGGACGGAGGAGTATGAAATTTAGCACACATATAGTTTTTATGTAGGAGAAGTGCACAACGCTAATATTTTTCAATAATAATGCTTATAAAGTACATTAAATCAATAAATAAAACATTACACACACTACCATGCATTTGACCCACACAAACAAGTATTTACAGTTTAGTTACACGCATACTGTTTGTTTATCATTTTGTCTATACACATACCATAGACATTGAGTACTGACATAGACATCGATTACTGTTTTATATGTTTACTGTGGTCTTACTGAATGTCGAACAGAAAAGTTTTATTTGCCCGATTTATTATAAAAAAATACCACGTGAAATACCGCTCGCTTATACAAATTTATGTAGTTGTGATTTTTTATGGTCGAATTTCGACAAGTAGGCGACCACCAGTTTACATAAATACTCGTAGATATACTTACGTCAGTTGTTGGAGTTTTTTACCATACTCGTAAGTTTATCAAAAATAAAAGTTTAGCTAAATATTGTTTCTTTATGCTACTATTCGTTAGTGACATATATATGATACATATCAGCGATTTTAGGTGTTCAAAAACTGAAAATCCATTCCACATAACCCAAATACATCTATACTCTAGGATATTCAAGTCCGTGCGGTGCGTAGGGGTCTGTCCTCGGACCACTTCTGTGGAACATGGGATACGACTAGGGCCTTCGAGGTCGTCTACCCCTGGCCTGGGCGTAATTTATAACACTAATGACACATTAGCCACAGCCCGGGGGCAAACTTTCAAGAGTTGGCGTGCCTGGCCACCTTGGGAGTCTTTATCTTTTTTTGAATAAGAAACCTACCAAAGTGACTCTATTCTGCCTGATTAAAAGCATGAATAGAATCCAAGAGCGGTGGTCGCCGTACTCACTGCGAATGAAGACAGTGCAGTATGGCGACCCACGCTATGGCTGCCCAGTGAGATGCTCTTTTACGCCCCACTTAAAGGACCCGGGATCGTAGTGGGAGGGAAACACGTGCGCTGGTAATGAATTTCAGGCTTTAACCAATTTACACAGGAAGGAAGAGCCGAACCGTTTAGTTCGGGAGCGTATGTCTACCATTCTGAAACGGTGACTTCCAAGGCCAGCACGAGTTTTCCTGTAGAGGAACGGAGAGGATGGGATCAGTTGGAAGAGTTCGCCAGAACACTCTCCATGATAAAGATGATAGAGGACTGTCATAGAGGCGACATCTCTTCGCAACTGCAGAGACTCAAGGGATTCAGTGACTTTCGGGTTATTGATAATCCGGACTGCTCGCTGCTGTAAGCGATCCAAAGCGTCCAGCAAATACTGCGCGGATCCATCGTAAAGATGAGAACAGTACTCGACGCAGGAGCGTGCCTGGGTCTTATAAAGAAGACACAGATGTTCAGGCGCAAAGAACCATCTCACTCTGTTCAGTATACCCAACTTCCGCGAAGCCACCTTAGTGACGCTTTCCATATATTCTCGCAGATTGAGGGCCCGGCAAATATTTATACCCAGGATACTGAGATCGTCCTGCACTGGCAGTTGAGTGTTCTGAAAAGTGGAAAGGAGAAGGAATCGACACTTTTAGCAGAGAGTGCGCACACCTGTGTTTTCTTGGCATTGAACTCGACCAGATTCTCATGACCCCATTGAGAAATGCGGCCTAGGACCCAGTCGAGCTCAGTGACAAGCTTTTGACGCTTTCCCTCAACGCCCGCTAATTTGGCTGTAGGGTGACAATAGTATCGTCCTTGAACTGTGCTTTCGTCTGCATAGCAATGTATATTGCCAAAGGTCAACATGTCATTGATATGCAGAAGCAACAGTGTGGGTGACAGGACGGTCACCCACAAACTCTTTGGTGGTCGGGCTCATTGAGGCGCTGAGTTTACGGGTGGTGCTAGATAAGATGAAGGCCCTTTTTTTATATGGGCCCCTTCGTGGTCCAGCCCCCGGCGCTTCTATCGTAGTCAATTCGGTCCTCGTACCGTTTCAGGTCCAGATGAAGTAACTACGGGAGATGGCTCTTCGACGAGCACTTCTCACAGCTTACTCTAAGGCTGGTCGGCACTGCCACTGCCCTTGGGTGACTTTTGCCCAATTTAATTAGAGCCAACGTCGCGAGGAGATAGTTATACATGGAGCTTGTCCGGTCAATAACACTGTATAGTGCACCGGTGTGGGTGACTGTTCTGACTGGCGCCCTCAGAGGATATTGGCGGTTAGAGTCTTACGCGGTTACTGCACCGTGTCGACGGAGGTGACGTGCGCCTTGGCCGGAACTCCTCCGTGGGATTCGTTTGACGCGTAGTAGTAGTAGTAGAAGTATCTGCACTCAGTCACTAGGAGAGAATTGAGTCCCGCCTGTCACCACTGCGACTACAGTGAGGACTCAGTTCAACACATGCTGTTGGTTCCGCATGGGTAGCGCAGTGTGGAGTTCGCACTGTAGTTATAGGAGGAGATATCTCACCGGTCCTCATACGTTCCATGGCCGGTAGTGACAGTTATTTTACCGCGGTCGCAACCTTCTGCGAAGACGTCATTTCAAAGGAGACAGCGGAAAAGGCACGGGAGGACGATCTCCACTCGGACTCAATTCGCCGCCCGTGAACCGGGTGGCGGAGGAGCGCTTACCAGCACCTCATGCCGCCCTGAGTGTGGCCGCGGATGAACAGGACGGATTTTTTCCTCTTCATCCGCTACAGAAGCCAGCCGCGAGGAGGCGACGTCCACGTGTGCCGTACGTCGCCTAAATAGAGTTTTACCCGAAGATGGTGCCCGCGGTAGCGAGCAGGTGCTAAGAGGGATCCGGATGTCGTAATAACAGCTGTTCCTGGATCCCTCCTGTCTCAGGCGCAGAGTGATACACCGTGTGGTTTTATTCGGTCCGATTCTGATGCACTACCCCGCCGCAAACCCCGTTGTGGTGACGGCCCGTGGGGATTTCCGAACGTTCAGAAAAAAAAGGTTATTCAAGTCCGAACAAAACTTTATTGCACTCTATCTTGACTGTGATTTAAATAAAAAAGGACCAAGAGTTACCCTTGACACTGAGAAACATCCACTGCACCAGGACTCAACAGTTGTTGTTAAATATGATGAAGTCTGAAATACTCACCACCAGTCCAAGTAGCGCCAAATCCACTAGCATGCAACACTATATCTCCGTAGTTTCTGTTAGCATCCGCTGATGGCTGAATTCGGATTGGTTTGAGATTTCCTGAAAAGAAAACAACACTTAACATATTATCTATGATCGATAAATACATATATAGTTCGTTTAGTCCTACCGAGAATAAGTAACGAAAATTGACAGGATAAACTGCTGGTAATAAAAATTTAATTAATTTTTAACCAGACGAGAATATCAGTATCTAATTTAAAAGGTATTTCCAAATTGCTTCTCAAATGACAAAGCTCTGGAGTGAGAAAAATTTAAAAAATCCTTTTTGCCAATTAGTTAAACAGAATGTGAATACCTAAATCATAATTTATTAAGTCTATAAAATATTTTATTTAAGAACTTGGTCTTCCAAAAAACATGCAAAATTCATTTAACACATATCTTCCCCTTCGCGAGCTATTACTCGTACTTGCGGAATGAAGTCAGGAAATAAATACTCACTTGTGTATACAATTGGTTCCTGCAGTTTCACGATGCTGATATCGTTCGGCTGAACAACAAGAGGGGCTGAATTGTTATACGTAGGATAATTCCAGAATTCACTCGTTTCGGAGAGATACTCCGGTGTCTCGCTGAGAGAGATCATCCCACCACGAATAAGCAGACTTACTCTCCTAGCATAAAAAATGACATGTTAATAATAGCGTAAGGAGAACTATTCATAAAAGGTCTATTATTATTGCGAACTGTGATATTTTAAACTATCGTAGATATATATATATATATATATATATATTTATATAGAGATCCAATATAAAAAAAGAATGGCACATCCAGTTTTATACATTCGTATATAACCTTATTAGTTATAGATATTATGTCAAAACTTACAAAGCAGTACAATGTGCAGCGGTGATCATCCAATCATGGTGCACAAAGCATCCTCCACAAGTATTGACGATTCCAGCGGCGTCGGTCATACGCATATGTGCCTGGTGCGGATGTTGGCCTAGTCTAGCGTCCCATCCTGAGACTATACGTGGCCCCAATGATTGTGTTCGCAATTCTGGAAAAGTACATTCCATTTATAAGTACTGCAGTGGCCTCATTTTATCACGCAGGAAGATTAATAAAAATATTAAATTTGGTGGTTCTTTTTCTACTTACGTTCTTGGATAACATCTTCAATGAATTGCGGTTCAATGTATTCGGATGGTACCTGCAAAGAGGTAAAGTAGATTACTATGTGACTATACACATGCTGAAGTTGAAATAACGCAAGTATTCATAGCTTCTACAGAAAAATAAGTGGGGCTTACAGAAACTGCATATGTGATATGAACTATATGAGGGACAACTATACACCTTTTTACACTGCTTAATTAAACATATCATCAACATATAATCACTTCTTAATCAACAGCTCTCGTTTACCGGTTTCCTGTTATGCATTCTGTCCCTTTTTTAAGTTATCCAAAAGTCGTTCGCTGTGTGTCTCTTGCAATCAATATTTGACAAGAATTCCACCTGGTTTATGACTTTTTAGCCTTAATAGTCTACTGCTGTATATAAGTTTATCTTTGGAAAGGAATATCTCAGAGGAAAAAGAAAAGTAACACAGGTTTGTTTATGGCTTATTTCAAGTTTTTGTGGGGCGTTCGATAGTCGATGCTGTGTTGCATCCGACGGCCGTGACTAAAAAGACGGTGAGCTGTGGCGGAGTGCTGTTGGCGGCGTCGTGTGACATCACCAACACATTTAACAGTATGCCATTTAGCTACTTTAGGGAAGCATTCCACCACGATGAGATACCAAAGTACTTAAAGCGGCTAGTGGCAGACTATTTAGAGGTGTTCTGAGGCGTCGACTCATGTCGTGAAATATTCCAAAAGGGTGGGCATCCACGGCTCTCGGATCACTCCTGTGATGTTTGGGATATGACTGGAAGTTTCGACTGCGTCTTCGCCCCAGGTTATGCGTAGCGAACTTGGCAGGCCTGCAAGGGAGTTCTCTGGTGGTTGAGCGCATTGAAGCAACGGGTTTACGAGTGGTCCTGGATAAAACGGGGGCTCTTTTACTTCATGGGCTTCATCGTGGTCCACCCCTGGCGCCTCTATGATCTATTTGGTCCTCGAATCACTCCTATGGAACTTGGGATACCACTGAGCCCTTCGACATCGTCTTCGCCCCAGGTTAGGTGTAACAAACTTGCCAGGCCAGCAGGGGAGTCTCTCTGGTGGTTGAGTGAGCAACGCAGTGTTGAGCTCTTATTGCGGTCATCGCAGTCTCAGACCTGATATCACACTACGAGCCATGGAACATATCTGTCATACGTTACGACAAACAAATAGGACAAACAGACAGATAAGACGTCATTTCACAGAAGGAGGCGGTGGAAAAGTCCCGAGAGGACAATCTCCACTTGGACCCAATTCACCGCTGGCAAACCGAGCGAATTGCAGGGAGGCAACACACACACGGACAGTTAATTAATTCAGAAATATTTACTCTTAGTAAAAAAAACACTAAAACTCGTCCACTGCAATCACAGAAATATAACACTTTACAAGACAAGAGTGTATCTATTTACTGGTAATTTTTTAAGATACAGAATATAATAAATAAATGCTTTGAATTAAATGAAAAGTAACATTTTAAAAATAGAATTAACGTAAAAAATTGTACCTGTACAACAGCGACGGCCAACAACAAGAAAGTCGTCTTCGTCAACATCTTGGCTACCATACTAATTGCCATGCAATCATCGGCTATGAGGTAAACTTATTCATCATGAATTAGTGTTACAATCACAGTGCAGATCTAAGATTATCTTGATAAGATACCTAATTTCAATGCTATTAACCAACTTTTTACACATGTCTGTAATCACTGTGATCAAAAACCTCATGTCGTCCTTATCGTTTAGTGTAAATTAGATATTAATATTTTAATAAATAATTGTAGTGGTAGTAACTTAAAAAAATAAAATAATATTACAATTAAATACCACCTTGGGCAGTTAGATGTGCAATGCACAGGTGGCTAGTGTGTTCTACTCGTAATGACATACGAAGCGAGACGTTTACACTTCCCATTGGACTGATGGACAACTTTAAAGAAGCTCACTGTGCGACAGAGCATGCGATGCTGGGTTATTCTCTGGCTGATAAAAGTCGTAACAAAGTTATTCGACAGAGAACTGGATTAACTGAGGACACACGGACAAAACACGGAGAATCAGTACGCTGAAGTGAAAGTGGTCTGGTCATGTCTCCAGTCGAACTGATAATCGCAGGAGTCAAAATGTGCTAAAGTGGAAACAACAATTAGGCAAACGTTTCAAGAAATTAATTTAGGTGTAACTTTTTAGTAAATAATATATGTTTTCTTCAAAACATTCTTCAAAACATAGAATCTTCTTCCTCTTCCAGTATCTGCAAATTTCTTAATACCCTAGGTATTGGTAAAAAACAACAGCTCACATTCAATAATACAATTAGTTTGAATGATATAAATGGTCATTTTTCATCTACAACTACGATAGATCTTCAAACTAAGTGACAAACACTGAACTGCATATCTTGTCTCACCAGTCCTACCACCGACTCATTTGAACTTTCTCCGGTGCCTCCTGAGGATATCAAAAAAAAAAATTCTATCTATCCATTCTAATGCTTTAGGATGCAATGGCATAAGCCGTTGCATGATCGTTACCATCCTGGACTGTATCCTCTTAGCAATCACTCATATCATCAAATTCTCTCTCGACTTCGGCACGTTTCTTTTTTTGGTCCTTTGACGGCACGTTTCTTTTTTTGAAAAAGTTCTCGCGTTAAAAACTATTTTGAGCCATGTCACCATGTAGAGTGTGCATACTCACTCTGGAAAACGCTCGACATGGCGTCTCACAATTATAATGTTCAAAAACAGTACATTACTAAGTAGAAAATAAGGCCTTATCAATAGCAATTAATTTGTCAGTTTACCAAATTCCTGGGAACTAGCCCTATTTAAAACATGCGCTAAAGAGGCCGAGAACTTGCAGGTCTAAGACCCACGTTCGACCTGGCGTCAATATTATCATCATATCAATATTAATAAATAATATTGATTTTGAATATCGTAATTATTTGATATCAATGCTCATTAATTATGAAGTATAATCTAATCAGACACATTTGTTACCCAATATCAAGTGACTACCGTTCCACTGGGTAAATTTTATCAACTAAATAATCTAGCAATTGTTTATAGAACAAATTTACACACACACACTTTTTTTCACAGCACCTTTTGGTATTTCTTTATGTTTGGGGAGCCATTGCTGCATCCAGCTTATCACTTCACCGCGGGTATTTATTTGCAAAGTTCAGACAAGTTTATCCTTAGAAAGGGAGCTGTTAGTTGCGCATCTATAAAAAGATGACATAGCGAGAATCATCTAAGTTTTAAAAAGAGGCTTGGCCCTATTTTCGGCAATCTAAAATTTGTGTCTACCAGTTTATAATGTTCTGTCATGGCTCAATGTGGATGTACTCGTAGCTCGACCACGATACACAGTAAGTAACGTCGACTAAGTGATGTGAAGTTTAACTTCCATCGTACTCTGCCGATGTTTGGCCATTTTAAAGTACACACATTATGCAGTAGAAGTTAATGTCATTTGAATTATATCATTACATTATAAAAAGAAATTTCTCGCTTTAGGAATATATTCACTATGACGACAAACATACACGAAACATTTAACGAACTGTTTCCATTTTTTCTTTCATTTAAATTAATACGACTGTTAGTTAGGTTAATTGGGTAGTAACTGTTGATATCCAATTGACTACTTATTTAACATTTTAGCCATTAGATTCATCTATACATTGTTTTTAAACAACAGTCTTATCACGTTGAAAGACTATTATCGAATTAGAAGAATGCCGACAGAAATGAGTAATATGTGTAGTAGAAAACAAAATATCCAGAACGCTACCCTGCAGCAATCCGTATTTAACCAGTATCAAAGTTTGAAATTTTTGCCTGATATAAAGATATAAATAAATTTCGATATTATATCCTTTAACTTCATGCATAATTAGCTCTGGCAAAAAAATTTCATGATATACATGATCAACAGTTGTGCGAGCCATGCCCACATAAACATCTAATACTTACTGGGTATCTGTTATGCCTAACGATTTATAGAAAGTCGTAGGTGGCATTATATGTCCCTTGGATCTTCTTAAGCCTTTTCAATTGTAAATGAATCTCTTTTCATCTCTCTTCCATTTGACTGGTGCAACTTCGCCTGTCTGATACTTCGGCTCTGTGCACGAGGTACTAAAAATTATTCTGATGGCCAGACCTAAGTGGCCTATTCTGGAGAGGACGCGTTACAACAAGTATACTGTATATACTTGGGAAATTTCGTCATGAGGTCAAACTCTGCGCTTATACTGAATAGCCCATTAAATGATCTATTTTTTCCTATTTCTTAACTTGAGAAATTATTGTTAGGTTGAAATTTTATTTTCATGTCAAAAATGTTCTTTATCCTCTACCAAAGACTTGTTTATCGCTATAATAAAGTGCAGCATAATTGTTTCTACGTGTTAATGATAATTCGAACACGTGTTTACAGTTTTATAACAACTTGTGTTGGCTATCTGTAACACAATCTGTTAAGTTGCATATGATTTATTAATATTTTTAATCTCATTTAATCATGCTTTTGGTAATTCATCATTTAGATATGTAATGTTATACCTACTGCAATTTTGGGTTTTGCATCTCTTCTAGAATTGAATTTCTTCGGGTCAATCTCTACAATAGTTATGGTACGGGAGCTAGCAACGTTTGAAAAGTAAGAACTTTAGGTCAGCTGATTTTGTGATATGTCGTCCTTCTTGCACTTTCGGTTAGAGTCTGGGCTATCTGGCTGGCGGTAGTGGTTGCGTTCATTAGTGCGCATCCTACCTGTCCAGGTAATAATCCTAGATTTTAAAAGCATTTTAGAAGGTGTAATTTTTAATTTTTTGTTTTTAAATAAGTCTACCTGACATACTTTTTTTATTGCACGACATTTTTGACAATGCTAACTATGTGCCATACGCGATTTTTTTCTTTTTTTTTATTAAAATTTCAAAGTATTTTATAATGTCTGTAATTTTAATATTATGTTATTTAAATATAGAAAAACTTAAAATAAATTTGCCAGACATTAATTCGATTGTTAAGTCTTGAATTAAAATTAAAAAGTCATGAAAAGTATTGCAGTATAACTAGTAGTCCGAGAGAGACAGTTGCAGAATAAGTCGAGAATGATACAGAGAACCATTACGAAAGTAAATTACTTTTCACTGTGCATATAATAAATAATAATAATAATAATAATAGGCATATTATTTCCGATTGTTCTCGTCTTGCTAACGGTGAGTATTTGCACAGGCACAACCAAGTAGCCAGGATCGTACACCAACAACTTGCCCTTAAATACCAACTTGTCAATTTCGAAGTACCTTACTACAGGTATGTGCCCGACCCAGTTCTCGAGAACGGTCGTGCTACGTTATATTGGAATCGATCTATTATCACAAATAGGACTATTGTTGCCAATAAGCCTGATATTGTGGTGATAGATCGATTAGAGCGCCGCGCAATGATTGTCGATATCGCCGTTCCTCATGACGACAATCTCGTGAAAGTTGAAAAAGAAAAACAATTGAAGTATTTGGATCTGTCTCACGAGATTGCCGACATGTGGAATGTGGATTCGGTGATTATTGTTCTGATAATCATATCTGTTCATGGATTGATAGCGAAAAGCCTCGACGAACACCTTATGAGGCTCACGTTGGAAAGTTGGATCAAGGGTCTGATGCAGAAGGCAGTCCTCCTTGACACGGCCCGTATTGTGAGGAGGTTCCTGTCTTTGGAGCCCTAACCACCGGTGTCTTGGTCCCTGTACCCGATGTCGGTGGTCTACTACTATTTGTTATATTTTTAAATGCGTATTTTTTATATTTTTAAAAATGTAATAAATATGTGTATATAATGAAATAAAGAAAATAATAATAATAATCATTCTAGTCAGAGCAAGTTTCAAAAAAAAATTAAGTATAAAAAGGAATATAAAATTAGATTAAAATTTTTTTTTTTTTTTTTTATACCACGACGGTGGCAAACAAGCATACGGCCCGCCTGATGGTAAGCGGTTACCGCAGCCTATGAACGCCTGCGGCACCAGGGGCATCACGTGCGCGTTGCCGACCCTTTAAAAGCCTATTTACCCCCTTCTTGAAGAGCCCCATACTGTAGTTTCCAGGGAAAACCTCGGCAGGGAGCTCATTCCATAACGGGATTGTTCGCGGGAGAAAATTTCTCTGAAACCGCACTGTGCGCGACCATTTAGGTTCCAATGTATGTGGATGAGCTCCCTGACGATGGCGAGCGGTGCGATGGTAGAAAGTGGCTGTGGGCATCATATCAAACAATTCTTCAGAACACAGCCCATTGTAGAGACGATAGAGCACACACAAGGAGGCAAAGTCTCTCCTAAGACTTAGTGGCTCGATACCGTCTGTGAGATCAGGATCGTCGACTATTCTCACAGCACGTCTCTGAACTGAATCGAAAGGCTCAAGCTGGTACTTCGGTGCTCCCGCCCAGAGATGACAGCAATACTCCATGTGAGGTCGAACTTGTGTTTTGTAAAGTAGTAGCCTTTGTGCCGGTGTGAAGTATCGCTTCGCTCTATTCAGAACACCAAGTTTTTTTGATGCCAGCTTGACCTTCTCTTCCAAATGAGCTCGAAATTGGACGTCACTGGAGATGTCGACACCGAGGATTCCAATACTCTGTGAGATGGTAAGGGGTGTATTCTGGAATTGTAGAACCACAGTGAACGGGGTTTTCTTAGCGGTAAACGCACAGACTTGTGTCTTAGAGGGGTTAAATTGGACCAGGTTATCCCGACCCCAATCGGAGACTCTGTGTAAGGTGCTCTCGATTTGAGACACAAGTTGTTCGCGACTTTCTACTACAACGGTACGAGGGATGTTAGCTCGGCCCGTGTAATACGCATCTCCAGTACTGTCGTCCGCATAACAATGGATACCATCCGTGGACAGCATATCATTGATATGCAGCAAGAACAGCGTTGGAGATAGGACGGAGCCTTGCGGGACACCAGCGTTTATGTCCATGCTTTCGGAACAGCTACCATCGACGACGGCTTTTATGCGTCTGCCGGACAAAAAGCTAGCCACCCACTTGCACAGACCCTCGGGCAGGCCGTAGGATGGTAACTTCGATAGAAGACCCCTGTGCCAGACCCGATCGAACGCCTTTGCTATATCCAGGCTAACTGCCAAAGCCTCACCTTGACTCTCAATGGCTGAAGCCCACCGGTGAGTGAGATATACTAGAAGATCACCAGTCGAGCGACCGTGGCGGAAACCATACTGGCGGTCGCTGATCAAATCGTGCTCTTCTAGGTAACTGAGGAGCCGTGTGTTGATTACACGCTCCATCACCTTAGAGAGAAGGGAAGTTATAGCTATAGGCCTGTAATTCGATGGGTCCGATCTATCACCCTTTTTTGGCACTGGATGCACATGGGCAGTCTTCCACGAAGACGGCACTTGCCTTTTGCGGTAGGAAAGCGCGAAAAGTCGCGTTAGTACAGGGCACAACTCAGGAGCACACTGCTTGAGCACCACTGCAGGTATGCCGTCTGGCCCACTCGACTTATGAACGTCTAGACAGTTTAGTTCCCGCCGCACTTCTCTTTGCGAAATGTGTATTTCCGGCAAAGAGTGTTGGCACGGCGGGTTAGTAGGCGGTACCGCACTTCCATCCTCGTTCATGGTCGAGTTTGAGGCAAAGAGTTGCCCAAGTAGGTCGGCTTTCTCTTTGGCACTGTGGGCCAAGTTACCATCGGCATTTCGCAATGGTGGTAAAGACGACTGGCAAAAGTTTCCCTCGGCCGCCTTAGCAAGAGACCAAAAGGCACGACTCCCAGAGGGGTAGCCCGTAAGTCGCTCACCAATCCTGCCGATGAAATCGAATTTGGCTCTGGCAATTGTCTTTTTGCAGGATCTCGAGGCAGCATTTAGTTTGCGTCTCACATCAGAGATGTTCGGATCCTTATTAGCACGGGCCGTGGTCCAAGCCCTGTAGGCAGTTTGCTTGACTAGTCTGGCTTCCTTGCAGAGCCGGTTAAACCACGGTCGCTTTTGTTTTCCCGCAGCTACTGATGAGTTAGGAATAAAATACTCCATACCCACCAGGATCGTCTCAGTGACAGCGGCTGCGCAGGGGTCGGGGTCTTCTGACGCGAAACAAAGCTGCCTCCACGGGTACGATGCGTAGAATTCACGCAATCCATCCCAGTCTGCTGATTTATATTGCCACATGCGGCGCAGGTCGGCTGGGCGAGGTGGAATATGCCGCGCGCATGGGACTACGGTCCGGACGAGGCAGTGGTCGGATGAGCCGAGAGGTGCGTCCACTGTGATAGTGTAGTCGTCCGGACGCGTCGTCAGCAGAAGGTCCAGCAAAGAGTGCGCATGGCTCTCAATATCAGGTATTCTTGTTGGGGAATGTACCAGTTGTGAGAGGCCATGGGCCAGAGCAAATTCATGAGTAGACCTTCCCGCAAAGTCGGTGGATCGAGAATTTAGCCACTCATAGTGGTGGGCATTAAAGTCTCCTAAAATCACCAACTCAGCACGGGGGTACTGCTCAAGAACTTTGTCAGTCGTCACTTGCAGGTGCTCAAAGAGTGCTCTAGTCTCCCTGTCGCCGCTATGAGACCTGTATAGGCACGCATAGATTCGAGTCTGACCTCCGTAGTCTACGCGCACCCACATTACTGACAGGTCCCTGTCTTCATAAAAATGAAGACGGCGACAGCAGATATCCTCCCGGACGTACATGCATACACCGGCACGTCTCAGGAATTTGTGTTCGAGTTTGTAGCCGGGGTAGTGTAGGTATGATGTATCAGCCGGGCAGGAAATCTGTATCTCCGTAAGAAATAAGAGGGTCGGCTGCGCAATCTCCAGATGAAGGTGGACTGCGTTCAGGTTGGAGTGAAGTCCCCTAATATTGCAGAAGTCCATATACGTGGAAGAGGATGCCGCTGTAGATACTCTTTTTCTACTTTTCTTTGTCATTTTTTTTTGGGGGGGTTCAATTGGTTTGTGAGGATTTACTGTGTTGACAGCTAAGGGGGCAATGGGGCGGTGCCAATCCGCACATGGCTGATGCGGGTAGTGCGATTTGTCGGCGCGGCGTACGAAAGGGCCCCCGCTCCCCTCCTGCAGCAGCAACCGGGTTCCACTCCGGTCTCCTCCTCCGGCACGACTACTACTGCAGGGATTTTTCGCAGGCTGGCGGTTCGGCCTCCCAGGGTGGAGGTTGTAGTGATCCCTGGGTTCGGGAACCCATCTATCCTGCGGCCGGCCAGCGGACAACCGTTTCAGCGGGTCTTCCTGACCGCCGCGCCCACATCCCGCGCCCACACGAGCCAGTAGCAGTATTATAAGCACCACTGGTCCCCCGTTGTCAAAACAGCGAATCCTCTAGAGCTCTGGATACCTTACTCACCACAGGAACACAGCACTGCTGAAAAATGCTGTGCTATTTGGCCGTGGTCTTCTGTAAGGCGGAGGTCCTTCCCCAGTCGGGCTGCTCTAATGTTTGAGCGGAAAATATCGCGCTATGCCCTACCTCTCTAAGAAAATAAATTAAAAAAACAACACTTTTATTTAAATTGTCCTGATTACTAAATGTAAATTATAAATAATTAATATTAAGTTTCAGCCTTTATTTATACAAAAAGTATTATGTTATCGTTATGTGCTTTACAAAAAACACATTTTATTTTATCACTGGCCATTGTAACCAAATTAAATAATAAACATTAAAATCAAAACAATAACAAACATGTGCCATTAGGCTGACGCCATCTTGCAAACTTGCCTGTGGCGCCACTGTCGTTGTCTATCTCTCTCGCGCCTTCAGCTCTCTCTCGGACTACTAGCTATACTGCAATACTTTCCATGACTTTTTAATTTTAATTTAAGACTTAACAACCGAATTAATGTCTGGCAAATTTATTTTAAGTTTTTCTATATTTAAATAACATAATATTAAAATTACAGACATTATAAAATACTTTGAAATTTTTATAAAAAAAAAGAAAGAAATCGCGTATGGCACATAGTTAGCATTGTCAAAAATGTCTGGCAATAAAAAAAGTATGTCAGGTAGAGTTATTTAAAAACAAAAAATTAAAAATTACACCTTCTAAAATGCTTTTAAAATCCAGGATTATTACCTGGACAGGTTGGATGCGCACTAATGAACGCAACCACTACCGCCAGCCAGATAGCCCAGACTCTAACCGAAAGTGCAAGAAGGACGACATATCACAAAATCAGCTGACCTAAAGTTCTTTCTCGAAAACGTTGCTAGCTCCTATACTATTACTGACTGTCCTACAACGGAGCTAAACGCAAACCGTCTTTACATTACGTTATCAGATGAGTAGCATTTTTTATAGAGACATTATTTTTTGTGCAATGCCGAATATTGTTTCCTTTCTTTGTATAATTTTTACTTGAATACAATCATCCAGTTATTATCGAGGCAGAAATACAACTCTAGCAATAATAAGTTTAGCTTATTAAAGAATTTTGCCACAAATCATGAATTCTGCTGCATATGGAAGTTTTAGTTTTAGATTTTAACTTTTTCTTTAAATACTACCAAGCTACGGATACGACTCGTTTGGCATGCAGGAAAATTATATATTTCAACTAGTTTTAAGTACATATACTCTATCCTATTCCAGTATCTTATGACGCACACTAATCATCATAATCATGATTATTTTAAGTATCAAAAACTATATCCTATCGTTATCGGTTGTACAACTGTCAATTCAATAATATCTTTGAAAGCATTAGAAACACCGCTCAATTGTGATTTTAATCGGCCGATAGTCTATCATCGGAACTATAGAAAATGATAAGCCACTGCCTATATACGCACTTACATTTACACATATTTCCCTAAAGAGGTAGGCAGAGATGTATAGATATGAATTATTTAAATTACAAGTTCAGTTCCTCTAATGTTTAAAGCAAAGCTTATTGCCGCTAACTGGAAAGTTTATATAGGTATTGAAGAGGATAACTAAAAGTACAGGACAGGAAAGGACAGGAAATTAAATGAGAGAAGGCAGGAAAGGAATATTGCTAATGCAGACGGATTTGTGAGTGATAATTGCTCGGTTAGTCGCAGTCATATATCTGACTTAATTGGCAACTGCCGTAAAGCTTTCCTCCGGTTGTCGATGTTTTTAGAAGCGGTTTTAGAACCACAAATTACGTGCAATCCTAGCACAGGTAACGTTCATTGCATTTTCTAAAAATGCCCGTGTGGTGATGCAAGAATCCGGGGAGTCAACACTCCTGTTCATTCCGTTCATTCAGACAGGGGATTCTACTGTCTTTGCTTCTCAAACTTCCAGGCAGTAGTATCCTATTCCCTTTATATTCCCTTTATATCCTTTGTCACTGTTCCACATTCAGTTCCATCCCATCCCTATTTTCCTTCCCTAGGTCCAACAAAAGCAGTTCTCTCCTGCTAAACACAAAAGTCTGTTTCGGCGGCAAGGATGGCAGCCCAACGCAGATAGTGCAAAAGGGTCTGGCAGAGTTGGCGATCAAGCAAGGCAAGGTGGATGGCCCAGGGTGACGGTAGAGGACGCGTGCAGTTACCGTCGGCCAGACACTGCATCCAATCATTCCTCTAATCGTAGCGGTACTCCGTTCCATTGGAATAAGGAGCGGGCGGACGAGAGAGTACGTCTGTGTTTGCGCATACACTTATGTACTATAACATATTCCCGCTCAAATGACACCTGGCAGTAACACGGAACAGTGAGCAAAGTCCTTCGGCGATGGAGACTGGTGGTGGGGTACGGATCTGGTGAGTTTGGTCCCTAGCTGGATCTCTGCACGTAGGCGGTTGGGTAGTGATGGTCCTTTCATGACTTGACTGAGGCAAGAGTCTGGTTCGGCAGCTCGCCCATCGACAAAGCAGCCCTATTTAGGGATCGCACTGCTTTCCCCAATCCGGGGAGGGGCCTAGAAAAAGTGGCCTAAACAAAGTTTGTCTCACTTTTTACCCGGTTGGCTAACCGCGGTCGTCCGGTCACCATCTTAATGCAGTCGAAAGAAACAAAAATATATGAAACCTTTTACTATAGCTGCTTGGAATGTAAGAACTTTGCTGAACAACGAGAACAACTTGTGTCCCGAGCGAAAAACAGCACTCATTACGCGCGAACTGTCCCGCTATAATATTGATATTGCTGCGGTTAGTGAGACGCATCTGGCAGATAGTGGTGAGCTCTGTGAGAGACTCGGTGGGTTTACATACTACTGGATAGGTAAACCAGCAACGGAACGATCCGTTAGTGGTGTAGGTTTTGCCATAAAAAATGAGATAACTAGATCTTTCATTGAACCTCCAAAAGGCGTCAGTGACAGAATCATGACCCTGAGACTCTACGTAGGACCTGGTAAATACTTGCATTTTATCAGCATTTATGCACCTACCTTGACCTCATCAGATGAAGATAGATTCAAATTTTATGGGGACCTTCGTACAGTTCTACTGAACGTCCCGCAGCAGGATAAGATTTGTCTTCTTGGAGATTTCAACGCGCGTGTTGGGGTGGATCACATAGCTTGGCGAAACGTACTGGGCAAACACGGTATCGGCAAGTGCAACATCAATGGTACTGCATTATTAGCTCCATGTGCGGAATTCGAGCTTAGTATCACAAACACGTTCTTCAGGCTACCTGAAAAATACAAAACATCTTGGATGCATCCGCGCTCTGGCCGTTGGCATCTTCTTGATTACATCATAGTTCGAAGCCGTGATCTGAAGGATGTACTTATCACAAGAACGATGCGGGATGCCCAGGGTTGGACGGATCACCGTCTCATTCGATCTAAGATGAGGCTTAACTATAAGCCTCCGCGCAGAGCAGAACATAAAACTCCAGCGAAACTAGCTCTTACAAAGTTAGTAAGTGACGAGGCCACTCGGTTCCTCCTTAACGCAGAATTTGAACATGCCATGTCCAGTGCTGATAGTGACTCAACCATTGATACTAAATGGTGTCTGTACGCGGAGACCTTACATGGAGTATCACAAAGAGTTATTGGTAGATTGCAGAAGGAAAACCAAGATTGGTTCGACAATTCTAATGCAGAAATACGGAAGCTCATTGAGAACTTCAGAACTACTTTAAGAAGCACTGTTGAGTCTGGACAACGAAAATCTATGCAGCAGGAACTCAAAATCAAAGTGCGCCAATTAAAAGATAACTGGTGGAGCAGAAAATCCGAAGAATTGCAGTGGCTGGCAGATACCAACCAAACTGCTAAATTTTTCGAGGGACTTACGAGTGATTTCGGACCTCGGACTAGAAAGACCGCCCCAGTGTACTCGTGAGATAAGACCAAGAGGCTGACTGATCCCGTAAAAGTTCTCCTTCGTTGGGTTGAGCATTTTGATGAAGTGCTTAATCCCGACAGTCAAGGAGTGGATCTGCAATACCTCGACGCCCTTGAGAAGCTGCCTGTCGCGTGGGAGTTGGATGAGCCATAGTCGTTTACAGAATTTATTTCCGAGATAAATCGTTTGAAAGACGGCAAGTCACCAGGTGCAGATAGTCTTCCCTCCGAAGTTTCCAAATACGGAGGACCAAACATTAAATCTAGACTGTTTACCTTAATTCAACAAATTTGGGTTGATGAGCTTGTTCCACAAAACTGGAAGGACGCTACTATTGTTAAACTATACAAGGGCAAAGGAGACCTCTCAGATTGCAGCTCATTTAGAGGAATTGCTCTGCTCTCAGTGGCTGGCAAAATCTTGGCGCATATCATCAACAAGTGCCTGTGTACGCTAGCTAAAGGCTTCCTTCCCGACACCCAGTGTGGTTTCAGACCGAATCGAGGGACGGTTGATGCCATCTTTGTTGTCAAACAATTACAAGAAAAAGCCTTGGACAGCACCGTGACCTCTACATGTGTTTTGTGGACCTTGAAAAGGCCTTTGATCGCGTACCAAGATCTGCCCTCTGGACAGTACTCGAGAAATATGACTGTCCTGTGAAGCTCGTAAATTTGATGCGTCAATTTCATAAAGGCATGATGGCCTGTGTAAGCCACGAAAGCGATTTCACAGAACGGTTTAGTGTGACAAGCGGAGTGAAACAAGGTTGTGTAATGGCTCCAACCCTGTTTGCTATATACTTTGCTACGGTTATGAAGGATGCCCTTAGGAACTGCAGTGATGGTCTTTCATTAAATGTTCGCATGGACAAGAGTGTACTTGACCTTACCCGTTTCAGAGCAAAACATAAAGTCCAGCGGACCTCTGTATTGGCATTTCTTTATACAGACGATGTTTGCCTTATGGCTGACAGTATGCAGAATCTGCAAAGATACGTCGACAATTTAGATGACTCCTGTCGAAAATTCGGCCTTGTAATCAGCGCGTCGAAAACTCAGATTCTGAAACAGCCTGCAAGGGGAAAATCTGCTAGTGACACTGCTGTCTACTTAGGTGGAAAAAAACTAGACGAAGTCAATACTTTTCGGTATTTAGAAAGTCTACTTCGTAGCGACAATCGTCTCGAGTCTGACATATCTGCGCGAATCGCTAAAGCTGCTGCTGCTTTTGGTAGGCTGAGCCAAAGAGTATGGAAGTCTCACGACTTAAAGCTCCACACGAAACTTGCCGTCTATAGAGCAATTATACTACCTCTGCTTCTGTATGCCTCGGAGACCTGGTGTCTGTACAAGGGTGACATCTAACGTCTTGAAGTCTTTCACATGAAGTGTCTCCGTACCATCATTCGTTTGAAATGGCAGGATCGTGTCTCTAACTCTGAAGTTCTTCGTCGGACTAAGATGACCGGTATGGAGAGTCTGCTAATGAGGTGTCAACTACGCTGGACTGGACACCTAGTGCGTATGGACTCCTCAAGGTTGCTAAAGTCAGTCTTTTATTCAGAGCTTAGCTCAGGAAAGCGCAAACCCGGAGGACAATATCTACGCTACAAAGATGTTCGGAAACGCCACCTAACATCCTGTGGAATCTCTTGCGATTCTTGGGAGGAGCTTGCTGCTCGGAGACCGGAGTGGCGAAACGCTGTCAAAACGGGCATTAATGATTTTGAGCGCGCTCGCTTCGAACATCTTGACGCCAAACACTAGCTTTTGAAAACTCGACCCAAGCCCATATACCTACTAACCCAGATAACTACAGATATAATGATAGTGGGCAGCTTTACTGCACTATCTGTGGCCGAATCTTTAAAACTAAATTCGGTTTCGCGAGTCACATTCGCGCTCACGAACGTCGAACTAATAGTTAGTAACAGTGTGTCGCCGTCGACGAATACGTCTGGGAGGACATCATCATCATCATTCCGTGGGTACCGTAAGGGTCGGATAGAGCAAAATACGCAGAACAGCACTGCAAAGGCAAGGAAAACTTGAAACAAACATTTTTTTAACATGTGGATACCCCCTCGGGCCGTCACCCACCGGGGTTTACGGCGGGGTGGTGTGTCGGGATCGGACCGACTAAAACCACATGGTGTGCCACTCTGCGTCTGACAGGAGGATCCGGGCACAGCTTTTATTAAGACATCCAGAAACTTGAAACAGACTATACCAACCCCTCTGGCCAGCGTGGAATAGTATAATGTAGACCTCTTTTCTAAGGCGTCTATGTCCAGCAGTGGGCTATTAAAGGCTGTTGATAATGATGTTTACTAAAACCGCTTTTATCTCCTTACTAATACGTGTTACTGTTTACTTACGCATCGGTGTAGTGCGCCTTAGAACTTAACATCTAATCGATGTCTCGATAATCGTAAACGATTACGTAAACTTGAACGATACGTTTGATAGTGACATCGGTTAAATCATCGACTGATTAAAAAAACCCCGTGTCCTGTGCTCTTTAAGATTGAGAAACAGATAGTTGGATTTAGTGGAAATTCTGATACTTTGTTTTTACTTTTATTAAATACTAGCTTTTGCTCTCGGCTTCGCATGCGTGGAATTTGGTCTGCCACATTAAGTTTCGTAACAGATCATTTTAAATAAATATATACTATTTATTTTTTAATAAAAAGTATCCTACGTTTCTTCTAATTCCTCCAAGATGTGTACATGTGTACAAAATTTGACGATGATCGGTTGAGTAGTTTTCGCGTGAAACCGTAACAAACAAACTTATATTCCCATTTATATTAGTAGGATTACAGATCAGTGTGATGACGGTTTAATAATGATCCCTCACCACGTCTATTCATGCTTTGGATATCTTAAGAATCGACTAAAAGTCCAAAACAACGCAAGACAACCTCGACAACAGCACTGCAACGAGTAGGAAACTTTTAAAAAATCTTATACCTGTTTGTCCAGCGTGGTATAGTAGGTCAAAACCTCCTCACTCAGGAGAGATCTATGTCCAGAAGTGGACTGTCAAAGCAATGGTATAGTAGGTCAAAACCACCTTACTCAGGAGAGATCTATGTCCAGAAGTGGACTGTTAAAGCAGTGGTATAGTAGGTCAAAACCTCCTTACTCGGGAGAGATCTATGTCCAGAAGTGGACTGTCAACAATGGTATAGTAGGTCAAAACCACCTTATTCAGGAGAGATCTATGTCCAGAAGTGGACTGTCAAAGCAATGGTATAGTAGGTCAAAACCTCCTTACTCAGGAGAGATCTATATCCAGAAGTGGACTGGCAAAGCAATGGTATGGTAGGTCAAAACCTCCTTACTCAGGAGAGATCTATGTCCAGAAGTGGACTGGCAAAGCAATGGTATAGTAGGTCAAAACCTCCTTACTCAGGAGAGATCTATATCCAGAAGTGGACTGGCAAAGCAATGGTATAGTAGGTCAAAACCTCCTTACTCAGGAGAGATCTATGTCCAGAAGTGGACTGTCAAAGCAGTGGTATAGTAGGTCAAAACCCCTTTACTCAGGAGAGATCTATGTCCAGAAGTGGAATGTCAAAGCAATGGTATAGTAGGTCAAAACCTCCATACTCAGGAGAGATCTATATCCAGGAGTGGACTGTCAAAGCAATGGTGTAGTAGGTCAAAACCTCCTTAGTCAGGAGAGATCTATGTCCAGAAGTAGACAGTCAAAGCAATGGTGTAGTAGGTCAAAACCACCTTACTCAGGAGAGATCTATGTCCAGAAGTGCACTGTCAAAGCAATGGTATAGTAGGTCAAAACCTCCTTACTCAGGAGAGATCTATATCCAGAAGTGGACTGGCAAAGCAATGGTATAGTAGGTCAAAACCTCCTTACTCAGGAGAGATCTATGTCCAGAAGTAGACAGTCAAAGCAATGACTGTCTCCTGAGTAAGGGGGTTTTGACCTACTATACAGTAGGTCAAAACCCCCTTACTCAGGAGAGATCTATGTCCAAAATGTCCAGCTGATGATGGTGACATTAATTTACAGAGGGTTTTTAAAAAAAACACACAGTTAATGCATGATACATTTAATATAAATAAGTTATCGTAACAATGTATCACATATATGGGTACCGTCACGTTGACTTGACGCTATTAAGAACATATAACAATTTTGAACAGGCCTAGGACCACAAGGGAAAAGAGTAAGCAAGCAGACGCATCACTTGATGGTCGCTCATGTACCTCCCTCCCTCCAAGTTAGGATAAGAGGAATTTGGGCTACCAGTGTTACGTGTATAAATACCCAATGCTTACATCACTTGATATATCTAGACACAACGCTGTGAAAGCATCAAAAAAAAATTGTGTCCAACTGTTGGTCACTGAATTATGCTGTATTTTTGCTATGGCGCTTACAAGTATGGTAAACTTGTCCTTTTAGCTTTAGTTGTTTCGTAGTGTTGTGCGTCTAGACATACAAACGATCTAAGATAATATATTAAGATTTATTTACAAAATATTGCCTCTAATACGATTATAAACAACGATAATGGGTAAATATGCGTTCTTTTTAGTTCTTTTGTTTTCTGCGTCACTTACCTCAAACTAAATACACGCACATCATATAACGACAAGAATTCTAACATACTTATTAGAATATTTTTTTTTTTACTTTATTAAGAGCCTGGCAAAGTCACTCTACTCTGCGTGATGAAAAGCATGAATAGAATCCAAGAGTTATGGTCACCATACTCATTATAAATGCAGACAATGCAGTTTCGTGAGCCACACTATGGCGGCCTAGTGAGATGCTGTTTCACACCCCGCTTGGGGACGTAAAAGGCATGACAGTCACTGTGACAGTGTAAGGCTTACAGTTACCACGGTAGCTGTCGCCCCTGTATCAATGGGCCGCCGGTCAATGTCAATATTTAGTGTGGATTAAGAATAGGTTATGTTACCACCTCTACTCATTCCGTGGGTGTCGTAAGAGGCGACTTAGTGAGCATACTACGCAAGACAACATCACTGCAATGAGAAGGAAGACCTAATGTAAAATCAATACCACTCCGCCTGGCCAACGTAGGCAGAAACCTTCTTTTTGGACGAAGCCTATGTTCCACAGGCTGTTAAAGTGATAGATTATTAGACCTCTCTGTAAGTGAGGTCTGTATCGAGCAGTAGAGTAGAAAAGACTACAAAAGACTGCGTTAGTTTTTGGGTCAAAACCTCCTTGCTAAGGAGAGGCTTACGTCCAACAGTTGGTTGTTATTTCCAAATATAGTTTTATTTCTTCAGTGCTTAGTCTGTCGTTGGTAAAGGACGCAGAAGTAAAAAGAACGAAGAATCACCCCAATACACGAACAGTGTTACACCTTAAAACTAACAATTTTTAGTGCCTTTTTTTTTTCTTCACACAAAATGTGATTTATTTTTTTTAAAACACTCATTATAGTTGCAATTTTTTTATCACTTTATATTTAATAATAAAACACACTTTTAACAAACTACATATCGTCACGCAACTATTGCCAGCCTAAAAAAATATAAACTACTATTACATTTATAGCCCTGGTAACATTATATCAATATACGTTGTACATTCATAATTCTCATACCAAATCGTTTCAGAGAACATACAACTTAGTTAATTATATGATTATTTAGCTGCAATACAGTCACTAAAACAAAATGGCAACCTGTTTTATAAAAATCCCACATAAATAAATCGATATGGTAATACGATAATAACAAGCTCACACACGGCCGTCTGATTCAAAATTAGGCAGAGCCAGTAACCAAACTGCTGTTAAACATACATATATATTTTTAAATACATACATATTATAAATGTACACACAGACAGAACAAATCGTGCTCATGACGCAATTATCCTGAATGATATTAGAACATATAGAACCTACCCACCAGACCAAGAGACCAGTCAAGTGAGTCCTTTTACGAACGTCAGACAACGTTTATACACAAAACTTGATAATAACATGAAAAAAAAAGTATTTTTTATATATTTAAATATAATAATAATAAAAAAAAAACAGGTTGCATCCTTTTAAAGAAACTCAAGCACTTAAAACTTTTTTTCTACCAAAATAGGCTAGTCAACCTATTTTATAGGCCTCTTTTGAAAACATGCAGACGTAACCATTCACACATAACAATAAGTGCATCGATAACTGTCCTATGTGATGCAATAGATGTACACACGGCAAACGAAATATCTTAAGGTACGGAACATTGAACGAATTTTTACTACGAGATTTGGTCTCGTAATAACTTCGTTCAATACTCAGTATCGATCTATTCCCGACTACAAGATATAATTCGAGATGTTACGTGAAAATGTCTTTTCGCAATAAAGTGTTAAACGTATCATTATATCGTTTTGAGATCTAATTACGAGACCAATTCTCGAAATAAGTTCGTTCGATACTCAGTATCAATACATTGCCGACCTTGAGATATAATTCAAGATGTTACCTCAAAATGTTTTCTCGCAATAAAGTGTTAAACGTATTATATCGTTTTGAGACTGAAAGTTCAACCGATACGACGCTAATCTTCGTAATCCTACGAGATTACCATTTGACATTTGACAGATCGAAAGTTTGACATTAAAGAATTGACCTTCTAGTCAGATTTACATGTATGTGTTATTCCGTAAGTATATACGTTTACATGTGTGGCTCTAGTAAATTGTTATTATTTAAAAACTAATCTTCGTTTTTAGTCTTTATTTTACGCTACCGACCAGATGTTTCGTTTGCCGTGTGTACTTGGAAACGTTTATGACTGACTCTAATATTTTTTTATATTTTACATATGGAGAGACTTGGATTGGAAGCTGTTACAGGTTCAGATATAAATGGAGTAAATGAAAACTTCAAGTATTACAGATATAGTAAATTTTTGATTGGCAAACATATAACGATAGAAAATATTGGAAACTATTGAACTGACACTAAATATTTTCCAGTCTATATAAGGTATATTAATAATGTTCTACATACCCCATCTTTTTTAATATATATTTATATTGTTTTCTAACTTTAATAAGTAATTTTCACGTTTCATTTACATATATAAGACAAAAATTACTAATTCTAATAACTTTGTATTATACATTTATATTACTACCAAGCCTTTCCCTGCAGTCATAGCGTGATGATTTATACCCATATTACTCCTCAGTCCTCCTCCATCCAATACAAAAAGAATCATTCAAATCTGACTGGTAGTTTCAGAGATTTTCGCATTCAAACATACAAAGAAAATCTCATCATAGCATTCTTTAGCTAGATAGTATTTATCACGCATATATTATACAAGTAATATAAGCCAGTACAATATATTAAAAGATCTATTCAGTAGATTAAAGTTATTATTTAATCGCTAAATGGTTTAGGCATTTGTCCCACCGTCGACTGGAGCGTTTAGCGATTAAATTTTTGTAACTCACGTACAATGATTTTTTTTCTATATTAAAAACCTGCCAAAGTGACTCTACTCTGCCTGATGGAAAGCATGAATAGAATCCAAGAGTTGTTGTCACCATACTCATTGCAAATTCAGACAATACAGTATGGTGACCCACACTATGGTAGCCTTGTGAGACGCTTTTTCACACCCCGGCCCCGCTTGGAAACGAAAAGGCATGACAGTCATCGTGACAGTGTAAGACTTACACAGTTACCACGATAACTGTCACCCGTGCATCAATGGGCCTCCGGTCTTACACTAACCAACGAAATAGGTCAGGTATATGTATCTAAGGAGATGCCACTACAGTGTTAAATGCTGTTTATAATTGAGAATTTTTATCTTTTCGCATCAATGTATTTCTTAGCTGAGTTTTGTTATATTACTTTGGAACTTTTTTTTAATATATTGTACCTAATCACTCATTTTTAACCCAAACTACTTTAGATGGAGAGAGAAACCAACGTCCAGTAGTGGTCTGCTATAAGTTGTTGTCGATGGTGATAAATACTTGATAATACTTTCAATAAAATAATTGACCAGCTAACGATGAGACACAAGCCTTACCAAAGACAAAACTATCAAAAAAAAATGCTTAGCAAAGTTGGAACTGTTGAAAAAATTGGAATGAGTTTGGCAAAAAGTTGGAAGATTTCAATTCACATTCACACATACGCATTTAATAATAAATTAATCAACAATTAAACTAATTAAACAATGTATACAAGCAGATCGTGTTATTATAGTGCATATACATCCCCAAAATGGCGGCATTATTTCTTTACAATTGGGTAGATGACGGTATCGTAAATAAATACCAATGTCCACTTCATTAAAACTAATATCGCGAAACATCTCGGCAAATACAATTAACATAGCTTTTTATTATTATTACGAATTTCAATCAAATACACAGTGAAATATATTGTTCAATTGAGTAGTCTAAAACAATGACGTCACAATTTGGTATTTATTACATTTGTCATACAATTGTCGTTTTGACAGATGATAAAAAGTAACTAATTTGACTAAGGTGTCATCTAGCCTATTTGTAATGAATAGTATCTGAAAAGGGGAGTAATGTTAACACAAGAGATTCCTATTGTTACAACACCAAATGTTTCATCTTAAGCCAATAAGGTACTTGACTAAGTAATCTATGTCCTTAATAATCAAAGGATGTCTATTGTATATTTCATTAAAATCAGTACAGTCGTTTAGCAGTAATGGCATAATAGACAATTACTTTCACATTCATACTAATATTAAACACTACATGGACCCTCCCCAAGCGTCGTTACTGGCGTTTTATTCAGTAAACTCTTATCGTGTTAACTTTTAAGCTGTTTGCCTAAATCACTTAGTGTAATAGACAAAATCAAACTAAATTAAAAACTGAAAACATCTAAACCCGTACACTAGTTTTTGCGTGAAAGAATAACGAACATCCATCCTTCCAAACTTTTGCATTTATATTATTGGTAGAATGGATATAATGCTGTTTGTCTGTAAATGTGAATTATTTTCATGGAAAAACATGAATAAACAATATTAGACCACGTAATTAAAGTCACAGTCATAATTGCTCGTGTGTCCCAAAGACACTGGAAACTTAAAAGACATTGACATCCTTTGATCATCCCTTAAGGAATATTGAGGAAAGATGGTTGTACCCCCTAGTATCCTCCAAATCAGTAAGTTTATAAGGCTATAATGAACAATTTAACATATTACTTTTTTTAAATTAGTCAAATACCCTATCGACCATAATAAGAAAATAAAAACTTATCAAAAAACAGTGCTGGAAGAAATCTGCATCACCCAATCTGGCCCATATAATATGTTAGTTGACACTAAAGACCAATGAGTTTCTCTGACGATTGCAAAATGTGACGTCATAACTATAAGTTCATACACGGACGTATTGTGCGATTGGTCCGCACTGGACTCTCTCTCATCGCAACGATGATTCGCCATCGAGAGCGAGTTATGTGGAATAAAGTCACACTAGGCCTTTAGAACGTGTGTTCTCATTAATTCAAGAGTCCTAAGTGCAGACCCACTGTAATGTCAATATTTGCACGCTAGGTCTATGCTTATTATGACCAGATTACATATTATAAACAGATTTATAATATGTGTGTGCGTTGAAACATCACACACTCAAAAAACGGTCAGAACCGACATGCAAATGTGAATATGACGCTGGGACTGCATTTCTGACCCTTGACTGTACGTGTGACATACGTCACGTCACAACGTCAAACGTAATCAAATTAAGAGAAAGAGATTAGACTTAAATGTCAACTCACGTAATTTTTTTTATATAATTTAATATTTTTACAATCTTTGTTTCTTTTTTTTAATAATATTTATTTGTTTTGGCGTTGTGATTCATAGTTCATTCGATCACAATACACGCAAATTGCAAATCAACGCTATAGTTCTAATAAAAAAAGTAGTACATACAATAAAATTAATAATAGGTGTTAAATGTAAAATAGTATCTAGTGTTGCCAACTTGAAAATTTTAGTATATTAATTTGAAAAAATATTTTTTACTAAATAAAAAAATATACTTAGGGTCTTATTATCTTGTGCAGATGTTTTTTTACGTTAGAGACACAAACGAGCACTCGGGTCACTTGATGGTAAGTAACCTCCCACCTCCCCAGAAACAAGGAGAATAGGTCGGGGAGAGTTTCTGTCTTTACCTCACAGAACACAAGTTAAAAACAGTTGATTTTTGTGCGTTTTATCTTTTTTTTATAGAATATAAAATATAAAGAGGTACGGATGTATTTTAGAGGCAATTCAGTTGAAATATTTCTAATGATACGATGATCTAAGGCAGTCGTTATTGGGAAGTTAATGCCTTCAAACATGCAAACAGACAGACCTAAATATGACATTTAACATGACACATCACATTGTGGCTAAGTTACATCCAATCAATAGTGTGTGTAGGAGTTTTAATAACTGAATCCGTGTATTTAACCTTAAAATGGGATTTTAAGATACGAATCTAGACTCAAATAATGGATACATTCGTTTTTCTTGACTTATTTGAACACACTCGACTCCAAATGTTTTACAGATACACACAAACAACACCAAAATTAGTAAAAACAATTTTTTTTAATGACTTATAATGCTAGACGTAATATATTGTGCAATGAAGTCAATCAATACAGTGGGAAAACAACGCGAAATATATAAGAAAACAGTGACACAGCTAATTAAAATGCAAATAAGATATTTTTGTACACTTACACAGCTTTGTATCAGAAAAAAAAATAAATAGAATGCCTCACTTTCCTATGTATGTTAATTTGGTAAGAATCACCGACAAAAACAATATTTAAAGGTCGTTTTACACCGTATCAACATTATAGCTCAATAAGTGTAGAAGTTTTCTGTGTGTCGACTCAGTGAATTCATAACTTTACGAATATTTTACCAAAACGTTCGACCAACAAATAATCTGAATCACAATTTTATGGGAGGTCAAGTTTGCGTATCTCAGTGACATTTTCAAAATGGAAGGCGTGCTGTAACTACAATAGTAAAAATATAAATTCTTATTTCTACATTTTTTTATATGGTATACTTTAATAACATTGGTAATTTAATAGTTTTATATGGCAACACTGTACGCTGTGTTAAACATATCTGTAAGAAATAAAATTAGGAAAAAGTTGAATTTGCGTGACTAAATACTATTTTACCAGGGAGTGGTTTTAAATAGATATATTATTATTAAAAACACTTCGGTATAAAAATCAACTAAGAATAAAAAATATTAAAAGACAATATTGGGAAGCGTAATTTATACGATTAAGTGGAACTAGACGATTCATAACACGGCACGACAATCTGTTACTATTCTATCTGATTTAGATATTTAGTCGATTGAGTCATCCGAGACGTGTTAATTTTTAAAAGGTATATGCCTGCAATTCGATAATTAAACGACTTTTAATCGTAAAACATATTCGGTTGCACACAAATGTTCGAATATAATTTTTTATTCGATTATTCGTTTAGTTTCAGTGTTCGGTTTAATCACATTGGAACTATTCGAGGATTCAAATTGGAGTTAGGCAGAAAGACTTAAAAAGAAACAATGAGCAACCTCAACGACTAGTCTACCGGTTACGTCGACCAGCTGTGCCAGCACCGCCGAAGTCACAAATAGATGACGAATACCTTAGCTATACATATAGACATCACCTCCAGTTAGTGTCGCTAGGTGCGTGCACGTCGTGCGCGTCGAGCCCGGCGTGCGCGTGAGACGTGCGCGCGACATCAGCTGCGCTTGCGCACGTCGCCCACCGCCCCCTCCGCCCCTTCCATCAGTCCCACTGCCTCAGGTGTCACCGGTGTCGCAATTTTTACGGGCGAGTTGCCAGCGCTCTGCCCCCCTACGAGCATCTTGATCGCTCCCGAAGACATCAGGTAGAACCAGTACAGCTGGGGTAGAAGGAGAATGCAGATCGAGATCTTGCAGCCAGTGGGCAGGGAATTAATAGCCTGTGAAACAACAAAATGTCAACGATCAGTCTCGCTGGTTCATTGTATATAAGACTGGTTTTTATTGATTTCATTGCAGTGTAGAAAGCAGAGGTATGTGTATCGAAGACGATTTGTAGAAAAAATAGAAAAAAATTCTAGACACACACGGTAAACGAAATATCAGGTCAGTAGTACGAAGTAACTACGATTTTATTTAACTAGAGATATCGTATTCCACTGCTGGACATAGGCCTCTCTCAGTGCACGCCACTTTGATTAGTTTCGGGCTTCTCTCATCCCGCTCTTGCCAGCCACCTTGCGCAAATCGACACTCCACCTTGCCTGTGGGCGTCGTATACTACATTTTTGAGACTCGGTCTCCACTCTCAGACTCGTTGTTAAACTCTAGAACGGTTGTCGTTTCTGCAGCTAATATAGTTAGCCCACTGCCACTTCATTTGGCTAATTGGGTGGGCTATGTCGATCACCTTAGTTTTCTGTCAGATCACCTCGTTCCTGATCCCATCCGTTATAGGAACGCCGAGTGTAGCCCTTTCCATAGCACGCTGAGCGAGTTTGAGCTTGTGGACCAGTTACCGTAAGTGTCCACATTTCGACTACATATGTCATGATGACGGGAAGGACGCACTGATTGAAGACTTTCTTTAGGCACTGTGGGATCGACAACGAGAATACTCTAGGTAGTTGGCCAACCGCTGCCCAATCTTAACGAATTCTTCTATTCACTTTGCCCTTGAAGTCTTTACAATTACTGGCTAAGCTAAAATTATTTTTGAACAACTTCGAGAACAGCACTGTGCACCACAATCGGTTCTGCTTGTATATTTTCATTGAACATGACTTTGGTTTTATCCAAGTTCATCCGTTGTAGAATCCAAGTTACAGAATCATCCAGATCATTCAGATCTGTCGTAGATCCTGCAACATCTCTGCCATGATGACGTTTGATAATGAATTTAGTTAAAAAACAAGTTATTGTGGAGGGAACAGGTCTCATATCCCTCCGACACAAAGGGAGGATCCTCCGACCAGGCGAGGTGATCATGCCTAAAGGGCCACGGCCTAACGGTTGATGTTGGGATGTTGTATATATGCTAATTGCCACGTGAACCTCTATTTCGCGATACAGGTTTAGTAGTTGCTTCGTAGTTCGTCACATTCATACGTTTCGTACATACTTCGTAGTTCGATGTATCTTCGGTAGATGGCGCTGTTGTATATTTTTGTTTGCGCTATAATGTGGAAGTCGCCACATTATTTATAATTGCCACACACATGTAAACCTGACCAGGTATTTCGTTTGTCGTGTGTACAGACACAGTTTAGAGCGGCAGTGCAGTTGGTCTACGAAAGTCGTGGTCTGTGCCTACCGCAAATAAATTGATGACTTCATTTAACCAACCAATTTCCATAACGCCACATGAGCAAATAAAATCCACCCCCATCTAGCGAAAATTAGCAATACCAACAAAATATAAGGTCTTTCATCCATACCACAAAAATGTTTTTATTTAATTTGCTGATGGTTAAAAGTGACGCTTATGGACACTCATGACCCGTCGGGCCAGCGTGGTACAATAGGTCAAAATTTCCTTTCTAAGGAGAGGCCTAGGTCCAGCAGTGGACTCTTAAAAGCTGTTTATGAGAAGACCATAATGATAACTAAAGAGTCACAAGCGTTTTTTCGTCCGTTGAGTCCTCCCCAGGGAACAGGGCTGCGGTATTCTCTTCTGTAAGGCCATGGTGCAGCCGACTCATTTGTGTCGAAGCATGACTTTTCCACGTAAAGTCTCCTGACGTCGCTCCTCACTTCAAATTAACCTTTCTCCACCTACCATGGCTGCCACCCTAACCAAAGCCATCAGGATCCCGCCCTGAACTTAACTCTGTCTCCATAAATCATTATCCCTGTTAGGGGTAGCGTCTGACTACTTTGAAACTGATGGTTTTATATACAAAATATTACACTCACCTCTAAATAGGGTAGCCCAAGCACTCTACTATACAGGAGGCAAACATATGGCAAGCTGATCACCCGACACACGAAGAATGTGAGCAGCATCATCACGCCGTTGACCAGGTACGCCCTGGATGCCTTCAGCTTCATCCTGGACAGTATACCGCGGAGGGACACGAACGGGGTGGATAGTTCCATCAGGTATACGAAACCGAAGGTGCAGTCGCCCAGGTCACCGCGGAGGTACTACCCATAGACAAAAATTCATCAATTTAATTATCACCACTCTTTTTCATTCCATTGATATCGTGAACGACATCACTGCAAAGAGAAGAAAAAAAATTGTGTGTGTCAGCTCCGACGCAGTAAACTCCAATATTTGGACAAAATATTTTTTAGAACAGTGACATCTATGAAGTAAGGCCAATATTATTACAGAGCGTGATAAACAGTCACATTTTAAATTTAATGAATATGGTACTGAATCATTAATATTACGCTAGATGGCGCTATTTTTGAATAACTATCTAAATTTAAACAAACAACAACAACAAATTAAAAGTTAAGTAATTATTATTTAAATAAAATTGAAATCAGTTTACTTAATAGTTCCATTTTACGTCAATAGAGGTGCTACAGTTGGATTAATTAAATACATTACAGTTATTAGTGTTAACGTTCGAGTTGAAAAGAGACATACTCTATACACGTGTGTTAGTGTATTAAACACTCACAACCAGTGCAGCCGTACCAGAAAACGTAACGAGGTCATTCGTTCAGTAGATTTTACACCTCACATTTTTGTCATACCGGGTGCCTTATATCAAAACGGATTCTTAAAGAGTAAACTCCAATAGAAAAACTTGAAACAAACTCTACACCTACCCACCAACCAATAAAGATTGGAAGGTTTATACGCTGGTCAATTCAGATCCACAACGTCTTAGGGGAAGGGTTCTGCATAGCCAAAAGTCCTATTGAGACCTACAGCAGGTGAGAAGCGTACGTCTGAAGGGTGATTTGTACCGATCACGATCCTCACCAATAAGAATAACAGGGGAGAAGGAAAATCATTTAGAAATTTATGACCGGTAGACGGTAATAGACTGCTAGGTAGTAGAGCCACGCTGATTTCAGTACGAGCGGGCCGGCTCGACCGGGTCAGTACTACCCTCCCACAGAAGACCAACCTAAAGCACCAGCATCCGTGTTGTCGTGTTTCGTTGGTGAGTGTGACACCGGAGGCCCATTGATGCAGGGGTGACAGTTATCGTGGTAACTGTGTAAGCCTTATACTGTCACGATGACTGTCATGCCTTTTACGTCCCCAAGCGGGGTGTGAAGAAGCATCTCACAAGACCGCCATAGTGTGGGTCACCATACTGCATTGTCTGCATTTGCAATGAGTATGGTGACAACAACTCTTGGATTCTATTCATGCTTTCTATCAGCCAGAGTAGAGTCACTTTGGCAGGCTCTTAATATATAAAAAAAAAACTCCTCCGTATGTATTCTTCTTCTAAATGTGAATGAATTCCTTCCATTTGTGAAACGTGACGAAAAAAAGAAAACTTGAAACAAAACCCCACACCAATCCGTCTGACCAACGTGGTATAGTAGGTCCAAACCTCCTTTCTAAAGAGAGGCCTATGTCCAGCAGTGGACTGTTAAAGGCTGATGAGAAGAAATTTAGATAATAATAATTATATATTTAACATTACATGTCTAACTTCATCGTCATTAACATCTTGCGAAGTTTTTACCTTAATCAATTTAACGTACTAATCAATGAATTTTTTTTTTACTAAAAGAGACCCCGCACTAGAAATAAACTCTGTGTCGCACAAAAAACATCCAGACTCGGCACAATACTTTGTGGATCACACAAAGTATTGTCCCATGTGAACCCACAACACTCAGCGCAGTACAGAGCGGCGTGGAGACCGCGTAACCATTTTTTTTTCTTTTTTTAACGTGTGGAAACCCCCTCGGGCCGTCACCCCGCCGTGGTTTACGGCGGGGTGGTGTGTCGGGATCGGACCCACTAAAACCACACGGTGTGCCACTCTGCGCCTGACATAGGAGGGATCCGGGAACAGCTGTTATTACGACATCCAGCCGCTTAAACCACTAGGCCAACCGTGCAGTCATGATGCTCGATTATCATTCCATGTTATTATAATTTTTAATATTTGCAAATTCAACATTAAAAGATAGGTTCTTCTGAAAATTAGCGAAATGCAACATCTTGTGTGTGAAGCACCTGTCGTTTTGACTGAACTAAACTTCTAATTTAATATTAATTTATTGCTCAAATAGAAATGTTACATCGACGAATGTTTCCATTTTTAATAGACTTGAAACCAAAATTAGGCTAAATCACACTAGTGAAGACTAAAGGGTATTAACACACGCACTAGTGTAGAACTAGGCTAAACCTGTGCTTCAGGTGATCGCTTGACCTTAACAAATGTTAAAACTCACCACAATGACCAGAAACCCGAACCCCCCAATAAACAAATGGTGCATGAGTATGACAGGTTCGTGCCTGCAGTAAGAGAAGAAAGATATGGTGTTCTTCTTGACAATAGTTCCGTCTCCTGATGACAGGAGTGAGGAGCCGTTCTTGGATTGCTTGCGTTTCGGGTCCGTGTTCGAGTTCATTTGGACGTGTACCTTGAAATAAAGAAATTTATGAAAATTATTCTGGCCGCTTGTGATAAAAATAGAGTAGAGGAAATAGTGTAACTTCTGATATCTCCCCTCCTCCTCCAGAACCGAGCACAACTTCCTGTTACACACTTCCGTTCCTTTCAAAGCGAGCGGAAACATGTTACACTTCAATAATAATTGACTGCGTCGGTAGCACAGCGGTAGCGAATGCGACTGCTGTGTTTTAGGTTTCGGATTCGATTCCCGGGTCAGATCAAATGATCTGCAAATATTTGTTTCAGAGTTTGGGTGTTTTAATAATAATTTAATATTTCAGACGTTTGACACACCACATCATCTAGTTTCAGACTAAGCAGAGCTTGTGCTATGATAACTAGACTGACTGATAGAATACTTATATACTTTTTTTGTAAATACATACATATTATATATAGAAAACACCCAAACTTCGAAACAAATATTTACAGGTCATACAAACATTTGATCCGACTCGGGCATCGAACCCGAGACCTCAAGTGCAGCAGTCGTATTCACCACCGCTGCGCCACCGAGGCAGAATAGTTAAGTAGTTAATAGTTAAAAAGACAACACTCACACTAAGAATAAATCCTGTGTCGCGCGGGACTTTACATACATACAAGAAACAGACACAAAGAACACCCAGACTCAAGACATTTTCTGGATCACACATAGTGTTGTCCCATGTAGGATATGAACCCACAACACTCGGCGCAATAGAGAGCGGCGTGGCGACCGCTTAAAACACTAGGTCAACCGTGCAATCAAAGTTATAATATAGTTTTCTATGTATAATATGTATGTATATACAAAAAAAAGTTATATATGTATTTATATCAGTTGTTTAGTACCCATAGTACAAGCTCTGCTTAGTTTGGGACTAGATGGCGTTGTGTGTGAGATGTCCGAAATATTATTATTATCATACTAAAAATAATTGCTCTTTCAAGAATATGCTGTTGAGGATTGTGTTTCTGTGTTCAAAAGGCAGTTGAGGCCAAGAGTCTGGAGTACTTTCTTCCTAAGTCTCATACTCGAACGTCTCTAAGAGATCCAGGTGTGACGGAACACTAATACGGAACCATAAACTCTGTGTTTTTTTTTCACAACCAAGCTTTTCAACTATGATAGGACATATCTTGACTTGATTGCCTCGGTGGTGCAGTGGTAGTGTATGTGACTGTTGTGCTTGAGGTCTCGGGTTCGATTCCCGGGTCGGATCAAATGTTTGTATGATAAGTAAATATTTGTTTCTGAGTTTGGGTGTTTTCTATGTATAACATGCATATATCTTATTATTATATTATACATTTTACTCACGATCGACTGATCGCTGTGTCTGTCGAACCCACACACAGCATCACCATCAGTCAGATTATCACCTTATACTTGTTATGATATTTATTTTTGTATGTGTGTATGTATATAGATTTATATCAACTTAAGTATGTATATGTATGTATTTATGTATTTGTATAAATTTTAGTATATGATAAGTTTGTATATGTCTACTTTTTCTATTCAACACCTGAAACGCACCTACTTCCTATTTTCTCTGCATCACCCAAAGGTTGACTGGTAGAGAATGCCTTAGGCAATAAGTCCGCCTATGTACATAAAGTGCATTATGTATAAATAAATAAAGTACAATTCTTACCATATACATGCTCCATATGTCGTAAAAGAAGTAGGCAGCCCCGAACCAGGCGTAGGCCTCTGACATACAATGCTTAGTGCGGATAAAATCCCTGGTACACGACCATAGGCAGACGACCGCACCAGTGATGCAGGATAGCGCTGCTTGAATCGCACTCACGAACCTGAAATATTTTAAAGAAAATTTAACGTGGTCAAATCTTCCACAAGATTATACATATGTCATAATGGCTTGATTAATCGTAAAGATGTTTGACTAATTGGCCTTTGAGTTTGACTAATCGGTCCAGTCATTTGACTAATAGACTATTTGTCTTATTACATTATAGATGTATGACTAATCGACTCACATATATTTAAGTACGTAGAGCCAGGATGGTTTGAGCACGAACGGACCGGCTCGATCGGGTCAGTACTACCCTCTCACAGAAGACCAATCTAAAACGACAGCATCCATGCTGTCGTGTTTTGTTGGTGACTGCGAGACAGGAGACCCATTGATGCAGGAGTGACAGTTATCGTGGTAACTGTGTGAGCCTTACACTGCCACGATGACTGTCATGCCTTTTACGTGCCCAAGCGAGACGTGAAAAAGCATCTCACTGGGCCGCCATAGTGTGGGTCACCGTACTGCATTGTCTACATTTGCAAAGAGTATAGTTACCATAATTCTTGGATTATATTCATGCTTTCCATTAGACAGTCACTTTGGTAGATACTTAAATAAAAAAAGTAATCAACCTATACTTATTTGAGGAAATATCTATAAATGTTGACTCACAAAACTTTATTATTTGAAGCAACAAGCCAATTGGCTTTTGACTAATCGACTTATAGACATTTGGTTAGTCAACTTGACTATTCGGATTATAGATGTTTAACTAATCGATCTATATGTGTATTTTAGCCATTTATGCATTCGAATATAAATACTTATATATGTGACCTATTATTATATATGTAATCAATTATTTACTTGTTAGTAATATCCAGCACGTCGCCACAGCTAAGCCGGTACTTGTGTCTGAACCGTGCGCCCACGCCGGTGAACAACGTCAGCGCGTTCAGCAACTCAAACAGGCTCATGAAGTAGACGAACCCCAGAGCTGTGAGCGCGCTGCCGCGTTTTATTGTTATCCTGAAAAGCAATATTTAAAATTAATATCTTCAAATTTAATGATAAAAATACGGGTAATTTGAGCCCTGAAATGGTTTTCTTACTAAATTTTTAGATTGCCTAGCATTTGCGTCGTGGAGATCTCCGAGGAGAGGCAGTCACTCCGTGTAAAAAATTTGAGTTCAACCACATCGAAGTTCACTGAAAGTCGACCCAACTTAGTTTGAGCAAATAAGCATTACGGAGTACACCAAATCAATAATATTTAAATTACACTAAAATAAATTACATTTTTTTTTATACTAGCCTATCGAAATGACTATTCTGCCTGATGGAAAGCATAGTAGAATCCAAGAGTGGTTGTCACTGGGCAATGTATTAAGGTAACTCACACTATGACAGCCTAGTGAAATGGTTTTTTCATGCCCCGCTCAAAGAACCCGAGATCGTAGTAGAAGAGAAAGACGCACGTCTTTCTGGTAGTGAATTCTTGGATTAAATTGATTGGCACAGTAAGGAGGAGTCGATCTATTTAATTTCAGAGCTAAAAGTGAAGAGCCAGCACGTGTGGAGTAAGAAAGAAGATGGGATCGATTGGAACAGCTCGTCAGAACACTCTCCATGATAAAGGCGACAGAAGACTACCATAGAGACAAATTCCCAGCATACTGAGCTTATCCTATACTAACAGTTGAGTGTTCTGTAAAGTGGGGAGGGTAAAAATGAAGACTATGGAACGCGCACACCTGTATTTTCTTGGCGCTAAACGCGACTAGATTCTTAGACTCCCATTGAGAGTTGTAGCCAAGAACCAGGTCGAGTGACAAGCTCCTGTCGCTTTACCTCGACGTCTGCTAATTTGGTTATAGGGTATCCAAAATATCACCCAATAACTATGCTATCATTTGCATAGCAATGTATGTCGCCGAGGGCTAATATATCTATATATTAACATAACTAATATACTATTTCAATATTAACAAAATTCAGGCTGAATTTTTTTTTTTAAATGTGATTACGAACTACTGAAACGAAAAGGTAAGTAACTTAACTGTCCAGGAATTCTGAAGAAACACAAATGTTTTAGCTACCTTTGAGGTACCCTCGACACACAAATTAGGGGAATGGGAAGATGTTGGAAACATCGCCAGAAATACTTTAAGAGGTAAGAGAAATATAATATTACTAATATCGCGCGATAAGGACATACAATTTAAATAAAAATCCAAGAACTCACGTCATTAAATGACACCAAAAATAAACCTCAGTTTCTTAATTAATCAGCTTACAATTCTACCAAGCGATATTTATAAAAGAATTCCTTATTGTCGAGGGAAAATCCTCAACATTAATCAAAGTTATAATTGACATTTTCTATTTTAACTCTTTTTGCTATTTCGTTACTCTATTTGAATTTTTTTTTTAGTTGGGATAAATTTGCCGTATTAGTATTTTATTAATTTTCACCAAATATTTAAAATCTAAGCTTCATTCATTATTAGCAGCAACATTTCCTTACGTCGAAATTCTCTTCCGAAATAAATTAAGTTTACGCGCCCAAAAAAACTCAGTGCCATCCAAATATTCAAGGTGGCTATACGTCCGTTCATAGTTTGCGTAAAACTCGTATGTTCGCGATAAGCGTAAGCGACAAACATAAGGGTAGGTTGGGCACATCAGGGGTTACTTTTACTCATTTGAATTCTTAGAAAAAAATAAATGAATTATGTATGAGTTTTATATTGAATTTTTTTACTAATCAATTATAAACAAATGTACGTATTTATTAAAATGGTAACCCTTTTTTAACATAGTAACTGCCTCGGTGACGCAGCGGTAGTGAAGGCGACTGCTGTGCTTGAGGTCTCAGGTTCCATCCCCGGGTCGGACCAAATATTTGTATGATCTGCAAATATTTGTTTCGAAGTCCGGTGTTTTCTATGTGTAATAAGTGTTTATTTACAAAAAAAAAGTACATAAGTATTCTATCAGTCAGTCTAGTTATCATAGCACAAGCTCTGCTTAGTTGGAAACTAGATGACGTGTGTCAAATGTCCGAAATAGTTATTTATTTATTATTTCAAGTAGATATGGAAAAGGTAATACAAAAAACTAATATACAATAAAGAAAATGCAAGGAAAATAAACAAAATTAAATTTCGTAATTTAAAAACATCTGGCAGATCTTTTGTAGGTGTGAAGATGTAGTCGATTTCCAATAACAAACTACGATATTATGGTATACAAGTGTGTGCGCAACACAGGTGCACTCTCTGTTCCCTCACTCTCACAATCCCATGAGGAGATTATATTACACGACATAGAAATCAGGCGCAAGGCTGATAGATAGCTTTACGTGGTCTCTGAAGCAAGGGTATTAAGACCCCAACATCCAAACTTCTCCAAACTCGGGCTGTTAGGTATTAAGTATTTCTGTCCCCAGAAAACTTCAGAATCCTTTTGAACAGACCCGAGAATCGAACCCGAAATCTCTTGATTCGCAGGCGCTATTATTATATTAAATATTTGACAAAATAGATTGTTATTGCGTTGATCTATGACTTTATAGTCTACGTAAGAGATGATCTCATATATTTTTTTTTATGAAGTAAAATAAAAATACTTTGACTTTGTCTAAATTGCTGTTTATTATGTAATTACTCTTCTGTATTTTAAAATAACATGTCATTTATGAAACCCACATTTTCCATTTCACACAAAATGTTGACTTGATTGATTATATCTAAGTTTTCCCCATAAAAATTAATAATTAACTTAGTACTAAAAACGTATCCTTGGACCATGCCCTTTCTCACCGACGAGTCGGTACACTGGTCCGCGACAAAATAACGACGTTGTACCAAGGCGAAGTGTTGATGTATTATATAAAAAACCAAATAAAGTAGATTGATTAGTTTCCAGGCCCTGCCTCGAAAAGCACATGAAGCCGTCTGCGTCTATCCCGCCCCGGTCGTGTCGGATAACCGTCCTATTGGATCGTGAGGAGGGAACAGAGTTTGCACCTGTGCACACTGCACTATAATATCTCTTGTGGTTTATTGTTATTATAATATCTCTTGTTAGTTGGCTTTGCTCCGTTCACGCGACCTCGTCGAGGATTAAAATGCGGCTCAAAAGGGGTTAGGGCAGTCCCCTATTCCCCAGATCTCCAAAAGTAGAGACAAAAACGACGCCTCACAGACCGCCGCGCGGTGTGAGACGCCGAACAATCCCGATCCAAACACCGAGGCGGACTGCGCACAAGCCGCCACTCCCGTCGCTAGTCGTTCGGAGCTGGACCTCCCCAGGTGTCGCCTGGGGTCTCATCTGGCTCGAACTGACCGCCGGAGCCGCGTGAAGAGCGCAACACTACGCCTCTAAACACCAGGCGTACAACGTACAACCACAGGACCTGCCCTTTTCCAAGGGCAGCGGAAGAGGAACCCGCTGGCAGGGGGCAAACAGCCCCGATCCAGCCTCCACGCACCCCTTGCGGGGTGATGTGATGACCTCGAGACCGTGCTTCGTTGAGACCTGCCGCCGTGGTCGAACTCGGCTAACAGGACATCGTCACAGCAACAGTGCGTGTGTCTGTGTGCTTCTAAACGATTATAGTGGGTGTTTAAATCACGAGTTCCCACGCTCGTGGATTACAGTCTTAATATAATGAGAACAGATTGAAAGATGGTTAATCTACGCACGCTATCAGACCTCGTAATCTGCTTGCAAAGCTACGCGTAATGTCAACAAGGATTATGAACAAGTTTGAACAACAAATTAACTTTTTATGTTACTACGATTCTCTTCGCTTAATAATTTGAAGTTTTTTAACGTAATATGTAGTGTTGACATTCCAACTTTTGTTGTTTTGAGAAAATTTAGGTACGAATGTGAAAGGTTTTTGAGAGAGACAACAGGGACATGGGCGTTGCCAGAATTATTTTCAAGGGGATGCATTTACATCCCATATACACTGTTAACTAATATGAAGTATAGAACTTTAATGTTTTCACCTATAAAATGGTTTTTTTTTTATGAAATAAGTTATAAAGTATATTTTGCCGTGTTTTTTTTTTCTGCCAGGGGGGGGATTTATTGTATGTATTACATATTTATTCTCTGTTTTTATGGTAAATCTTGCCCTAAAGTTATAACTATTTCAATAGAAGAAAGATTTTGTAAAACAGTATTATTTTAAACTAGCTGTTAATCGCGATTTTGTCCTCGTGGAATATATATACTGCCCTATTCCAATAAGATGTTGTTTACTATTTCATTGGTTTTAATTGCCTTAAAAGTAGCTTACGTTACTCCTTATAACATGAGCTATATACCAGTAAAAGTCTCATCAAAATCGGTCCAGCCGTTTCAGAGATTAGCCGCAAAAACAGACCGACAGCCAAAAATTTTAAAAATTGATTTTTTGTTATAACTACCGTATATATTGAACCGTATAACCGTGATATTACAAACAGACATTTCATTTCTATGTATTTGTTTGGATAATGGCTAAAGTATTATTTATATTTTAAGAAAAATAATCAATATATTACTAAATTAATAACAAAACAGTTTCGTAACCTATTCTCAGTCTTACTCACTTTCTTTCACAACTATATTTAAAACCACCTAAATTGCGTTAGATATTTACAATAACATGACTCATTTGCAAAATATACCTTCTGTACATAAGAATACAGTCGAAAATCGTACGTGAAGGCTTGTCCTTGCTCATAAGTGCGATAATAACGCTACTATCGACTTTACGGAAAGTGTTTTGGCGAATACAGTGACATGGTTACGGAAATCGTAATTGGAATAAAGATAAGGGTTTTCACTGCAGTGAAAATGGTTGAACTTTAGAGACAGTCGCTAAGCGAAAAATATCGAAATTCAACCGAATCGTAGTTCATTTAAAGCCGACCCCAACCAGCCTATTTGGGTGAAAAATCTCAGAGGATAATAAAAATGGTTCAACTTGGATAATTCCCACATTAGGAATATATCATGTGTCGCGAGGACTTTACAAACATACAAGAAACGGACATAAAGAACACCCCGACTCAGAACAACAACTTATGGATCACAAAACGTGCAGTTCCGTGTGGGTTTTGAACCCACGACACTTGGTGCAGTAGAGAGCGGCGTACTGACCACTGAAACCACAACGCTATTTTTTTTTAAGGGCCTGCCAAAGTGACTCTTCTCTGCCTGACAGAAGGCACGAATAGAATCGAAGTCACCATACCCATTGCAAATGCAGGTAATACAGTAAGGTGACCCACACTATGGCGACGTAGTGAGATGCTTTTTCATGAGGCGCTTGGGGACGTAAAAGACATGACAGTCATCGTGGTAGTGTAAGTTTCACACTCTTACCATGATAAATGTCACTCCTGCATCAATGGGCTATCTGTATGCTATATTCTAAGCAGTAATAATGACCACATTATATTTTCGTGCATTAACACGCACACGATAACTATAAATACATACGACAAAACAGTATTTTCCAAGGTTTAGTAGCTCAAAAATCTGATGGTAAGTGATTACCCCACCTATCTGCAACTCAAGAGTTACAAGTGCATCATAAGCTTTTATCCCCCGTTCCCCTCCACCAAGAATTAGAACGTTGATCGCCAACATTCTCACTCTTCGAAAATCAATGAAGGCAATGTTGAACACTGATTTTCTGTGAGGGTATAGTATTACTCAGATCGAGTCTGCCAATATAATATGCTGAAGCATGGTCCATCATCATCAACAGCCTTTAACAGCCCATTGCTGGATACAGACCTCTCCTTGAACAGGTTTTGGTTTTCATACTGGCCACACGGGTTGGTACTTTTTTGCAGTGATGTTTATCTTGTGTAGCTCCCTCCCTTAGTCGCCTCTTACGACACGCATGGGATGAATATGGGTGGTGAAACTCTGTACGCCTAATCAACACGGAGAACATGACCCTCCCGTAAATGTTTAAACATTATGTTAAGAAATTTGTTCCTCAGAGCAATTAAAAAAGTGACATCATTTGTGAAGATTCATGGCGTCAGTGTACAAGGTGAGACCATAAATCGTAACATCCCACCATACTCTTTTAACTGTGGCTATAGAACGTAAATGTGCTCGTAACTTAACGCATCAATGTACGTACGTAACGATCTAACTATTGTCGTAGATAGCTAGATTGTCTGATGGACAACTTATATACTTTTCTTTTTTATTTACAACCTACCAGAGTGACTCTATTCTGCCTGATGGAAAGCCTGAATAGAATCCAAGAGCGGTGGTCGCCGCACTCGCTGCGAATGACGACAGTGTGATATGGCGACCCACGCTTTGGCGGCCTAATGAGATGCTTTTTCACGCCCCGTTTAAAGGACCCGGGATCGTAGTGGGAGGGAAACACGTGTGCTGGTAATAAATTCCAAGTTTTAACTGATTTGCACAGGAAGGAAGAGCCGAACCGTTTAGTTCGGGAGCGTATGTCTACCATTCTGAAACGGTGACTTCCAAGGCCAACACGAGTTGTCCTGTTGAGAAATTTTGTAAGTATAGAAATATAATTATGGATTGAAAACATCCAAACTCCGAAACAAATATTTGCAGATCATACAAACATTTGGTCCAACCTAGCAATTGAACTTGAGATCTCAAGACAGCAGTTACAACTAAATCGGCGATTATTTTTCAATAATTAGTTATTTAGTAACTAGACGTCTGTTTTACTTACCTGTCTGAAGGGTTGAGTGAGACGACCAGATTCGTAGCTGCAAACAAAGATCCAGCGTTGCAAGCAGCTAGGAAGATCATCGCAGTGCGATTTTTAGTCTAAAACAAAACAAAAACAACTCTTATTACACAATATTTACGTATTTTGAACACATCCGTGTGGTAACGGATTAAGAATACATAGTGTTACCACCCCTATTCATCCCGTGGGTGTCGTAAAAGGCATCTAAGGGAACAAAGTATGCAAGACAACATCATTACAAAGAGAAGGAAAAAACAAACACTATTCCAACCCGTCTGGCCAGCGTGGTATAGTAGGCCAAAACCTCCTTGGTAAGGAGAGGCCTATGTCCAGTAGTGGACTGTAAAAAGCTGTTGATGAATTTGAACACGTGACATGTAGGTAGCTTCCTTCCTAGATTAAGATTATTTGGAGAACAGAACTCTTCATCTTAGAGCGATCGACATCTACCTGGATACACCATAATATACCGATATTCTTAGTTTGCCTTCTTTTTCTTTATATAATTAAGACTGTTTATTGAAATTGGAGAATTGCCAAATTTAAGTGACAGTGGGCACATTACTCACTGAAACGATGGCCGATGGGGTCAAAAAGTTCACGAGTGAAGACCGCGTGTTAAAAGACCCAGCGTGGAAACCTCCCCCGCAAGGTGGCGCGACGTCTGGTTATCCTCACATCAGATTGAAAGAGGTTTAACTTCATTCACTCAGTGAAAGGTAATAAAAGAATTGCTTAACAGCTGTTTTCTGTTACAATGTGGTATCATCCTGGTGATGTGATGATTCCTGGGCTTTTCCGGGAATCATCACATCACAGCAACAGCCTTTTACAGTCCTCTGCTGGACTCTTCTTCTGAGCAAAAAGATTTTGACCTGGCCAGACGAGTTGGTATAGGGTTTGTTACAAGTTTTCCTTCTCTTTGCGAAGATGTTATCCGCCATAGTTTGCTGGAATAGATGTGGTGATGCTCCGTATTCTTAATCCAGATTTTTAACCACCACTCGGAGAACAATTATATTCTTTGTCACATCCCTTTGATTCGGAATGTGGGTAGCGCGTGTCGAGTCTACTTCTGTATACTAATTAAAACCCTTATTCAAGATCTTATGATCTCCAACTGAATAAAGAAAAAGTAAACGAGATTATACTTAAAAAGAACAGTTAAATGTCCTAACGGCATTGGTATTCGCGTTTGTATGTACAATAGTCGACCTCTGTCTAAATTATCTTACATAACTTTGTTATTATCTTTATTAATCTCGCCGTAATTCATCTAATATGTGGATTTAATATTGAAGTTGTTCATGAGTTTGTTACAGAAGATTTTTTTAAGAAAAGCATGCATATAGGAAATTAGAAATAGATAAAAGCGTCCATGGAAGTGGTCACTTGCAATTAGAAGTAAAGAAAGAAAGAAAAAATCATCAGGAAAATTCGCGAGCAATCGATGATCTGTTGCGTCATGTTACATATTAACTCACGACGGTCACCCGACAATGATCGAGACTTCAATTGCCTGACTCACATCAATAAGAACTCAATGATTATATTGGACGGTGCTCGCACTATCATTTTCGTTGTATAGGTTTGTTTGCGTTCAACAAAACTGAACAAACAAGTTTTAAGATAATTTTAAATGAATTTCTCGCCTAAATTGTCATTCATCATCGTCAACCCACTGGGTCTGAATTCTTCACATTATATTTTAAATCAAGGTAATGGGAAATACTGATGTACTCCTAGCCAATTTCGGCCACGGTGGTCAGTCAACGGGACGAGTAAACTGTGCAGAAGATATTATAACGCAATGTGTGCGTAACACAGGTGAACTCTCTGTTCCCTCACTGTCACAATCCGATGCGACCGCTATTCGATACGACCGACAAGAGATCAGGCACAGTACTGACGACTTTACGTGCTTTCTAAGGCACGGAGGTTAAGACCCCACCTTCCACACTTTGGGCTATTACTACGAATGGAAAATTTCTTATTGTAAATTCTTAGCACGCTCTGCAGCCTTAACGAATGGATGGCTTTTGGCATTTTGAGGAGTCGACACGTTAAAATCTGGTGTGGTCTTCTGCATTAGATGTTTTACAACAAAAAGCTCACCTAATCGGTTCATAAACGGACAGAATTCAAGTCCGAAGTAACAAAAAAAAAATTCAACCTAATCGAGTACTGCTAAACAGGTCATCACGATACAGATGGAGTTACTTCCGTATTTATAACATTAGTATACATTACGCTCTACATTAAACTCTGAAGTATATTTTATTACTGTACGGTAAAATTAGGCCAATAGCTTGTACACTGACGTGATACGGGCCAAGGCTGTTCTGAATACGGCTTAATAAATAAATTTGCCACGTTAATAGTTAGCACTATTGTATATATATATATATTGTTTATGGAATAGGAAACACACAGGCAGACGGGTCATGGATACCTTTAACTCGATAGACACAAGTGCGTTACCCCCTTTTTAGTGCCATCTCACCTTCAAAAGTAGAGAAAGAGTGGGTTGTCTACGGGTATCTCATGCATTCACAAATATCCCAAAGCATTCATCCCCCACGTCAATAAATAAATAAAAAATTATTTGTAGACTGAGAACCTTGGTTTTTTTTTACACCTGACACAAGCCATCAAGTCCCAAACTAAGCAGATCTTGTACTATGGGTATTAGACAACTGATACATATACATATATACTTTTTTTTGTAAATACATAAACATTATACATAGAAAACACCGAAACTTCAAAACAAATATTTGCAGATCATACAAATATTTAGTGCGACCCGGAACCCGAGACCTCAAGCACAGCGGTCGCATACGCTACCACTGCGTCACCGAGGCAGTTGGTTACATATTGTCTATGCTTTACATCTCCTTATTATTACGGTGTTAAAGTAGAAAGAGTGAATAGAAAAAATTTGAATTGAATATTACAAATTCTTTTGCAATCGGCCTGCGCTGGATGTAACCTGTGTTTTAGGCAATTGCTTGTCGGTGATTTTAAATACAAGACATTAAATATGATTATTTAAAGTTTTAATATGTTACTAACAATGTTTTAATATTACTAATGTAACTTAATTAAGACTAGTTTACGCAAAATATGTATTACTCATCTATTATTATTATTTATATATATAAAAGAAAGTGGTGTTAGTTACACCACTTAGAACTCGAGAACGGCTGAACGGATTTAGCTGAAAATTGGTGGGGAGGTAGCTTAGAACAAGGAGACGGACATAGGATACTTTTTATCTATGTTTTTTTTATTTTTTTCATATAAAAAATTGAATTGAATAAAATACAAAATCTGCTTATTTATTGCCACTAAGGCGGAACAGAGTTCGCCGGGTCAGCTAGTTTTTAATAAATTAATTGTAGTTAAAAAATATATCATTTTAAAATAGCTGAGACGTTTTCTGTTCGTAATTAAGTTATATATATATATATATATGTATATATTAAATACCCTATACCTAGTAATTCACTATTCCTGATTACCTAATAATTCGAATTTTATGATATAAGGTAGCAAACAAACAGTAGCTAAACAAACATTGGACACGTGTAACTCACTTGTCACAAGTGTCATAAAAATGACATCCCCACTACTACATAAGGTGTCTGCATTACATATTCAATACTTTATTTGCTACTTTGCCAACATGATTGGTATGTATATCTTTGCGAAATAACAGATTTCTAGCACCAACAGCCGTGGAATATAGTGTGGACAGATTGACATCTGGGCGAAGCTATTAGGGTTCCTTTTGTGTCGTTTTGGCCACGGAATACTAACCTATTTAGAGGGATAAAGGAAAAAGGGAATGGTAAGAAAGGGGTATAGCTAATACGGAAGAATTGGGGAATATAAACATTGATCCAAACTAGTTAGAGTCGCATATTATAACATGAAACGAAGTCCAGCCCTCTAAGTGATTCATGTATTTACAAATGATTAGTAAATATGTATGTTTTGTTGGTCAGTTGTTGTTGACGTCACCCGTATCACTTACAAGGTTAGCGATTTAATCACTCTCAGTTTTAAAACACTAAAATTTACATATTACGTAAGTAAAACTAAGATGCAACATTCATCGATTTCCTGCTTTATTTCCAATTTTATTGAGGGTCAGTGCAGAGTGTAATATTGCAAATGATTTGGCTACGTCCGTTATGACTTTATGGCCTAAATTGCAGACGGAACAAAGATAGGTCAATTGTGCAATACGAGTATTGTACTCGTATGCGCTGGACGATTCAGACCTGCCTTAGCTGAAGGATTCTGCAAAGCCATTGTGGCCAGGAGTGTCACCTGGGGCGGGGTGCTGTTTCACCTCTTACTGTGTAGAGCGGTGAGGGGTGCGATAGCGTCTTGCCCTGGGGCATGAGGTGCCCGGGATGTACCTCACTTGTGAGGTACAGCAGGGAGGAGTCTAGAAGCCGGTAAGTCGAGGTAGGCCGCCGCGGGATTTTGTCGGTCTTCGTCCCTCCGGAGGGTATGGTGGGAAAGCATTCATCGCGTAAAAAAAAAAAACAAAAAAAGGTCCTGTTATGAACTGCAATATGTGAAAAGCAATCGTCTGAAATATGATTGGTCAAGATCACGGTCGTCAGCATTGAGAATAACAGGAAGAGAAGTAGGTTTATTTAGAAATATATGACCAGTCGATAGTAATAGACTTGTCCTCTGTTAGGTAATAACAAGTTGGTTAAATGTCTCCCTCTGTGCGGTGACAGATTAAGAAGACAGTGTCACCATCTCAATTCATCCCTGAGTGTCGTAAGATATGACTAAGGTAACAGCAAAAAGAAAGAAAATTTGAAAAACCCCCTTTTTTTAAACGTGTGGAAACCCCCTCGGTCCGTCATCTCACCGGGTTTACGGTGGGGTGGTGTGTCGGAATCGGACAGACTAAAACCACACGGTGTGCCACTCTGCGCCTGATATAGGAGGGATCCGGAAACAGTTGCTATTATTACATCCAGACAGTCACATTTCGCTGGCATAGCCTTAATACCAATTTATGTAAAAAAGGGATACTTATTGTTATATTTTAAGTTTTATTACTGAATTATCAAGAGTATTACTGAATATATGCTTAATACATTCTAGAATTCTCTGGCCAGTGTGGTATAGTTGGCCAAAACCTTCTTTAGAAAGAGATGCTTATATTTAACAGTGGATTACAAATGGATGATGTGAAGTTGGTAAAATTTGGTGTATGCGGTTTAATATACCTCTGTCGACCCCTTCGATGACAAAAAACGTGAATGTATGTACTGATATATCTTTGATAGTCTTCGTTAACTATGTATTTACATTAAATAATTAAGTACGCCCTAAGATTGTCTGATACAAATATTTTTTTACGATAATTTGACGTTGTTTTGTGTATATCATTGTTTTTGTCAACTATATTAATGACTTATCTTTTATTTACTTTATATCAAAACGTATACAAGAAATTGATGTTTACATTAAAAACGGGTCGATGTAAACAAACAATAAAATGAGCCAGTTTTATCCATTGTTACTAGCAATTCCGTGTCATAGTGTTGCATACTAAGAGTAGCTGTTCCATGCCGGGCCTCGCTGTGGCATATTGTGATTGCACTGATGAGAAGTAAGCAACAAAACTATCCCAAAAATAACTATCATTGTTAATATCATTTTCTTTCAGAAAGGAAACTAATAATCTACAATACAACATGAAAACGTTATAAAATATCCACCTTTGTGAGATACTGGCATCTGAGCTTCGAAGATCCTGTCAGACATTACCAGGTATCCCACACACACCGAGTCGCAAAATATTGTGAAACTATGTAAAGCTATAAGTAAATCGTCAAAAATATAAGTATTCAAAATGAAAGTTGGGCTAGGATGTAATGAGAAAGTAATGTAAGTAACCTTCTCTATCTCCTAGTGAAAGTCCCATTAAAATCGGTTCAGCGTTTCCAGAGATTTGTCAACAAACAAACAGATAGACTGACAGACAGACAAAAATGTAGCTTATGTTTTAGTATCGTGTTATGAGTTGGATTTACAAAACAGAGATTTGCAGAGAGCATTTGGAAAACATAGTTTTTTTTTTATATTACAGACAGACACTTCAATTTTATTTATATGTATTGATGTACTGATATTAAACAATGGTCCAATAATACGGTTACCTCAATACAGGCTCAGTCTAATTTAGGTCCGGATGTTGTAATAACAGCTATTCCCGGATCTCTCCTATCTCAGGCGCAAAGTGGCATACCGTGTGGTTTTAGTCGGTCAGAATCCGACACACCACCCCACCGCAAACCCCGGTTGGGTGACGGCCCGAGAGGTGTCCACACGATAAAAAAAAGACTCTCGTCTAATTTGGAATCAGCCGGCTGTATGTGATATGAGGAATGACAGTTCAAGTTATAATGGTAAGTACGTAATACCAGAACGATCTAGTAAGAAGTATGTTATCAAAATGTAGTCAAGAAATCATTGTAATACTGTTATTGCAGTTTTATTGTTATTGCCTACTTTAACACATTATTTGTTTTGATAATTCAATAAAAACAAAAGCTAAAGATTGCAATAAAAATACAAGTACACTTGATTAGATAACTCTTCATTACGTACGACGTATATACACTAAAAATATTTATAACCGCAATCTTTACATTGGTTTAGGCAGTTTAGGTAAGTTCTTCTGCCACAGGAGTTACCTCTGGCATCTCAACATTGATCGTTCTCATCGTCATATATTTGTTGGGTTCGATTTCCACCAGAATTAGAAAGAGCTAGCAGTGAAAATCGCTAAACACTAGACGATGGTGGACGAAGGACGAGAAGAGTAAATAATTTATTACCTATTGTTTTCAACGGTTACCATTTCTTTTACAGATGGCTATTGCTCATCTTCAACGCATCTGTATTGGCAATATCCCTTACCTAAAACAGGAATCCCTTGCAAACAGTGCCTTTCGTAATTATCTCCAATTTGCTCATGTAATTCCTAAACTGCTCGGATTCTGGCAATACGTTTGCCCTCTACAACATAATTGCGACTTAAATAACATGCTGTGGCGAATTCCACATTATAGCACAAACAAAAATATATAACAGCGCCATCTAGTGAAGATACATTGAACTACGTAGTATGATGAACTACTAAGCAACTACTAATCCTGTATCGCGAAATAGAGATTCGCGTGGCGATTAGCATATATACAACATCCCAACATCAACCGTTGGGCCGTGGCCCACCAGGCATGATTATCTCGCCTGGCCGGAGATCCTCCCTTTGTATCGGAGGGACATGACACTCGTTCTCTCCACAATGCCACAGCTTATTCATTCGAGCACATAGCCATGAGTCTATGTTTATGTATTTTATAGTGTGGGATCATGAATAGCAGCCCAGAGCTTGGAAGTTGGGGTATTAACCTCCATGCCTCGAAGCAGGTAAAGCCGTCGGTCCTGTGCCTGACCACTCCTGGGTCGCGTCGGATAGCCATCCCATTGGATTATGAGAGTGTTTGCGCACAAACTTTTACATTATAATAATTCCTAAATGGTTGGTTGTTCTCCGTTGAGATTGGCTGCCGTAGCCGAAATCGTGCTAGGAAGGATCTGGATGTCGTAACAGCAGCTGTTCCCGGATCCCTCCTATGTCAGGCGCAGAGTGGCACACCGTGTGTTTTTAGTCAGTCCGATTCCGACACACCACCCCGCCGTAAACCCCGGTGGGGTGACAGCCCGAGGAGATTTCTAAACGTTAAAAAAAAAGCCGAAATCGTCCGGGAGTACATTGTTTGAGAGCAAAGGTCAATTACTTATAGAAATGACTTCATAAACTCAAAGTTTAGTCCAACTTCTACTAACACACACATATGTACATAGCTTAACACTGACATAAATCAGTATCGCCTACACAAAGCTGCAAAGCGATGCATCGAAGGATAACAACTCAAGCTAATGTTATCAACAATATCTTAATGTTAAACAATATGCAACCGTCCAAGACCTGTGACCCATTCATATCGATAGTCAAGATATAATATCATCGAAGCTACGTTATCAAACTAATAAACTGCAACATGACAAGATAAGTTTTCAGCGTCGGTTCATCCAAAATACAGATAAGCAAATTTTCGCTCCACGATAATAAACAACCATTCTCCAAATGATCATTTCGGGAGGGTTTGTATTTCACTGGGTTATTGTGCAACAACAGTAATAAAGTGCAAATCATCCAAATGATGAGGATTAAAGATTTCAGAAACTTGTAGTTCAGAAATCGTTCAATATCTCTGAGCCCTCCCCTTGGTATTCAAGCAATAAAGTATCATTATCTTCTCCCTCCCCCTTCTCTCCATTGCGTATCTGATTGAACTATCTTCGTCTATATCTATCGTGTCATTATAAAAACCAGGATTCATTTAATCAACCTAGAAACTTCATAGACAGCAATCAATACTTGCCCCAGGGCTTTTAACTAATTACAAATTACAATTATTTTAGGTGTCAATTCAACTTGTCATGCCCAGCTATAAATAAATAACTTGTAAACAATACCACCGATAACAATAAGTATTTCTTATAATATTTATGTCAAATATGATAACACGATAGTATACACCACACATACTTGGATGAACTGAATTAAAATAATAATAATAAAAACATCAAGACCCTAGACAATCGCGAGATATACAATCTCAGAGAATATTTTTTACAAATTTATGTTAGAATACACATCGCAATGTATTTAGTTACAGTGGATACCGGTTTTACCTCAGTCGCTCTGGCTAAATGCAAACCTGTAGTACTAATGATCGCATCGAAGTATGGAAGGGCAAAGAACTTCATGGTCGGTTTTATCGGGCCCTAAATGGATCTGATATACACTTTAAAGCAAATTTTGGCTATGATACGGTGATCACTTCAGAGAAACCGAAAGTTTTGTTTGTGTGATTATGGACGAAGTTATCATGACGAATAACTATTGGAAATATATACTGAAAGATGGTACTGTTGACATCTGTAGATCATATCAGCGTCCTGAGGAAGCTATCAGGCATATTATTGTTCTCGTCTTGCTAACAGTGAATATTTGCACAGGCACATCCAAACAGCCGGCATTGTGCACCAACAACTTGGTTTTTAATGCCATCTTGTGAATTAAGAAGTATCATAGCACAGTTCTAACCCGACCCAGTTCTCGAAAATGGTCGTGCTACGATGTATTGAGAATGATTTATTATCATAGACAGGACTATAGTTGCCAATAAGCCTGATATTGTGGTGAAAGATCGATTAGAGCGCCGCGCAACGATTATCGAAATCGAGATTCCTCATGATAAGAATTTCGTAAAAGTTAAAAAAGAAAAAAAAAACAGTAGCAGTCGTGGGACTGCCGATAGAAGTGAAAACGGAACTATTAAGTTGAGAGTAATTAAAACTATATGCAAAAATTATATGAAATTTTTTATGTTTCATATATAGCTATATATAATATATAATATCATATATAATATATAATAATAATAAATTTCATATATAATATATAATATCATATTCTCCATAGCTATAGATATACTATTATCATTAGCATGTCGGTGACGCGAACCGAGGATTTTACCCTCTACCAAAACGCTCAACGCGCCTAAAGAAGTTTTCACTTCAATATATAAAATTTTTGGATTTATCTGACGAGTTTATCGATATGTGGAATGTGGAGTCGATGATCATTGTTCGGATATCGTATTTGCTCACGGACTGATAGCCAAGTATCGACCAATGCCGTAAGAGGGTCCGGTTAGAACTAGGCTGGATCAAGGGACTGATGCAGAAGACAGTCCTCGTTGACACAGCCCGTATAGTGAGTAGGTTCCCGTATTTGTAGCCCCATCGGTGTCTTGGACTTTATATCCGAAGTCGGTATTGCCTATTTTTTATGTTTTTAAGTATATATTTTTGGTTTTCTTTTTTATATAATTACCGTTGTAATAATTTTTTTTTGATACATTAAAAAATGTAAAAAAAAAACATAATAACATTTATTTCGGTTACGAGGTACATTAATTTACAATGTATTTATTATTATATTTATAAATAAAATACTTTTATTATTTACCTGAACTAGATAGAATCTGTGTATAGGATTGGCAAATAAAATTCAGAATGGCAGAATCCTGTTTCTCCAGAAATTTAGGAAAAACTAGAAGAAGAAACTTCAGTGTCCAAGTCCCGGCGCAGTGTCAATGCGAGAAAAATCTTAAAAATCACATGGCCCGGACTCTCCCGGAGTAAGACACCTAAAGTCAACCAATATCAGGATTGGAATGCAAACACCACACTCTCTTGACTCCTGTATTACTGCGATGGTGTTCCTCGGAAGTCAGAAACCCAAATGGATTTGCCACTCCTCACCAAAAAACAATTGGAGTAGAGGATCGCATTTCCTTATTGAACATCCATATTGCTCCGTTATGAAAGTACAGCCCAGTTAAAAGTGTTTATGAAATATCTCATAAACGTATGAACCATGTTTTACTTTTTTTTCTATAAAATGTGACTTGAGTGTTTTAACTATATTCATAAGGATTTGACGGACATTGTAATATTAGATGCGAAGAATAAAAGGGTAATTAAGTACACTAGGAAAGGTAACGGTGGTTTAAGCATTAAAATGGTAAATGGTCATTAAAAAATATTAATAAGTACTTGGGTGATGTACAACTGGAACACCTACAAAAGTAACAAGCGGAAAGAATACATCACAAGATACAGAACTCAGCATGTTAATATCACAGCTTAATTTATACAGAATAAAGTTTGTTTTGTCGAACGCGCTAAGTTCAGGAACTACTAGTTCAAATTGGAAAAATTTTTAGTGTAGAATAGACCTACGTCGGGGTTCCAGGGATTTCCTTTCTAGGGTACACCTGGTTCCCCAGCTACTGGTACCTGCTGGTTTTTGGTCGGTTCGAGTCCGATACAACCACCAGTAACTGATATCCGGGGGATTTCAGAACAGAAAAAAAAAGTGTAGCATAGACCATTTATCGAAGTACACTACAGCCTTTATATGATGAATAGAAGTCGGATGTGACCAATAGGAGTCGAATATCAATGATTTTTGTTAAGGAGAAGTGATATTTTTTTGTGAGGGTTATCTATTCTGAGGCGACTTTCTTGAAATTCTTTTACTTAATAATATATTTTAGAGTGTACTTCCGATTCGCAATATTATTAAATTCGTGAAACGAATTTTTGAACTTACAACAAACATTTATTAATTATTATCAATGGTATGGACCACGCGAGGGAAGGTGGTTACCGTTGATCAAGGACACCTGACACTCAGAGTCAAAAGTGTAATTTTGAGTTTGAATTCTTCTAGAGGGTTTGGGCTCTAGTGGTCCTTTCTTATGGTGGTTATTTTGGACACGAATCGATCAAAAACCGCCCGTCGTTTCGGGTACTAGTAACGGGGGAACCAAGTACACCCCAGAAAAGAAATCCCTGGAACCCAGATGTGTCGCGGGCCAGCTACGGTTTGTGGATAGCCCCCTCTTGTGAGGCTGTGGTGGCCTCACTTACTTAATGAAGGGAAACAAACGGACTACTTCACACCGTTCTTCTGCGAGGCTATGGTACCAAACCGGTCGAGCCAGCAATTGTGTCAAAGCAAGGGCCACGGCCTATGTTGAACATTGTTGTTGCAACATTTGAAAACGACAGTCATTTTTAGATAAATACTAATGTAATTGATTCTTAGATATATACTGTCACCTTGGTCTAGCATTAATGCGACTACCTATCAAGAGGTCTTGGATTCTATTGCCATGTCGGGTGAAAAGTGTTGTTCGTTTTTTTTACAAGAAATTCCTAAAAACAACCCGAAAAATGGAAGTCTGGCGATGTTTATGTCCGCGGCTCGAAGAGCACGTTAAGTCGTCGGTCGCGGTTGTCATAAGCATCTGTGGTAATCGTTATTAGGAAGTCATCACCCTCAAACATACTGACAACTACTTCAACTTTTGAATTCAGTTTGCCCTCAGGTTTCTGGAGGTTCGATGGCAGTCGTTCCGTAGAAAAATTCTTATTCAGATTAACAGGTTGAACTAGTAACCCGCTTCAAACAATCTTCGGAATAGCAAAAGCTAGGCAGTTGATGACTAGTGTAATTGATTCTTAATGACAGGAAAACATCTAAATCATTTTACAGTACATTTTGAAACGTACCGCAAAATTATAGCTATAATTATTACCAACAAATGTTGTGACCTTCCTAAACATATAGTGTTATTGATTTGACATTGGTGTATTGGCAAATTACTATAGAGAAGTATTTACAGGGAACTGGGTTCAATGGGACTTAGATAAGTGAGAAATCTTCGTTGCTGGAACTCATGCTGTGGTCCCGACGCTTTAGCACTGACATAAGTCAGTTGTCTCTCTGTTAGTGTCCTATTACCGGTAGTGTGATGTATTACAGCGTGAAGAAATTTGTTTACTACAAAACAAGTCATAGTGAATCAACCTTTAAAGAAAAACGTATGCTGTCGAGGACTTTTTTTTAGGACTTTAAAAAGGGAAGAATTCTTTCCGACATTATTTTTGTCTAACTATAACCGTTTACACTGTGTACGCACTGGAAGCCCTCAAAAGGAATAGTTTGAACCAGTTTTGTCAATATTTTTCATTGATACTTCGCTATTTTGGATCGTAGCTAGATGTTATATAGCCTATAACCTTCCTCGATAACTGTACTATCTAGTACTGAAAGAATTTTTCAAATCGGATCCGTAGCTCCTGAAGTTAGCGCGTACAAACAAACAAACAAACTATTCAGCTTTATAACATTAGTACAGATTTGTTCTTTCGATTTTATCGTCCTTATTACCTTTATAATTAAGACAATGAGTATATTTTAACTAAAAAGGTAAAAATATAGACTCGGTAAAGACTATCTGTCTGTCTATCGGTCTATATTTTAAAAAGTACTTTTTCTAAAAAAAATTCATTTTTTATAGGCATTGTGTACATTGGTACACAAATCCAAAAATCGATTGTAAACATCAATTTATCACCTCTCCAATTCGCACTACGATTATAAATTTCTTTCTTTACTACTTCTTAGTTTACCCGCAAATTTCGCACTTCGTTAATCAACAGACTAACCACCACTTTTAGTTTTGTTTTGCTATCAACTGGAATATTATTTAAAAACTGGCGAAACGAAGGCCCATTGATGCAGGGGTGACAGTTATCGTGGTAACTGTATAAGCTTTACACTGGCACAATGACTGTCATACCTTTTACGTCCGCAAGCGGGGTGTGAAAAAGCATCTCACAAGGCCGCCCTAGTGTGGGTCACCATACTGCATTGTCTGCATTTGCAATGAGTATGGCGACCACAACTCTTGGATTCTATTCATGCTTTCCATCAGGTAGAGTAGAGTCACTTTGGTAGGCTCTTAATATAAAACGAAGGTTAGCAATATAGCTGATACTTCCAAAAGACAGACTAATATATTTCGTTTCATTTTTTATATTAAGAGCCTTACAAAATGATTCCACTCTGCCTATTGTAAAACACGAATAGAAATTAATGAGTTGTGGTCACCTTACTCATTGCAAATGCACACAATGCGACGTGGTGACCTACACCACAGCGGCCTAGTGAGATGCTCTTTCACGTTCCGCTGGGAACATAAAAGCCATAGTAGTCATCGTGGCAGTGAAAGACACAGACCACTGTACCCGATAACTGTCATCCCTGTATCAATGGGCCTCCGGTCTCGCACTCACCAACGAAACACGACAGCACGGATGCTGTTGCTTTAGGTTGGTCTTTTGTTAGAGGATAATACTGCACGGTCGAGCCGGCCCTTTCGTGCTGAAATCAGCGTGGCTGTTATACATACAAGGTAGTACCTTGTATGTATAACAGTTACATAATTCGTTATTTTATTTATTAATCACAGCTGTTTAGCTGAAAACCCCTCTGGGTAAGTGGGTTACTGTTGTAAATGAAAAAAAATCGTAGATCCCTTAATGTTCCAGGTATCTAAAGAAGCCTAGTTCGAGTTTATTTCACATCAACTCGATCGTCATGGTGAATGCGTTCGGAGTCGCAACTGGCCCGAACTGAATTCTACACCAATCGGTAATCAACCTAAATAAAAACACACGATGTGCCAATCTGCATCTGAAACGGGACAGACGCTATTGCGGGAAGACACTTGGTGTGCCTTTGTCTGCTCGCAATAGCGTGGGCACTAACTTTGGATAAAACTAACGACAGCGACATCCAGGCACACATAGACAATTGAAATGACAATTCAAAGTAAGTAAAACCTGTTACGGGCTTACGTCACGAACACCTGTTATAAAAATCGCATTATACCTATGTCTACATGTATTGGTTCGATTTTTTTTTATTTTGGCACAGGAAGGCAAACAAACAGACTGTGTTTTACTGCACCTAATTATTTAACTCGAGACTGCTGAGTAATTTCCGAACCAAAGGAATCGAATTTTATATACTAACAATATAAACTATTCAATAACACTTCCATTCTTTCCATTCTTATTTACCTAGCAGTATAAATACTTCGAGCATCAGATACGCGACTTCCGAATTAAAAAAAAATTACAATTCAATTCAATAATTACAATTCAATTCTACTTTAAAAGGATTTGATAAGTTGCCAATGCTACTTCAGTTTATCAAATAACCTTCACTTTTAAAAATATATTGAATAGCTAGACCAGAAAAAAAAATAACCCAAGTAAAAAGCATTTAGAAAATAACTATGATTCACAAGCTTACTGCCTACTTAAAGTTATGCCAAGTTAGTAATTATTGTTAATTTACTAAAGCAGAGTCATAAATACACAGATCAATGCAAACAATAATTAATAAAAACAACATTTTTTTTTTTTTTTTTTATAGAACACTCACTATGTATATTCCTGTGTCAGGATGGACATTACAAACATACAGTAAACAAGCCCAATTTATAGATCACACAAAGCATTACTGTGTAGGGTTTGAACCCACAATACTCAGTGCAGTAGAAAGCAGTAAGCAGGTAGTTAAAAAGCCAACTTGACCAAGCTTTGCACCGGTAGCAGAACCTACACATCATCATACCACATAACAATCCTCTGCTGGACATAATTCTGTCCTAAGCACGAAGGTTTTGGCCTACTATCCCACGCTGGCAAGATGGGTTAGTAAAAGGTTTGTTTGAAGCCTACACATCTATCTATATATATAAAAGAAAATGGTGTTAGTTACACCACTTATAACTCAAGAATGGGAGAACGGATTTAGCTGAAAATTGGTGGGAAGGTAGCTTAGAACCAGGAGACAGACATAGGATACTTTTTATCCCGTCCCGGGTTTAAGTAAAAAAAAATTTGCTTATTTATTGCCTCTAAAGTGGAACAGAATTCATGGGGTAAGCTAGTATGGTATAAATTTTTTTTTTATTATTGTATACTAATATTATAAGATATACATAACTGCTATAATTTTATTTAACTTCATTTAGAATAATTCTATAACACGTCATTTTCTATGATGCACATCAGACCACATGGGAGAGCAAAGTGGTTAAGATTAATTATGAATTGGTTCTTAAGACTAGGGAAAAAGAGAGTGGTGGTTTTCTTTTTTTTTAAAAAGCCAACAGCTGCACTACGAATAAATCTTGTGTCACACCTTGTGACACAAAGAACACCCGGAGTCAAAACAAAAACTTGTGGATCATACGAAGTGTTGTACCATGTGGGGGTTTGAACCCACAAGACTCGGTGCAATAGAGAGCAGCGTGGCGACCGTATAAACCACTAGACCAACCGTGCAATCATTGAATTGAAATTGAAGCTATAGCAAGTACTGCTAAAGTACCTGATTGTCATCAGAAAGATATGAAGAGAGATAGATGATGCTATTGTCAAATAGTGGCATACAGACAGGGACTTGATGCTAAATAAAATATATTTATATTACTGTAACTTATGATCATAACCGAAATAATGTCTAGACTATTATTATTTCGCTTTCTGCAACTGTTTTCATCATATTGGGTACCGACAAAGTTCCCAGGCAAAATGATCCATTTCAACATCTTCAAAAATTATAACAACATTTCATCTAGTTCATGAAATAAACAGTATTTCACAATCTGATAAGTTCTTGTTGTAATTTATTGCACTCAGATACAAGGATTAAAAGAATTGATGTGTTCGACTTAATGTTATGATGTAATAATTAATTTACATAACAAATATCCTAACCCAGAAGGCAAATAAAAAGTACCATCATTAAAAGCTAGTCTATGACCTAAATTTAAATAAGTTATCTTTTCAACACCTTCTTATTAAAAAAAAACTGTAGCACTCAATTCATCTGTTGCCAAAAGACACTTGTCCCAGACAAAACAGTTTATGTTTATGCGCTTCTTGAGTAAAAGTTTTCGCTCTAAATAATTACGTTTAATACATATTTATGAAAATAATAATCATAGTGTTGACTGCTGCATGAACTCAGTATTTTCTCAGTGTTGATATAAAAAAATATAATCGCGTTAACTTGCATTTAAGATTCAGTTCTTGTAAGTAAATACATCCTCAATTTCTTGCGCATATTTTCGTAAAACATCAAAAAAAATTACAATTATTTTTATTAATTCAAATATTGGAAATGTCTCTAAATATCTTTATTTCGTTGGCTGACAAAAATTATGCACATGTAAATTCATTATTGTAAATAAAAGCACTTAATTTGAATTTTATATATCAGATAAATTTTATTTTATTTGGGAATGAAAGCTAATAATTACTAGTTACGAAAATAATAATGCCCTTACCTTTGTGACCGCTGGCTCCATGACTTGGTTGAACATATCAACATACATACTGAAACTTTAAAACATTGCTACCAGAGTGTATGAAACCCCAATATTAAATAAATTCTAATAATTTTCGCAAATTTTCGGCATTCGACAATTTCCACGATTCTTCTATTTACTAGAACAACCACAGACAATCTAGAAATTCGATATGACGTATACCATAAAATAGAGATTTTAGTGCAGTCCACAATCTAATTTCATTTTTCATCACAATATTTTTAAAGAATTTGCAAGTGCCAAATTATTGTAATGGATGGTGTAATCAGAATACTTTATTCGAAAGCTTAAATTTAAAATTTATTTTTTTGAGATCAGTAGTACTTCTGTGACTGTGCAAATTTAATCCTCCAAAAAAAAATACGAGGGTAGATAGTTATAAAGTCGTTAGAACAAAATGGTTTTGTAGTTCTTTATTTTAAATTTTCAATTAACACTTTCATTGTTACACCGTCGCTATTTTACAATATTTAAAAGAGTTTCAGTACTGTAGTGATCATGGAGTTGGCTGCAGTAGATAGAGTAAGTATTAATATATATAAAAATTGTTTATTGGTGTCAATTATGTTAATAATCTGATATGTGCTTATTTTTTGGTTTAAAGGATGTCAAGAGGCATAATAGTTTCACAAGCCCTAACATTAAAAGAGCACCTGTGGCCAAAAGAGTAGGTCGAGAACGTTGTCACAGCTATCACGCTCATACCCCAAAAACCTCCAATAATGTGCAAAACCCTATTAATGTACCTAAGGTAAGAGTTAGTGCAGTAATATTCTTTTTTGAACAATAATCATCAATATTTTCAAGTTTTAAACATGAAATTTTCTTTAAGTAAATGGACTAACAGTTCAGTCACTACAATGTGTTTCATGAATGCATCATTAAATGTTTAATTTTGACAGTAATTTGACAACTATATGGTGCGTTCAAAAATAACGTGAAAATAAATTAATTTCAACTGCGAAAAATGCTTACAAACTCATAAATATATGTTTTAAATGCAATTATAAATTCTTACAAAATTAACTTTGCATATTGGATAGTTTTCCTATTTGTTATAAACATTTAAATCAAGATTATCATCACTAAAAGTAGTGGCTGCAGGCATTACCAAATATGGAGTTTGCTCGTTTTCCCAACCGTCCTCCCTTCGATCCTTAGTAGCTCTCAGTTTTATTTTCTTTTAAATAACTGTGTTATATTCAAATGTTTTCTTTGCATTTTTAAGCATAATAATAATTATTTCTTCTTTTTAAACAAACGTGAGTTAAAGTTTTCAATATTAAAATCGCAGTGTCAAAATATAGGTCACAGTGGCGTATAGGTTATCTTCTGAGTGAAATAATCGGATAGTTGTTGTTTGTTGTTAACGGGCCACTTTTCGCGTTACAGATGTCGTTTAGGGTGGTGCGCAGTTCCAAATTTCGCCACGTTTATGGGCAGGCCCTTAAACGTGAGCAATGTTATGATAATATACGAGTGTCAAAGAGTTCTTGGGATTCGACGTTCTGTGCGGTGAATCCTAAGTTTCTGGCTATAATCGTCGAGTCTGCCGGCGGAGGCGCCTTCATAGTACTGCCACACAATAAGGTAAGTTAATTTAATTTAACAAAGTGTATATTTCTCACAGATCGAAGTATAAAATCTACTTATTTCTGTGCCTCTAAATTTCCATTGAATATATTATATTAAGACGCTTAGTCATACTATACCGATTTATAAATAACTACTCCTGGATAAAAAAGTATTTTACCATGTAAACTTTTTCAATTACGAACCTCATTTTAATTATTGATAGTAATTTATTTCTGAAACTCAAATTTCGTCTAGTAGGTGACACATTTAGCCTTAGAATTTTTCCTTTGACTTATATCTTCATTAAAATTATTGTGGAATATTATTTTTTTATTAAAATAAGAACTTTCACAATGTATTTCTCCGAGTTATTACAATTTTAAGTGATTTTTTTATTTATATTTTTATTTCTTTAGTACTAAATTAAACTTTTTGTATATTCATATTAACATCAGTATCATATATAGTAGAGTATGAGTAATCTTTAAACCAATAACTTACTTAAATAGCCATAAATGGACATGGCATGAGATATGGTATCACACTTGATGGTAGTTTTTAGTTTGTTTAAACAATCTGTAACAGTACTACAGGGTATTAGCCTCTCCTTACAAAAGAGATTTTAGCACACAATAACATTGACCAGATGAGTTGCTCGAAGATTTGACTTCTCAAAATTTGACATTAATTCTTAGTAGTATCCTGTTTCATCAACAACCTTTAACACTCATAGACCTCTTAGTATCCTCACTAAAACCTCCTGATTTTGACTTACTATGTCATTCTGGCCAGACGAGTTGCAAGAGGGTTTGTTTCAAGTTTTCCTTCTCTTTTCAGCGACATTGTCTTGCGTAGTTTTCCTTCCTTAGTAGCCTCTCACAACACCAATGGGAAGAATAGCGGTGGGACACTCTGTATTAATAATCTGTTACCACATGGACAGCATCCCATTTACAGTGCTGTGATGGTGTAAAGGTTTCTCTTGGAAACCTGTTTACCTAAAAGACATCAAAGACGGTTACATTTTGCAGTAATCTATTAAAGACAAAATTAGGTGAATATTTAAATACTATTTCTTAAATATTTGTCTTCTAAATTTAAAAAATAATAATAATATTACAGTTCTCAACAGCATGTAGAATATAAATGTCTGTTAAAACAATCTGAAATACCATTAATATTAAAACATACATCTCATAAATTTTACACAATATCTTCTTTCATGTGATTATTACTGTCTTATTTCTGACTTCTTAGTTATTACTTATAATAATTCTTTTTGACGTTTTCTGTTATTTAATTTATTTTTCTTCTCTATATCTCTATGTATTCATACTCATCCTATATATTTACAAGTTGGTCTTCTCTATATGTTCGGGCAATACACTCTACAGACCATCAGGTGATTAAAATCTAATTATAATCCATGCAACACTTGCCCTTTTATTTCCATGTATTGTTATTGTTAGATTTAACGGACCTTAAGATAACTATGTGCATGCAATTTTTAAAAAATGGTTTGAAACATAAAATATTTGGCTAACTTATTAAGTATTCTAAAATTACAAATCTTATTATTTTTAATGCAGGCAAAGAATTCTTTTTGCATAATATATATGTAAAAATTTCATATTTTGTTTCTTTATCTATAAATTTCCTTCAAATGCAACTTTTCTAATTATTTAATTAACAAAGCAGTTATCAAAATTTTCACAAATCTATGATATAGCGTTAATCTTAATAATGCATTATCTTTCAAATCCTACAAAAATTTCATGAACAAGTGACCGTTTTATGTTGATTTTATTCATGAATGCTAATGTGGTTCTGATTCTAAATTAAACTGAAATTAGTTTTTATGACTTTGTGGTCCAGAGTCCGCAGACATCTAGATACATTGTGCGATACAGTTTTATTTTTGTGAAATGGACACTTTTTAAAGAGTACAATGTGGAGAACTAGTGAAATGGTTATTGGTACATACATATTAACGCTGTAACTATCGTCTGAAACATATCTTGTTGAATTCTCTATTAGATCTCGAACACTGCAAATCTAATTATAACGGTACTTTGTTTTTAGTTTCATAAATAATGAGTGCATTTGCACCACATTAAAACTAGCTTCTTTCTTACATACTGTAAATAATAAACGCAATAATGTTATTAGAATTTGAAATATTATCAGTGATGTTCTAAACGTGTGTGAGTCATTTTACAGTTATCACTTTTAAATACCGTTCAATAGCAAAAGATCTTGTGTTTCGTCTTAAACGTTCTGAAAGGAGATAGCCATATTTTTTAATAAGACTGATACCGTATAAGTAAACGTTGCAAAACGGTACAAACAGTCTATGTCTATCTATGGACATAATTGTATGATATTCTAATGCTTGTTTAATCTAATTTATTGCATTTTTTGTATAGATTAAAAATGCAATAACAATATCCTCACATCTCACACATGGCTGTCTGATCCCACACTAGGAAAATTCTGTGCTAAGGTAACCACACTGCCAATAAACACATTTAAATAATTTCTAAATATATACACGTTATAGATAAATTATACCCAGAACCAGAAACAATGATCGTCTTCATCGCATAGAGATCTGTCCCGAGTGGGAATCAAACCCACGATCTCCACATTAAGAGTCAGAGTCACTAAGCACCAGACCAATAGGCTGAATGTTCATATGATTACTTAATTATAGGAAGTAGAGATAGTCATCTTTGTTCAATTTGATCATTCAAATTTAAGGGTTAAGAAAAATGCCAGAATTTCAGAGAAACAGGTGTGCTAATATCATATCCTTAGAGAAATATTAGGTGTGTGTATGTTCTTATTGTAACAGTTGCCGAACATCAAAGTGGAAGAATACCATCTCTCCTATGGTAAACTATTCTACATCTATGAAACGAAAACATTCTGAAAATGTGTTAAACATGTAGGATAGGCCACGATTTAGTTAACCTTTGAAAAAATTATATAAAAAAAACCATTTAGTTTACTGTAAAAATTGTTTATTGACAAGAAAGCTAATTAGATGGAATTTATTTTTTAAAAATTACATCGTCTGAATGACCACCGTTTCGACGTTTGTACTCTTCTGAGCGAGCACCGTTTTCACACTCGTCGGCAAAGAGCGGCCGACATCTCTGCGCTGATTTTTCTTCTTGTTGACGTAGTGTATTTAGGATATATCTGGACTTCTGGGTGGCTATGGAATGTCGCCTCGTCTCGAAATCAACTTTTCCAGAAACATGTTTTTGACTACCGGCAGAGACTCATTGGATATGTCACAAGTGGTTCTATCTTGTTGAAACCATGTGTTACGATTGTAGCCAGCAAATTCCAGTAGCATCGGTCCCAAGAACTCCCGTAACATGTTTGCGCGGGATGTTAGATTCAAATGTTAACGAATTTTTGCTCCATACATATGTCATTAAGACACACAAGTGCCTTTTAAAGCAACGCCAGAAATATGAGAAGTTTCCAATAATCTCACTACGTGAAAAACAATGATATAATTGTTTTACAACAGTTTTCTGTGAATATATGATACAACTCAAGTCTGGCTTACAGTTAAATTTTTTTTTTACCGTATGCTGGTCTCGGCATAGTACAAGATAGTACACTACATAACTCGAAACGTATCACACAAATACCTCTATTATCTATGTAAAATGTTATTTTTCTAATTGTCGTACTAATTTGTATTATCTGAACTATGCATGACTCCTTCGGTTATCATATTACAAACATTGTATTTGAGTTTGCCTTTGTATTAGATAATCGTATTCTAAACAATGGCTTACTACAATAGTCTATCCTTACACCCTAGCTCGGAGAGGGTCAAAGATAATCATCATTTATTCTTCTCCCTTTTCACCAATTTATAGGCTGGTTTGTTGCAGCTGGTCGCTTGCCTTATATAAGGATCGTACCTGGGTAAAAACCACTTAGTTTTTGACGCTGGCACAACAAAACACTGAACCTAACCCTGGCCCCTAAGAACAGAGCCTGTGCCCTGGAGAGCACGTTAAGCCATCGGTCGCAGTTGTCATGACTATCTATGGCAATCGTTATTGGGCAGTCAGTGCCCTCGTATCGTTTCCCTCAGGGTTGCGGAGGTCCGATGCCAGTCGCTCTTTGAAAAAACTGATATTCAGGTATAACTGGTTGAACTAGTACCCGACACGGTAAAATGAGTAATCTTGAAAGCAACAAAGGTCAGGAAAATTCTAAGAGAGTAAGAGCAGAAGCAAAGCTGCTGCAAAGTGGCTTTAGTGTCTCATGAAGGCCTGCAACACATGAGTCACAAGCCGGCCTTTGAAGTGGAAGTTTTTTTGGAAGTCGTATCGATCCAGAAATACTGCGACAATTTGTTCAATTTATTAGTGAGACTTAATTGTTTCTTTAAAACCGCACAGCGACAGAAACAGTGTCATGAATCACCAAAACGGTAGATTATGGATGAAATATAATAACTCACTGCCAACTAAGGCAAAACTATAGTAATAATGTATAGAGAAGAAACACTTGATATAAACTTTAAGCCAACTCGGCTGAACAGCTTGTAACAGTCCACTCCTGGACTCATTAGCAAGTAGGTTTTTTTTCTATATTAAGAGCCTGTCAAAGTGACTCTACTCTGCCCGATGGAAAGCATGAATAGAATCCAAAAGTTGTGTTCACCATACTCAATGCAAATGCAGACAATGTAGAATGGTGACCTACACTATGGCGGCCTAGTGAGAGGCTTTTTCACGCCCCGTTTGGGGACGTAAAAGGCATGACTGTCATCGTGGCAGTGTAAGGTTACCACGATAACAGTCACCCCTGCGTCAACGGGCCTCCGGTTTTGGTCTACTATACCACACTGGCCAGACGAGTTGGTATAGTTTGTTTCAAGTTTTACTTTTCTTTGCAGGGATGTTGCCTTGCATATTTTTGTTTCCTTAGTCGTCTCTTACGACACCTATGGAAGGAATAAGGATGGTGACATTCTGTATTTTTCATCTGTCACCACACGGAGAGTAGGCTAAAGCTTCCTTCCTAAGGAGATGCCTATGTCCAGCAGTGGACTATTAAAGGTTATTGATGATGATAATGATGATGTAATTTGATAAGATAAAGCATTTGTTATCGATCTCCGTTAAACACAACACTATCTTCAGCACAGTCAGTTAGTTAAACATCGGCTTGTTTTTATCGATGAACAATGCTTTGAGGCGTTAGATAGCGGCCATTGTGCAATATACGGATAACAATGAATGACAATGCGCGCGCGCAGAAACTACTCACGATTACTGCGTATGGGAATGAATGCTATGGTGTAATATATGTAATACATAGAGCTGTCTGTCTGTGCGTACTTTTACTATAGTCAAGAAGTGTTTTGCTTATGAACTTGTGTCATAGACTTCAGTACGCCTAAACATAATTTTTTTTACCATAAAAGTACTCTTTGTTTAATTTAAATGGAAGTAACCTTGTGTGAACAGTTTAGTGAGAAAAACAATTATTTGAACTGGTTAAAAAATCGTTTAAATTAAAAAAAAACTTGATGTGAATTTTTTTTTTTAAAGTCCTTTTCATATTAGAGATAAATTACACCCAGACTTAGAAAATATGCTCATGACACAAATATTTATAATATAGACGTATATAGATTTAATTTTACCTTCTAAAATCGATTTATGACTCGATTGATCGAATGATTTCGTTTAACGATTTATGATGCTGAGTGATGTTCTCCTAGCCAATTTCGGCCACGCAGGAGATATTATAGTGCACTAGTGTGTGCGCAAACGCAGGTGCATACTCTGTTCCCTTACAATCCAATGGCACGTCTATCCGATCTTTGGAATCAAGCTCAATACCAACGGCTGTACGTGGCTCGATCCACGGGAGTTAAGACCCCAGCTTCTAAACTCCGGGCTGTTATTACAGATAAACTCAATAACGCTGTTCTAACCCACCCGGGCATCGAACCTGAGACTTCCTGGGGCAGTCGCATACGCTAACCACTAGACCAAAACAGAAAAAGATTCATTCAAACAATAAACCGGCATTAAAGTGTATCTGCCAATCGTTACGACTTGTAATTCGATTGTCTCAGACAAGTGAATGTCATCCAGAAAACGGCAGCAAACCGACTCACTGACTGGCCCGTCATGATATACTATATACTATATATGTGTATGAGTTACATACTTGCCTACGTGGCTGAAGGCTCGTAGGTATCTGATAATAATAATACATCGAAAAGTAAATGAATAATTATAAAACCGTATTGACACGTACAATCTACACTGAGCCCGTGTCGACTGGCCTATTGGCCCAGTGGTTAATGGTATTGACTGCCAATCTAGAGGTAGTCGGTTCGATTCCCACCCAGGACAAATGTTAATGCGATGACCAGGATCATTTGTTAATTTATGTATAATATGTATGTATTTAGAAATGTATAAGTATGTTGACTGCACGATTGGCTTAGTGGTTTAAGCGATCGCCAAGCTGCACTCCACTTTGCTGAGTTTTGCGGGTCCAAAATCTACATGGGGCAACACTGTGTGATCCACAAATTGTTGTTCTGAGTCTGGGTGTTCTTTGTGTCCGTTTCTTGTATGTTTGTAAAAACCTCCGCGACACAGGATTTATTCCTAAGGCGGACGTTGTCTTTTTTAAAAGGAAAAAAAAAGTTTGTCATTAGTTACGGGCTCTGGCTAATTTAGGACCAAAAGGTGGTATGTGAAGTGTGTTAAGATATTATTGTTACATACATACTTACGTATTTCTAATATAATATGGGTAAATTACACCCAGACACGGAACAACTGATTGGGTTCATCAAACGATTATATGTTCTGGCTGAGAATCCAACTCGCGACCTTGACGCAGCAGTCAGGATCGCTAATCAGGCAAGGCAATCAATATCAAGTTCAATATAATGTTTGGCAAACCCTTGAAACTGTATGTTATTACCCGATAATGTGACATATCCATTCATTTCAGCGATGACGTCACACCTCAGGCGTCCTTCCAATGAGTAGTATTGCTATCTTAGCTTTATATGAATACATTATTCACTATCTCTGACTGATAATGTTATCTTTGACTTTCTAATAACATAAATTCTAGTGTGCGCATATTACTGTCATAATCTGAACTTCTCTTATTGCAACACCTTTGAACCACCGTTCACCGTTGTACACTTAAAAACTGGACTGAAACTATCTACCTATGGAGCTCAATAGCCTTAAAAGTGTAGCGACTTGCACATTACAGCACAAAGAAAAATATACAACAGCGCCATCTAGCGAAGATACATTGAACTACGTAGTATGACGAACTACTAAGCAACTACTATCCTGTATCGCGAAACAGAGATTCGCCTACCAATTAACATATATACAACATCCCAACATCAACCGTTGGGCCGTGGCTCGCCAGGCATGATCACCTCACCTGGTCGGAGGATCCTCCCTTTGTGTAGGAGGGGCATGACACTTGTTCCCTCCACAAAAGGATATCTTTGGAACCCCTCGCAGAGCACGTAAAGCCGTCAGATCTGCACCTGATCTCTTCCCGGTCGTGTGCGATAGCCATTCCGTCGGATTGTGAGAGGAAGGAACAGAATACACCTATGCTTGTGCACACACTTATGCGCTAGAATATCTCATGCGTAGCTGGTCTTCGTTGAGATTGGCCGCCATGCCCGAAATCGATTAGAACTACATAATCATCTGAAACACACTTAGTCAGTTCGACCTATTTCTGTCACTTTAAACACAAGATCAGGTTTCAACAAAGTCTGATTAGAAGTTCTATAACTACTGATATCTGGGAGTCTGGGAACGGCTGGTCACGATGTCTGATATGTTCAGTTCCGCTTAGAGATAACATGCGGAAGTTGTGGGCGGATTTCGTTACAGGAAGGGACATTTTACTGGTTAGAAGTTATCGAAATAGTTGTAACAATGACGGAATATATTTTCCATAGTAATATTGCACATCTCACACACGGCTTGCTGATCATCTTGGTAGAAGCTATGCTATGGGAACCAGAGTACCAATAAATATACACATATTTACGTATTTTTTTCTCACAAAGACGTCTCCCGCTTTAGAAACATATTCAAAAAACGTCCAAACTCAGAACAGCTATAAATGTATCACACAAAGTATTGTCCTATGAGGGGTTTGAACCCACAACACTCAGCGCAGTCCAAAACGGCGATGGCGAGCGCTTAAACCAGTACTTGATTTGTGCAGTCGATGAGTGTAATTTATCATAATATATGCATAATATAGATAAACTAGTTTTTACCCGCGGTTTAGTCCGCGTGTATGTCGAATATTGCGATATAAAATAGTTATGTGGTATTTTGATGTATGAGCTATGTTACTATAAAGTTTCAGATAAATTCATTTACTAGTTTTTGCGTGAAAGAGTAACAAACATCCAAAAATCCATACATCGTTACAAACTTTTGCATTTATAATATGATTAGAATTACACCCAGATGCAGGACAAATGATTATGCTTATCGCAAACCTAATTGTTCTGATATGGGATCGAACCTACGACTTCTAACACAGCGATCAGGATCACTGGCAACAGGACAGAAACAAAACTGACGCGAAAAATAGATTTCTAAATTCTAAATTAAGAGCCTGCCAAAGTGACTATACTCTGCCTGATGGAAAGCATGAATAGAATCCAAGAGTTGTGGTCACCATACTCATTACAAATGCAGACAATGCAGTATGGTGACCCACACTACGGCGGCCTTGTGAGATGCTTTTTCACACCCCGCTTGGGAACGTAAAAGGCGTGACAGTTACCGTGACAGTGTAAAGCTTACACAGTTACCACGATAACTGTCACCCCTGCATCAATGGGCCTCTGGTCTCACACTCACAAATGAAACACGACAACACGGATGCTGGCGCTTTAGGTTGGTCTTCAGTGGGAGGGTAGTACTGCCCCGGTCGAGCCGGCCTTCTCGTGCTGAAATCAGCGTGGCCCTACTACCTAGCGATAAGAGTAATCTTTGAATCGGTTTACATATCGTGCCAAGTTTGAGCTAAAACGGTGCAGGATTTTTTGGGTTTGTGAAGCACACATATTTTTTTTTAACATTTGTATATAGATCGGAAACTACGACATTATTAATAATGATAATTCCTTCAAGTACACACAATACATACATATAAATAATGACTCATACACAATGTTGCTGTCTTTGTAATCACTTGTGACTTGAAACGTATCGCTCTTATAATCGTTAAACGTGACTAATGCATTAATTTTTTGGCTATCATACAAGTATTACACTCCAATCGTTCCAATATGATGTATAGTTTACTATACTAGCCTTGCCCGTGGCTCCGCCCGTTTGAACGTTATCGCAGTAAAAGTTAATTTACATCCTTCCCCATAACTTAAACTATCCTCATACCAAACGAAATCAGTTTAGCTGTTATTGATACAAACTTCCACTCCTATTTTTACCCCCTTTAAAAATGATCCCTCGCATAAAAATGATCCTATGTCCTCTCCCAGAACTGTCTCTGTACTAATTTTCAAATAAATCGATTTAGCAGTTTAAGTGTGATGCAGTAACGACAGACAGACACTTTTACATTTATATGGATCACACACAACCCACTTCTGCTATAAATAGTCAGCTTATTTATTTGTGACACTTCACCAATTATTGCCTGTCTCTGTCTCACAGCTGTAGAATAAATACATCTGGTGATTAATAGCCTCGAACGTCTTATATCTTCACATCTAATCGTCATTCTATAAGTACAATAAGCGTACTATTTATCTATCTGAAACATGAGTGAACATATTATGTCCTTTTCTTTATAAAATATTCTTGCATCTTGCACCTTTTGAACCTAACCCTAAAAACTTAGGTTTAGAGCAATGTGTGACATTGCAAAAGCATTTTGGCGGATTTCAAGACCATTCTATTACCGTCAATCGGGGATTGCCCAGATTAAATGACCATATTCATAGTAGAAAAGTTAGGCAATTATGGAAAATTGCTGTTACTTCTACGATTAAATCATCATCTCAGCCAAAAGACGTCCACTACTGAACATAGGCCTCCCCAAGGTTCTCCAATAGCTTCCCGCACCCCTCACCAGGTCGTCGGACCGGCTTGTAGGAAGGTATTTTGCCCGAAAAGTTAATCTAAGTGAAAAACTTGTTCACTTTATTATTATAATGCAACGTCCTTGCTATCAGAAAGATAACGTGAATGTCAAGTGTAGTTTTAATTGCTTTGATAAACTATAAGATATTAGCGTGGTCACTTTTCAATTGACTTTTTCAAAAATGTGTAATGACATAAGAGTTATTGACAATAGATATACATGCACGGGTCACCTGAGGGCCTGTTTTCAGATCAACTCGCTCTCAACGGCAAGCTCGTTCGGCTTTGCGATAGGTGAAGAGTTCAGTCCGAACCAATCGCAATGTTGAACGCGGTGGTCGAGTTGATGTGAAATAAACTCACACTAGACTTTTTACTGATTGTAACTACTACCGGCTATGGAAGATATACTTGTGTGTCGCCGCTCGTTAAATGTAGTATTAGAAAACGACACTGGAGTCACAGTTACCTACAAGGAGGATAGTGTTTAACACCGGTTTTCTTCGAGGCTTCGATAGTGACCCCAGTCGATCCGATCTATAAGTGCATGGCTTTCTCACAGCAGAAACTTCACTTGCAGATAGCAAAAGAATTTGGCCAAATTCTTTTGCCAGTCTTGTTTGGATTGATAAGAGCAAATAATCGCGTTACTCGATACAAAACAACGCTCTAATATTAGACGTTATTATTTAAGAAATCTATTTATGTGTGTTTGTGTATTGGGTAATAATTCGGACGGAAATCGAGGGCCCTCCCACGCATGCCAAGAAAAGCGTAGCGACGTGTGCAGTGGTCGATCATTAGAGATGGTTTAATGCATGTTGCCGGTAAAACACCGGTCATATATACGGGTTTCTGTAAATTATACACATTGTGCTGTGCATACAGGGTTTCTGGGAAGGGGTGAACCACCTTTGGAGGGAAAGGATGGGATTATGACTAAAACTGTTGATATATTGATAATTTAATATTGGAATACCAGATGTCAAAGAGGGGGTCGTTCCGATAACCTTCACCTCTAGTAACCTTTGTTTTTTTTTTTATTCAGAACCCGCCAAAGTGACTCTACTCTGCCTCATAGAAAGCATGAATAGAACCTTAGAATGGTAGTCGTCACACTATGTTGGCTTGTAAGATGCTTCTTCGCGCGTGATAAATCTGAAAAGTTTTTAACCAATTGTTTCATCATCATCATTAACATCATCTCAGCCAGAAGACGTCCACTGCTGGACAGTTATTTATGTAACTATTATGTGATAAGCTGAAACATTAGTAGTATGTATGAGTGTAATGTATCTAATAACCGTAAATATTTAGATTTACTTATTTTATGTCACCTGATGTTTCTCCAGTCGTATTGGGTAACTGTCCGATCGATTGTGAGAGTGAGGGAACAGAGAGTGCACCTATGTTTGTGCACACAATTGTGGACGGTAATATCTCCTGCGTAGCTGACTGACCGCCGTGGGTGATTCGGTTAGAAGTCCATCCTAATGTTAGGTGTAAATTAATACATGCTCACGTTTTTTGCGCAATAATAACGCACGGGTGGCGTAGTAGGTTACCCGGTCATCTTCCCGCTTTCTCCTATCCTAAAGTGCCAACCCCATATGGCACTGTTTCCCATTTAGTGGTACGCGTACCCTCAAGGGTACGTGAGATTGCATCAAGGGGTACGCGAGCAATCCCTTAATTAAAATATTAAATCCTTAAAATCAATACCTAATGATTATTTAATCCTTCTCTCCCGACTCCTTAAAGTTATTTGTGGTCGAGTCATTTTCTTAATGTTAAATTAAATGCCACTTTTTACATAAGTGTTATTAGAAGTCTATTTTCAACAAAAGCATTTTACTTTGACTTTGACTGAGGGGTACGCAAGTTCGAGGTCTTTTTTGAAGTGGTACGTAGAAAAAACTAATCGGGAACCACTGTCATATGGGATGCAAATTTGTGCCGTACACAAATTATTGTCCTGAGTTTGGATGTTCTTTGTGTTAGGGATGGCGATTCTTACCAAAAAAAATCGATTTTTAAATCGTTTCGAATCGAAGTTTAATAAATCGATACACAAAAGATCGAGATAAAAAGAATCGATTTTGCAAAAATCGATCTCTTTCCGATTGGCTTACTGAGTCTATGTTTTCAATACAAATACAAACCCATTTACCGTATCGAAACAGAAATTTATCGTATCAAAACAGAAAAAATCTAATCTCGGTTTTATAGAATGAAATATCGATTCAATGGATCGATTCAGTACAGAATATCGATTTAAAATATCGATTTTTTTGATCTACTAAATCGATTCTTCGATTAATCGATCTCAGATCGCCATCCCTACTTTGTGTCCATCATGTATGTTTGTAAAGTTCCTCACGATACAGGCTATATTCTTAATTCGAGTGTTGTCTTATGATAAACTGAAATGTAATACAAAGAGGCAGGTGTAAACCGTTTTTAATTAATTTTAACCTATTTGCTTCTCCATGCATTCAAAAACTAGTAGAATTTGCTAGAATTACTGTTCATTGTATTAATTTAAATCACTTAATAGTCAGACAAACACTAAATCCGAAGTATATCTGTAAGGAGTTAAAATCAAGCTAATTACTTCAATTGCTTGTTTTATGTTTATTTCCCTAGTTTTCGTGTTACTTATTTTTTATTTTAAGAACCTGTAAAAGTGACCCTACTCTGCCTGATGAAAGCATGAATAGAATCGAAAAGTTGTGGTCACCATCCTCCTTACAAATGCATACAATGCAGTATGGTGACCAACACTGTGGTAGCCTAGTGAGATTCTTTTTCACGCCCCGCTTGGAGACGTAAAAGACATGACAGTCATCTTGGCAGTATAAGGCTCACACACTTACGACAATAACTGTCACCCCTGCATCAATGGACCTCCGGTCTCGTATTTACCAATGAAACGCGAACGCACGGATGCTGTCGCTTTAGGTTGGTTTTCTGTGAGAGAGTAGCACTGCCGCGGTCGAACCGCACCATTCGTGCTGAAGTCAGTGTTGGTCTACTCATCTACTTATTTTAACATCATTACAAACACATCTCTTATATCTAAAGGAGTTGATTAAGTCGTATTATACGACCATATCTTAACGACTATACTTTTAGTTCGACTAAATGTAATGGATTCAGTCTTGCTGTCAATCAAACCTAGGCATCAAAAGAAAGAGAAGAACAAAGTACCCCTAGTAGGCATAGGATATTATTTTAAAAAAAAAAAAGGAATGTAAACAACAGCACGACACGGTCAGGATCGTATTTCGATAAATCGATTTGACTCGATCATTTCGATAAAAACGATTTACATATTATTCGATATATCGCAGGAACTCGTCGACTCGATTCTTGTTTATTCAACTTTTGATCCAATCTAAGATTGCCTGGAAGAGATCAATTCTGGCACTAAGGCCGCTCTTTGTGCAACATGTACTCTCTTGAAACTCTTTGATACGGTGTACAAATAAAGATTTTTCTATCTATAAATAAATACATCACTAAGACAATGAAGTTGACACACATTGAAATGATATATCATTCGCTCATTCACGTACTCATTAGTGTGGGACTACTTAGAATACATGACACGGTCTATTCCCAAAAGCCACGGAATTCGCACTGTAATAATATTGGCCGTTTGGCCAACTGCCATCTCTCGGCACAACTAAACGCATAAATATTCAGAAGAACGTTTGATCAAAATTACTGTATATGATGTAATCTGAATACCTGTTGGTGGGGTTTCGAATTTCGAATACAATTTAAAAAAAAATACTTTATAATTGATTTAAAGAAGCACACGTGCGGCCTAATGCCCCTACTACTGTAGTTCACGCGTCGACTTTATTTCTATTTCTAAACTCTGATGCCTTTTTCATTGGCAACGTGGCGGAAAATCCCTTTGGATCATCGACTTCTTGAGGACGCAAGAGCCAGAAAACGACCTGGCTTACCTGGTACCCTTATCTGTGGAGATCCCGGACCATGTTATTTCAAGTCCCACGAATTGATACCGTGCCTAACCATGCTTTATGTACATAATCTACATACATATTCATGACTCCTAATCTTACACCAGACGTCCCTATACGATAACAGCTCCACTACCTCAGCCTATACTATGATCAGCACAAAGTAATAATAACTTCTGATTCAATTTCAGAGGATCCATTGGCCAGATCCCTGATGACACTACCCCTATTTTTGGCTGGGGGTCGTAAGAGCTGACTAAGGGATCTGAAAAAAAAATACTGAGATCTTCTGAAATAGAACCACACTTTTGTGAATAAATATGTAATAAAGGCATCGATAAAAAGGAGAATCCAAACCAAATATGATGGCAATCCAGCCAGGTAGATTTATAGGACCTTCATTGTCCACTTGTACAAATGGCTAAATCTGTAGTTATTCCAATTTTGCCCATCAATTTTCATCCACCTTGAAGTCATCATCAAGTGCTTCTAGAGCACAGACCTCCCACGACCGTACCCAGTACTTTCAAGATTATAACCGCCGTATTATATCTGTGTACTATTCAAGAAAAATTCAATATTATTTTACACTTGTTAAATTATAAGTTAATTTAAAAAAAAAAACGAGGAGATACGCATAGACTTTTATTTTATATTTATTACCTCTAAGGGAACTCATACACACGGCCTACTATGCTGCCTTTGGCATAGTTACCTGTTACCATAGCCTGCTGATAAACGTACTCATGTATTTCGAAAGATACATTACACCGGACACAGAACCAATAATCGCGTTCATCACACAATTATATGTCTAATTCTTCTCTTAACCATTTCTTCAACGCAAACTATTCCCGTTTCAACAAGATATAACCTAAAAATATGTACACTTTGGTAACCTATATTTTATTCTAGTAGTTCCAACACTCATTTCTATTTATACAATATTTTCACACAGGTTTCGTGATCCAGGAATCTTGCCGGTGACATTTATATTAAAACTCATTCGTATTATTTGGATCACTATTTGATTTGGTAAAAAACGTCTAATTTACGCGCGCATTTTTACATTTAGTTTATTTTTTTAATTCTTTTAACATTGTGACTTATGTCACTGTCTTATAAATGTTTATCTACAACAAAGTTAAAAATAATTTATTCATTTTCATGTATCACATAGAGCCTAAACAGAGCTGTACGACATAGCCTGAATGTTCTAGGGACAGTGGTCAATGGCAGTGACACAACACGTGTTCCAAATTTAAAACAAAAAAGCCAATCTTATCCGAATCTACTAAGTACACCTTACAGAAAATATATCTGTAAATGTCGTGTATAACGGCGTCCTACTTTAGCGATTTATACTCTAATTGTGGCGCCAAAAATTTTAATATTAATTATCTGTTTTTATACATCATGGCCGACTTTCTCTAGGTCGTAAGACCGTGAAAGTTTTGAAGCCAATTTTCAGGCGCACCTACTATTTTTAAAAGTAAATTTAGACGTATTTTTTTAATAGTCAAACAGAACGTAAACAAGACATTTTTTTTCCGAATGTTGTTTTTTTTATAATGATTTGATGAGGATAAAAAAAACATAAAAAATAGCTCTGCTGTTTACGATTCTGGTAATTAGTGCGTAGTAGTAAAAAATATTTTGTTTTTAATTAAAACGAGAACTATAGTACTTTAAATGTAAACAAATAAATTAAAAGCCTTAATTGGGTTCCTTAGCCGGTAGAACCGTTTTTATAAGTTCTCTTCAAGATGCTCAATTAGGTACCTTTTGTCTATGGTGCAAGTAATAGTTGGAACAGATAAGAATATACCTGTACCTCTAACTGGCTGTTATTTAAAAGTCAGAGCCTTCTTCTACTCATATGTGACATAAGTAAAAATTTGTCAATATCCATTATAATCTTGATCTCTCGTTATTTAAGGTTGGCCGTATACCTGCGGATCACCCGTTAGTGGGCGGGCACAAGGGTCCAGTGTTAGACATCGCGTGGTGTCCGCACAACGACAATGTCATCGCCAGTGGCTCCGAGGACTGTGTTGTCAAGGTAAGTATCATATGATAACTCTAAAATCTTATTTACAATGCGTTTGACTACCCTGTTTGTTATTTTTACGATATAAGGGCAATAAGGCCAACACTATTAAAGTTATAGACTGTTGATGATGAAGAGTAAACAAGCAGATGACCTGATGGTAAGCGACTACCCATAGACTTTTATAACGCAAAAGCCATAAGTGCATTACTGTCCTTTAAGACCCCTGTTTTCCTAGAAATAGGGAGAAAATTTGAACTGCGATTTCCTCATTCACACAGCAACCAGTTTTCTGTGACACTTTCTCCGTTCGAATCTGCCCGTTGGTACCGAAGCGTGTGTCACCATCAGCTTACCGCAGTTACTGCTGCATGTAGGCCTCTTCAATTGCACATCCCTTGGTTCGATCCTCGACTTTTCGCATCCAGTTCCTACCAGCCATCTTGCGTAAATCATCACTATCTGGTCTGTAGACGTCCTACACTACGTTTACCAAACGTAATCCCCACTCAAGAATACGTTTATTCCAACGGTTATCAGTTCTGCGGCTGATATGACCAGTCATCTGCCATTTCTGCTTACTAATCCTGTGTAACAGGGAGCGTGAGTCTCCCGTGGCTAAACCACCCACCTCCCCCTGCGTTACAAAGGTATAATAACGTTAATTATCTTATCACAAGTTCCTAAATATATTTTTTTATGTAATAAATTCGTTTGCCTTCATTATTTGATGAGTATGCGGATTGAATCGTTTCTATACAACACACTATTGTCAATTGAGAATTGCTTTGCCCTAAAGATGTTAAAGTGTCATATTAGTGTCATATTTCGGATCGAATGTATTGTATGAACATCGCAGATATTTACAAACATTCCACGTAATGTGAGTCAGCTTGAAACTCACTGAGGTCGTCACATTTAGAAAATTACTCAAGACACGGTAATGTTATTTATACGACATTATGTGGTACTATAACCTCGCAGAAAACCATTAAGCCCAATGAAACCAATGGACTCGAAAAGGTGGTGAAATACTTATGACTCAAGAGTCATAGGTCTCCATGGACGGCGGTAGTCCCCATCAGGTAGAAGATTTGTTTTATCGGCGGCGAGCAGTCCGGATTGTCAATAACCCGAAAGTCACTGACTCCCTTGAGTCTCTGCAGTTGCGAAGAGATGTTGCCTCAATGGCAATCCTCTATCGCCTTTATCATGGAGAGTGTTCTGGCGAACTCTTCCAACTGATCCCATCCTCTCCGTTCCTCTACAGGACAACTTGTGCTGACCTTGGAAGTCACCGTTTCAGAATGGTAAACATACGCTCCCGAACTAAACGGTTCGGCTCTTCCTTCCTGTGCAAGTCAGTTAAAGCCTATAATTCATTACCAGCCCACGTGTTTCCCTCCCACTACGATCCCGGGTCCTTGAAAAAGCATCTCACTAGGCCGCCATAGCGTGGGTCGCCATACTGCACTGTCTGCAGTGAGTACGGCGACCACCGCTCTTGGATTCTATTCATGCTTTCCATCAGGCAGAATAGAGTCACTTTGGTAGGTTTCTATTTAAAAAAAAAAATTAAATAAACAAATATCCAGAAGAGTCGGCAATATTACCAAAGACCTGTGTTATAGATCTTTGTCATACCACTACTTTCCACATCCTAAGTCTTTCTTCGCCACTCTGGGTGTATCTGTGTTATTTTCGGTTGCAATGTCCTCTTTTATAGGTCGTTTCTTATAATCTCCATCCAGGTTTTCGTCGGCCTATCTCGGCATAGCCTGGGTTCTTCAATGACCATGACTTGATATCCGCATGACATGCCCATGACATCGCAGACGACATTCAATGATTTAGTCAACTACGTTTGCAACTTTAATCTACTCTGAATACGCACATTTCTGACTCTGATCTTTAAGTGTTAACTCCCGAACCACCTTAACACCAACTTCATTCAATTTTTTTTTGTTATTTTTTTATATATTAAGAGCCTTCCAAAGTGACTCTACTCTGCGTGATGGAAAGCATGAATAGAATCTTTCTTTCTTTCTTATAAAAGACAATGCCCGCATCATCAATAAATCGTGTGTCGCGGGGGACTTTACAAACATACAAGAAACGGACACAAAGAATACATAAACTCAGAACAACAAAACAATTTATGGATCACACAAAGTGTTGTCCCATGCGTCCGATCGTCACCCCTGCATCAATGGGCCTCCGGTCTCGCACTCACCTACGAAACACGACATTACGGATGCTATCGCTATAGGTTGGTCTTCTGTGGGAGGGTAGTACTGCCCCGGCCGAGTCGGCCCGTTCGTGCTGAAATCAGCGTGGCTCTTCTACCCTATGTTTTACGCATGGGTCAGCGTTCGTACCAGTTTAGTAGGGCAGGTCTATTTGCCGCTGGTGTATTTAACTTCTACAGGCATCCTCAGATCACAAATTACTCCCATGAAAGACATCCTTATCAGCCATCTGATATTTATCTGGCTTCCAATGCCTTTAATAAAGCAAGTGCCGGATGTTAATACTGATAATAGGGTATGTGACACCTTAGATACGTTAGTTACTTTCATCATCTGTCCAAACAACAGTTTTGTATGACAAAATATAAATAAATAATAAATGAGTAAATATTTCGGACAATTAACACACAATACTATCTAGTTTCAAACTGACTGACTAACTGATAGATTACTTATATCCTATTTTTTGTAAAAACAGAACGATGTCGTCTGCACATAAAGTGTCCCTGTTGCTTTCTGGAGATCCTTAGTGACGTAGTTGATTACGATATTATATACCGGTGTTATAGACTGGTTAATTTTGTTCTGTTCTATTTACCAACTGAACCATTTCAGTCATAGTGTAAACAGTGATGTGTTACCCGAGCAGTCAGGACCGCTCCTCTGTACCAACGCCAAACCTCTACGTTTTTCAGTAACGGCTAATGAGTAATTATTCGATGTCCAGGTGTGGCAGATCCCGGACGGTGGTCTGTCGCGCACCCTCACAGAGCCAGTGGTGGATCTGGTCTACCACCAGCGGCGCGTGGGTCTGGTTCTGTGGCATCCCACCGCACAGAACGTACTGTTGACAGCTGGTTCTGACAATCAGGTAAGTTATTATTTATTTCATTGTAATACATATATTGTAAAAATTGATTTTGATCAAAGGTTAGGTTGACAAAGACACATGTTTACTACATACATAAACACTCATACACATGCACGCAAGTATAAACACGCAGAATGGACATGCAGAAGTGTTGAACAATGAACAGTCATTCTAAATTGATTCGGGTAAGCTCCACTTAATAAACATCTGCATGGAATCCACAAGATCAATACAAAAATGTGATTATACTTACAAATGTTTTCATTGAGCGGAAATCAACCCTGACACTCTACAGTCGCTTCACGGCCGAACAGAACAAGCCATCAATTGTGTTGAGCCATAAAAATACTCTTTCTCAAAATTCTGGCAACAGTTTATTCTCATTTGGATTCCAAGAAATGTTGTGACATACGTTTTTATTATTTCTACCAGGAAACACAAGTACCATATTTATATCTTTTGCTTTCCGTATTAATTTTGTTAACCAACCTTTTTATTTACTTTATTTGCAATTTCTGAAAACCCTACTCCCGGGGTGGGCAAAATTTTTGTATAATTACAAAATTAGTGCCGGCGCTTTCTATGTTCAGTATACACGTAAGCAAGTTTATAAGTATTATATCATATAATCTGGCTGTCATAGTTCTTTTTTTACTATTTTAAGAACCTCCATCAATCAATCCAAGAGTTGTGGTCACCATACTCATTGCAAATGCAGAGAATGCAGTATGGTGACCCACACTATGGCGGCCTTGTGAGATGCTTTTTCACACCCCGCTTGGGGACGTAAAAGGCATGACAGTCATCGTGACAGTGTAAGACTTACACATTTACCACGATAACTGTCACCCCTGCATCAATTGGCCTCCGGTCTCGCGCTCAACAACGACACACGACAGTACGGACGATGTCGCTTTAGGTTGGCTTTTGTGGGAGGGTAGTACTACTTCACTCGAGCCGGCCTGTTCGTACTGAAATCTGCGTGGCTCTTCTACCTTATAAAGCTCGGCATATTTTAAAACTAGAGGGCGTTCTGTGTTACGTTACCTTAGTACGTTGGTTTTGTTTCAATTACAGATAGCAATATGGAACGTAGGAACAGGGGAAGTTCTGCTCAGCCTGGACTGTCATCCTGACCTCATCTACTCAGCATGCTGGAACTGGACTGGCTCCAAACTCCTCACCACTTGCAGAGATAAGAAAATCAGGTAAATAGTTCACCGTTGAAAACCCCAAATAACAGAAAGAGTTCTTATCCTTAGCATTTTAGAGAGTAGTAACGTCTAATTCAAGAACAAGCAGACATGAAAGCAGCTTTAAGTCAAGCTAACGAAGCTATGCGGTTCTTCACATCTGGACTAAAAAAAATATTAGAAATTAGTCAGAAATCCGTCCCAATATAAATTTTGCTGTCATATCTGTACTACTGGATTCAGCCATCATCATCAACCTATTGCAGTCCACTACTGAATATAGGCCTCTCCAAACTTTAGCTTTCTGACTTGAGTTAAAGATGCTTGGTAGTTGGTAGATGTTGGAAGAATTGTCAGGTATCCAAACTCCAACTCTTAAGTCTAGTAGAATTCTATCCAACTTGTACAATGAGTTATGCTTTTAGGCAGTTTTAGACACGGTACCGTTTACGGGAAGTTTTTCCAGAGTCAAAAGTTAAAGTTTTTCAGATAAAGGAATATGTGAACACATTTTTATTTAGTTACAACTTTATACACTTGTATACATCGACGCATTTAACGTCCTAGACATTATCTACCCGCCAATTTTTGGACGGTGTAGAAATATGAAAACTAAGTGCAAAGAATCGCATCGCAAGTCCTCTAAAAACCTGAAGTTTTCAAATTGGATCAAGTGTGTAAGGTTTGCTGTATTGTCGCCAGGATCATCGACCCACGTAAGGGTGAGGTTGAATCTGAAGCTATCGCTCACGAGGGTAGCAAGGCATCCAGAGCTATCTTCCTAAAGCATGGACTTGTGTTCACCACCGGGTAAGTGATAAAAACAGAAATAAGATATACAATTCGAACTAGAAATACTGCAAAAGTTACATTAATAATGCCAGAAATTTTCTATTAACCATACTGCTGAAGGTAACTCAGGAATACATATGGTGAAAGTTTTCGTCAGAAAAAAGTATCCAAGAGAGATGGAAAATATCTTTTACATCCCTTCTTAATGGACGCGTACAACACAAGCATCAACTGCCATAATTTCAAGGTTCCTTAGCGACTTTGTGTTGATTAATTAGGCAGTCAATAAATGTGATTAATTTTACTCGACCGTATTGACTTATTTAGAGTAGATCACTGCTGGACATAGGCCTCTCCTTAGAAAGGAAATTTTGGCCTACTATACCACGCTGGCTAGACGGTTTGGTTTAGGATTTGTTTCAAATTTTCCGTCTCTTTGCACTGATGTTGTCCTGGATAGTTTTCTCCCTAAGTCAAATCTTATAACGACCACAGGATCCATAGGATGGTGATTCTCCGTATTTTTAATCTGTTACCACACGGATTATCAATATCAAAATATTATGGCTTCAGGTTCAGTCGCATGTCAGAGCGCCAGTACACCCTTCGCACTCCAGACGCGCTGTCAGAGCCAATCATCACAGTGGAGATAGACACTAGTAATGGGGTCATGTTCCCTCTCTATGACCCCGACACCAACCTCATCTACCTCTGCGGGAAGGGTGACTCCGTCATACGGTACTTTGAGGTCAGTTTAAATGGACAAGGAAATAACTGGTTTATGAATAGGGTAGTCTTGGATTTCTTGTTTGATTTGCTATAATTGACTTTTTTACTTTATTAAAATTTTTAAACTCAGTCTTTTATGACATATTTTGACCTTAAAAGTGTCAAAAATCTTTCTCAATATAAAAACAGGTCTGACCTTTTGACAGGCCACGACTTCCACTGACTTCTTCACTTGTTGTGTACGTGGATCTAGGCCAAAGATGCTTCTAGATATAGCAATATTTTTATAATGATACGTATTGATTCCAGGTGACACCAGAGCCACCATTCGTTCATTACATCAACACCTTCCAAACACCAGACCCACAAAGAGGTGAGAGAAGGAAAATCATTATATCTATAATATTTATTGAAGTGGTGACAGCGTAAGGACTGAAGAATGAATGAATGAGTGAATGTCATTACCCCCTTCCCTCAGTCCATAGCTGGACATAGACTTCTCTGTAGAAAGAAGGCTTATGCCTACTATACCACGTCGGTCAGACGAGTTGATATAGTTATCCTGCGTATGACCCCCATGGAATCAATAGGGGTGGTTATCTTCTGCTTTCTTAATTCATCACCACACGAAGAATTCGAATGGTTCAAATGGCAATTATGTATGTTTTTTAAGTCATGTAAGATCATTTTCTCACAAATCACCGTCTTCAGGTATTGGCATGATGCCGAAGCGAGGTTGCGACGTAGCCACCTGCGAGATAGCCAAGTTCTACAGGCTGAACAACTCTGGTTTGTGTCAGGTGAGATTGTTTGTTTACCTTCTTTCACTAAGGAACCCATTTCTATAGGTCAACAACTTGCCAATCGAGATTAGACTTTAATGCTTCAATTATTGAGTCGGTTTTCTCTTGTTGGTACTTCTGACTCTGAATTATCTTGTTCAAGTTCTGTTGATAATTGGATGGATTCCTATTCTGGCAATAGATTGTTTCCTAATTAATACTTTTTTTTATTATTATTATATAGGGACGCAAACGTGTAGACCGTTCAATGGGTATCACCACTCGTTGATGCCTGTAAGTCAAGAGCCTAGAGTACTTTCTGATCCTGACTGCAATGGCAGAGGTTGTGGATTCGATGCCCACCTGTATGATTGTGTGATGAGCACGACTATTTGTTTTGCGTCGGAGCGCTATCCTTACTTCTTTACTATTATAAATGTGGAAGTGTTTGTTTGTATGTTTGTCTTTCTTTCGCGTCGCAACGAAGAGATTTCATGGTATGGTATTGTGTCTGAAGATATTTAGGAGGCTGCAGAGTGATACAGACTACTTTGTACTACGGGGAAACATCTCATTCCCATGGGAACCTCTGTTATGAATTGTATTTGAATAACTCTCAATTTAAAAAATCTGATGGATCTATTACGTTTTTACGCCTGATTGCATACGGTACAAAATCTTGGTCATTAGACTTAATAAAGAATACCTGCAGTTTCTAATAGATGGCGCTATATTGAATAAACTAGACTACTATACTATACTTAGACTCTCTCGATAAACTTTTTAATATTTTTTTAACTTTAAATACCTTTAGGTTTAGATTTAACTTTATATTCGTATATATATAAGAATAACGCATAGGCTAATATTTATCGTGATAATCGACATACAAATGGGATGGGCCGCGGGCAAAAGCTAGTTTAGAAATATGTAAGTTTCAGCAGTTTGGTTACCATAATATAGGCTCTACCTAATTTGTGTGCGATTCTTCTTATCTATCTTATCTTCCCCCACTGTCTGTAGAAGGGAGACTTGGACTTCGGTGACCTAACTTACCTGGTGGAAAACAACAAAAAACTACGGATCTCCGGTTTTTTGTTGGGCCGAGGTATTGATTTGATAGACCCGACCCATGTCGAAAGCATCAGGGACCAGAAAAAGCTATTGATTTGGTAGTAATATCTGAACTCACCGCCAAAGTTATATGTTCTAGGTGGTATCAATGACAGTGCCGCGCAAGTCGGAGCTGTTCCAGGAAGACTTGTACCCTGACACCCTCAGCGATGAGGCCAGTCTCACCGCCGACGAGTGGCTGGCGGGAGAAGACGCTGAGCCCTGCACCATGTCGCTCAAGGTATTTTTAGTTCCTTCCCACTTTAATCCCGGGTCTTTTAAGAAAAGTGCAAAAAGGGTCCCACTAGGCCGCCATAGTGTGGCTCACCTACTGTCTTGTTTCGCAATGAGTATGGTGACCACAATTCTTGTATTCTTTTCATGCTTTATTGAGAAAAGTAGAGTTATTTTGGCAGGTGCTTATATAAAAAAAGGTAGATTTAAATATTTAGTATGCTAGGGAAACAATTTCAAATAGGTACTTAATTTAATTTACAAAATAAGTAAACACCCCCCAGTAAGTACAGACCCCATTTGACAGACCCCAAATGTTATACGCATATGGGGTCACTAAGGTCATTACGGCTTACGATGGTTTACCAGAAAGTTACCTATAAGAAAGAACTGTCAAATTTTCTCCCTTTTATTCTTTGTGTAAGTTATTCTCAATTACGAGGCATACCCGCACAAGCAATATGGTTTCATCATGAAACTTTCATGAATCGAATACTTTATCAGTGTGGATAAAAAGCATTCGTAATTATTTTTTTTTCAATTTTTGTGCATAAATAAGACACGAATAAGCAAGTGTCTTGCCGAATAATCAGAACACACTACTAAACACAGTTTACGTGCAGGTCATGTCTAAAATGGCGCTACTGGTAACATATCTACAGTTTTTAAAATGTAGCTCCATCTCTTTGACAGAAGGCTATGAAACCACCCATATTAAACAAGTGATTTTAGTTTGTATCGCCTGTAATTTAACACTTTACGTGACAGTTTTATCACAAATGAAGTACAATTATAAATATGCTCACACCTGTAATGTACGTCGTTATTTCTAAAATGACACTAGTGACAACTATCTTAGGGATCAAGCTATATTTTAACCCATTACTCCCCACTGCCATATTTTTAGGACATCAGATTACCATTTTTTCAACTATTTTTCCATTAAACAAAATATTTTGATAAAAAATATACTGATATTATTTAGAAATATAATTTCAAAGTTTATATATTTCGTAGCCGTTAAGAGTGCATTGTTGTTTGTTTTATATAGCTAATTATAGCTATATAAATAAAAGTAATTATATATTTCAAATTACCTAAAATTGTTGGAAAACCTTTACTAAACGTGAATTAGGCATTGAAGTCGTAATAATATATTTTTTCTTAACATATGATCCCAATGTCATACATATAGGACAGGCTGATTCAGACCCTAGAATAAATAAATTTTTGATTTTACTTCACATTATTTTTCTAACTGTATTAACAAATATATTTTGTGATTTGAATAGAAAACCCAAAAGTTTTCGATGGTTGGGAAGTAATGGGTTAAGCACTATAGGTATTGAGGTACATCCTATGTGAATACTAAGCAACATCGTAACTTATTACACAGACAGACACAAACGTCTGTCTAAACGAAACGAGCCGTGTTATTGATGATACATTAAAATAAATTACTCTCATTTCCAAAAAGAAATCCACAATTTTTATATTAAGAATGTATAGGCATGTGTTTGTTTTATATTTTTCTTTTTTTTGCAATAATAAACATGAAAGGTAAGTTGTGCTTATTTAAATACGATCAATAAAATTACCGCTCCTCTGATTTTTTTTTTAAATCCTTACTCAAAATCATTCCCTCTTATTTAAGCGATTAAAAATATTTTCTTGTAGTTAAGAATCTCGTGGTCAGATACAGTAAGCCGACCAAGTGTTTCTTTTTCATCTGTGATAAAGATCCATCCGTTTTCTAGTTACTGTTTTCGACTATCACGACTCTAAGTATACATAGTTGTTGTTTTATAATGCTATACAACAAAAACTACGTTTTAGAGTGATGCTGTCAAGGTATTTTTCGCGTGTATGTATCACTTTTCTCTGTAGCTCTTAAATTGTAGTTTACTTCCCATTTAGTATCCATCCAGTATTAAAACTTTGAGATACTTAGTGACCCCTGTTATGACAAAGGGGTCATCAATATTACTTCTCCTGAACAAAATTTTCTCTAGTTATAACAATTGATTTTTACGTTTACACATCAGAGTTTCTCAAATTAGTTGTATGTTGTAATTTGTTACAATTGTGTGTTGTTTAAACAATTAATTTGTAATTGAAATGAAAAGCTTGAGAACCCCTGGTGTGAACTAAACATCTGTCTTGAATGTGGCTGTTGCATCTCTTATAATAACCAAAAACACTTTTAGCATTCCTATTTTGTTGTGTTGTGACTTTAACTACGATGTTTTAATCGATTTTGCATTTTTTATGTTGTTTACTAACAGTGTACGTGTAAATTCTTAATTCTGGGTATTTTTTCATTGCGGTAACCTATTTTTATATAGATGAAATTCTACATAATCTAAATAGTGTAAAAGTTAAGAAAAAGCTATGGATATTGTTATTTATAGAAATAAATTGACATAGCTATGGCTGATAGTAAATTTATTTATTAATATTAGGTCTAAAATCAGTCATGAGACGTATCTATACGAGTCTATCTAACTCGTCTGCTCGTGTCACTTGTACCATAAAAAAATGTCTATAAATATCCGATAAAATGTTCATAGTGATTAATTTATTCTTCTATTAAATTGCACTAGAAGAATAGTCTTCTGGAGTTTTTCACAAAAAGTAATCCCCACAACATGCAAAGCAGTTTCCATTCCGGACCAAGCGTCCCACAAGCCAACCGCCACGTTGAAAACAGATGCTATAAGGTAGGGGCTCCCTAACCAAACTTCAGGAGCGTGCTTTGGTGGTTCAGGGCGGGTACGTGTCGGGACGGGCGGCCCAGCAGCTGCACGTCACGAAGAAGGCCAACGCTCTCGCCGGGGCTAAGGAGCGAGACAAGGACCGCTCGCCCACCCCTGCAACTAACAAGGACAGTCATGCCGGCACTCCAGCTTCCGCAACCCCGCCGCCCGCATTCTCCGCTGCTGTGGTTTGTACACACACACACCCTATATTTCAGTTTATATTACACGGATCATCTGTTGGAAAGTGACTGTCACCACCCATGAGGCCGTATCGATCCAAAAATACCGTAGGAGATAATTTATTCAACAGTAAATTGCTTTATCTTTGCGACATTGCTTTGTGTATGTACATATTATTCAAATGTCTTGTGCATACATTTATGATAGTGTACATATTAAGTTATTTTTTAAATTTTGACAAAATAATAGTCCAAAACATTAGAATGCGTAACTCCAAAACAAACATGTTGTAAAACTTTTGGTTCTAAGTAAAACACTCAATATATAGGTAAAGCATAAATAACTATTTTTGCATTTACCCTTAACATTAACTGTGCTGTCATTTCATTTCGAATAAATACTGTCTATTTGAACGTACGACCAATAGCTCTATCAGAGTTATAGAGTATCACACCCAGTGGTCTCGAACGTCATAGAGCGAGATCGGTAGACTTGCCTGCTAAAATCGGTATATTTCTACTTGGCTTCTTGGCTCCTCGTCAGACGACATTTTAACTTAATTATTTGAGGGCTTCCCCCAGTGGTCTCGAACGTCATAGAGCGAGATCGGTAGACTTGCATGCTAAAATCGGTATATTTCTACTTGGCTCCTCGTCAGACGACATTTTAACTTAATTATTTGAGGGCTTCCTCCAGTGGTCTCGAACGTCATAGAGCGAGATCGGTAGACTTGCCTGCTAAAATCGGTATATTTCTATCTGGAAATCGTAGAAAAATCGTTATATTTCGTTATTTCGGTAGAACAGAGCCCATATCGGTAGAAATACCGAAAAATCGGTAGGTTCGAGACCACTGATCACACCTTCATTCAATGTACCCATTCTCTACTACCACTTAGATGCACTTACAATACTTATCTCTGAGGTTCTGCTTAACTCTGGATAACATCCTAAAAATATGTATTTCAGGAGAAACAACTGTCGGATTTAGTCGATGAAATCCGCAAGCTAAAGTCGGTGATTGTCAAACAAGAAAACCGCATCCGCGCACTCGAAGCAGCTGTCAAAGCTCCACCCTCTCCCTCCCCTGTCCCTCCACCTCAAGCTTCCCCCGCACCTTCATCCCCGGCCCCTGCGCCCAACCACCACGATGACGACGCTATGGCACCCGATGAGGTCTGAGTCACAGGTGAGAATAAGCTTTGTGGTCTACTGGTGCAGATTTGCGGTGCCGTAACTATGAGCACAATTTATTGACTTGAATTTGATAAATATTGGTTATTTTGTACAAAAGCGTCAATAAAAGATGTATAATTAAGGAAAAATGAGATGTAAAAACTGTGAATTTATTACTTTAAGAACAGATGATCGTGTTTCTTATTTATTATGCACAATACACCGTCGAGTTCGTGATGATTTAATGTTTTGCCGTGACAACTTTACTGCATTCTGATTTCTCATTAAGATAAACAAATAATATATGTAAATCAACACCAGAATAAAACCACAAAGCTGACGATCTACAGTCGATATTATATTCTGTGACCGTTGTAACTTGCACTTTAGAAGTGAAACATTACGTTTACATACTACTTCCATCTGTGTTTTAAACGGTTTAAAATATATATCGATGAACATAATAGTGGAAAATCTTAAATTTTAAATTAAGCGGACAATTTTTGTTATAAACGTAAAGATTTTTCATTGTACGAAATATACTGGCGTGTAGAAAATAATCATATTTCTATATCTCTAGATTTCTCACAGTTTTATTTAGTGTTTTGACCGGTCAGTTAATCATTCTTGATCAATTTTATATCTCAAAAATGTCTCATGTCTATATTTCTACCTGCCAGTACATTTTATTTATTTATTTATATAAATAATTTTTGTAAATAGTAAGTTTAGACGAAGTGATAATATGCGAAATAAAATTATGTGCCTTATTTCATGTAGCTATATTGTTTACATAAAATGTTTGTACCTAGGACATCTCACTTTAGAGCTTTACCATGGAAGGGGTCAAGTTTACCAAAGTTGGGGTCAAGTTTGACCCCATTACATATTTCATAATGACTGACTTTATATGAAATTTAAAATAAGTGAAACAGCGATAGGTCTTGTGTGAATTTACGTCTTTTAATCCCCCATGGTTCACATTAACAATGAAAACGATTTTATAATAATTTGTGATGTAAATTTAATGCGTGCCTTGACAATAAAACAAGTGTGATAGCCTAGGGATAATATTCAAGCAAATTTTTCTCATCAGAAGCTTAAGAAATAATAAAAGGACTGGTAAATTGTACTTAGTTACTATAATGAGGTAAACGTTGAACATTGAAAAACACCTCCTACTATGCTACCAAGGGACTACAAAAGTGTTATATCTTTGCCCTCAACTGTTGAATTTAAACACCCTCTTTCAATGTCTGTCTATATTAATTTCAGAGTAGTTGTTTTTTAAACTACATAAAAAATTAAGAAATTGAAGAAACAAAATATGCAGTTAGTACACTCAAATATTTACCACAGGAGACGTTTTTCGGTTCGAGTAGAGTGATACTATGATTTCACAAAAACCAGGATTAGCAAATCATCATAGCGAGGGCAGTAACCGGTGGCCCAACTCCTAACCGATTGTGGCCACGGCGGTCGATCTCAACAGAGACTAACCAAGTACGCAGGAGATATTATAGTACACGAATATCTTCGCAAACACAAGTACACTCTCTGTTCTCTCACTCTCATAATCTGTCTGACACGATCGGGGAGATATCAGGCGCAGGACCGGCAGTTTTACCTGCTCCGAGGCACAGGGGCTAAGATCCGGGCTGTTATTATAAACACTTTTTGGCCCAAGCCGGGACTCGAACCTGAGAACAGAACGCAATAAAGCAGTAAGCAGACCTCTAAATAGGTAGGGCGCATTTAAAAGACAAAAAGGTACAAGTGTCTTTTGAGGTGCAGCTATCTACGAGACGGCAGTAGTCCCTTGCCATCAGGTGATCCATTTGCTGGTTTGTCCAGTACCATTAAAAAAAATACAATCATAACCATCATCAGCTCTTTACGGTCCACTGTTGGACATAGGCTTCTCCCAAGGTACACCACGGAGCCTGGTTTGTTGCGTTATACATAAAATACAATATTAATTCGTGATTATGTATATTTCTGAACATTAAATTATCTAAACATCTATTCTGAAATTAATAGGAAATAAACGTAATATTTAACTTAATAGGGAAATAATAGATATAAAGTAGGCACACTTATTTGTCGTTTTAGTTGTAAGCTAATATTATTTATTGTGGTAACACTGTATATAAATATGTGGTCACACTAGCTAAAAAAACACTTTGAAGTCAGTTTGTTTCACCCTTATTTACATAATTACGATCTCTGACTTTGACAAAAAGTATTTGAGGACGAACCTTGTATATGACCACATATTCATACACTGTTTGATTGACCATACAAGATTGTTCTAGAGTCCTTGAATAATCAAACTATCGTAATAGCAATATATCTTTGAAATGTGAAAAATTGTGTGTATAAGGCTTTAATTTCAAGTTAGACACTTGAAATATAGCTTGCTATTTACAAATATGATTCTTCTTTTTCTACACAGGCAACACTAAGTCCTCTATATCATGCCAAATAGTTAGTTTTAATTTTGAAATTGGAACGAATCAAATTTACCGCCAGCATTTTTTAAAAGTTGCCTTGTTATAATATTTCTAATGTCTAACTTGTCATTCTCTCGTAAGATAGGCTTAAGAGTCCAGTAACTTGGTGCTTTTGTATCTTTTTATTTTTCAATTAATAAGGATAAGGCGCATTGCTTCTAAACAAATTGCTGGCTCAATGCATTATTAATAATTCTACTATTATTTTGCTCTAGTGTAAGTTTGCTGTTTTATTGTTTCATCGTAAGATTTCGTTTTTATATTCTTGGCGGCAAACCCAACGCCATCTTGAATTTAACGTCAGCGCATAGTGTAGCTTTTCGTTTTAGTGTTTTATTCTCAAAAAAATAAATTAATATTTTTTAAATGGAATTGTCATAAGGACGCAAAAATTGAGAAGAAATTTAAGAGTATTAATTTCACATGATCGGATACATAATGGTCCTTCGCAGCTAGTCATGTCACTTATGAAATTTGACATTTGACAGGTTAGGTCGAGCTGTCACTTTGACAGTATTATAGTTTAAATTTTAATAGTATTATTACGACAATTATAATTATTTTACTTATTATAATTTATGATGGCGTAAACTTAGATGTTCGATATTTAGTATCATGACAAGGCAATGTATGGATTTGTATGAGAAAATAATGCTTGTTTTTTTTTATTGTATGAATATATGTAAAAATAATAGTTTTGTACACAGTTTTTCAACATGTATTGTCAATTAAATTGTAATAACAATGTCAACATGATCTTGTACTTAGTAGTTATATAAAGTGTTCCTTCTTGTACGTGACGCTTTTTGTATGTTTACTTTTCGAGTTCTTAGCATTTTTTTAACCTATTGTGTATAATAAAAACACTATATTAATGTTCTTAGTGTAAATTATATAATCAACATTAAAGGTTGTTGTCCATCGACGGTTGAATGCTAGTTTTTCGGTATATAAAATATAAAAGAAAACTCATCTTATATAGTACTGACCAAAAGTCTAGAACATTTGATGGACGCTCGCCATAATGTAAAGATTTCGACTGTTATTATTTTGACGTTAAATAATTTGTAATTGTGTTTTTTTTTTCTATTTACCACCGCTTCAGATGCTTCCCTAAATAACGTTTCGTGTTTAATGTGAACTACAATACGTTTGTTAGATAATATAAAAATATTGCAAAAGTTATTTCATCTGAAACTTGTCACAACTACGTCAATAAATAGATCTTATTTGACAGTTTAGCGTTTGAATAGTTCTTATATATGTGCGTGGATAACTGCCATATTAGTTGTGATAAAAATTAAGTTTCCAAAGTGTGTTAAAGAGATAATTACATTTATATTTTCTCATACTTATATTGTAACAAACGAATGGTATATATTTATTGCAATATTCACGTTAATGTAAATATATTATCTACTCCTCTTTGACTAGAAAATGTGACAAACAGAAAACTGAAAATAGTAAAATATTACTAAACGCACAATTCTAAACCTTAATACGTCGTCTTAGAATGTATAAACGCTGGATAGGAAAATTAGATTTTTGTCAATTTTGTATTAAATTCATAGTTTTGAGAAAGTGTTATATTATAATGTAAGGTGCTAAATATATCAACGTTTCAATGATTTCTTTTAAAATAATTGTATGTTACCTTATTCTTATGAAAAAGCTTGAAAAAAAGTATATTGTTAACCTTTGTAAATCAAAATAAGACTTATTGTATGTAGCGTTGTGTTAGTGTCACGTGGGGTCTTAGTGTCACACGGGGTCACATTGTCACTTGGGGTCAACTTTAAATGAAAGGTTATCATAACATTTAAGTCATTTATGTTGACAGGATTTTGTATAAATATAAATTTATACATTTCTGTTGACAGTTATTACATAATGATTCAAAATTGCAGCTATAAATGATACAAACGTTTACTGTAAAATAAAAATACGCCATAATTGGGCAGATAACTGTCAAATCATTCTGTATCTTCACATTAAACGAGATAATGCTGTACCCTTTTGTATGAAACACTAAGGTATGATAAAAAACATTTAAACTAAATCGAAGGCAAGTCATGCTGTACTTTGAGATATGTGTACATAAATTGTAAACACAAGAATCATTATCCTCTTTTAAAAGCAGCTCAATTAATCCATTTTTATACAATCTAAGATTATTCTCACGGTGCTACATAGAGTGCCAAATGCTTCAATATGTACAAGAAATTTGACAATATTGTATTAAATATAGGTAGTAAGTGCCTTGTTGTGTTTTGATAAGTAATACTCAGATCATAAATGTTGCTACGAAAGTTGAACAGAATATATATATTTATTTTACTATTTTCATTGGTCGTATTATTTTATTAACACCCCACAATGTTATTAATATCAAAAATACCTTTAATCAACTATTCCACTCATGTTAATGTTGATTTTGAACTCCCATTGATGCAGGGGTGACAGTTATCGTGGTAACTGTGTAAGCCTTACACTGTCACGATGACTGTCATGCCTTTTACGTCCCCAAGTGGGGTCTCACAAGGCCGCCATAGTGTGGGTCACCATACTGCATTGTCTGCATTTGTGATGAGTTTGGTGATCACAACTCTTAGATTCTGTTCATGCTTTCCATCAGGCAGAGTAGAGCCACTTTGGCAGGCTCTTAATATAAAAAAAAAAAGAGTAGAAGGCCTATCGTGAGTTTATTTTACGTCGTTAGGATCGGTCCACCCTGACTTTTCTCCAGTCTATTAACTCACACTAGGCCCTAGGATGTTAGAGAAACATTTTCGAAAGCGAAGTTAGACTGTTTGGTGATAATGATGTCTTTGATGATGGATCAGATAAAAATGGATCCTGCCTTATGAAAAAGGCATCTTTTTACAAAATTTCGCTTAGTATGTTAAAATAACTTTTTTCTTAATGGCATTGATCACGTCCACACGCCTTTAACAATGTAATAAGTCGTTAGGACTGAAGATCATTATACGAATATTAACGCACGAGGAAACATTTATTCAACTCATTCACTCGAACTTTAAGTGGAAAATCCCTTCGGGTCTCCGGCTCTTCGAGTGATAACGACCTAACATTACTAAGAAATTCGTCTATAGATGGTAAGGCAGACACGAAACGCGGAGAACGAACAGTGTTAGTACAACCAAATAAAAACGATAATTTCATAACATTTTTTGTAAGAAAAACGTTAATAACTAATTTCTCAATGTAAACGGTTGGACCACAGCCCGCCAGGCCTCGTCTGGCCTGGTCAGAAGGTACCTCCCTTCGTGTTATAGAGACCACCGGTTTCTCTAGTGCTGTCTTCAGAACCGCTTCGATTTTTGAAAGTCGTTAAAAATACTATATATTTAAAAATTATTTTATTTACATTTGTACATATTATGTTTCAAACTCCTTATCAAACTGATCTTCAGTAATTTTCCTCTTTTTTAATTTCTTCATAAGCGCTATGTCGGCGGCTAATTCGTTCAACTCTTCTTGTGTGACGGCTTTTCGTTTCTTCTTCTTACCTCCTTCTGCGCTATTCTGCGCTTTCCATTCTTTTCGCTTCTTCCTTTTTAATTTACGATCTTCTTTGTTTTGTTTAGCATGTTCCCATGATTGTGTTTGCATCTTTAACAGAAAAAAATATTAATCATTTCAATGTCTTTTTGCAGAATTTAGTCTATTTAATAACCTATATAGTTATACATTTGTAAATTTGTTTACTTAAAATCTATAGTCACATGAAATAAATCTCAAATAGGACGTCCATTGATGCTAGTGTGACAGTTATCGTGGCAAGTGTGTCTTACAAGATGACTGTCATGCCTTTTAAATCTGCAAGCAGTGCGTGAAAAAGCATCTCACTAGCCGCCATTGTCAGCATTTGCAATGAGTATGGAGACAACCACTTTTGGATTCTATTAATGCTTTCCATCAGGCAGAGTAGTCACTTTAGCAGGCTCTTAAATAAAAAAAAGTCTGTTATAGCATATTTGTGATAAAAGTTTGCCTTGTGGGGCACATTATCTTAATTTCAATGAATCGGTTTCTTAACTCTATAAAGGGTGGGCCAAGAATTAGTTGAATTTGAATTTAACATCCCGCGCATACAAAAGTCGCGCGGGGCGCGATTAAGGGTGTGACTAGCTCGTTTCTCAGAAATTTTGTCGCAATGAATCGCTTAGCCGGGCCGAAACGCGCTTACCGTGTAATAGTCTAGAGCTATCCCCAGCAGACTTCATTTTATGGGGTTATTTGAAGAATCGTATCTTCATCAACAAACCAAATACACTACGTCAACTAAAAAAAAAATAAATGAAGAGATGTCGGCGATCTGTCGGTCTCTTTGCAGACTAGTATTCGAAAATTTCGGTGCTAGCTTAAAAGAGTGCAAACGTCGAAATGGTGGTCATTTCGACGATGTATTTTTTAGAAAATAAATTCCAAGCAATTAGCTTTCTTGTAAATAAACAATTTTTATAATATATCAAATGATTTTTTACACGATTTTTCAAATGTTAACAAATTCGTGGCCCCACCCTACTATGTAAAGAGCATGATCTCCTTTATCTTTCACGACTGTATAGTTTTGCCAAGTTTTCGTTTTAGTAATGACAACCTACATGTTTCAGTTGCAATTCACTAGTGAGTACCAAATATAGTGCATATTAATGCCAAACTGGTTTATTTATGCTGGCAACATCAACAACCACAAACTCACCATTTTCTTCTTCTTCTTTGAAGGCCAAACACCAGTCTTTTTATACTCTTCTAATTTCTGCAATCTACTCTTTTCTTTCTGCTTATCCTTATATGGTATACTATTGAAGTCTACTTCTTCTTCAGGCCCTACAAATTGGTCTTTATGTTCTTGTTTGATTTCTGGCATTAACGGTAATTTTAGGAGACCATAGCTGGTGGCTATGTGGCCTAGAGGCAGTTCCTTGAACTGTAGTAGCAAATTACACTCATGTTTGGTGTACGCCTGCATGTGAGATACGAATGCGCGTTGACCCTTATCTAGAATTGACCTGTCTGTCTTTTGTTGTTCGTGGAGTATTGAGAGTACCTGTAAATTGTATTATTTGACTAAAGTTTTCTTTTTAAATACCAAATAGAGCAGTAGATGCAGATAAAAAATTCACAGCAACACAAATATAAGGCAGAGCAGGTCAGGACGGTAAAAAATTGGTCTCAAAGTGCCTGACACGTACTCGGCAAATTTATTCGTCTAATACAAACTGTGCACCTGATTGAAACAAAGCAAGAAAATACGTTATATTAGCCCCAACACAAAACCTAACATCTCACCTTCTCCTGCAACTTGGGACTGATCTTGATCTCATCTTTGGATTGCCGCCAGTCTTTGAGTTCTACGAGCTGATTAGTCTTTATGAAGGGCACGTAGGTGTCCTCGCTGGGCAGTAGTGGCAGTAGCGAACATCCACGAGCTCCCCCTCTCGCCGCGCGCCCTACTCGGTGCACTAACGCCGCAGGGCTCGCTGGAGGTTCCCACTGCAGCACCCACTCCACTTCGGGGATATCCACACCTCTACAAACACAAAAATTACTTTCTACTAGATCTACAACAAAAACATTAAAAGAAACCTTTTGCTTCAGGAATCCTTAAACATACGTATAATCATGTCTGTGTCCCTGGAGGGGTAGGCAGAGGCATATAAAACGCCCACTTTTCGCCAATGTTGTGGACCCACGTAAAAAGGTGACTAGTCTATTGCCGCTAAACTGGTGTTCTGTTTGCCAAAGCCTCGTCCATCGATCAGTGCACTACTTGCAGGTGAGGTTGACTTGAGGCCCCAAGTTCTAGGTGGAAACCCTATTTACCCTATACCATTAAAAAATTTTGTGTAATTTTGTATTCTACAATTGGTTATATGACTATATCGTAAATAAATACCAATGTCCACTTCATTAAACTAATATCGCGAAACATCTCGGTAAATACAATTAACATAGCTTTTTATTATTAATCAAATATTCAGTGAAATATATTGTTCAGTTGAGTAGTCTAAAACAGTGACGTCACAATTTTGTATTTAGTACATTTTTCATACAAAATTGTCGTTTTGACAGATGATAAAAAGTAAGTAATTTGACTAAGGTGTCATCTAGCCTATTGTGTTCATGCACGGCAATTAATTGCGCAATTACGTGTATATATTGTGCCAGTATATCTGTAAAACCTGTCTATGATAAAATCGACTAAATTAAGTTTCTATGGACATTTGTATATCTATTTGTGTTCAGTGACATCTGTAGATGTCACAAACCAAAATTTCTGGTACAAGTTGTAATTATGGCGAAATTTAAGGCGGCTTTGTCGCCTTAAATTTCGCCATAATTATACTAACTACTACACTACTTACACTACTAACCTTGCCATTAAATCAGTACACAACAATATTGTGTTGTCAGCAGCACGAAATTTCTCCAAAACTTTACTCCTCTTCAATTTCATTTTCCCATGTATTGCAAATATTTTTATATCTGGCAAGAACACTGGTAACACGTCTGCCCAGTAGTCGACGCAAGCACAAGTAGGTAGAAAAAACAACCCTTTTGCTATTTTTCTGTTTCTTATGAAATTCAGAAAAAACAAGAACTTGTCTTGTGGTTCCACTATGACATAGTAATTCTCAAGAAGTATTGGAGTACTGATGGTCGACTTCTCTTTAACGCTAACCACTATGGGGTTTCTTAAGCCAGCTCTGACTAAATCTTGCAGCTCTTTTGTCTGTGTGGCAGAGAACAGCCCTGTGCGACGCTGCCTTGGTAGATATTGCAGAATGGTTGTCAGAGTTGTGCTGAACCCTAAATCTAGGAGACGGTCAGCTTCATCAAGAACTAAAATTTCCTATAATATAGATAACAAAAATAAGTACATTAGAGTAAATTAAACAGGGGTGCAGGGGTGACAGTTGTCGTGATAAGTGTATGCAATACAATGCTACGATGACTGTCATGCCTTTTAAGTTCCCAAGTTAGGCGTAAAAAGCATCTCACAAGGCCACCATAGTGTGGGTCACCATACTGCATTGTCAGCATTTGCAATGAGTATGGTGACTACAACTTTTGGATTCTATTCATGCTTTCCATCAGACAGAGTAGAGTCACTTTGATGGGCTCTTGAAATAAAAAAAAACTTTATTTATGTATAATATATTACTTTGATTATTGAGCTTTTTATTAATTTTTTAGACTATATGCAATTTGTACATTGGTGGACTTAATGCCCAAGACCTTCTCTTCCAGTGGGTTGGAAATATAACGGAGGTGACCAGAGGTTACATTATCAATGAAAACATACCCCACATAAGTAAACTTATATACTCGTATACATGAACACATACAATACATATGTCATCATCATCAACAGCCTTATGCAGTCAACTACTGGACATCGGCCTCTCTTTAGCAAGGAGGTTTTGGCCTACTATACCACACTGACCAGACGGGTTGGAATAGGGTTTGTTTCATGTTTATCTTCTCTTTATAATGATGTTGTCTTGCATACTTTGTTCCCTTAGTCGCCTTTTACGACACCACGGAATGAATAAGGGTAGTAGCACTATGTATTCTTAATCAGTCACCACACAGACATATGTAATAAATACATGTGTATAAATATATTTAAATGTGTATAATGTAACATTGACATTCATACACTATGACAACTTAGATATATGGTGAGTCAACTATTGATTAGATGACTGCAATCTCGTTAAGAAAGAGATTACGTACTTTTGTTTTGAATGTCAACAGTTTGTGGACACAACTTTTCACTTACTTATAATACTACTATCACTAAGTACTCGGAACCCTATGCACAGTTAATTTAAAATATTTTTTGTTTACTTCTATTAAACACATTACTATTAATTTTGATCGAGTAATATGTGAAAAAAAGAACCTTTCAGAGGCCTATGTCCAGCAGTGGGCTATTTAGGACTGTCAATGATAATGATGTGAATATACAAATCATGATATCTCCAATACTTGTGAAGAAAATTGTTTTTGAAATTTGATAGAGTTACTTTCTGGTATTAATTTTTTCACATAAAATAAAAACAGTTCTAATTATGATCATAAAACTATTCTACAAAAACATTAATCTGTGTTAAAACTGCAACTAACCAATTCCTTAAGTCTGCCTGCAAGATTCAACTGTTTCCGCTCACCTAGCAAGTCCTCAAGCCTGCCAGGAGTACATACTGCTATGTGTGCTCCCTTCTGTATAGTCTCCACATCAACTTCTACTGGCCGACCACCAACGAGGAGACCAGTTGTTATGTGAGACAGTTCTGGCTCTTGAAGAAACAGTTGAATGACCTGAAAATCATGAATTTACATTATGAAATGTTAATTATTATCATTTCTTTTTTGAAGTATTAAAAATTCCCTTTTAATTCATCAATTTCCCTTGACATTTTAATTATTATCCTTAATTTTAAACTTTCAAAGATTTAATAATAGATATTTTAAAGTATTAAAAAGTATGTTAAAGTAAAGTGGCAATAAGCACAATACCTATACAATATTTTTATTTTTAACAAATTATAAATCTTAAATTTAATATTATAAATAGCAAGATCTTAATTAAAAAAAAAATTATATATCTCTGTGGTATTAACTCATTATGTACTTATTTTATACATTTTTTTATATCAAATTCTTTACCGTACAAATTTGCGTCGCCAATTCCCTAGTTGGTGATATAATAACGGCATAAACAAAGTCTTTTCTCAGGGGACTCTCTTTCTTCTTTTTAATTAACATTTCTAACATAGGGACGACGAAGGCAAGGGTCTTACCAGACCCTGTGACCGCTTCGGCTACCACATCCTTGCAAGATAAAATTAACGGTATTACTGCTGCTTGTATAGGCGTCATGATTTGAAAATTTTGTTTTTTGATGCAGTTTAACACCGGTTCAGATAACGCCGGTGATACCCTGGACCAGTCTTTGTTAACCATGATTAAAAACTATATTCTTGATTGGATTTATAAATACAACACCACACCATGCGGTTTTGACATTTCATTTTGGTGTTGACGTTTATGACGTACTTTTAATGGGGATACCACATTTTAAAAAGTAACAAGTCACAAATGACTGTGTTTTATTGATTTGAATTGTAATTTGATAGGTACTTTTTAGCTAAGGATCCTTAAAAGAAATTAAATGTAAAGACAAATATCTTTCAAACATCTTAAGTAAGTTAGGCAGGTTTATAAAGAAAAAGTAAATTTAAAATAATTTGTTGTTGTTTAATTTTTAAATATTTAGCTCAGTGCAGTAAATCTTAAATCAGGTTTTAGATCGCTCGCACTGCAATCAATATGGCGCATGTTGATATGACAAATTGACAGCTGTGTTTTGTCCCTTAATATAAAGTTGTGATGTTTATTTCACATCTCCAGACAGATAACACACTTATTTAACAATGACGCGGCCTTTCGGTAATAGTGATAAACGATTTTCTATTGACGATGCGTTTGAAGAAGAAACCGATGAAGCTATAAAAGTTTATGGTGCTACAGGAGACAGATCGCCTTTACAGAATAAATATAAAAATGGAAACGAATATCTGGCCAGGTAACATAATTTTATTGTATTTAAAACATTATGTCGATGGGTTTTTAATTATAGTTTTTTTTTTTGAGAACGTGATTCTTTGTGTTTTAATGTCAGTATGTTCATGACCTTTTTGTGAGTCATAATACCTTACTAGAGCAAAGGCAGATGAACTTTCGAGCCGTTACTTTGTAGACGTTTGTTAAGACTTGTGGCGCTAATTACATTTGCTAAATTATCTTGTACGATGAACTACACTGACCTGTTTCGTAATGTTTTCGCACATTTTATCACATTAGTAACGTTTTTTTCGTCAGGTATACATAAACATAGTAAATATGTTTTTTTTTTATGCACACTAATGAATATTTACAGCAATTTTTTTCTCATAAGTTATTTTTTTTAATTAATTTTTCAATGCTGTTTAAAGTTGGTTTGAAAGAAGAATGTATTCAAATTACTTACATATACTAATTCAAACTAAACGGAAAGTAAATTACATGAAAGGAAATGTCTTATAAAGAAATGTTTATACATTATGCAAAAAATTTATTACACAAAAAAAGTGTTGCAAGTTTTACCAAAATTTATAAACTGATACATCTTTTTTTTTACTTATTTAAGAGCCTGCCAAAGTGACTACTCTGCCTAATTGAAGGCATGAATCCAAGAGTTGTGGTCACCATACTCATTGCAAATGCAGGCAATACAGTATGGTCACCTACGAGATGCTTTTTCACGGTCCGCGTGAGAATGTAAAAGGCATGACAGTCATCTTGGTTGTGTAATGCTCACACTCTTACTGTGATAACTGTCACCCCTGCATTAATGAGCCTTCGGTCTTACACTCACTAAAGAAACCGGTCCATTCGTGCCGAAATCAATGTGATAATTTAAATACCTAACTTTTTTTGGCCTATAGACAACATTCTTGAAAGTCTATAGAAAATTTACTAGTGGTTTATGAAAGTGGATAATACATCCTAATTACATGTTGATTGGCTTATGTAAAGACTAATGCAGACATTATGTCTTGCAATAAAGCTTATTGATAACCATGTAAACGTTTAATACCTTTATGGATGAGTTATGACACAAATTTCGTTATCATGCTAATTAATTTACTCTCAATAAAAACGAGGCTATGATTCAACTTGCGGGCTTGATCTTTTGGTGCAAGAGTTCAAATAAATAAATAGAACACTCATGAATTTAATTTGATGACTAATACAATTCTGGGATCTTCATGCTGATGTTTCCTCTTTATAAATCAGTTCCTCTCAGTTGTTGGCAGTGTTGATATGTTGCACTGGCTTAGTGTATAAACTTTACATACATTAAATTTTACGTGTCACATTAAGTTTTGTGTTAGTGAATTTAACGTATCAAGTTAAGTTTTAAATAAGTGAATATTGTTAAAAATGGAAACAATTAAAGAACAGCCGGAAATGTTTGTCATTGTTTGCTTGACAGATAACAGGTATTGTTTGTCAAGATTTTGATAATCTGCTTAAATTTCAACACCCTATATAATGTCAATATTCTTATATCTACTCATCTCACCATGATAAACATTGCAAATATAAATTTCTCTGCAGTGTCAATTTAGGCCTAGCTGCAGAGCAGCAAATATATATTTCTATTCATTCTTCTGAAATAAATGAATTTTGCATCCCTTTGTTAAATATCTTATTAACTCCTAAATGTCTTGGAATTCAACACTTTGATTTATAAATTGAATAAACAAGAATGATCTCCTCAGGGTTGAATGATAGAATCTGAGAAACCTACTAATAAAATTATGATACCTTCTTGTATTGCATTTTCTACATGCTATTATAATTTTTCTGTCCACCTCTCTATTCTTGAAGTAATGTTGTAAAGTGTTTAGGCTGCTTTCTTTTATGGCAGCCACCTGCCTGATGTAGAGGCTATAAAAGAAGAATTTGAAAGGAAATGTCATGGATACCTCATTTGGGAAATGGGACTGAGACTATGATAACTAAAGACTATAATATAAAGTTAATATAAAGCTAAAGACTATATAAACTTACTTCATAATTTCAATCTACCTTTCAGAATACGTCATTGCGCTTTATGATGTTATTTGTGCTTTAAGGGTTGAATTAAGACGTCATTTAATAAGGCTTTTGATTGCACAGATCACGTCTGTTTATTCAGTTTTTCACCCCTCGTTTTGTCGTTATTTGTCCCCTGGATGGGAAAGAAAACGTCCACAGTAAGAAACCTGCATCTCTATCAGTTCTTCTTTTGCCATGTCATGGTTAAATCGAGAACTGTAGGAGACCTTGTAGGAAACATACGGATCTTGGACACGTTTCATTTGAAGTGTATTAATCGTCACAAATAGGAGAAAAGGGTCAGTTGCTGCCTTGAGTGGAGGTGCTTGGTGAAATTTAAAATTGATGACTTTGCGGAGAAAACCCAACCTGGATGCAAAACGCAATGCTCTTAAGGTTAAATCACCAGCAGCCATCTCTTAAAACTTAGTCGGTGGTATCCTCACATGCCGATCGCGCATGTTTGCTAATAGGATTGGATACTGTAACTATCAGAGGGCACATGCAAGAGCTGATTAGCGTAGTGTCACAGATAATAATTATTAGCCGTCACTATAGCCAAAACCGGTTAAGAAGTAGTTAGTTAGTACTGTAAGAGATCCATATTACGCCACATATCGTCCTGTTTCGATTTTGAAATCGGTGTTTAGCAATTTTGTCGTTGTTTTTCACTGAGTGACTCGGTTGCAGGAGCATTACCAAAAGTCAAAAATGTATTCGTGACTCGGGATGTTTGCATAGGCGATGGTAATCATAGTAATAATAATCATCAATCATCATCAACAGCCTTTAACAGTCCACTGCTGCACATAGGCCTCTCCTTAGAAAGGAGGTTTTGACCAGATCGGTTGCTATAGGATTTGTTTCAATTTTCCTACTTTTTGCAGTGATGTTTTCCTGCGTAATTTGTTCCCTTAGTCGCCTTTTACGACATCCACGGGATGAATAGGAGTCGTATTCTTTATCCAGCACCAGACGGTACGGTACGGACATAATACCACACGGATGATAACAACAATACATTCATTACGTTTGACCCATCTATGCGTTTGCCCACAGCATCATAAAGAAAACAAATTCATTTTTGTCACATTGCTTATGTGATTAATATATAATTGTTCTTGATTACGCTAGTGAGTCCGTCAGTAATTGGCAACCGCAGAACTAGAATAATACGCTAATTCTTCACATTACAATTAGGTACCTAATAGGATAATGCGATGCAGTCTGAAGATAAAATTAACTTAACCATTCTGTATTCAGGAAATTGCTTGTAACTTACTTAAGATAGTACCTTATTTACAAAGTTATTTGAGACTATCATTTTTGTTTAACATGTTTATATTAGCTCAATAGAAAGCAATATAACACAAACATAAACATAAGTATATGACAAGATTGTTTAAGTAGATAGCATGTCTAGTATTTGCCAGAACTTTTCAAGAGTCCAAAGAAAATAAAGGTTGGATGTAAAACTGTTTAAAGAGTGAGTAATGTAATAAAAACTCAAGTGTCACAACTACACAAAGGATAGTACATAAATTCCGTCATCGTCTTTGTTTCTTGTTACTTAATCTTTTCATGTAAAATTACTTGCCCAGTCTGACTGGCTGACTGAATCATCAACGCAAATCCTTAACCACTAGGGCTACAAACTTGAAATTTTGACAGCTGATGCTTCTATGCTATAACCACCCAATGAGAAAGAAATTTTGGAGATTTCACCTCTAAAGAGGACAATAATGGAATGCACAAATAGGAAATAATTACGCGAGCACAGCTGCTGACAAAAGCTGGCTACGTACATAAAATCGTGTAAGTTAAAACCAAAGACAGAAATAATAAATTTTTCAAATTAATAACTAGTTGGAAATACATATAAATTGTAATACACCAGAACAAGCGATATTTGCTCATAAATATGAGTACATATATAAATTAACAGAATAACGAAATGACGTTTAAGTTTAAACATTTAATTTCATGAAAATAATTTGCACAAGTGACAGCAAAACATAAATCAATATGAATTAGGCATTGTTCTCCGATTCCTGAACGAAAAGCTTCAAACCTCTTTTTTATTTATTTATTTATTTATACTACCTGCAAATAATTCACATTGCATAAGGAGGACTTAATGCCGCAGGCATTTTCTTCCAGTCGACTTTTCTTTTTCTTCGTTGCGATTAGAATACCGGACAGTACGAGTCGGCAATTCTGGTCATAATTACGTTATAGGGATATATACGTTATCTTAACATGATTGCGACCATGATACGGAGCGATAACATGCGAAACTCGGTTAACTCTTTTTGCGAGCAAGTTATGCTCATTAAGGAGATGGCGAACCGGAAAAGGTTTAGAACTCTCCCGGTTCGCCAGGCCTGGAAACGGGTCAGATACCACAGACCGCATAGGCGCCGGAGATCGTAAAACAATAATTCTATTGTATTCTCTATGCATGCAACCATATTTTAAGAGGAGCCACCCCATAGAGGGGGACATCTACAAGCCGTAGGTGACACGCAGTACGTTTTTCTGCCAGGGATTTTCTTTCTACTGTACACCTGGTTCCTTGGCACGTAGAGACGACGTGCAATTTTTTGGTCGGTTTGAGTCCGGCATAACCTTCAGCGAATGGTATCTGGAGGGATTTCTACACAGAATGAAAAAATAAAGAAAGCGATGATAACGTATTTTTCCCCAAAATGTCATGTTGAAAGGAAAAAATTTAATTGTCGTTTTCCAGGCAATTAAGAGTGTAGTAATTTAGAAAAGAAAAGGGCAACGAAATTTATACTGAATGCCGTAGTTTGTTTAAAGTTTAATGACATCTAAGATAAACGTAAACTGCTGCGAAAACAATTAAGACTGAACAGGATAAAATTTCTGTGTAGTTCTTTACCCTGTGTATCTTCGTGTTACCAACTTAGTTAATAAGTTCGTCAACCGAGTACTTTAGGGTTTAGATGGAAAAATTGAGAATGTATTGAAAGTGCACGAATACGGAGGTAAGAAGGAAAGGCAATGCTAATGGTAAAATAGGAAGATTGGATTTAAAGAGTGTAGGTAATATTTCAAGCTGGTACCCCTGTGCATCGAATTTGCTGTTGCCGAAAAATACAAGCCGATCGTTCGAGTAATTATTTCTTATTTAGTCTTTGTAGCTTTGAAAATGACAAACTACATCCCTTATTTCAAGGATACCTTAAGGAGGTGAAATAAGGAATTAACGGTAGGGTCAAATGCTTTTTTAATGTGACAAAAAACAACACCTACAACTATTAATGAAATTTCTAAAATCCTTGCTTTGTTGGTGCCTGCGTCATAAAAAGTTTCAGTTGCCAAAATTTCAAGGTCTTAGGTTCTTTGTTGAACCAGTCAGTCAATCGATCAAGTAATTTTAAGTAAATAGATAGAAACACTCGAAGACCAATGCAAATATACAGTTACTTGATATCAAGTACGTCGTAATACGTTTCAATGTTATATATAAATTTGTTATACGTGTTCTCGTTTCATTTTAATTGAACGATAACGACCTTAAACTCGACCTTTGTACTGCTATTAATTTTGTTAGTTAAATCACAAAATAATTATATATAATTATTTTGTGTTTTTATTGTACTCATATTGTTTTTGTTTTTTTTGTCACACACACTCTGTCTCACATTGTGTTTTTATTCTACTCATATTGTCTATGGTAGGTATAGAACATAATTATCTCTGTAAAATGACAGATGTAAGTATCCCAAAAAAAAAAAACAATAAGGTAGTTGACGGTATCATAAACAATAATCAAAGTTTACTTTACTGAACCAAATATCGCTAAACACCTCGGAAAATATGATTATTTTAGTTTTTTATAACTATTACGAATTTAAATAGTGCATATTTTTTAATTAACACAATATAAAAGACTCATAAAAAAAGTGACGTCATAATTTCATTTGTCATGCAGAATATTCGTTTTGATAGATGGTAAACAGAAACTAATTTGACAAAGGTGTCAACTACACTACCAGAGTGATAGTAGTAGGATGGTGTGGTATGGTGACGTAATAACTGACTAAGGGAGCAAAGTACGCAGGACAACATCACTGCAAAGAAAAGGTAAACTTGAAACAAATTAAACCAACCCGTCAGGTCAACGTCGCACAGTAGGACAAAACCTCCTTGCTCAAGAGAGACAGATGTCAGACAGAGACCTATGTCCAGTTCTCGACTCGGACTCTTAAAGGCTGTAGATGTGAGTAGGACATGACTCGACTTGATTGATACCACGGACTTACAGAAAATCGGTGTTAGCAATTCTTTTTCGTTACTTTTTACAAAGTGACTGAAACCCAAACTCTGCAGGTTTGCATGGCCGGTGATAGATATTAACAAGTGGTTTTTAATAGTTATTTACTAAGTTCGTTTACCCTCATATACCATAGAAACGAGTTATTAAAATAACGAAATCTATCGAGAGAAAATTTTTCTAGAAAGTTATGTAAATGTCCGAATTGACTTCATGTTTTTTTTTCAGCAAAACATACAAATGCACGGAAGACACAACTTCACGGGATTCAGACTCATTGATACACGAATACGTGGAAGCCACAACGTCTATGTACTGCTGGAATCATCCAAAAGTCAGAGAAAATTGGAAAACAGTATGCGCAGCGGTTGTGTTGCTATTAGTAGGTGTCGGACTTCTCGGCATGGGGGCGTTCGCCGTTGCCGAACCCGAGAACGGTCTCCAAGGTGCAGTATTCTTTGTCGCTGGTATGATCTGCTTCGTCCCTGGGGCGTACCACGTCGTCTACATATGGCTAGCCGCTCGTGGCCAGCGAGGTTACGACTTTTACCATCTCCCTTTATTTACCTGATTTATTTTACTTTGTAAGTTTATATAAGCTTGTAAAATGAGTGTAAATTATACGAGGAGTAGGAATATCATGTCTGGAGATGTATGTTTGCGAATTTTTTGCTCTCTAATGAAGACAAAGTTATCAGTGGTTAATGAAAACAAGAGGAATTTGTTCCCGTTCTCTTGGTATTACATACATGTTAAAATATTTCGAATGCTTCTCACTATGTTAAGATGTTAAAGATTAAAATAAATTCGAAAAACTGATTATATATTACGTAGATGGAATTTTTAATAATGTCCAGTAAAACAGAATTACCTATGTAAATAAAATGCTACGTTTATAAAACTAAATGTTGAATAATTTAAAAATGTATTGAAGGATTTACAAAAACAAAGGAAAAAATCCTTTCTGCAATCAATTTTAATGTTTGTTAATCAAATACGTAGTAATATAATAATTTAAAACATAATTATTATAGACTATGAAGTGCCTAGTTGCATAGATATGTAGAGTTTTAATTCTGTAGATCTTTGCCTGCTATTTGAAACGGATAGAATGACATTTAGGTATTCATTATTCGTTGCCATTTTATTATTGGAAAGCTCTTATACGCGCAATGTTTCAATGTTCGATGATTGTAGCGAAGTTTGATTAGTGAAACGCCACCAAAATCTTCTGAAAATAGTTAATTTATTAATTTAATAAGGTTGTAAACGTATCGATACATTATGAACACACTAAAAAGTTTTAATATGTTTGTATTATAAACTTTTTGTGTGTTTTATGAGTGGGTTTCTTACTTTTTTTTTTTCATTATTTTGCAATGTAGAAATAATTTTGTAAAGAAACATGTCCTAATATAATTTATACAATTGTCGAAACGTGTCCTATTAACCAGTCAGTGGGGTGTTCTACAATTTTTGAAGTGAAAACTTCTTTAGGCGCGTTGAGCGTTTTGGTAGAGGGTAAAATCCTCGGTTCGCGTCACCGACATGCTAATGATAATAGTATATCTATAGCTATGGAGAATATGATATTATATATTATATATGAAATTTATTATTATTATATATTATATATGATATTATATATAGCTATATATGAAACATAAAAAATTTCATATAATTTTTGCATATAGTTTTAATTACTCTCAACTTAATAGTTCCGTTTTCACTTCTATCGGCAGTCCCACGACTGCTACTGTTTTTTTTTTTTATTTGCGTAGGTCTATCGCCCATTAAGTAGTTCTAGTACAAATTACGAATAAAATGAACTCTACAATATAACCTAAAAAAAATGAAAATGTCATTTTAACGAATAAAAATCGCGCGCTTTTTTCTGTCAGTTAAGTTACTTTGATGATAGCTTACTCATGATCAGTACCTCTAGTTATAATTCAACTCAAACATTAGTTATCAACATTATTACCACTTTTGGTTATATATTAGTGTACGCGGGCAGTAATACTATAAAGAAAAAGTGTGATAAAGAAAAATATTTAATGAACCGTTAACAATAGTAATAAGACAATAAGGATTTATTCTAAAAGAAGCCTTTTACGTAAAATTTAGTATGCTGCGGCACAGACCGCAGTGATGCCACAGCCTCATCGTATACCGGTATCAAGAAAACCTTTCGTTAAAAATAAAACTAATTATTTGAACTAAATAGTAAAACATATAACGTCTTCTATTAAATAACATATTCTATGATTGTAATTCTGGTCCTAGAAACGGCACAATGCAATGGAAATAAAATACTTGAATGATCTTGTAACTAAATAAGATAACACACTCGTCTTTGAACATATATCTAGGGTCTTTATACAAAAATAATTGTTATGCCTGGACTTTAAATGTTTTGCGAAGACTTAAAAGTAAAAAAAAAAAGTTTTCGTGTAACAATGTCACGGCGAGATAAAAAAAAATATACCTATACTATTTTTTTTTTTAGCTAACGAAGTAACAGCAATAATTTTGTTTAGTCATCCACTTATTTGTAATGTATTTTTATTGTCAAATTAAAGTTTGGTTAGTCATGCGAATACAATATTGATAGTATAACTTAGTTTTTGCATACAGTATCTAAATACAAATGTTTTTTTCGTAACATTGGCCTTGTAGTATGTTAAATAAAAAGTTCTGCTCTTCTCAATTTTAATATAGATTTTAGAACTAACATATTAAGTGTTTAGTTTCTTTTTTAGTGTGTCTGAAGCGTACGCAGCGAAAGTCGTTATTCTAGTCTATGCTATTCGATTAAATTGTGTTCAGTTTAAACTTTCTACGTTTTTTATTGTAACGTTTGTAGCAAAGACACACGTATTCTGATAAGATGTTTTGTTACTTGATTAAACATATTGTAGCATAGTGTGCAATATTTTCTTTTTTTTTTTTGATAACGTTATCTAAATATAGGTCTATATTTGTAACCTTGTTATTGTAAACATTGTGAGACATGAATTATAAAATATTTGTTTTAACATTACAATGAAATATTTAAACGCGTTATAACTGAAGTGACCAAAACAGTTGAGGTTCAATTTATCTTAACATAGACAGTGACACAACTTTTTTTTTGTCTCCATGAAATCCTATGTCAGGCAAATAACTTCATGAATATTAATGTAGTTCGAAACACTGAATAATACTTAACAAGTCCCTACTTCAACCACATTGCGGTTATGATAACTGTGTTATTTATATATCTGTACGTAATGTTATTATTAAAGTATAGTTACGCGGTTCTCAATTTATCTCAATTAATTTTAATTAAATGGATTTTTGTAAAATATGCCATTAGGAAATATATAGCAGCTTTAAAGTACCTATCAATTGTTTTTATTTATGGCCTATCAACGAATAATTTTGTGATTGTTTTTGTCATTACGGATGTTTTAATAGCAAATAAAACCTAATTACATTATGTTCATGAGCGCTAAGAGGGGGGTGCAGAAAAAAAAATACATAGAAAAACCACACATTTCATAAAAATCGATTTAGGTGTGGATGTAGAAGTACCCCACAGAAAATAATTCCGACAACGCCCATTATTATGTTGTTAGCGAGTTTTAGTTTAAGAAATTGAATATTTTGTTGCGTGTAAAATATTAGATCTTTTTTGTATGAAGTAGTGTTGTGATGCTTCGACTTAAATATTGGCAAGTGTTAAAAGAAAATGATATAGACAGCCCGTTTAAAGAGATGTGTACATATTCTTAGATTCAAAATGAATTAGGCAATGCTTTATGCGAATGAAATAGTAATGTACGTTTGTTTTTTTTTTGTATAAATGATGTAAAACTTGCTGTAGATAACCAATGTAACTTTTTTTTATAATGTAATAAATGTAGAAATAATCTGATTTGTGTGAGTCGTTGTTTTCGACATAGTTATCATCATAATTCTTGTAATGTTGCGATTTAGAAGCTAATACATGAATCTAATAATGTTACAAGTACGAAATAGATGTATACTTGTTTTATTTTGTTTGAAATCTTTTTCTGCTCCGTCTAAAAGTCTCAAGTCTCGTACAAAGAGTTAAAGGCTGTCTCAATTCAGAGCAGCGTCGAGTTGCTGAGTAAATTTCGTTCCTCAACAATGGGGGTTCCCCGTTTGGTTTCGTAACAAAAAGCATGCAAAAAAAGTTAACTGCAAAAATTTTGTGTTTATAAGTAAAATACATGTATATAAGGTATTTTTAATACACATTTTAATTTGAACAGTGTTAACGATACCAGATACACTGTTTTCGGAGTGGCATAATATTATTATTCTCTCTTGTGGTAGTTGTTATTGACGAGAGATCTCAGTTTTGTACGAGACACTAATGTATTTAAGGTATTTTTAGTGTTTTACCAGTTAGGTACCTTGTGGTTTTACATAGTAGGCACTTTTCATAAAATATTGTTTTCCTTTCATCTGCATTATAAATGTAAAAATTAAAAACCAAAAAAAATCCTAAAAGTTAAAATTGTCCATGGTAACAGGAAGACACCTTATTAACTAGAATACTAAGAATAATATCAATACTACGGCCTCTTTACTGAACTCGTTACTAAACAAAAAGGTTCGAATGATTCATTTTACTTCTGCAAGTCAATTTGCATGAAATGAGTAACAGTTATGTCAGTGTTTATAAATAGACGCTACTTTGTAAGGCTTCTAAATCGTAGCATGTGTTGAATATGAGAATGTGTGGAATAGGTTGTGGATTGGAATAAAATAACTTATTTAAAAAAAAATGACTTCAAAGACTTCGCAAAGAAAAAGTTAGGATTTGACAGATATAAAAAAATTGTCATTGTGAGTGGGTAAAAGGTATTTCTGCGCGCGTGTTAGCTTTTTTAAAAAAAGAACAATATTTAAATTAATTGCAAAACATGCCGCCTATTTTGGGTTTAAAAATAGATAACGAAATTCTGTTTACCTAGTTTTTATTAATGTTATTTGAATATATTGAAATCTTGTTTGTTTTACATTAATTAACACTTCTCAAGAGTGAAAGGAGATAAAGTATCGAATATAATACAAATCACGTATCATTACTAAACTTAAGATATTTTTTATTATATTTTGTCTCGTCTCCCTGCAATTTGTCAAACGATGTGTAAAAAACAGGATGCCAGGAATGCGCGCGCTATTTAATTTGACAAATGAACGCTAGGTGTCAGATGTCATACATTATACGCGACCACCTTAAGGTTGTCGTTTTCTATTTAGAATATTGATATAGTTATTTATTTTGCATTGTCAATTGACTGATGCAGTATTTAGATTGGTATATGGCAGCTAACGCAAAAGTGTAATAAAAAATAAGTAGGTCATATGTCATCGATATTTGCTAAAGATCCGAGATAAGACATGTGTGTACTAAATACAGATAATCCTTATTAACATATGCATGACCCACATAGATAACTTTAATATATAACTACTATTCCAAAAACAAGAATTTTTGAAGTGAAACTTTTTTAGAATCAATGCGATTTGAAACTCGACGAAACGAAAATGCGTCACGATGTAGAAACAAGCAAGTGGTGAATACATTACACAATAATTTGTATTTTCAGTCTCCTCTTTTTGCGATACTTCGTAACGCCTTCACTCTCGTCTAACAAACATTGTCCATATGGATGCGTCGTGCGTAGTGGGATAGTGGTTATAGTTATACTATGCTAAGCTTGCTCGTGGTCCGAGCGTTCTACGTATAAATGTTATGTAAAGCTACTTTTCAGAAGTTTCACTGCCGTGTGTGAGTTGCACACATGCTTTATGTTATTTTCTAAAACATATTTTTCGAATCAAACTAACATACTTGTAGAGAAGCATATAATTTTTGTTTATTTGTGTTCAAGCTGGGTCCCAACTGCTGTCCTAATTGGTGTATATGTTATGAAATTTGTAAATAATTCTTAATTTAATAAATTAGTCATTTTTCTTCAGGATTGGCTTTTATTTAAATTTTTCTAAATACATACATACAGATAAATGGCTTAGCGGTAACGAAAGCGGCTGCTGTGCTCGAGGTCTCGGGTTCGATACCCGGTTCGGGCCAATATTTGTATAATCTGCATATATTTGTTTCGGAGTTTGGGTGTTTTCTATGTTTTATATGTATTTACAAAAAAAAAGTAGATAAGTAGTCTATCAGTCTGTCAGGTTATCATAGCACAAGCTCTGCTTAGTTTGAAACTATGTAGATGACATTGTGTGTTAAATGTCCAAAATATTTATTTAACTATTTATAAATTACACCCAAACACATCAAATAATTGCGTGTCAAAGTGACTCTACTCTGCCTGATCGAAAGCATGGAATCCAAAAGTTGTGGTCACCATACTCATTGCGAATGCTGGCAATACAATATGGCGACTCATGCTATGGTGGCCTAGTGAGATGCTTTTTTACGCCCCACAGCCACTATGTCTGTCATATCTTTTAAGTTACGTTTACTTCTTTTACGTTAAAAGACATGACAGACATCGTGGCTATGTTAGGCTCGCACCATTGCCACGATTACTTTCACCCCTGCATGAATGGACCTCTGGTCACGGTCACCAACGAAAAACGACAGCATGGACGCTATCATTGTAGGTTAATAGAGGCTAGTACTGGCCCGGTCGAGAAATGTATCTGGGTGGGAATCAAACTAACAGTAGATATTACAATACCAGTTGCAGGTATGAAACTACAATTACATAGCAGTGTTGACAAAATATAGTAACTCAATTGGTTGGAAATAAAGAGAACTTATAGATATGTACTTAACGTTACCCCATCTTCACCAGGACATACCGGATTATAGATTTGTTCTTTTTACCTTTTTTAAGACGACACTCACATTAGAAATATATCTTGTATTGTGAAAGACTACCAACGTTCAAGACATGGATACAAAGAACACGCGGACAAACAATTTGTGGATCACACAATGCCTGTAACTGCCTCGGTAGTGCAGTGGTATTATATGCAACTGTTGTGCCTAAGATCTCGTGTTCAATTGCTGAGTCGGATCAAATGTTTGTATGATCTGCACATATTTGTTTTGGACTGTGGGTGTTTTCTATGTATAACATGTATGTATTTACAAAAAAAAAACTATTTATGTATATCAGTTGTCTAGTACCAATAGTACAAGGTCGCTTAGTTTGGAACTAGATGGCGTATGTCAGATGTCCGAAATAATAAAGATGTCTGAAATACACCACTGTGTGTCATTTTGTTCTAGCCATTATAGTACAATGATGATATGCTACTCCTAACAGATCTTATCTATATAGGAGATACTATAGTGTTTAAGTGTGCAATTACAAGTGCACTCTCTGTACCCTCCCTCTTATAATCCAATAGTACGACTACTCCACACAACCAGAGATATATTAGGTGCAGAACCAACGACTTTGTATTCTCTCCAAAATGTTAAAAACCCCTTTTTCTATATGTATATTCTTTGTGTTGTTGTTGTTGTCTTTGTGTTGTTGTGTTGTTGTATTTGTTAGTCCATGTGGTGACGGATTAAAAATACATAGTGTTACCACTCCTATTCATCCTGTGGGTGTCGTAAAAGGGGACTAGGGGAACAAAGTATACAAGACAACATCATTACAAAGATAAAGAAAACTTGGAACAAACCCTATTGCAACCCGTCTGGCCAGCATTTAATAGTAGGCCAAAACCTTCTTGCTAAGGAGAGTCTATGTCCTGCAGTGGATTATAAAAGGCTGTTGATGATATTTATATTCTATTTCGATATATATTTCAGAATTTCTATAAACAAAATATAATCAAAAAATTTTTCCCCTTAGGACTTGAACCCAAAATCTCTTAACCAGCAATTAAACATGCTAACCGCTAGATCAACGAGGCAAAATATTGTACATTAATGGTATACTAAAAATCAATCTTGTTTTCTTATTTACACAACCAACTGATTGTTTGGTGCAGTGGTAGCATATGTAACTGCTATTCTTCGAGGTATTGGGTTCTATGCCTAAGTCGGACCAAATATTTGTATAATCTGCACATATTTCTGCGGAGTTTAGGTGTTTTGTACATAATGTATGTATTTACAAAACACAAGTATACATGTATTTATATTTGTAGTCTAGGACAAATTGTCCAGCTCTGCCTAGTTTGGGACTAAATGGGATGTGTATGTGACAGAATATTATATTATTAGTTTAACTTCTACTTTGTCTTGTTAAAAGTACGGCCTGGTATTTAAAATACTACAAATAATTAAAACTATAATATCTTTATGAAACAGCTATAGTGATGGAAACATACTTATTAAGGATGATAGTTCACTAAGAAAAATAAAAACACAAGTTTTTCCTAAACTATATTAAATGCTTTCTAGCTATTCTTCTTAACTTAAAGTGCTGTAAAAACCTCAATTCACCGTTCCAATTCTTCAACACAGCCATTTGTTGACGATCCAAAAGGTCTGGCATCTCTATACCACATGTATCGAATTCTTCTAATTCCTGTTTCTTAGTAATATTGATAATATCTTCTCTGCTAGCATGCTGACGGTTTTTTCTGTGTCCGATAGAGTTTTTCAAAGCTATTTGTTCTAACTCCTCATCAAATCGCGCCAAATACTGTTCCATCAAGTCTAGAACTTCTTCTTTATTTAAAACATCGCACTCTGCCGGTACTCGTTCTTTAAACCACAAAATCTTTTCACCGATTAGGTTTTGTTTGATATGTGTGCCAACTTTATTTTGTTCCTTCTTTTCGCTTTTCTTTATTTTACTTATGACCTTTAAGGTTTTTCTGCTATTGGGATGTTTCAATTTGTCTATATTGTTCTTTATTTTAGGCATTTTTAAACAATGTTTTGGTTATATAAACGAATCGCGTGCTTTCAGACACAATATTGATACTTATGTCAAATTTGACAACGTCAGAAACGTGGGTTTTCAAGGTTAGTATACTCCTTCTCACGAAAGATGTCCCCCTGACGCGCGCTGCAGTTATGTCAGCCTTTACTTATCCTGGTAGTACACAAAGTTAAGCAATTCGTTTCATGTAATTATATGATAGTTCAAATAAATTATAAGAGGAAATTTATTAAATAAAACAGAATTCGAAAGGACATGGCACAATGGCATCTCATAGTAGGGAATGTTTTTGTATTTATCTTGATGGGACTACCATCAATGTTATTTTGCATTCTTAGGTTACTAGAACTTTATGTTATATAGTTTTTTCAGTTTATAGTTTACAATATAATACATAGACTACCTACTGGTTCTCAAAAATGATAGCTGACTGTCATAGCTCACATAAATCATAATTATTCGTTAATACTTTTCGTGATCTGTCTATAAAAGCCTACTCTGCAATATATTATTTAAGATAACTATTTATATATAATATTATATCATTATCACTTTAAATATATACAACATAAATTTAAAAAAAATATCATTTTTTCTGTAATTTCTATTTTAAAATAATGTAAAAATAATTTCGGACGTCTGACATAACGTCATCTAGTTTTTATTGACTATCCCAAACATGTACTTTCATAGCAGCTACTCTCTTATGAACATTATTTATTGGAATCAAAATGCCTCAATTCTACTGTTCTACTTCACAAAACTCCTTCACTCTCTATATTATATCTCACTTTCCACAACTTTAATCATCGTAAATGTAATCTAAACGCAATGACAACAGCAACGCAAACATCGCCAACTTTTCACATTGATCCCATTTCGCGTCGTCTTTCGTGAGACGGAGTATACTCATTGGTGCTCACAGTAATAATAATCTATTAATTACTTTATTGCCTAGTACTTAAAAAAAAAACTAGCATTCTTCAAATTTAATATTGATTTTTTTATTGATTGTTCTTAGGTTTAGAAATTCATAGTTTCTCAAAAAACGTTTACTGTATTTATAAACCATTCCATTTGCATGTCACAACTGTCAAATCTGTTAACCTGTGAAACCATAAACTTGGAAGACAAAGTGCTGTTTGTTATTGTTTAATTTTTAACGTTATTGTAAAATATAATCATGTTGAAAAGACCAAAACCAGGAGAAGACGAGGAGGATCTACTTCGCATGCAAGAAGAATTTCTAAGAGAGAAGGAAAAAAATAATATAAAGCCCGCAGCAGCAGTGACGAATTTACGTCCGGATATAAAGCGACCGAATACAGACTCCGGTAATCGGAAACCTTCAAAATATGCAAGATCTAAAGGTCTCAACTATAATTCCGAAACGGAAGGTGCTACAAGTTCTGTCATGGGAAATGTTTTAGAAAAGAATTGTAATGCAGATCCCCCAGTGTTACTTTCGGAAGATGACGATGACTATGTATACTTTCCCAAAGTTATTCCATCGTTATTGGGTGAAATAGTCGAAAGGAATGTTTCAGATTTTGTAGACTTTGACACTGAAGTTATGCCTGCACAAGGGTTTCCTGAAGTAACTAGATTTGAACCATCTGGATCTAAGAAAAATATTAAAGTTGATATAGTCAAAAGTACAAAAATGGATGTGGATATATCTAAGATTAATATTCCAACAAAGAGCTATATAGTATCATCCACCAATGCTAGTGACATCCATAAAGAAAATGTGAAAGTACTAAAGGATATGTCAGAAAAAGAGATTTTAGAAGAACAAAACAAATTATTTTCAACCCTGGATCCAAAACTGATACAGTACATAAAATCCAGAAGACAGATAGGACACAATTCAAAAAAAGAGCAGCAAACAAAAAAGGAAGTAACATTTGAAACTCAAAACATAGAGAACATAGAAGAGCAAATGGATACCGATTTAATTGTAGAAAATGATAGTCTATGGGACAATGATATTTTGTCACATCCTCAAGTAAACAAATGGCTGCACTTTGATTCACTCGAAAAAGATAAATTAGAGTGGCTTAAAGGCATTCAGGTAAGCAAAACTATAAAAGCTGATGAACCTTATGAAGCGCGATTCGATTTTAGAGGATACCTCTTGCCATACACTATGGAGTATAACGAAAAAACTAAGACTTTATTCCACCATGGTGATGAACCTCATAGACCAGGTTATTCTATAACTGAATTGATCGAACTAACTCGGTCAACTGTTACTCAGCAAAAAGTCATGGCTTTGAACACAATTGCTGGTATCCTGGAATACTACAGTGCTGGTACATACAAAAATATAATAGAAATACCATTAAGCAAATTATTTTTTATCATAAGAATAGCTACGGACGAGAATAAAATTATTGTGTTAGAACCTGCTTTGAAGGCAATGAGGAACTTGATCTATAATAGGATAGACGAGGCTAGCCTCGATGCCTTAATAGGTTTCGAGGAAGGTACCCTACAGCCTTGTCTTGAAAATGATAAATCGGAAATGGAAGAGCTAGAGTCCAAGGAATCAGAATTTAATGACTTCCATTTAGCGGAGATTGATATTATCACTGCTCTCTTAAGAACAGAAGTTCTTCAGAGGATATTTTACATTCTGGATACCATAAGACCTAGTTTTAACTGTGTTCAATATTGTTTGCAAATATTAACACGTCTAGCTCGGGACTCTTTTGAAACTACGCAGAAAATAGTTGAAATGGAATATTTAATGAACACCGTTATTAAGAACTTTCTTCCAATTAATTCTATTAACTTTGTGTTTGAACCACAAATTGTCTATAATAGAAAGCCAATACTAGCTGCGCTGAAGTTTATCAGAATACTGTCACTGCAAACTGGCGATATCACACATGTTTTGCTAAATAAATATGGTATTTTGAAGCCAATTTCTGAGTACATAAGTTCTAAAGTAGACCGTTCGTATGGGTTGAAGATTCAAATAGAAGCATATTGTGTATTATCAAATTTCTTACATTTCGGCCTTGGTATTGAAACAGCAATATCTCTTTGCCCTGTCATTATGACAACTTTCTACAACCATGTTGAAACCACAGATATTTTTACAAATTCATCCATTTTATCTGCAACACATGCCGCAGTGGTGTTACAACTTTTGAGTCGACTTTTACATTGTAACTTACAAGGATTCCATTCACATAAGACACAGATGTATCCATTAGTCAAGGATGGTGTACAGAAGTGGACAAGACAGCTATGTAACGCTGATGAATATACTTGTGGACATTTACGACTGCTCTGCTCAGCATTAGACTTATGTAAAACAGTCATTATGGTTGAATACTTGCCAATGAAAGTTTTAAATGATTCTTTGACATTGTTATTCCAATCTCAAGGTTTTGAAAGAGTAATCAGAAACCTTATACCCAGTTCAAATTTACTATCGGGATTGGAGAGTAAAGACCTAATGTTCACCAAAAATTTGTTGAGTCTTGGAGGATCTGCGATAGACACATCGCAAAAAGTTCTTCCAGTATTAAATATTCTATCACCAGTACCGTTTTTGGCGTCTTTATCGAGCTTACTAACTTACATGAACGAAAAGGATATTTCTGAGTCATTTTTAAGGCATATGTTGCTATATTTGAGTGAGTTGAGTAAAAGGGTGCCAAGTCTCTGTGATAATTGGTTCACTAGGATGGAAACTAATTTAGTAATGAATATAATTAAGCTTTCAACACGATATGATATGTCAGAAGGAAGCAAAGACCTCCTTTATTCTGTGGCCAACAAATCATGCTACATCTTGAGAATGGACAAGAAACATGATCTATATTTCCTTTTTAATAATATCGTTTTCAATAAACATTGGTTCACAGCAGAAAGGCTCTTAAATCTCGTGACAGTATCAGACTCTGAAAGTTTCAGTAAAGCTCTGACGTCTATCGAAAATATAAAAATGTGTTATCGCAAAGTAGTGAATATGAATTACAGAGAAACAGGGCCCAACATTTTGTTAAAGTCTTGGCGAGAACCCATCTTGCCGCGGGATTGGATTTATATGCCGATTTTAACACTGTATACCAAGCATCAAGATGCATGTAATATTCCAAAGATTGTAGGGGAACATGCGAAGAAAATTGCTGAAAGAGTTGCAGCAGAGAGAGAGTTTATAGTTGTTAGCAGTTTAGAGTGGATATTGTTTAACGAATTGTGTTTCCCAGAACTTCTGAAAGATATTGATGTGACAGACAGACTTTGTCGTATCATGTGTGTTTTTCTTTGCGACAACTCTTTGTTTCTGGAGCCCAGAGTCAAGATTTTGTTACAAAAGTGCGTTGAAGCATTATTTAAAAGAAAATCTAAATTTAATTTCGATAAACCTTTGGTTGGTTTGCACAACTTTCAAGATTTTTACACGCAGTTCTTGGAGCAATTCCAGGCTGTAAGTTACGGGGATTGTACATTTGCTGCATGTGTTTTAGTGCCCTTAGCTCAGAAGCATAATGTAAAGTGGAGAAAACTGCTGTGGTCGGAGTATGCAGGGTGTCTAAGGGCTCTTGATTGTCCAGAATACATGCTGTGCTATGACATAAATGAATATTTATATCCAGAAGAGACAGATGAATCTCTAATAAAATCATATATACAAGCGATTTCTACTAATTTACTGCGACCAGATACTATTGCGTACAAAATAGCTTGCCATCATGTTGAAAATTATAAGAAAATCATATGTACATAATAAAATGTATTAGTTTAAGTCTACTACTTATTAAATTGTGATAAACCAAAGTACCTTGTTTTTTATTGTATTCTAAAAATGTGCATAGATAGTAGAATACAGAAACGATATAGGACTCTGACGGAAAGCGTACTTTATACATGTTGACGGGTAGCGGTGGACACTTTCAATCAAGTAACCCTGCTTGTTCACACTCTTAATACAAATATAGTTAATTAAGTAGAAAAATTATCTATTATGACCGCAGACGGCAGTTAGGTTGCACTTTATAAATGACTGATTACTTTTGTATAAATATGAGCACATATTTATAATACGTCTATGTGATGATGAATTAAGAAAACAAAGTGTTACCACCCGTATTCGTGGGTTTCGTAACAGCTGACTAAAGAAGCAAACTCTATAGAACTATAGCACTGCAATGAAAACAAAAAATAGAGATAAATCCGTCAGGGCCAGCATAGTATGTTAAGTCAAAACTTCCTTTCAAAAAAAAAATTCTGTAATAGACTATTAAAAAAGTGATTGATGATATAATATTGAAATAATACCTTTATACCCAAAAAAGTTATTACTATATTAAAAAGGTAGATATTACTAGGTACTAGAGCCACGCTGATTTCAGCACGAGCGGGCCGGCTCGACCGTGGCAGTACTACCCTCCCACAAAAGACCAACCTAAAGCGCCAGCATCCGTGTTGTCGTATTCCGTTGGTGAGTGTGAGACCGGAGGCCCATTGATGCAGGGGTGACAGTTATCGTGGTAACTATGTAAGCCTTACACTGTCACAATGACTCATGCCTTTTACGTCCCCAAGTGGGTTGTGAAAAAGCATCTCACAAGGCCGCCATAGTGTGGGCAACCATACTGCATTGTCTGCATTTGCAATGAGTATGATGACCACAACTCTTAGATTCTATTCATGCTTTCCATCGGGCAGAGTAGAGTCACTTTGGTAGGCTCTTAATATAGAAAAAAACTTAAACAATATTTCACAGAATGTTGGGTATATTCTGTAAAATATTGTTCAACTTTTTAGTGTTACTGTGAGGGGTACGAAGGATTCCTGGGATTTCCTTTCTAGGGTACACCTGGTTCCTCGGCTACTGGTACCTGAGACGGCGTGCGGTTTTTGGTCGGTTCGAGTTCGATATAACCACCCGTTGGCGGTATCCGGGGGGATTTCCGCACAGAAAAAATAAAGGCGTACGATGGAATTTCTTTGAAGTAGTCCTCCTTTAATTGGCTGCACAGATGACGTAAGTAGTAGTTCAAGCGGCCACTTCGCCGCTCTGCTACGCTGAGTAAGATCAAACCCAATATGGGACACCATTATGTGATCCATAAATTGTTATTCTGACTCTGGGTGCTCTTTGTGTCTGTCAGAATATATTCCTGATGCGAACATTGTCTTTGTTCATGCAAAAAAAGGTATAGATTAAGTACAAAAGACCGCGACTCTACAGGACCCTGAAGGTAAACAGTTGCTACTAACATAAAGTATCTGCAATATCAAGGTGTCATTTGTGTATAGTCTACGCAAGAATTACTCTTATCTCTTCCTCTTTTTTCTCATACTTCTAAACCTTGGAAGTTTGAAAACCCTTTTTTTACTCGTGGAAGCCTTCTTTAGTTGTTATTCTTCTGAGGTTTTATTAATTACTGCAGGTACCCGCTATCATGGGGCATTGCTGCCTCATACTACAATTCCAATATTAATTTGGTACTTACTTCCCACTATATCTTTTCATAACAGTACTCGCATTTACTTCTCGTACTTTCAGTCTTCATATGTGATCTTTCTTTAATTCTGTCTTTCGTACTGTCCATGTAAGATTCCTGTTATTCTGCTTATTTATTTAGATTTTTATAGTTTATCGTATTTAATAGGTTTAACACATCATTTATTAATAATTGTCGTATGTCCTTATTTGTTATTTCAAAGTCTACATGTATCTACAGTATCTGTAGGTTAAGGGCGATAGGTTAAAGACGATTAAGGGAACAAAATATGCAAGACAACATCACTGCAAAGCGAAAGAAAACTTGAAACCAACCCATCTGGCCAGTGTCGTATGGTAGAACAAAACCTCATTGCTAAGGAGTGGCCTATGTCCAGCACAGGACTGTTAAAAGCTAATGATTTCACATTGCCGTATTGTAAAGTTCAATTTAATACTACGAGTTTAATCATAGCGTAAGCGTTATGATTAACAAGAATTATCATCATCATCATCATCATCATCTCAATCAAAAGACGTCCACTGTTGGACATAGGCCTATCCCAAGGTTCTCCACAACAGCCGGTCCCGTGCCGCCCGCATCCAGCAGCTTCCCGTGACCTTCACCAGGTCGTCGGACCACCTTACAACAAATATAACTTTATATTATTATTGAATTATACTCTTAATCTAATTTATTTCTTTAATTGGCTTATTTAACTATGTTTATACATTATTCTATATCTATATATTTTTTTTATAATTGTAATGGAATAGGCGTTTGTCTTCCATCTCACCTGATGGAAAGTGTAGATGAAGACGAAGGTGGTACACGACCATCCAGGAGAAACCTGTTCACTCTACTCTTAAAGGCTCCAGAGTTCAACTCATTAGGAAAAATAGACCCAGGCAGGTCGTTCCAAATCGACTCTCACCAAAAGCGAGCTGTCAAACCGTTTAGTTCGACTTTTGGGTATGTCAACAACGTATGAATGAAACTTTTGCCTGCGCCTAGTAGTCCGATAAAGAAATGAAGATGGCTCAATTAGTTTGAAAATAGCCTTCGAACACTCTCCAAAGTGTATCCTATAAAAAACTGATAAGCTGGCTACTCGACAACGATGATCAGGGGTGTGTAGTCTGCTATTTGAGAGCTTTTCGTTGTTCGGTCAACTGAGTCCAAAGCTTCCAGATGATATTTGGCTGCACCGTCCAAGAGGTGACTGCAGTACTCCATGCAGGATTTAACTTGGGTAGTGTAAAGATTAAGCAGCTATTCAGAGCTGAAGTACCGCCGAACCTTTGAAAGAATTGATAATTTCTTGGACGCTGCTTGTTCCATAGACTCAATTTGTTGGCCAAAGTTGAGGTTAGCGGTGATAGTAATACCTAGAAGCCATAGATGGTTAGTAATCGGTAAGGATACACTTTCGAAAGTGGGTGCTAAATCGAAGCTACTCTTTTTCGCGGAGAAAAGACACGCCAGTGTTTTGGAAGGGTTGAACTGTACAAGATTGGCGTCACCCCCAATCGGACACCCACTGCAGTGCAATGTCACGTTCACCCGTTCAATCATGTACTCTCTCAAGGACCGTATTTCCTCTGGACTAGCTCGTGAGTTGGGATTTGTTTGAAATTTATACAGATCATACTAATTCCCTTTTAACTCATTGCATCTTCACTGTTACATACCATACTAAGGAAATAATATACCACGTCGCCCAGAGATGACGTTACTAATATAAAATTTAATGTTTAATTTGACAGGTAGGTAGTCGCACAACTCGGTACGTGTAAAAAAGTTTCAAATTCGGTAAAAATAGTTTTTCTTGCTAAACTGATACGGTTTTCTCTTAGACATTCGGGTAAGTACCTAAAATTAGATATTATATAGTATGTCATTACATTTTTTGTATTTTTATACTAAAAAGATAACTATTTAGGCTTGTAACATTTCTGTAACATTGATTAACGAGGGTAGAAATGTTTAGTCATAGAGCTAATACAAACTTATTATTTTTTCAGAATGTTTTCACGACGAAGTCGCCTTTACGACGATCAAATTATTAATTATCTTATCACTGGTGAAAACAGTGAAGATGGAATGGATTCTGGTGACGATGATGAATTAGATCCCATCTTGAAAATTTTATGTCTGACGATCTCGCCAATACAGCAGGAGTCAACTTAAATTCTATTATCAATGAACCGGAAGATAGTAAAACTATCCCACAACCTACTGTACCAAATCAGCCAGCAACAACATCAGGCTCAAATTCTAAAAAAAAAAGCAAGAGGGAACTGCAATGGAAACTAAAGAATCTTATTCTAAACGACCAGCAAGTTAAGTTTTCAGGAAATAACACATTGCCACCTGATTTGTTAGAATTGGATATGCCTATACAATTCTTTCTCCATTTTTTTCCTACAGAAATTATGCATCCTATCGCTGAACAGATTAATTTATACATCATACAAAAAATTCTAACCAATCCTTTTCCGTTACTGAATCTGATATTCAAAAATTTATTGGAACCGTTTTTTCATGTCTTTGATAAAACTATCAATCAACTTAGGTATCAACTTTAGTAGGAGAAATGCTCAAGTCCCAAGTTCGACGTTATGACAAAACTAATAAAAGATACACCAACATTGATCGGCCCAGTATTGTTAGTGAATACAATCGATATAAGGGTGGTGTAGATTTAGTCGACAGCATCATGGGATATTACAAAATTTTGAATATGTAAATGATGGCAAGTACGAGCATTTTACCATCTATTAGACCTTATAATGGCAAATGTGTGGCTTTTATATCGGCGAGTAAAATTTTCTAAGCAAAACCTTGAAAAGGATACCTCTTCAGCAGATTTTCGTCTCGAAGTAGCCGAAACTCTATGCAAACTTGGGAACAAAACAGCAATCAAGAAACGCAAATTGACAGAAATTGATATCCAGGCCAAAAACCATAAAGGTCCTGCGCAGCATACTCCACCGATTGCAGTGCGTCAAGATCAAGTCGGACACTGGCCAGTTTGGTCAGAAAATAGGATCAGGTGTAAGTTTCCTAAATGCACAGAAGTCTCTCAAACTCTATGTGAGAAATGTGGTGTGGCTCTTTGCTATAATAAGAAAAATAATTGTTTCAAAGAGTTCTACACCACATAGATCAATATGATACTATTAGCTCAATGTCACAGATATGTCACAATCCCTATTTTCCAAAATAAATAAAAAAATAATAAAAAATTGATTTTCTGAGAAATACGTGTTTCATTTTAGTTAAATATAAGTCCTTAAACGTAAATAATTTTAAAATATATGATCATGGGTTACAAGGGGTTAAATTTAAAACTGTAATCTTGGTGTTTATATGCATTTCACAATCATGTCTTTATTTGTAAAACACAGGGCATTCCACAATAAGATTTGGGGACGGTTTCTTGCGCATTCAGGTCATAAATACAAGATGCGTTCTCTTTACACTTAAATCGTGTCAAGTATTCGCAGAACTCGTCATGCACCGCTAACGATTGACGATCCCGGTGACGGAGATGGTCTCTCTCTATATCTACTATTCCACTCGCCAAGCGACGCCTGTCGAAGACCTCACTTCACGAATGAAACAGGGCACAGACCATATCTCTCTGTTCTGATCTTCTGAGGTTTGAGACAGGGTGATATGTCGGAATCGAACTGAAAAAAACCACACGGTGTGGCAGTCTAAGCCGGAAATAGTAGGGAACCGAGAATACCTGTTATTAAGACCTCCAAAAAATCTGAAAACTTTAAGGATCTTACATTTTTAGGTTTTCTTTATGTCTACATAAACAGAAATTATATAGGGGCATCATACAGCAATCAATTGTATAGTACCTGTTTGTTTGTGATTACATAGGTTCCACCAGAATAATTTTCAGTTGAGTGCCTCTACATCTAATATAAAATCATACTACATCTAATATAAATTTTATCAGTATAAAATGTTTTTCTTATATATTTTATATACATGTATATTAATTAAAGTAATCACAAATACCATCTATGCTTCTTTGCCAACACTTTTACAATTTATTGATGCACTTCTTGAAGAAATCAGCTAGACGAGAGGCAACAAATTCTCCAAAAGCATTTTGTATCATTTCTCGTGTAAAACTACGCACCCCCTCGTGTAGTCGAGTAAAAATATATATTTTTTTTTCCAAATAATTTCTTTTCTGACAGGGCATGTAAGTAAGTACTTTTCCTCTCTGAATAGAAATAGGACAATCTTATGTGTATTAGTAGACTGCGACGGGCTGATTATAACGCTAAGGTCCTTCAAAAATATGTGATTTTCAAATAAAAAATATCTTTTTTCATTTTTAAACGCACTTAGCCGATTCGATAAGTTCACAGATAACTTACTTTTTGAATGCCACCATTAAATTTAGCGCGAAACTAACTTTGTTTGACATTCCAAGTTTGTCAGAAATCGCAGGTGTTTTTTGTTTACGCTCTGTATTGAAAGATTTAAATTGAAAAGAAAACATGTGTCCCTCATTATAATTGTACATTATTTGATTTGTAACCTTCCATGTCGTTCCAAGATGTTTATAGAAGATATTAAAAATGATTTTTACAACATACTTCTAGGGAATGTAAGTTAAAGGTACTCTGTTGTTTACAACCAAACTTATAGTTATTAATAATTCGTTATTCTTTTCAGAGAGTCTTACTGCTAGTTCATTACGACGTAGACGCTATATGCACTTGTAAAATACTGCAAGGATTGTTTAAATGCGATAATGTTTCGTATACACTAGTGCCAGTGGGGGGTATTTCGGAGTTAAAGCAGGCTTACGAGGAAAATAATGAAGAAATAAAATATGTGGTGTTGATAAACTGTGGTGGGACTATAGATCTAGTTGATATTTTGCAGCCAGAAGAGGATGTTGTGTTTTTCGTTCTAGATGCTCACAAGCCCACCGATGTTTGTAATGTGTATAGTGATAATCAGGTATGTTGTCTTATCGAAGTAAATTTTTATCTATATAAGCTCTTGACAAAATGTGCAAGGTCTTTAAATATATTTAAATACTTAATATTTCAATTAATTAATTGTGAGTTTAGATATAACCTGTCTATAAAGAAACTGCATCTTCTTTTTATGTTTTCGTTTTATACTCATAGATCTATTCTAATATTTTGTTTATTTTTCTGCTACTCTTGTGTATTAATCTATAGGAGATTCTATTCATCAAGCGAATTGCCTAAAATAACTCAATATCACTTGACTCCACGGAATATTGATTAAGGTATTTACGGTTAAGGTTTATTACCTTGTTCTAAGTTTACGGTCATTTCTTTTGGTGGTCATATTGCCTATTCTATGGCAATCATGCTGCTGATAAAAAACATGAATATTTCTAAATAATTGTCAAGAATATCGTTAATAATTCTATCAAAAAATGTGTAAAAACAAATGCAAAATTTTACTGTCCACTTTTTACCTTTTTATTTGGGTCCTACCGAAGTGACTACTCTGCCTGATGGAAAGCATAAATAGAATTCAATAGCTGTGTCCGCCCATATTCATGACGAATGCAGACAATGCAGTATGGTAATCTACTTTACAGCGGCCAAGTAAGATGCATTTTCATGTGTCACTTATGGGCTGTAAAAGGCATGACAGTCACTGTGGCATTGTATTGCAGTGCAGTATTGTAGTTCCGTGTGGTGACGGATTAAGAATACATAGTGTTACCACCCCTATTCATCCCATGGGTGTCGTAAGAGGGAACTTAGGGAAGAAACTATTCTGGAAAATATCATTACAAAGAGAAGGAACGCTTGAAACAAATTCTATTCGAACCCGTGTGGCCAGCGTGGTAGGCCAAAACCTTCTTGCTAAGGTGAGGTCCATCAGCAGTGGACTGTAAAAGGCTGTTGGTGCAGCATTGTAATGCAGTAAAGTGATCCACACTATGGTGGCCTAGATCATTATATATTTGATCATTATTATATTGTGTTTTTCAAAATATATATCTCTAACTTTGTTAACATGTTTTCAGGTGAGGCTTGTGTATAGAGATGCTGAAGAAAACATTCCTAACTATGATGATATATTCAGAGATGATGATTATGAAGATGATGAAGTGAGTATATATATATACTATTGCTGCTTTTTTATTATTTGATAACAAGTTGGATAACAGTTGGATACCGTGGATCAATAATGACAAAAGCCATGCTGTTGTTCAGGAATAATTTTGTGTTTAGCTATGAAGTTCCAAATATGTTTTACTATGATTTTCTCCATAGCTTTACATACCACACTGGTCAAACTGATAGGTCTATAGTTTGATGGATCCAATTTACTTCCTTTTTTAAACATGGGTGTCACTGATGCTGTTTTCCATAGGTCGGGTAAAATTCCAGTATCATATGAAGTCTGCATAATAGTAGCGAGCATATTACTCGTGTCGCACCTTTTTAAAACTATTGCTGGGATATCATCTGGCCCCGGAGCCGAATCTATTTTCATTTCTTTTATTGCTCGGCTAACACTTTTGTTGTCAAATTTTAATTCCTCTATGGAATCCTTTATTCGGAGTAATGAGTCCAATATAGGTGGCTGATTCTGAGGTTCTATTTGAAAGACACTGGCGAATTATTATTTTCATAGTAAGTCTGATTTATTTGTCATATAATGATATGTGTAAAAAAAATGCAATTAAATTGTGTTATTTATTTTTTGGTTTAACGACAGCAGACAGCAGACAGACATATGGATATAAGTATATTTTTTTATTTTCCATTTATAATGTAAAACGATTTTGTATGTGTATGTTGTTGAGGTACCTCAAAAACAAATTGCCTTTGGCTTTACCTACCAGTCAACCTTTGAGTGATGCAGAGGTGCGTAAGGCACATGTATTATTGAAGCTACTGGTGGCATAGTAGCTAAGTTGCAGCAGTTGTGTCCGTTTCCTGTATTTTTAAAATCATAGGCGAAGCAATAATGCAGGAATTGCCTTTAAAAAAAGTTTTTTATTATATAGATAGATATATTGATGTCGTCTATTAGAGAATGCAGACTACTAGTAAAGAGACTTTGATATATTTTCACGTTTATGCCTCAGGTGTAGACAGAGGTACTCTAAACAGAGTCACATTTCACCTTTTTTTTTTGCTTTTAATGTTTGGAAACCCTCTAGGGCTGTCACACACCGGGGTTTATGGCGGGGTGGTATGTCGGAATCAGACCGACTAAAACCACACGGTGTGCCACTCTGCACCTGACATAGGAGAGATCCAGGAACAGCTGCTATTACGACATCCCGACAGTCACATTTCACTGTCATAACCTTAATACCAATTTATGTAGAAAAGGGATATCTATTGTTATATTTTAAGTTTTATTACTGAATTATCTAGAGTATTACTGAATGTTTGCTTATTACATTCTAGAATTCTCCAGAGAGCGGCCATGAAGGACTGGAAGCTATGGTGGAACGCCGTCGAGAGAGGAGGGCCTGGGAAGACAGAAGAAATAATCTTATGTTCAATTATATACAGTTCTCTTATTATGGGAAGCCTGTAAGTATTCATTTTATTAATATTTTGAATTTGGCCTTGGTGACCTGTTCAATTGCGTTCAACTACTTTATTGTTGTAGTGTGTATGAGGTTTCTGTACTAGTCACAGGATGACCATATTGGTAAACGATTCCACCGTTTTCAAGCTACTGCATTCTGAGTTTTTTTCGCCAGAGACTTGGTGAATTCCTTACTCTAGCTCCCTCGCTCTAGCTGATTTCTTTATTATTTTTTGTTTCTATATTAAGAACCTGTCAAAGTGACTCTTTTCTGCCTGATGGAAAGCATGAATAGAATCCAAGAGTTGTGGTCACCATATTTATTGCAAATGCAGACAATGCAGTATGGTGACCCACACTATGGCGGCCTTGTGAGATGCGTTTTCGCACCCTGCTTGGGGACGTAAAAGGCATGACATTCATCGTGACAGTGTAAGGCTTACACAATGGGCCTCCGGTCTCACACTCACCAACGAAACACGACAACACGGATGCTGGCGCTTTAGGTTGGTCTTCTGTGGAAGTGTAGTACTGCCCCGGTCGAGCCGGCCCGCTTGTGCTGAAATCAGCGTGGCTCTACTACCTATGTTATCTTAATCTCCCTGATTTCTTTGTCCTATTTAAAACTGAATACATTTTTAAACAAAGTAAATGAACTTAGACAGGGTAGGAAGGTATTTTGATGAATTCACTAGCAGTTATGGAAGTTTGTTCTTGCCATAATCAGATCGGCTTCAAAGTACTAAACTGTCATTTAAACCTTAAAAGCCTTTTAAAGAGTAGAGTCGTTGGTACCACAGAGCGCGTGTATAGCGGTGGAGTTAGCGTGGCGCGTGTCCCGGTGCGGGTGGGCGGCGGTGTGGGCGGCCAGCGTGGCGGCCGCCGCACAGAGCGCGCTGCACTTGAGGACGCAGGCCGCCGCCCTGCTGGACGCCGACTCCTTGCACCGACATCTACCGCCTGAGCATACGCATACGGTAAGCCTCTCATCGGCTCCCATTAGTCCAGTGCTCAACGTAGGCCTCTTTTTAGAAAAGAGGTTTTGGCATATCATATGCTGGCCAGACTGGAATGTATTTTTTTTAAGTTTTCCATCTCTTAACAGGTTAGTTTATTTTCCTGTGTAGGACGTATAACGGTGTTAACAATACAGTCAACGTCGTCATCTTAGCTGAAGGACGTTCACTTTTGAACATAGGCCTCCCCCAAAGTTCTCCACGGCGACCGGTTCCGTAAAATACAATACGGTATACGAGGGCGGTTCAATAAGTATCCGTGTTAGAAATGAAGACACCATTTTTTTTTCAAAAATAGTTTTTTATTTTCCAACATAATTTTCTTTTAGATAAATAAACTTCTCTCAACGTTCCTGAAAAATAGAATTTGTCGAACACTCCAAAATGACTGTCGAGACAGAGGCGTATTTCCTCGTTTGAGCTAATTTTTGCCCGCGAGCCATTTCTTCATGTTAGGAAACGAGAAAAAATCGCTAAGAACCAGATCAGGTGAATAGGGGGGGATGCGGCAGTAATTCATAACGCAGTTCATGCGGTTTGGCAGCGAAAACTCCGGGTGAATGTGCTGGTGCGCTATAGTGGTGAAACAGCACCTACTTTTTCACCAAATGCGACCGTGTCTCCTTCAGTTTTTTGTCAAAGCGGTCCAATAACTCACTGTAGTATTGTCCAGTTATCGGTCTTCCTTTTTCTAAAAAGCCGTGAGGATGACGCCGTAAAATTGTGGCCATGATCTTTCCGGTCGATGGCACCGTTTTCGCGTTCTTTGGAGCAGATTCTGCGGGAGAAATCCCTTATTTTGATTGCTGCTTAGTTTCTGGTGTGAAATGATGAATCCAGGTTTCAACTCGATGCAATAAACTCTTTCGGATCTCGCTTAAATTGCTCCAAATACTGCTTCGAAGTTACCAGCCGCATCCGCTTGTTGTCCACGTGAGTAATCGCGGCTCCCACCGGGCCGACAATTTTCATCGCCCACTTATCATGCAAAATATGAATTGCCGTTCCGGTTGACACACCTACAGCCTCGGCTACTTCACGCGCTTTCGTTCGTCGATCAGCGAGAATCATGTTTTGAATGATTTCCTCGGTAACCAAGTCTGCCGAGTGTCCTTGTCGCTCCTCCTCAAAAACGGATGTCCGTCCACGTTTAAATTTGTTAAACCAATATCTAACTGTGGTCATACGGTGCAGTGTCCCCATAAACAGCATCCAACTTTGTTTTTATCTACTCGCATTTTTTTCCCATCCAAAAACAAAAAGCGAATTACCGAACGATACTGCTCTTTTCCCATTTTAGCGAAAATCACGAAACACGTCTTATTCGAACGGCTGTCAAATCCACACTAACCTATCGATCGGTCTGAAATTTGTTTTACTGTCATTTGATAGATGACAGCACACAAACACCAACTTCCCTCAGGAATGCTCTCTGTCGTCAAACACGGGTACTTATCGAACCGCCCTCGTATTCAAAAATTTAACAAGGCGGACGTCTCGCTTAAGCTGAATGATTAAAGTCGTAAAAAGCGCTGCAGATAAACGTAGGCTGAAGAACGACGTCGATTAATGAAGTATAAAAACGTTGCGTAGGGAGCGCGCGTGTCTCTGGAGAAGGACGCGCGGCTGCCGCTGTACCGGCGCTGGTCGCTGGAGGCGGCGCTGCGCCACGCGCCGGCGCTGGCGCCGCAGCTGCGCCTGCACACGCTCGCCGGCCACGCGCGCCTGCGCCAGCTGCTGGCCGATTGCGGGTACGCCTACCGACATATCTCCATCCTAAACTCGTTTCGCTATTCCTAATTTAATTTGTAAATGCTATGTCCCGTAGAGCACGTTAAGCCGTCGGTCCCGGTTGACATATGCATGTCTGCGGCAATTACGAGCAGTTACAGCCCTAAGAAGTCCGAAAATTGTTATTTTCGATCTCTTTACTCTAGACCTTCGGTGTGCGTATTATTTGTACACGGACCTTCAAATTTACCTACAGACCGACCCTGATCATCTAGCAGAAACGATTGACAGCATTAACAGTAATTTGGAAGCAATCGAAAACTGATCCAAGCGATTCGGTGTGAGTGTTAATCCCGCCCCGGTTTGGTGTCAGTCAATAATCGTGGGTTGTCCTAGACTGATAAGTAGATGATCTGGATGTCGTAATAGCAACGGTTCCCGGATCCCTCCTATCTTAGGCGCAGAGTGGCACACCGTGTGGTTTTAAAGTCAAAGTCAAAGTCAAATTCATTTATTCATTTAGGTCACAAAAGACACTTATGAACGTCATAAAAAAAAAACAACAAAAGATGAAAGATGAACAATCTGTCGATTAAAATTATAGCTAGCTGGGTTCGCAGATTGTTCATGGTAGAGTGGTGAGAAAAGAACCCAGGAAAGAAACTCACCACCACTCTTTTCTTTTAGTCGGTCCGATTCCGACACACCACCCCGCCGTAAACCCCGGTGGGGTGACGGCTCGAGAAGGCTTCCACACGTTAAAATAAAAGAAAAAAAAAAGACTGATAAGTAGATGTGATATGTCAAAACTGTCACTGATTACTCGTAATGGATCCATAATACCGATCAGTCCATTTGTCAAGAATCTGGGCCTATGGATTGATTCCAACCTTTCCTCAAAACCACAGATTGAGAATGTGAGTCGGGGGTCATTGGAACCTTGCGATCACCACCTACTACCAAGTACAGGCTCTGATCTTCCCAATCATCGATTATTGCGATGAAAACAAAACAAACTTGACCGACTCCTTAATAACTGCATTCGGTTCATCTTCGACCTCCGCAAGTACGACTATATCCTATCGAACCCAACTGTCATGGATACCTATCCGTCAGCGTCATAGCTTACGGGCCCAAACTACCCTTAATTCTCTACTTAATAACACTACAGCACCCACTTATCTTACTTCACAACTTAAATTAACCATAAACAATCTAACCATGACTCGCATCTTCGCTCCTCTAGTACTCTACTCTTATGTCCAACACACACCTCTTCTCTTGTTCAGTCTTCCTTTACTGTCCAATCGATTCTATAATGGAATGCGCTCCCACACGAGATCAGGAAAACATCTAATCGTGATACTTTTAAAGCCAAGGTCAGAGAATTATACAAGAGACAGTCAGCAGATGTTCCCCCATAGTTTAATCATTTTACATAACATATTTTGTGCTGTATGTTAATTTCTAAATATTTCTTTATGTGTTCATCTACGTACATATCTTTTTTATTCTTTTTTCTTTTTCTATATAATTCATTGTAATTTATATGTAAATCTACTATTCATTGCTCATCTTAGAGACACATGTGCACCTGCTGTGTCAATTATTGAAGCATCTAAAGGTTGTCTGGTAGAGAATGCCATATGACATTAAATCCGCCTAAAAAAATGATTTCTCAATAATTTTTTTTACAGAATCCCTCTTCAACAAGCTCGACAAGCCTACCGATCGATGGACGTTGAACTTCGTCGTACTTTATTGACGGCATTAGAAACTGCTGCCCCGAAACATAAGCTACCGATTCCAACTCACACAACGTTTTTGCTCCAACGACCACATTCTCCCACGCTAGCGGCAATGGACATCGTGTATGCAATCATGGGGCTCATAGAACACGTGAGTTGAACTCATTGAAACCAAACTATTATTCCTATCCCATTAAATACTCAAAATTTATCAAAGTGATTTTGCCTCGTTTAGAAATATGTAAAGCTTTTGACCATGAAGATAACATTTTATTCTTAAGTAAAAGTATAAAAAATGTAAAATAAAGTTGGGTGTGTAGGTCTTTACCTTTGTAAACATCGTTTTAATTTGCTATTATCATGAATATATCTATTTGACTAACGTGTTTGATATTTTCTTTACGGTGTACTCCAAGGCACTATTGTGGGGCCGATGTTATTTTCAGTCTCTTCAATGGTGTTTTTTGAGGTACATATTTATTATGGACGTATAAAAAGTAATGCAAGCTATTTATTTTATTACAGGAAACGATTCCAAAAGGCGAAGGATTTCAACACGCGTTGTCAGTGCTAGACATTGACAGTGGAGAGAATGAAAGTCGTCGGTTCGGTTCCCTTTCGGCTCAAAGGGCCCTGGAAGCTGTCGCAAGAGTCGTACACGGCATTCTTAGCGGGAAGAAACTTCATCTCGCTGGACCCTTCAGTTATTTTATCATTCCAGAGGTACGATTTCTAAGTTATTTTGACTACTGAGCGTTGTGGGTTAAAACCCTGCATAGGACAACACTTTATGTGGTCTCATCTTATATTGTGGCAATAAAATACATTTGATTTTAATTTGATTCGGTCCATAAATTGTTGTTCTGAGTTTAGGCGATCTTTGTGCCTGTTTTGTGTAAAATCCTCCGCGACACAAAAATATTCTTAGTACTAGAACTGTCTTTTTTAAAAAAAAGTTTGGTTTACAATTACAATTGTTTCAAGCGTACGCTCTGCTCTTAGAAGTGATCCTACCGTGTTTTTGTCTAACGTAAAGGAGTGTAAAGTAGCCCGTCGATTATGAACCGTAGGGCAGTCCGGAGGCGCAGGCGGTGAAGGGCCCGCTGTGGCTGGGCGTGGCGGCGCGCTGGGCCAGCGCGGCGAGCGGCGGCAACCGCGCGCTGGTGGCCTGCGCGCCGCACGGGCCGCACGCCTGCCTGCTGCTGGGCCTGCCGCCGCGCTACGACCACGAGCCGCGCAAGTGAGTACCCGCCCTCCCCGCTCTCCCCGCTCTCCCCGCCCCCTCGCCGCACGGGCCGGGAATATTAACCAGCGGTGAACACAAACAGACCAACACTGCACATTTACATCTTTACATTAACAATCGTTATCTACTTGGTGACAGTTTAAGAATACATAGTGTTACCTCCTCTATTCATCCCGTGGGTGTCGTCAGAGGCCTATTTCAACCCGTCTGGCCAACGTGGTATAGTAGACCAAAACCTCTTTGCTAAGGAGAGGCCTATGTCCAGCAGTGGACTGTAAAAGGCTGTTGATGATGATGATGATTAGCAATCAAGTATTATAATGCACAAGTATGTATACGGACACAGGTGCACTCTCTGTTCCCGCACTTTCATAACTCGACGAGACAGTTATCCAACACGACCGGGCATGTAGAGACCAGACGTGGCTCGGACCGACGGTTTTACAACGAAGCACGTTAAATATTTTTATACTCGACAAAACTTAATAACACTTCATCGACCCGGTCAGAGACCATTTTTTTTTTCTATATGAATGCCAAAGTGACTCTACTCTGCCTGATGGAAAGTATGAATAGAATCCAAAGAATTGTGGTCACCATACTCATTGCGAATTCAGACAATGCAGTGTGGTGACCCACACTATGTAGTCAATAGTGACACCCACAATCGGTAGTCACATACGCTAACCGCTTGTAGAGTAGGTGTAGTTGAGATGTAAGTATGAAGATGGAGTAAGAAATAAGTAGTCCAAGGTGCACAAGAAAAGAATGAAAGTTAATTGAATAGATTTACACATTACACAAGTTCAGTGTAGAAAAGAAGAAGTGATAGGAACGACAGAACGACAGAACATAAGTTATAGAAATAAATAGTATATCAAAGCGCGGCGACTTATCGGCGGTAGGACCAGGAAGGTACTGTCCGTCCTCAAATCTCGCGCTGGCGCGGTGCGTGTGCGCAAGCGCAACAGTAAGATATCACCGTCTCGCCCACACGCACACGGCTCGCGTGACGTAGCCGGTCGACCGGTCGATGGACAATAAATGCGTCATAACTACGCCGGCCGATGACAACAAAATGATATCTACTAATAAATTCTTTTTGTACGATTAACATATAATTTACACAAATCTAATATATAAAATTCTCGTGTCACAGTTTTCGTTGCCATACTCCTCCGAAAGGGCTTGACCGATTTTGATGATATTTTTTGTGCTTATCCGGTATCTATGAAAATCGACCAACATCTATTTCTCATCCCCCTAAATGTTAGGGGTAGTACAAACCTAAATTTTTTTTTTATTTTTTAGATAAAATTTTTAATTTCTATTTTTTTATGATACAACATATAAAAATACATACAATCCTCAATTTTCACCCTTCTACGATCAACCCTTATTTTTTAATAGCCATTTTAGTAATTTAATCATTTTTTCTCTCCGGTCAAATTACTAGGAAATTATGGCAAAACAACGTTTGTCGGGTCAGCTAGTAAATAATATAATAGTAGACAAATATAAAGACAAGACACTACACGCTAAAACAACGAGACATTTACTATAATCACCTTACGTATAAAACTAAGATTATCACTACGAAATATTATTTTTTTAAACGTACTATTATGGTTCACAGTCTGTTCGGCGCAGCGTTCGAGCAGGCGGCCAACAAGTGCGGCGCCTCGGTGTCGCTGGAGCACGTGGACTCGTCCCTCGTCACGCTGCCGCTCGGCCAGCGCGCGCACTTCCTCGACGCGCTCACAGCCCTACTGGCGTGAACATATGCCACAGGAAATCAACCCAAACCGCCATATTGTCAGCATCACAGTTTAAACGGCTCCTAAATGTCTTCTAGTGTTGTCTCGTAAGTTGTATGACATAAGCCCACCCTGCATAAAATTATAACTTTTAACGGCCATATGATTGCAAACTAGGCAGTCTGCACCATGTTAATCAGACCGCTGATAAACATACATACATAAATTACACCCAGACAGAACAAATGACCATGCTTATCATATAATTATGTGTCCTAGATGAGAATTGTACCCACTTTCAGCTTAGCGATCAAAGGTATATCGAAAAACAATACATAGGTACCCAATATTCTCTCGTGTTTTAACCCAACTTATCTTCCCTAATTTAACCTAAAATGGAAAAGAATTCTAGAACGGTACAATATTTAATTAAACGGTCCTAGGTCCCTTAACGAATCGACCAGGAGCATTCAAGTCATACACAACACTGATGTGATTTATTGAAATACATAAAACTGAAATATAATAATAACCCAAAGCTCACTAAATGAACAAGCAAATTATAGCAGCTTATAGAAAGCTGGACATAACTGCAATCTCCTACATTCTATGAAAAGAGTTGAGGCTTTATCCCTGTCGACAAAATCATTGATTTAAAAATGTAATTTAAAAAAACAGTGTCAAAATGTCTGTCTTATTTGTATATACACTTATTTAATTATATATAAAACAATAAAAATGTCAATTATACTTTTCTTTCAACAATAATGAAATATTTATCATTAATATTAATAATCAGAATTGCCATAAAAAATAAAAAAAAGATGAATCGAATTTAATTTTGACCTATTCTTCAGTTTTAAAATAATTTAGCTCTCTATAAGGATTAATTATTGATTCGTTCTATTTAAACTGGTACAAATCCGCAATTTAAAATACCACTTTTTTGTAGGAAATTCATACATTTTTTTTTAAATAGATCCAATATCTTGGTTGTTAACCACTGGCACCTTCATACCTAATTTTAAGTCCCTGTTCTGGACTCTAGTGTACAATAACACTATTTTTATTATAACTCCAAGTACATAAGTGTAGACAATTCAATAAAATAATATAAACACACACAAATCAATATATAAATTTAAATTTTTCATATATCATGAGTAAGACACAGAACCACCCACAGAAGAACCCCGTTTCGTGGGTATCGTACCAGTTTAAATCGTACGAATCAAAAACTAACCCATTCACAAATTAGACTTAATCGTAATATTTTTCCTAACTGATTTCAAAAAACGAGATCTTAATTCTGTTATTTTTTTTTTGTATTAAAAGAGTGAAAAACAGTTTATTGGAACCTTGAACATGACTCCAATGTAGTTATTGAAAATAATAAAACCAACAAACATATCTCCTATCTCCGAATGTTAATAATTTCAATTTGTTCTATGCAATACAATATCACTAATTGTTACGTTGTATGTGTTGCGTGTACATAATTAATTTGTTATCTAACGTACATTAGTTTTAATAAATATGTATTTTATGACTAACAATGAACTATTGGTTTTCAACCTGACCCATTTGTGCCGAAGCTCTCCCATGTAGTGAATTAATGTTTCTTAAGAAATATTACAAGTAGGGCAGAGTAGAAACTGCTAGGGTAGAACTAGTGGTCTAAGCTGCATGAATTTTGGGCCAAAATGCTATAGACTAAAAAGAAAAAGATTCTCATAATACTTCTCAGTCGTGGTCACCTCGAGCTATCCTCGTCGGTGGTACAAGCGGAAATAACCCTATTGCAACACCCCTATTCTCTCCCTGTTTGCAGACTGACACAGTCAAATTTTAAAAAAGTTGAATTTTCTCAGTTTTCAACTAATATAGCTTGGCAGTTTTATGTTAATTAAATTGACTGTAGTTTTAAATATGGAGTAAGTAGTATTTATTTATAGATAACTTAGTTGCTATGAGAAATAAAATAAATAATAAATGCAAATTAATCTTTTATTTTTACATAAAATCAACAAATAACACTGTTCATTAACCAGCTTTTGAGTTACTTCTCTCCTCCCCTTAAAAAAATTACCTAGACATATAGTCAAGAAATATAAATGAATAAAATGAATTAATAATGTCTGATTCCAAACTAAGCAGAGCATGGTAACCAGACTGCTGCTAAACATACTTATATATTTCTAAACACATACATATTATAGATAAATTACACCCAGGATAATGTAGAGATGCATAGAAAAAAGCTTAGGGAACACAATTATCAATTGTGTTGCCAGTCTTTTTAAGTGCCTAACTTTAAAAAAAAAATTGTTAAAATTTGTTGCCATAATAGTATCTATTTCCAAAAGCGAAATAAAGGCTGAATGATATCTCTGTAGGAATTCTCCTTAGTTCATAGATCACGCCACTACACACTAAAACTGAGACCAGGTCAACACAATAATGTAATATTAGAGTTTCAGAGTTGCCAGAAAATAAAAAATCTCTAGTTAAACCATTTATTATTTATAAACCTTCGAATCATATCAAGAGCCCATTTCGGTTGATCTTTGGGGACCATATGACCAGAATTGCGCACCAAGACATCAGTTAAGTTGCCTGCAATCTTCACATAACCAGCCACATCGTCTCCAACTCTCCAAACATACCTGACAGCATCTTTATAAAGTTTTGCACCTGCATAATTCAAATTATGCAAGAAATTCTCTGTCAATGGATAAGCAACAATGATATCAAGCTGTCCATTATAGAACATAATGCGGTAATGTTGCAACAGTTCTTCAACCAACGGAGCAACAGATTTCATAATGTCGCATGACAAATGTAACTGAACTTTCTCCCCATCACTGAACGGGAGCCCTCCAACGTGCATACTAAGCCTTATATTGACATTTTGCAGTATGGATTTTAACACGCCATCATCCTCAAAATGTTTTGAGTGTAAAAAATTGTAGTAATACTCAAATCCAGTATAAGAATTAAAGTAAGAGAATGCATTTAATTGACCGTTCATTAATCTATCCATTAGAACATCAGCTTGTTCCCAGTTTTGTTGCTTAATTTGTTTACTAATTTCTTCTTGATATTTCAGAAACACCTTCAACTGATTATCATCTAATAAACCATGTTGGTATAAGTAGTGTCCGTAATCTAACTGGTTGATGGGATCACAGTATGCATTACCCATGGCAAGTCCTTTCAGATTTATTTGCCTATTTTCTAATGTCACTGCATTTTCTTCATGAATTTTCATAGCTAGTGTAGGTATGTACTTACCAGCATATGATTCTCCAGTGAGATACATGTTATTGTGTCTCAGTTGAGGGAAAAGTTGAAGAAATTGTTGCAAGCTGTAGAACAAACCTTGTGCAACACAATCCTCATTGTTACAGTAACCTTGATTGTCTTCTGTAAAGCTAAATCCAGTGCCTACAGGATTATCAATAAAAATTAAATGATTGTCTAAAGCCCAGTGGTACTTTCTTAACGCAAAACCTTCTTTCTTGGCTTTTAATGGACCCAGTTCTTCGAAAAGTCCGAAAAGCGAACTGCCACCAGGTCCGCCTTGGAGCCAAAGAATAATTGGCGCCGATTCCACTTTTGAAAATGGCGGGAAGTACCAAAAATATAAATTAGAATTATATTTTTCACAAATTGTAAAGAAACCCGCGTGACTTCGAATTCCAATTTTATCTGTTATAGATACCCGAGAAAGGTTCTGAGCAAGGGATATTTGCCCTTTGTTTAAATATGGTGTTATTATAAGAGGTTGGTTAATGATTTTTGGCAGTTCTATGTTTACATTTATTCTTGGGTATACGTTCGGGAAATATATGGCGCTACCCAGAGATATAAAGCTAATGAATGCGATCAAACTTATTGTTGAATGTTTTGGGTAAGGATAACGAATTGTCATTATCTGTAACTAACCAAATTCATTCATATCAGCACTCGGCTTTAAATATAAAAGACTCAACGTTTCCTCTACTAGTAGATAGCATTCTGCATCGTGTTGCACTAATATCGGAACTTTTGTCCTAATAGAAACAGTTTGAAGTAACGTCTCACGTTTGTTTTGAACTTTGATGGTGTCATCGACCTTTTGAAATCACATAACTCGTTCATAAATGTAGAATAAAGATTAACCTAATTGTTTAGTGTATTACCTTATTCTTGCACCCTCGGCGTCACAAAAATCACGCTTTTTGAATAGAAAGCAATTCCATTTTACCTCAATTCGGGTCATGGTTTTGACATTTTTTGAAAAGTTGGTAGGTTTATTAAATACAATACAATTAAATTGAAACGATGGTAACAGCAATAGCATAAAACTCACCCTCTCTTCACTGTTCACTGGCAATGAAAACAGTATTAAATTCAACATCCAATCTCTCCTCTTAATTACCGCTTTCTTTCGATCTTTCATGGATAGGTTTGGTTTTCGCAAAAATAACGTCTAAGAGAGTTGTTCCCCTTTAAAAGTTCTAAAAAAGTCCGCGAGTGCATATTGTTGAGCATATTGCAAATTTCACACATCTCGCTACGAAGAATAGAAGACAAAGCCGAGGTAGCACGAATCAGCTAGTAAAATATACATATAACTGCAAAGCAGTTAAAAATGTGAACAATATTTTTAACTGCTATGGAGGATATACAAAACAGGAAATTGATTGAATATAAAGAAATATTCAATCAATTTCCTGTTTTGTATAAGATCTTGATTAATTGATTATCTTTAGATAAAAATTCTTCGTACCGGTTGCCCCGTTGCGGCGTCAGCTTAGGCGTACGATAAACTTGGGGCCCTGAAATTAAGGAATGTATCGCATGAAAATTTCGAATTGGCAGCAAATATTTTAAAACAGAATATCATATTTATAATTGTGTGTAAATGTGTAGAGTAAGCCTGGCGTGGTTTAGAGTATAATTTACGAACGTCACTACTTTTGGCATGCTATAAAAATGCTGTAAATAATGAAGAAAATAATCTCTTTCATGTGATCATTTGTATTTTAAACTCTGTTATCAAAAGAAAGTAATTACTTTAATATAAAAGTTATTATTTATTGAATTGAATTTGCACGTGGAGTAGTAAATTTAGCAAATTCAAATATTCAACTTAACACTGAACGCCAGATTACCTACGCCAGACCCCTGTTTGGCCCAGTGAGCTACAGCGGTCATTTTCTGATTGTCTTGTTTTGTCCGCATGTCTTCGGTTACTATAGAAACCTTTTAGTCAGTGTTTTTTTGCTAAATATGATATTCTGTTTTAAAATATTTGCCATCAATTCGAAATATTCATGCGATATATTCCTTTTTTATTTACCTATTCTAACATTATAAAGAGAATTCTTGTTTTTATTGAATAAACTCGTAAACTACTGCACCGATTTAAAAAAAATACCGTTAGAATGCTCCATTAACCTTGAGTGACATAGGCGATATTACTAAAACTACTAACTAAACTAAACTATTACTAAAAAAATCGAAATCTCTACTAAAACCTTAGTAATATACTTAACACAGAGTGTAAAAAAATTGCTATGAAATGATTTTCATCGCATGCGCTGCAGAACCTATTCCAGATGCAATAAGAAAAATTCTTCAATATTAAACACCACATTAATTTCTATAAAAACTTCACGATGCTATAAGTCCAAGTGTTGAATAGTGGAGATTTTAGAAATACTGAGCAAAATCAGACCATTTTTTTTTAACGTGTGGGAACCCCCTCGGGCCGTCACCCCACCGGGGTTTACGGCGGGGTGGTGTGTCGTAATCGGACCGACTAAAACCATACGATCTGCCACTCTGCGCCTGAGATAGGAGGGATCCGGGAACCGCTGCTATTAAGAAAAATAGTGATCTCCATCAATTTAATTTAAGAAATAAAAATAAACTTGCCTTGCACACTACTAGGCTCCATAAAATATCGAATTCGTTTGTGGGTCAATGTATACAATTTTATAACAAATTACCAAACAACATAGTATTATTATCTATTAGTAAATTTAAGAAATTTGTTAAGCTGAGGTTGTCCAAAAAGGCTTATTACTCAGTTTCAGACTATGTCACAGATTTAGATGTTTGGAAATGAATTGCTCTTTTTTTAAGACCTATGATTGTGAATATAACTGCTATTTTAATATTTAAAAGATTTTGAGTTAAAAGAGTGGTGGTGAGTTTCTTTCCTGGGTTCTTTTCTCACCACTCTACCATGAACAATCTGCGAACCCAGCTAGCTATAATTTTAATCGACAGATTGTTCATCTTTCATCTTTTATTGTTTTTTTTTTTTATGACGTTCATAAGTGTCTTTTGTGACCTAAATGAATAAATGAATTTGACTTTGACTTTGACTTTGACTTTGACATTACGACATCTAGATCCCTCCTAGCGCCTGCCTGCTAATGTGGGCACCATCAATAGGTAAACTCTCTATTTTACGCGACGTACGGCACACGCGGACGTCGCCTCCTCGCGGCTGGCCACTACGGCGGATGGAGGGGAAAACCCGTCCCGTCCACCCGCGGCCACACTCAAGGTGGCATGAGGCGCTGGTATGGGCGCCTCCGCCGCCCGGCTCGCGCGCGGCGAATTGGGTCCGAGTGGAGATCGTCCTCCCGGGCCTTCTTCGCCGCCTCCTTCCGCGAAATTACGTCTTCGCAGAAGGTTGCAACCGCGGTAAAACAACTGTCGCTACCGGCCATGGAGCGTATGACGGCCGGTAGCGAGAGATCTCCTCCAATAACTGCAGTGAGGATCCCAGGCTGCGCCGCCCAGGCGGAACAAATCGCTAGCGTGTGCTGAGCCGAGTCCTCACTGCAGTCGCAGTGGTGACAGACGGGACTCAATTCCCTCCTGGCGACCGAGTGCAGATACTTCCCAAAGCAACCGTGCCCGGAAAGGACCTGCGTCAGCCGGAAGGAAAGGGTCCCGTGCTGCCACCCCGCCCACTCGGCGATGACCGGTTGGAGAGCCTCCACGAGGGCAAAGCCAGCACGAGGAGTCTCCAACCGGAACGACCAACGAGCCATCGTGGCTCGACAAGCGGCCTCACGCCACTCGCGTATCTCTTCGGGCGGGGGCCGTATGCCGCTACCCGTCCGGAAGTCAGCCGTCTGCCGATTAACTTCGGCGAGCACTTCCGCCTCCAAATCCCACGGGGAAGGTCCGGCCGAGGCGCACACCGCCTCCGTCGATACGGTGCGGTAACCGCGTATGGCTCTAACCGCCAATATCCTCTGAGGGCGCCAGAGGCGAGCCCTATTCTAGGCGGTCAGAGCCGCCGCCCACACCAGTGTACCATACAGCGCCATGGACCGAACAACCCCCGTGTATAGCCGTCTCGTCGCGACGCTGGCTCCACCCAAATTCGGCAAAAGTCGCCCATGGGCAGAAGCAGTGCCGACCAGCTTTGGAGAAAGCTGTCGGAAGTGCTCGTCGAAGAGCCACCTCCCGTCGAGGATCAGGCCCAGGTACTTCATCTGGGTCTGAACCGGTACGAGGACCGAATTGACTACGATAGAGGCGCCGGGTGGTGGACCACAACGGGGCCCGTGGAACAAAAGGGCCTCCGTCTTATCTAGGGCCACCCGTAAACCCAGCGCCTCATTCAAATACCATCAAAGAGACTCCTGTGGAGGCCAGGCACGCCGCCTCTTGAAAGTTCGCTCCCCGGGTCGTGACCAATGTGTCATCTGCGTAACAAATTTTGCCTACTCCTGGGGGAAGACGACCTCGAAGGGCCCAGTCGTATCCCATATTCCACAAGAGTGGTCCGAGGACAGACCCCTGTGCAACACCGAACGACATGAGCCGCCACCTCAGAACACCGTCTCGGTCCTCGTACATGACGGTACGCTCCTGTAAATAGTCTGCCACAAGCCGCCTCAGGTACTCTGGCACCCCGTGGTATTGAAGTGCTTCCCTGATGCAGCTAAATGGCAGACTATTAAATGCATTGGCAATGTCCAACGACACCGCCAACAGCACCCCGCCACAGCTCACCGCCTCTTCGGTCACGGCCCTTAGGCGCAGCACAGCATCGACTGTCGAACGCCCGGCTCGAAACCCATATTGGGCGTCCGACAGATCGGGGCCCACCTCGCAGAGGTGCCGGACGATGCGGGCAGGGAGTATCCTCTCAAACAATTTAACGGCCTCGTCCAACAACACGATGGGTCCCGGCTTCCGTAGTAGGACCAGCTTCCCGCTTTTCCAGCCCGCAAGAAAGCACCCGGACGCCATGCTGGCGTTTAGGACTTCCCCGAGGCGATCCAACATGTGGTCGAGGGTTCGTGCCAACACTCGGGCAGGTATCCATCTGGCCCAGGGGTGTTCTTAGAATGAATCCGTAGAACGACCGCCCCTATCTCCGATTCCCTGACGCGCGGAACATTATCCTCGGAACGTCCCCCGTCGTCTCTGACCAAGTAGGCCATCGACAGGGGTGTGTGTTCCGCCCGATGCGGGAAAAGTCCCTCGACCACTTCCTGCAGGAAGCTGGGCTGGAGTGTCTCTGTAAGGAGGGGGCCCGACGTGCGGAGCTTTTGTCGCGCTGCACGATAAGGGCAACCCCAGGGGTCACGATCGAGACTCTCCAGCATCTCCTTTCTCTTCATTTCTTTGGCGCGGCTTATGGCCAGCTTCAGAGTTTGCCGCGCCTCTCGGTACTCCTCATGAAGCTGGTCCTCCTTGCCTTCTTCGCGGTGTCGCCGCCGACTACAAATGTAGGACCTCCGGGCACGTGTAGAGGCCGCGCGGAGGTCCGCCAACTCCTGGGAGAGCAAAATCAGACTATGTGTCAACCTTTCAGTATGTTTGAAATTTCTCCTTTTTGAAGTCAGTTAAAAAGGAAAGAAGCTGGTTCCTGTGATTATTTATTTATTTTGATAAATATTAGTTCAATTCAATAGAGCTAAAAAAATAATTTCGTCAAACCGTGACATTAATGGTGACTTTAATAAGTGTGAGCTCCGAATAGTTTTAAAACTAAATTATGAAACTGAATTTAAGAACTAACTTATTTGATAATTTTTGAAACCCTTATATTTCAATTATGCACAAAATGAATATCCTTTTATCTTTCTATATGGACCCGTTCGCTTACCTACTTTTGATTCTATCTACAATTTAAACATTTGTGGCTAGTTTATAATTTTTGCCAAAGAAACAGTTCAAGTGAGTATTGCCAGATCTATCCACACCACCTCTAAACTATTACAAAACAGCGTATACCAATGTCTAGAACTGGTGTCGCAGTGTTTGTTCTTTTACCCTGAAAAAGGAAATCATGTTTAATGTTTTAGGAAATAACCTCTGAGTTTTGTTTTTTTCTGAGAGAGAGACCTTTAGATTGACCCTTATCTAAATAAATCGTTTCATATTAAATTGTATTTCAAAACCTACATCAGACATTTCATTCAGAAGATACTAAGAGTCTAAACCACGGCCGGACGGCTCGCTCACATCTTCCAGATCTTGATGGTACCGACGGTTTTGCCTATATCTTTGTTTACTTTACAAATGTAAATCCCACGAAAAACTTTCTCGATGGCGATATCAACCTAAGAAAAGAGTGAAACTTAAGATCTTTTCTCGTGCACAATTATATATTACCGTCTCTCAGGTAGGATTTCTTGCAAATCAATTTGTCTTGTTACCACCTACAAATATCACAAAGATAGTGTACAGTAAAGCTTTAAGGTTAATATCGTAAAATAACAGTACAAATTATGATGGTCTTGATGTACTCTTAGCCGATTTCAGAGAGAGAGAGTGAGACCAGTCGACTACGCAGGCGATAATAGGGTGCACAAGTGTGAGCAAGCACAGGTGCAGTCTTGGCTCCTTTTTCTCTTAATCCGTTGAGACAGCTATTTGACACGACCGACGAGAGACGCATGTGCAAGACTGATGGCTTAACGTGTTCCCCAAGGCACACAGGCACAAGGTTTAAGATCAAAACTTCTGAAGCGAAACTTCCGAGTCATGTGTTTCATCGGTCAGAGTAGAGTCATTTTGGCAGTTAACAAATATAAAAATACATTTCTAGAGCCCTCTTTATCGGCGTCGCATACGCTAACCGCTAGACCAACGAAGAACTCTAAGGTAGTGTTTCACCATACCTTCCTGTATGATACAACTGTAGACTACTGCACCCAACAGAAGATACGTTTTATTGGGTATGTTGAATTGTGGATCTGAAAGATGTTGAAAGGTGCTGATACAATCGAAATGTCTTTCTCTGGAAAGCTGGTCGTAATTTTATTGAACACATAAGCGCTTAGGTGTTGTTGAAAACTGAGATCAACGAGGGACTGAATTGTCATATTGACTGAGTTGTTATATTTGGCTACAGTAGACTTACTATTACCTAACCTAGTTATGATTTCTTACTCACAGTAATTGAACGGTGGCTTCAGTAATAAAAAAAACTGGAGATCTTGATCAAGCAAAGCTCATACTATCTTTTAGTGACCATTTCTAAACTCCACTTTAATTAGAACAGTGGCTAATAAAACCTGCCGTGGTCTACTAAATCTAAAGACTGTGGCTGTTGAAGGACAGAGCACTATGGGTTCATCGCCTTTTGCATTAGGAGACGAATCCGCTATTACATTGTTATTTAATCGGGTGTAACACAAAGTGATAACGTTTCTTATAAACTCTACAAAATAGTCGAATTTTTACATTAAAATGCATTATGAATGCTGCCTCGACAATTGAAACAAATGTTCTGCTTAGCTATAGAATCGCATCTAACAGTTAGCGTCACTTATTGGCATGTATCCAATTAGTTGCTCAGCTTCTTCGATAAGATGATTTTTAAATAGTATAATTTCTGGTAATCACTTAAAGACTCGTAATTATGTACCAACGTCTTAAATAAGACGTTGGTGCGTAGGCCCATTCTCTATACTCGCCTGAAAATTTAGGATTTGCTATTTTAGGCAATTAAACAAACTCACTAGTTTATCTATCAGAAGAATCTGTTTATTTTCTTGTGCTGGGACTTTCACAGAAATCTTATTGACAATTTTGTTCTGTTGAATCACAAATGTTTTCTATTTTTTTGATCTGTCTCTTCAATACTATACTTTTCATGTTATTTACAAGGCACACTCTCAGAATTAGTCCAATTCTGATCTAATAATCTCGTTTTAGAATAATTTACAGTACAGTACGTTCTTTTAGTATGGGTTTTTTGTAAAATATTGATGGAAGGTCCATTGTTAATATGCCAACGAAATACGTCTTCCTATTCTTTACTATTCACAATGTTATTTGTTTCAACCAGTTTTACATGAAAATCAGTTTTTCTGGAGTGCCTGGTATCAGATCTCCACAATCCTGAAAATGAACTGAATTCAAAGGTCGAATTACTAACTTCCCAATAACGATTACCATAGATGGTCCTGACAACCGGGACTGACAGCTTGACGAGCTGAAACCGCCATCTTCTATACTCCGGAGAGTTATTAGGAATTTCTTGTAAAAAAACTCAACAACATTTTTTGAGCTGCCCCGCGAATTGAAGCAAAGTCTCTTAATTGGCAACCGCTTATTCTAATTGCTAAACCAACAAGGCAGTTTATCTAGTGCTAACGAAATATCACATTTCTAAAAACTTCTACTGCTGACTCCTAACAAAAACTTTACCAACACAAAAATAACATATGTAATAAAACAATTTCTATGTACAAAAAAACTTGTAAATACTTTGAAGTGAAACTTAAATATTATAACTAGTAGTAGGTATGTTTTGTAACTCGTAAATTATTGTAAGTACCAAGTATTCGTGAGAAATTACAAGTGTTTTAAAATACTTTTAAGATCGGAGTAAATCAGGTAAAGGTGCCCGTTCTCTCGTTTATAAAATTATTCAAGTCTTTAAGAGTCCTTAATACCGAATCTAAATTTTTGCTCTCACCTTATCAGCGCGCCGGTCATGTAGCCACGCGTTTACCACGTGGCTACATGCCTTGTTTCGCTAACTCTATTCACAATGAGTTAAATATTTTTGCTAGTTCTTTAGTTTCAATAATAACTAAGCTAAAAGAGATGAATAATATAATTATTTTAATTTTATATAATTTTCGACATTGCGCAGTATGTCTATGTTAGAATTACCAAATACGTTAATGTTAACTTTAGTTGAATAATCGTTGTTTAGTAATATTTTTTTCAAAATTAGTCATTTGTTTATGGGTTAATCTACATTTTCATCGCATTTGAATCGTTTTCGTCATTGTAAATACATTAAAAATTCGAATAGTTATATATGTATCAAAAAACTTTAGGTTTAGCTGTGAAAGCACATAGACAAAGTTACTTGTCAATTTACAAAATTTTACAATCTCAAGGGTTAACTTCAGGGCTAAAAACGATTCTATACCTTTAAATAACAGTTGGCAAAGATTCAAATAGTTAGTTGCCTCTCAAAGAGGTCATGAACTAACAGGTTACATTTGCATCCTTCCGTGTTTCACTTACGGTTGTTCGACCTGCCCATTTGTAGGAAATATGAGCAAAAATTAAAAATGTGTCAAAGAGGCATTAAAAGAAGTATGCTAGATCTACGATTAAGGGATAAATGTAAAGCCACAACGATTAGAGAAATAACCAAGGTGGGAGATGTAGAAATAAAAGCAAGATCTTTGAAATGAAAACGGAGAGGACATTTGTGGAGATCTAAATCATAGAAAATAACTAATTAGTACCCTAGGTATGGGAAGAGACATAGAGGAAGGCAGGTAAAAAGATGGAAGGACATTCTGTCAAAAGGATAGAGAAGAACTGCCTTGGATCGAAAACAAGTGGAGGGAATTAGGCGAGGCCTATGACAGAAGAAAATTTGACCTTATTTTAGATGTACAAACAAATGTTAAATTACTATCAACTAGACTAAGATTTAACTTAACTAAATAACTGTACTATTTTTATTTATTAATTTGACTATTGCTTTAATTTAACACTAATATTGTCTGTACATAATGACAAAAGTATTAAAACTTATCATTGAATACCTCGTGTATTTTTTTAATCTTCCTATCCTACTTTTAACTAATATCGTAAATGCAAAAGTTTGTGAGTATATCTTTGTGGATGTTACGTTGTACGAATATTTGGATGTGTGTTACTCTATCAAACAAAAACTACTGAATTGACTAAACTTTACAGTAGTATAGTTTGTTTCAGAATAGCAAATAGGCTATTAAGACTTTGAGTACTTTGGTCACAATAAAACGATAAGTATCAAGTAGGTCGGAAAAATTACTGCAGTTTAACGACTATCTTGACATGTGCTGCCTAAACTGTTGGATTATACGACATTAATATGTCATAGGTGTTATAGTTCCAAATAAATGTCATCGATACCGTTTCCATGGAAGCTAGTATAATCTAATTAGCAGAGGCGGCGTAGGGCGTGGGCGACGTGGGCCACAGCCCACGGCCTCGCGGTCCAAGGGGCCTCGCGCCATGGAGATTTATGTATTAGTTAAACCTAAGCCATGAACGCGCCGAAAAAAGTGCTTGCGTCGCTATCACACGTGAGAAATCCCCGCTGTAATGCACGTCACCACTGGCCTAAAAAAGGGTATTCCCCTGAAATTGCGTTCCTATCGCTAGCGAAGAATTTCCGCTGCGCGGCGCCGCCCAAAACAAAATAGGGTATTCCCCGTTCGTCAAATAACAGCCCCGGTGTACGGGACACCGCAACTTTTTGACGATTTGTTTTCATGCTGTTGGTCGTCAAAGCAAAGCGTATGTATAGTCTACTTGGGTTGACTTGTCGTGTATAAGTGATAATATCTTTTTTTTTATGTGACATTCTATTTAAGAAATTAAATCTGTGGTTTACTGTTTCAATACGCTGTTTTGTAACTATAACTACTTATAAAATAATAGATACGTAGTCTTGTACTAACTATTGATTTATTGTTTGTGATCTGAAGAAAAATAATTGTACCGGGATTAAGTGAAAGGTAAGAAATCATTTTATTTACACATAATACTTCTTTTTTTGACTTCAAATGTTTATTTTATTATCTGATCGAGGAATGTAGGTTTTATTTTCAATAAATTTAAATTAATATTTAAAACTTTATTTTTATAAGAAAAAAGCGTAAAGTGTACTAATTATCCAGTAGTATCACGTAGGTAACTAAACCCAGCAGACATAAAGTTACACGAGGCAGGGGAATTCTATATATCATGTGTCTGACTTGTTTATGGACCACGAGAGCTAGTCTTATAAAGTATTATTGTTTTTGCCCACAGATTACTTATCATGTCAGGCTTAGGCCCTAAGAGAGATAGAGATGCTGGGAGGAAATGGGAATCCGGATCAGCAAAACGAAGAAGAAAAGCTGAAAGAGCAATATCAAACCAGGCGTTAAGTACAGGTACAGGTATGATGAAGTTTCTTAATCCAACTGCATCTGGTACGACAGAACCATCTGAATCGACAGCGTCGACTTCTAAAAAATATTCAGCCACGATTGAGATTCCTATGAATTTGAGAAGTACTGATGGAGAACCACTAAATACTGATACCGAACGACAGTCTGAAATTGATACAAAATCAATATCTAACGAATCAGATTCCGACGATGAAATTCCTGTGTTTCCAGAGAGCAATATTCTAGATCACGAAAAAAAAATGAAAATTTGTTCTCCACCAACTAGCAGCGATGCGAGTGACGCAATTAAACAAGTATTTGATAATTTTGATCCAGGTATGTGGTCGTTGCCCATATCAGATGTTCAGCGTCATGATATAGTTCAGAACGGCCCCTCACAACAATTAAATATTGATGATGAAGATTATCCCAAAGACGACGACCGTAGGCACTTTTCAAATTTTCATTTCTCTAGAAAACTAAATAATGGTGAAATTCAACATCGTCGCTGGTTAGTTTATTCTAAGTCTCAAAATAAAGTATTCTGTTTTCCATGCAGACTTTTTGGCAATTCACAAACTCAGATGGTACAGGGAGGATGCTGTGACTGGAAACATTTAAGCAGTATTTTACAAAGACATGAGAATACCAAAGAACATATGGCATTTATGTTCCAATGGATAACATTAGAGAGAGGCATAAAACACGAGAAAACAATAGACAAAGAAAACGAAAGGCTTATTCGTGAATCTCAAAAGCATTGGTACAATTTGTTTGAGAGGTTAATCGATATTATTAACTTCTTAGCCTCTCATAATCTTGCATTCAGAGGTCACAGAGAAACTATAAAGACAGACGGTGACTTCAGGAATAGTGGGAACTTTATTGATTTATTTAGATTGATATCAAAATTTGATCCTACTTTACGAGAACATATGAGACGTATTACTGACAAACAACTTGCGCATCATTATTTAAGTCACGACATACAAAATGAATTGATTACACTGATGTCAAAAACGGTAACTGATGAAGTGATTCGCAAATTAAAAGAGGCAAAATATTATTCTTTTTTGCTTGACTGCACTAGAGACTGTAGTAAAGTAGAACAAATGTCTGTGATCTTAAGATTTTGTAATACATCAACGGGCACAATAGAAGAACATTTTATTGGATTTCTTGCTGTAAGTGAGACAACAGGAGAATATTTAAGTAATGCCATACTAGGCGAGCTAGAAAAGTATGGGTTAGATATTCAAAACTGCCGTGGCCAAGGATATGACAATGGCGCAAATATGGTAGGCATAAATAGTGGAGTCAAAACTCGAATATTAAATATAAATCCTAGGGCATTTTTCACGCCTTGCGGTTGTCATAGCTGGAATCTGCTGTTGGTAGACGCCGCTAATTCTTCGGTGTCAGCAAAAACATTTTTTGGTTTTATCCAAAAAATTTATTTGCTGTTTTCAGGTTCCAGCAAACGCTGGGAATTGGTCAAAGATAAATTAAAACTTACCATGAAGCCTTTATCGGATACGAGATGGGAAAGCAGAATCGAGGCAGTTAAGTCCATACTATTTCAATTTGATGATGTTGTAGGATGCATAGAAAGTTTGAAAAATCAAACAGATCAATCAGACACTCTCAGTGATTGTGATTCAGTATTAAACGAAATGCTTAGTTTAGAATTTGTAATATCTTTACATGTATGGTATGAATTGTTATCGCGTGTTAATGTGATAAGCAAACTATGGCAATCTGTACAAGTCCATTTGAGCATTGCCCTTAAACATTTGCATACATTTTGTGACTGGATCAAAGAATATCGGCAAACTGGATTTGAAAAATGCTTGTCTGATGCTCAACAATTTATTGACAGAATCTGTTATGATCTGCCGAACGAATTTAAAAACAAAAGAGTAGTGAAAAAGAAAAGGGTCTTTGATTATGAGGGCGAGGATCAACCTATACAGTGTCCCAAAAGCCGGTATGAAGCAAATTTTTTTAACACTATGCTTGATTCAATTATTACCAATATGGATTTGAGATTTATGGCTTTAAATCAACATCATGAAAATTTCGGTTTTCTGTATGATATAAGTAAATTAAAAAATATTCCACACGAACAAATATTAAAAAATTGTCAAGATTTACACACAGTCCTACGAGTGGGTGAGAGCAGTGACTTTCAACCTTACGAATTATATGAAGAATTACAAATAATGATCCCTAATTTACCTAACTTTATAACAGACGTAAAACAGTTGCTTCAATACATTACACATAATAACTTAAAAGAAATATACCCAAACATTTACATCGTCATTAGAATATTATTAACAATACCAATTAGTACAGCCTCCGCTGAAAGGAGCTTCTCAAAATTAAAACTTATTAAGAATTATTTAAGGAGTACGATGTCACAGGAACGACTTTCTGCGGTCGCAATTTTGTCTATCGAGGCTGATATAGCATCCAAGCTAGATTACGAGCACGTAATTAAACAATTCAGCAGTGTGAAAAATAGAAAATTTCTGTTCCTGTAATAATTAAATTAAATTGTTTTTTAACGTTGGTCTTAATATCTTAAATATTTTTAGGTTAGCCGATGAAATTTTTTTTTACCTAATTATATATAATCATATATGATAATACATAATTAGATAAAAACATTTTTCATCGGGTAGTTGTAAGTTTGACTATATTTTGCATGAATAAAAGTTTAATAATGAAATGACATATGTTTTTTATTTTAACAAATCTGTCTTTATGCCCGAGGAGAGGGCCTCGCAAAATGTATCTTGCCCACATAAAATTATGATCTGGCGCCGCTACTGCTAATTAGTGAACCATGAACACAATTAAATTGTATGTTTATTGCAATGCACCTTTTAGAATATTTATCTTTTTTTTTATCAAAATTGAAACATTTGTTGCTGTATTTAGTTTCTGTATTTAATGTAGGATAAACTTTGTCTTAAATACACAATAATTTAGACGAATAGTTTAAAAGTCATCACGATAAGATTGACCTGAATAAAGTGAGCGCCCGCTACGAGGGAACGCGGGGTCGAGTGAAGGTCCACGTAATGTTTATAAAATTATATTTTTATTGAATACTTACGAGTAGATACATATATTAGTGTGGATACAAAAATAAGTCTGTCTTTCTGTTACGTTTTCAAGGCTAAACTGCTAAACTGAATTTAATGCATTTTGGCATGGAGATACCTTGATTCTTCAAGAAGGACATATTGGTAACACCGACTTACACGTGGGCGGAAACGCAGGCAAAAACTAGTTATGAATAAGCCACACACCACTAAGTCGTCTCGTCTCAAATTTATTTGCTTCTAATTATGTGAATTATTATTTGATAACTAGTTGAAATGCGTAACCGGCGAACCTACCTTATATTTTCTTAAGTACATTTCTGAGAGGTAGATAAAAGAGCAAGCGACGCGTGTTCTCCGTACGAACGCTGCAGCGCGACAGATTTTTGCGTCGGTCACCGGTCGGCCGTCGGCCCGCACGGAATATTTTAGAATTTAATCACTAACAACGGACACTAAATAATTTTCAATTCAAATAACGCAGTAAAAGGTGAAGTATTTATTGATTTTCGCAGCTTATTTGTAAAATTTCGAGGGAAGTTTGTTATTTTTTGTCGCTTAAATTATTCTTGTAGTCGTTTTTCATGTCACATAGGACTCAGTGTATATCCTTAACTGCACTGTGGAGGAGACGTGTGTCATGTCCCTCCGATACAAAGGGAGGATCCTCCGATCAGGCGAGGTGATCATACCTGGCGGTCCACGGCCCAACGGTTGATGTTGGGATGTTTTACTTACATATGCTAATCCACTCGAGAATCTTTATTTCGCGATACAAGATTAATAGTTGCTTCACAGTTCAATATACTCCGTAGTTCGATGTATCTGCGCTAGATGGCGCTGTTGTATATTTTTTATGTGCTGTATCTGGAAGTCGCCACAATACTATAATTTTTTTTTCTGATATAAGTCTTACCAAACATGCAAGAACTTACAAATTATTACTTAAAAATGTACTGAGTGTAAATTTTTTTTCACAGAAATTCTGTTATTTTTTTATATAAATACATATATAACCAAAATTATTTCTTTAATTCTACGTGATGATCTCGAATAAACAAAATTTATATTTATTCAATATATTGTATTCAAAACAAGTACTCACAACTTGAATATTTGCACTAGTGTTGCGCTCTGATGATTCCAGTCTAATTTCTATTCGTGCCCTCTGTGAAGTCACTGTCAAACACGACACTCTTCTGAAAATGTTTCTCTGATGTCACTCTATTGCACTGCCGCTATCCCCAAGCTACACTGCTTCTAACAAGCGGGCTGCTCTCGATGTAGCCAGTGCAGGGTCTCCTCGTACCTTCCCGCAAGAATCCGCTGCAAGTACGATAGGCAGTCCAAGCTTGAACCGTTGTGCTCAAAAGTAGTCCGATTCGACGGACCAATAATAACTACCCAGAGTTGCCTGGTATTTAATTGGAAACAACAAAATTACACTGGTACAGAGGGAGGTAACTAAGTCGAGCGAATAAAACTACAACTTGTCAATTGTTATGAATTTTGTCTTGTTTTCCAGGGATTGTTTTCTTGAAAAATAATATACTGATTTCTTATAACAACCCTGTGTTATAAGATTTCTTATAACACAGGGAGCAAACTAATATCGTAATTCAAATAGAAAGAACAACGTCCTCTATTGAGATTCAAACAAAACTCTGTTCAGTCTCCATTTCAACAAATAGTAGGTTTCGAAGTGATTGTAGTACTTTGTTTTATTTATTCCAAAATGTTTAAAGCCTTATGATTACATACATTTGGTAATTTAGTTTAGGTAGTTTGATTTTATAATACTACTAAACCACAAAAATAACTGCATATCGTCAAGCAATCCTCAGCCTGTTTCTTCGTAGGCCTAGAAAAAAAAGGTTAAAAATAACATACTTACTCAAGTAGATAAAATAAAAACAAAATTAAAAAAAATTCAGAAAAAATAATTAAAATATACAATTCAGTAAAAAGTAGAGAATAATTTCCAACATGTTATATTATTTTGTAAGTAAAATATAAATAGGTACATAGTAATTTAAAAACAGAAATTAGTTGTCTGGTAAGTATAAAGATTCATATACTCTACGTTTATTCCAAAATGTTTAAAAAATTAACGTCCACCCATGCGAAACTGGGGTGGACCGCTAGTGAAAAATAATCGTTATAATTTTGTTTTGTAAAACTACACGTACGCGGTTATCAGCCTCGTATGCTATTAATTTAGTAATAAACAGTTTATAATATTAAACACCAACCGACTCCTGCTACATTGTCCGTCACTGTCGGCTCGACATGACGCGCGTACTAATAATTATTTTAATTCTTCAAATAATTTTTACCGCCGACTGTTTCCTCCATTGCCACCCAAAATTAAAATTGGGTGAGCGCGATAATGGAGATGCTGGAAAACCACTCTTTCTGACACCATATGTTGAGAGCGGCAATATAGAAGCTGGTAGGAGAAAAGCACGAGTGCCCTTTACGGAGAGTCTTCGTATCAAGAGTTATTCAGGATATTTCACTGTGAACAAAACTTATGACTCTAATCAGTTCTTCTGGTACTTTCCTGCGATGATACCTGATGCCAAAAACGCACCTGTCATCGTGTGGTTACAGGGAGGACCCGGGGCGAGTTCTTTGTACGGTTTATTTACTGAAAATGGGCCACTAAGAGTGCGCAATTTTAAATTTGAAAGAAGGAAATACAATTGGGCTTTGAATCATCATGTTATCTATATAGACAATCCGGTAGGCACCGGTTTCAGCTTTACTAATGACAGTAGAGGGTATTGTACAGATGAGACCCAAGTCGGTGCCCAATTGTATTCTACTCTAGTTCAGTTTTTCCAACTCTTTCCAGATCTGCAGCCAAATAAGTTTTATGTGACAGGTGAGTCTTATGCTGGAAAATATGTTCCTGCGCTTGCTTACACTATACATAACATGAACCCTTCAGCTAAAGTTAAAATTAACTTGAAAGGCATTGCAATTGGAAATGGTCTGAGTGACCCCGAACATCAGCTTGTTTATGGGAAATATTTGTATCAAATTGGTCTAATAGACTTCATCCAAGCTAAAGTTTTTGAGGAGTATGAGAATAAAACCTTAAATTTAATCAAACAACAGAAGTTTGAAGAAGCTTTTGAATCTTTTGATACACTGCTGAATGGTGATCTAATTGATGGGCAAAGTATATTCACCAATATGACTGGCTTTAAATTCTACTTCAACTATCTACATACCAAAGACTACACTACAAATGAAGATTTTGGGCCAATGATACAAAAATCTGCTGTCCGTAAATCTATACATGTTGGTGATAAACCATTCAACACTGGCAAAGAGGTTGAGAAGCATTTAAAACAAGACGTTATGAAATCTGTAGCTCCGTGGATCTCAAAGCTCCTTGATCATTATGATGTAGTTGTCTATAATGGTCAGCTCGATATTATCGTTGCATATCCGCTAACAGTTAACTACCTCAGAAATTTAAACTTTACCGGTGCAGATCTGTACAAAACGGCTAAAAGATATATATGGGAGGTAGATGGTGAAGTAGCAGGTTATGTTAAGCAGGCAAACAAACTTATTGAAATTATGGTGAGGAATGCTGGACATATGGTGCCTGGAGATCAGCCAAAGTGGGCCTTGGACTTGATTACAAGGTTCACTCATGAGAAGACATTCTTTTCTACTAAAAAAACTCATGCTCAGTTAGATGATAATTAGTATTTAATTAAGTAGTATTTAGAAAAGGAGGTCTTATTAACTTGTTGTTGTTAATACATATCAATATTATTGTTCTATTTTCATAGTTTAAATAAGGAATAACAGCATAGATAAGATTAGTACCTATAATGTTTTTTTTTTAAAGGATAGTGTTCCTCATATCAGCATTTCCTGTTTCTCTTGAAATAATGTTATTTAATTTATTTCATATTTAAAACAAAAGTTATATAATTATTGTTTTAAATTCTGTGCTTTCTGACTTATAGATGCCTAGCATTATTGAGAAACCATGTTTTACTAATGTTACTATTTTTTGTGAATCTTATAGTGTTAAAACCAGTTGTGTAAAACTATAATAATAAAATGTTTTTACCTTTTGGAATGTTTTTTATTTTATTTGTTGAACAGAATAATATTGCTAACATGCAGACTATATAGAATATCATGCTGACAATAAATAAAATCAAGAAATTCTATGTTCATCAAACATATATAAGACATCAACAGCATTTTACAGTCCACTGCTGGACATAGGCCTCTCCTTAGCAAGGAGGTTTTGGCCTACTATACCACGCTGGCCAGACAGGTTGGAATAGGGTTTGTTTCAACTTTTCCTTCTCTCTGTAATGATGTTGTCTTGCATACTTTGTTCCCTTAGTCGCCTTTTACGACACCCACGGGATGAATAGGGGTGATAACACGATGTATTCTTAATCTGTCACAACTCCGAAACACTAAAATTAATTACAAACATATAGAGACGACAAATTCCCTTTTTTTAAATAATAATACGATGTAAATCCATTGTATCATACTTAAAAGGAAAGAAAATCAACATCATAACTAGAAAACCTCATCAATTTGAGCACTGGTCCCTACATAGTCCACGTGCTTCACTCAGGTGGAGATTCTAGGCGAAGCACGGATCTGTCCCCAATCAAGTGTTAAATAATAAAGTTTTAAGATTACATTAAACGAACCTATCACTATGCACTGCTAAACGAAGATCTCTCAAAAGGAGCGTCTACCATTTGCCTAGTTTTGGGATCAGACGACCGACAACGGATCTGGTATACCTATGCCTTAGAATATTACACCATCTACTGCAATATACTGTCAGTATCTTTGGTTGGTAATCAGTGTTGTCTGTGATTACTTAGTTAATGTTACACATGATACGTACGTACGATATAAAAGAAAGATATCATCCATTATTTTCAAACACAAAGATCATCTTAAAAGACATGCCAGAATTTGATTACTCGAATGTTGCATTTCTGAATTTACTCCGCAAAAAAATAACTACCTATCAGAGAATTCAATATATTAAAACACATTACCTAATCATTACAAGCTTCTTACAGTCCAGTGCTGCACGTTGGTCTCATCTTAGAAAGGAAGCTTTGGTCTGCTACATCACGCGGACGAGCTGTTAGTCTAGTAGTCAGTGATCCTAACTGATAAAGCAGTCGTCGTGGGTTCGATTCCCACTCATGACAAATCTTTGTTCTACCTGAGTGTAATTTATTCATAATATGTATATATTTAGAACTATATAAGTTTGTTAATCAGCAGCCTGGCTATCATAGTATAACATTGCCTATTTTGGGATCTAACGACCGCGTGTGAAGACAGGGATGACAGCCTGTTAGGGATCTGGTATACCTTAGAATATTGTACCATCCGCTGCAATAAGATGTCTCCATCAGCAAAGATAGTAATCAGTGGTAATAACCTTGTCAAAGCTACACTTGATATAGGTATGATATCACTCATTATATTTTCGAACAGGTACTAACTTGAAAATCAGCCAGTCCTTGCTGCTCGGAACAAAAGCTTTCAAATATTGCACCACATTGTGCAATCGTCCCATTTTATCTATTAACTAGCTTTTTCCCACGATTCCACCTGAGTGTATGTCGGTTATTGGTATGTAATTCCTCAAGAATCAAAGTATTATATCTCAATGTAAAAGTTCATTAAAATCGGGGCAACAGTTTAGACGTGAAAGCGTAATAGACACAGTTACTCCCACATTCACACTAACAGTATAAACATTGCATGAACTGCTCCACCCTCGCTCCCTCATAGTAGGTGTTTCATTTAGACCAATTTTATCGTGATAACTTTTAAACTATTTGTCTAAATTATTTAGTGTGAAAGACAATGTTCATCTATATTAAGTACAAAAGTGATAGAAACTTACAACATATATCACTAATCCAGTATCATCACACACACACACATACACACATGTAACAAAGCTTTAAATCATCACATACAACTTTCTATCTTACACAACACTGAATATCAGCCTGCAAGCAATTTTCTTTGTTGTAGGTTTCTACTTTCAACTTCTGTAATATGAATATCATACACTTGTTCTTTATTTTTTTTATAATATACAATGTGATTAATTTGTATGATTTTGCTATGGAGGACCAGAGTATCTCAATACAGGCATAACTTGCGTAAAGAGAAACTCCAAGCGCTAAACTTTTATGTAAACATGACACAGCCAACTGTTTGTGCCTTGTAAAAATGCACCCAACTTATTTGTGTTCATGACATGCTATTACCGTTCACTCGTGGACTTTTATTTAGGACTATTGAACTCGAACAAACACACAGTACATTTCAATATCATTATCAACTGTTATGAAATGTTGTAAATGCATTAATATTATTATTAATACTGTAATACAAGTATATTTTAACAGTCCACTGCTGGACATGGACATTTCTCCTTAGCAAGGTTTAAGAATGGTTGAAGTATGTTTATTATTGTGAAATTTCAACGACTTTATCTCAATATGTGCAATATGGGCAGTGCACATAAGATAGCTCTCAAACAGCTGTAGCCAAATTATATAAAACCTTAACAGATGGTAGCTTGTGTTATTCTGTTGTATAAGCTATATACCTGTAAAGTTTTATCAATATCGGTTCAGTAGTTTTGGTATAAAAGAATTATCAACATCCATCTTTACAAACTTTTGCATTTAAGATATTATAGTAGGACTGTTGTTAAATCAAATATAAACTTAATTCAAACGTTTCTTGTTTGTGTACTTCAATTTGATGACTTTCCTGTGTCCTTATACCTTTGTAGGTGAAGCAGCAAAAAAAAAAAATATAATAAAAAAAAATAAAATAACATTCTATTTTTAAAATGAGGTATTTCCAGTATACAGATATATCTAGATTGTAATGTGTCTACTCTATGACTTCATAAATGGAATTTAGGGGTCTAAATGAAAATCAGGAATAACTCAATAGCAAATTAGTTTTAATTAAACCTAGAGTTATGAAATGTGCATTCAGCAACAGCACGCAAGACTTAGTCATAATAATACACACTAGTGTTATCCAAAATCAATGGTACCTTTTGAATGTCTATGTCAAAAAATTTAAGATTACCAAATTAATTATTCATTTTTCTTAAACACTCATCAGTACTAAATTCTTAAGTTTCTAATTTATTCTAGACATTCAAAATGTACTGTAATGTAATTTTTGTACATAAGGAATGGTGATTAGTCTATCGGCCTTCAATATAAGTAGATAGCTCAATTTCTTCAGGCAACTCCGTAATGTTGACATCAAAACGATCTTGAACTTCATTTAGAATCTTCGCATCACCTTCATCAGAGACCATGGTTATAGCTAAACCTTTGGTACCAAAACGACCAGCTCGGGCCACACGGTGCAGGTAGGTGTCTGAATCTTCAGGCATGTCATAATTAAAGACAATGTTGACTCGTTCAATGTCCATTCCTCGTCCGAATAGATTGGTTGCAACTAGAATCCTCTTTTGGAACTCCTTAAACTGCTGGTAGCGAGAGAGACGCTCATCTTGAGTCATGTTCCGGTGAATTCCTATAGCAGGGAAGTTCTGGTCTGTGAGCAGTTGTGCTAGAGCTATACAGCGCTGTACAGTCTTCACAAATATTACGACTTGATTGAACTCCAATACATCAAGCAATTCAAACAATTTCTTGTTCTTTTCATTTTCCTTGAGCTTGACATAGTGTTGTTGCAGTCCATGTAGTGTTAACTTGGCTTCATCATCCACATAGACTTCCATAGGATCCTGCATGAACTTCTTGCACACTGGTCTGATATCCTTACTCAGAGTGGCTGAAAACATCATAACTTGCTTGCCGTGAGGAGTATTCCTGAATATCTCCTGTACATCACGTCTCATATCCAATGATTCAAGCATCTTATCACATTCATCTAGAATAAAATGCTTCAAGTGCTTAAGATTAAGCTTTTTATTGTTCACTAGTGCTAAAATCCTGCCTGGGGTACCGACGACGATGTGGGGACAAGCAGTCTTCAACGTTTCTTCATCTTTCTGTATGGGCATTCCACCGAAAAATACAGAGACCTTGACACCAGCCATGTATTTTGAGAAACGTTCGTACTCTTTGCTGATTTGGAACGCCAGTTCTCTGGTATGACACATAACGAGGACATAAACGTAGTTTTCTGAGGGCTCCAGTTGTTGTAGTGTTGCCAAAACAAACACCGCTGTTTTACCCATACCGGACTTCGCTTGACAAAGGATATCCATACCGAGGACGGCTTGCGGAATGCATTCATGTTGCACTTCTGACGGATGCTCGAAACCACAATCAACAATTGCTCGCAGTATTTCTGGCTTTAATAAGAAATCTCTGAACCCAGAACTGTGTATAGATACGTAAGATCCTTTAACCTCTTTCTTTGGCGCCGCTTCGGACGCCCCATCAGCAGCCTGCTGGTCCGCTTGTTCTTCGTCTTCGTAGTCGAGAAGATCGTCGTTGTCAGCCATGATTTGTAGATTTAATTTTTATCTATATACTTAATTAAAGCAACAGCTTCGTACGAGCACGTGAAAATTATTATGAAAATAATATTTCACAACTAATGGCGGCCGATTTTGGCGTCAATTAGTTTTTTTTTACCAATCTTTGCTATATATGCTAAATCTGAATCAAGGTCTTTTTAGCTCTGCTTGACAGCATACTAAAAATATGAGTACTACCTAATACTGTATTAGGTAGCTACAAAAGTGTTATTTTTTATATTAAATTTAGTAAAAACATTGTTATCGCTGTTCATTAGCTTTAAAAGAGTACGTGGAGGAACTTTACTTACTTTGTAACAACACTACGTATTTTGTTTTCACTTTTTATCTTCATATTAACAATAATCTTTTAATTTGTTTCAATGTTCAAAAAAGTTAACTGGCTTAAATTACATTTTTAAGTAAATCTATCCTCTTTTATTAAGATTTAATGAATTAACTCAGAGTTCGCGTACCATCAGTTAAATAATATTTTTATTATTTAAATTCAAATTCGATATTAGATATTTTTAATCACTTTTTTTTACGTAAATCTAGAGAAACGTAATATTCAAACTTCACCGAGTACTACGCAACTCAATTGTTGATTCTGCTCTAATTTCTATTTACTCTCTATATGCTTCAGATAATGTAGACCTACAAATTTGAAACTGTCACGTGGAACCGATAACGGACAGTAGCAAGTAGGAACAGGAGCTGATCTTAGACAACAACGGCAAATAGAATAACTACTTGTTGTAAACTCTACTCAAAAGGTCCAATGTAGATAAATTTCATATCTACTCGATGATTACAGTGAGCACGTTTGTTAATGCGATTGACCTGCGCTTAGTTCTTTACTAATTTAAAAAAGGACTCGCTGGATTTCGCACACAAATTCATAAGGAACATATTCGCACTACATCATCTGTTCTTATTTATTTATGCCAATTCAACATACAGCAGCACCTGTCTCCGATTTCGAATAACTTGGTGGATACTAACCCTATTGTTTTTGTAAATTGGATTAGGGACGCCGCGAGGGGGGTGCAAGGAGGTGCATTTGCACTCATTTGACAGGGGAAGGCAGAAACGAAAGTATATATTTTTTATTCGAGTACATGCGGGTGGGTAATGTTATCCGAAAGAGAAACCCAATATGCCTTTGAAGAATTTGTTGCTTCTCATCCAGCTGATTTGTTCAAGAGGGATATCAATAAACTGCCAGTGTTGACAAAGATGAATAGCTTGTATGAGTGACAGGAAAAAATGTTAATACATTTCGTAAAAAACATCAACTTCATAGGATCTTGTATATTTCTATATTTAATATTGGTTAATACTATATGCAGATGTAGATGCACCCCCTTGAAAAGCACCTCTTCTGGCGGCGCCTATGGTGGTATTATTACCTTTATCTAGATATATATCAGATATATTTTTAGAGTGAACATGTAACACGTGAGAGATGGGGTAAATTATTAAGATTTCACTTTGAAGCATTTAAATTTTACATTGCCTATTCAAAGTAATGTAAATATTAGATAATATAGAGGCCACGCAGAGTGTAGCCGATTCAATTACACCAGCGGCACTTGACTTGTTGGTAGATGAATGGCAGCTTTTCAACAGTTCTTTATTAAAGATCTTCTTGGGATACAATACCCCAAAGTTAAGATTCAATCTAGAAAAGGTCACAAGTAAAATGAAACAATAAAGTATTCTAATATTTTAATAATATTTTAAAACAGTAAAATTGATTGCATTGAGTTAAAATGTTTACATAATTGTTTATGACTTGTCTACTAAAATAAAAACAGTAACGACAATTTAATCATTCCTGCAATTTATTTCAGGTAATATTAGGTGGTATTTGTTAGTCTGTAATTTGTTAAAATTTAAAAAAGATGATATTAATAGTACAAACGTCAGTAATAACGTCAAAAAATTCGTTCCATTATATTTAAACTAAGACGTAGATAAACTACCTGTAGAGGGCATGTTAGCGTAGCTGGTTATAAAACATGGTTCTGTTACATTTTTTTTGTATTTAATCACTTTTAGTCTATTATCTTCTTCTATGTTTATGGTTTGGTTTTAATGTATACAATACAGTGAACAGATGTTCTATTGTTAATTTTATTTCATTAAAATAACAAATAATTTCAAATACTCTTAATTTATAATAGCAAAACTACTGACTACATGAAAAGATTTTTTACAAATATTTCAACACAATGGGAACTATAAGCTATTTATTCGAGAAATTGACAGGCAAAACTATGTCAAAGAATATATGACGTGCTGAATGACGGTATTATATAAATCCCCTGTTGCATTTCACCATGGGAGTAAGACTTCTGGAGAAATACTGGAAGGGTATTAGATCATGGCAGCGGCAGCGAAAGTCACCTATCAGGTGACCCGGATGCCTATTAGCTAACCATAAAATTAAAATGAACTTCTATATATGATTTTCGTATTTCCTAATTGCAAAGTTGATATATGTAAACCTTTTTATTATAGAAAATAAAAATTGGAAAAGAAAAATCTAATGACTGCCTTGCCAATCGTGATATTATTTGCTACAAGTTTCAACTACTGGTTTTCGTTCCATCATGGTAACTAACACTTCTCACTGTACGGCTTTAAAGGCTTGAAATCTGCGTTTCCACTCAAATACGAGTCCACAAAGTTCTGTACAGAATCTGTGGTGATCTCATCACCATACTTCATGGTCACCAGCCTCTGTTTGGGAAAGTCTATAGAAGTGAGAAGAGGTACAGCATCATCCAGACCTATATGCTCTCTGAGCATGTCAGCGCTGTCAGTCCCGTCAATTCCTATGTAGAACATGACGTGTTTGAAAGGTTTCTTCTTCATTCTGGAGTGGCGCGATGTTGAGTAGTCGAAGTCCATGGTTTCGTCGTCTGAAGAGTTCTGGTAGGGGCAGAATCCTGGATATTGGATGCTGCATTCTTCGTAGTAAGATTCTGCGGACGCTGTCAGAACTGACTCGGCAAATTCTATTTCTGAGTCTTCATCGTCTGAAAATACACAGATGTTTGAAAAAAATATTTTTTTGTGCATATGTGTTCACCTATGTGGACTGGAGGGTTGGTTCAGTGATTCAGGATCTAGAAAATCAGAGGACGTGGGTTCTATTTCCACCCAGGACAAATTTGTTCAGTCTTTGGGGGTCATCATATGACTTAGGCCTCTCCTTAAAAAGAAAGTTTTTGCCTACTATATCACGCTGGTCAGACAATTTGGTATAGGATTCTCTCAAGTTTACCATGTCTTTGCAGTGACGTTTTTCTGCGTTTATTCCCTTAGTGACGCCTCTTAGGACACGGGATGAATAGGTAACACTCCGTATTCTGAATTCGTCACCATACGGACATTGTCTGGGTATAATTCATCTACAATATGTATGTCTTTAGTATATTAGAAGACTGGTTTCCATAGTACAGACTCTGTCTAATTTGGTATCATACGGAGTGTCCGTGTCAGACCGTGTGTGAGATGTGTCAAGATATTAAATTATTATTATAGATACATTGCAGACATATTTGTATGTTATTAGATTATTTTTTACTATATGTAGTTTTAATGTCACTACTATGACTGGTAAATTAGGGCTGATTTTCTGATGAAGCCAGGCTTTCAATAGTCTCAGTCGTAATTAGTATCTACTGCTAAGCCCCTGGAGTACTTGCTTTTTAAGAACGAAGAATAATGTATTGTGTTGGTATAATTATGACATAAATCTTGTACCAACTCGTCAGGCCATGCTTATCTCCAGTAGTGGCAATATGATGTACGAGTTAATTTCAATGTGTTTCCTTACCAACGAAAAGAACCACAGCTGGGTGGCGAGCCATCTTCAGCAGAGCTTGCTCGGTCAGCACTGCCACCGGTCGTTGTGCCCACGGGAAATTCTGCAAGATGAGAAAATGAGAAATAAAAAATGATTTAAAAATATGTATGTACATACAATTGATTTGTGTATTTGTTTTAGGCAGAAACAAAATGTGATTTTGAATAAAATTGTTTTTGTGGAAGAGAGATGACTGCTTGGTGATCGAATACAGTACTATATCACTTCTGCGTCCGTGGGAGAGTTATAGTTCGGCGCATGTGATCGGCTAGACCGGAGTGATATCACTAAGACCGACGTTAAGCAATTTTCGTCGCTTTTCGTCGGCTGTATCAAGTTACCGGAGCCCAAATCTCCCCTCCTCCTAATTTTCTTAGGTTTCCTGTTACACACAAGCGTTCCCTTTCACGAAAACACTTCCGTAGATTACAAAAATCACGTAGTAGTTTAAGAGATTACCTTCTGTTTCCTATTACGCTGAGTGTTGTGGATTCGGGACAATACTTTGTGTGATCCAGAAGTTACTGTTCTGAGTCTGGATTTTCTTTATGTCCATTTCATCTATATATTAATACGTGAAGCAAAAACTTTGGACCCCTTTATACGATAATTGCGCGGACGGAGGAGTATGCAATTTAGCACACTTATAGTTTATATGTAGGAGAAGTGCAGGACGCTAATATTTTTCAATAATAATGCTTATAAAGTATACTAAATCAATAAATAAAACATTACACACACTATCATGCATTTAACGCACACACACAAGTATTTGTTACAGGCATACATAGTCTGCGGTCAAATTGATTCTTTTGTTTATCATTTTGTCTATAGCATTGAGTACTGACATAGACTACTGTTTTATATGTTTGCTGTGGAAAAATACCACGTGAAATACCGCTCGCTTATACAAAATGTAATGTAAGTTGTGTTTTTTATGGTCGAATTTCGACCAGTAGGCGACCACTAGTAGCTATAAAGTTCCCTGCGATACAGGTTTTATTTCTGGTGCGGGAGTCGTTTTACATATTAAAAAAGAAAGAAAGTACTACATATAAAAAAGTACAGTATTTTAAAATTAAAATCTATGTAAAATGGACATTTAAAGTTTATTTCTAGTCCTGGGACAAAAAACACAATAGACGTAGACCTTTAGATTTAATCAAGCAGCCTTGACTTGATCAGAATTATCGTTATCAAAGTTTAGTTTTTGATTGTATTAACACACAGGTAGTCTATGAGAATACATTACGAGTATAACGATATACGTGAGATTTGTGTGAATGAGAGCGAATGAAAAAAAATGCATTATAAGAATAGGTTAGATGACACCTTAGTCAAATTAGTTACTTTTTATCATCTGTCAAAACGACAATTTAAGGCTAAGGTCCGAATTGTGCTCACGGCACTTACGACGTTTAAACTGCTAACGTGTGGTCCGATTTAGTGAGCGCGCCAACGTCTGTTAGCAGTATTAACAATTCGGACCACTTGCGACTGTGCTTACGAATTCAAAAAGTTGAATATAACCTCAGAGCATTTTTTGACATAAACATGAGTGGAGTATGTGGTGCAGCCGATGAAGATGGTAAAATGCTTGTATTTCAAGCATTTTCCGCAATCATAGATTCATAGATTCAAATAAATAGCGCAAAATAACGTCAATGCTTACGATGCTAACGATCCGACCCGTCAGTACTGTAAGCACTGGATAGTGACGTCACATGTGACGTAATAGCATCCACAACGCTAGCGGTGAGCGTGAAAAGCACGAATCGGACCGCACGTTGGTACGCTATGAGCGCTGTTAGCGTGATTCGGACCACGGCCTTAGTCAAATTAGTTACTTGTTATCATCTGTCAAAACGACAATTTTGTATGAAAAATGTACTAAATACAAAGTTGTGACGTCACTGTTTTAGACTACTCAATTGAACAATATATTTCACTGTATATTTGATTAATAATAAAAAGCTATGTTAATTGTGTTTGTCGAGATGTTTCGCGATATTAGTTTTGTTGAAGTGGACATTGGTATTTATTTACGATACAGTAATCTACCCAATTGACTGGCTGTTCTGCCACAGACTCCTTGACAACACTATGTGGGAACTTTCGCACGGTCGCAATTAACGTAAATGGGTCACAATATAGTGTTACAGTATTAATTAGAACATCCATTTTCATTATTATTATTGTTTGTTGTTAAAGTGAGTGACGCGGGCCGTAAGTCTCTGCCTCTAAGTAGATAGCTTCATTGCAATTATTAATATTCGTATTTGTCATATTGTTCTAGCTCTTAGCGTATACAACTGTGGATTAAGAGGGCTCGGGTTCAATTCTCGGGTCGGGTCAGAAAGCGTTATTGAGTTTTTCAGATTATAGATATATATATTTTATAGCAACCTACTAAAGTGACTCTCTTCTGCCTGATGGAAAGCATGAATAGAAATCGAGAGCGGTGGTCGCCGTACTCATTGCGAATGAAGACAGTGAAATATGGCGACACACGCTATGGCGGCCTAGTGAGATGATTTTTAACGCCCCGCTTAAAGGACCCGGGATCGTAGTGGGAGGGAAACACGTGCGCTGCTAATGAATTCCAGGCTTTAACTGATATAATCACAGCCCGGCGTTTGTTGTTGAAATCTTAGCCAACGTGCTTCGGAGAGCACGTAAAGCAGTCGGCCCTGTGAATGATCTCTTTCCAGTCGTCTCGGATAGCCGTCCCATGGGGTTGTGAGCGTAAAGTCGTAATTTGCATCAGCTGTTATGTCTAACCTCACTTTGTCCCAGGGTATATACTTTTTTTTGGTTCCGTAGATCTGTTTCATGAATAGAATATTTTGTCATAGTTTTATCATTCTTATTTATATTTTATACCCTTTATTCACTGTTAATATTTAAAAGTCCAAACATTTTTTAATGGTAAACTTTAATAGTCGTCTATAATAGTCCCCTGTTGGACATAGATCTTTCCTTAGCAAGGAGGTTTTATACCACGTTGGCCAGATGGTCCGGTATAAAATTTTTATCAAGTTTTTGAAAAAAAATTTATGCAGGAATGATGAAAGGAGTGATGTGGCGACTTCCACATTACAGCACAAAGAAAAATATACAACAGCGCCATCTAGCGAAGATACATCGAACTACGAAGTATGAACGAAACGTATGAATGTAATGAACTACGAAGCAACTACTAATCCTGTATCACGAAATAGAGATTCGCGTGGCAATTAGTATATATACAACATCCCAACGTCAATTGTTGGGCCGTGGCCCGCCAGGCATGATCACCTCGCCTGGTCGGAGGGACATGACACTCGTTCCCTCCACAGTATTCTTAATCTGTGCCCACAGAGATTTTTAAAGATTATTTAACAACAGTTTTCTCTGAGGCCATGATAACACTTTGATTAAGACACATTAGTGCCAAAGCCTATGGTCCTATTGGAATGGGTTCCACTTGGTTGGTTTAGAAGTCGCAATTACTTTATCGTAAATTATTCTCGTAAGGTTACTAATATAAAATAGTTAGTCATATACCGACTGCCTTAGTAGCGCAATGATAGCGGAAGCAATTGCTGTGCCTAAGGTCTCGATTTTGATTCCCAGGTCGGACAAAGTGTTTGTATGATCTGCAAATATTTGTTTCGGAGTGTGGGTGATTCCTACGTACAATATGTGTGTATTTACAAAAAAAGAAGTATATCTGTATATATATTAGTTGTCTAGCATCCACAGTACAAACTCTTCTCAGTTTGGGACTAGATGGCGTTGCGTGTCAGATTTTCGAAATATTATTATTCTGTTTATTACATTTATAAAATAATATAATCAAAACATTAAAAAAATAGTAGACCACCGACATCGGGTGCAGGGTACAAGACACCGCTGGTTAGGGCTCCAAAGACAGGAATCTCCTCACTATATGTTCCGTGTCAAGGGAGACTACCTTCTGCATCAGACTCTTAATCCAGCTATCTAACGTGAGGCTCCACGTGCTGGCTTTGCCACCGTGGAGGCTCTCCAGCCGGTTATCTCCGAGTGGGCAGGGCGACAGCACGGGACCCTTTCCTTCCGACTGATGCAGATCCTTTCCGGGCACGGTTGTTTCGGGAAGTATCTGCACTCGGTCGCCAGGAGGGAATTGAGTCGCTCTTGTGACCACTGCGACTGCAGTGTGGACTCGGCTCAGCACACGCTAGCGGTTTGTTCCGCCTGGGCGGCGCAGCGTGGGGTCCTTACTGCAGTTATTGGAGGAGATCTCTCGCTACCGGCCGTCATACGCTCCATGGTCGGTAGCGACAGTTGTTTTACCGCGGTCGCAACCTTCTGCGAAGACGTAATTTCGCAGAAGGAGGCGGCAGAGAGGGCACGGGAGAACGACCTTTACTCGGACCCAATTCGCCGCCGGCGAACCGGGCGGCGGAGGCGCGCGTACCAGCGCCTCATGCCGCCTTGAGTGTGGCCGCGGGTGGACGGGATGGGTTTTCCTCTCTACCCGCTATAGTGGCCAACCGCGAGGAGGAGACGTCCGCGTGTGCCGTACGTTGCCTAAATAGAGAGTTTAAACGCAGATGGTACCCGCTTTAGTGGGCACGTGCTAGGAGGGATCTGGATGTCATAATAACAGCTGTCCCCGGATCCCTCCTATGTCAGGCGCAGAGTTGCGCACCGTGTGGTTTTAGTCGGTCCGATTCCGAAAAAAAAGAAAAAAAAGCTATCTAACGTGAGCCTCTTAAGGTGTTAGTCGAGGCTCTTGGCTATCAAGAGTAGATACAACTATCGGAAGAATGATCACCGAATCCACATTTAACATGTCAGCAATCTCGTGAGAGAGATCCAAATACTTCATTTGTTTTTCTTTTTCAACTTTCACGATTCTCGTCATGAGGAACGGTGATATTGACAATCATCGCGCGGCGCTCTAATCGATCTATCACCACAATATCAGACTTATTGGCAATATTATTATTATATAATATGTCATATCAAATATCACATATAATATGCCAAAGCCTATTTACTGTATCAACACCGGTTACGCTTGCCATTGTAGATAAAAAAAGTTAACTTTTTATACTCAAAATAGGGCGAGGGTAGCAAATACTCTATATTTAGAGCTTGTCAATATTTTAGAGTTGAAACTTTTCGCCTCACTGACTGACATAATAAATTATTACAGTGATGTGGACACTCACGTTGACATGCTCTTAAAAGCATAAGCTAAATACTTGTGCGTCCTAAATATAGTGTTGTTCTTTGTATTTATACTGAGCTTTCGACTATCAAATACTTAGAAAATTCATTTTTAATTGTGATAGTGACAGATGTGACAAAAAAATTGTCATTTATCGCTATCGATGTAATAAAACGCGTTAATCTATGGAACTATCAAACAAAGTATGATTCTTTTTGTGTTGGACACAGTGTTTGTTGGAATAACTGTATATATTTTTTTTAAAAGACAACGCCCGCCCTATCAGTAAATCCTATGTCGTGAGGGACTTTAAAAACATACAAGAAACGGACACAAAGAACACCCAGACTCAGAACAACAATTTATGGATCGCACAAAGTGTTGTCCCATGTGGGGCTTGAACCCACAACACTTAGCACAGTAGAGCGGCGTGGCGATCGCTTAAACCACTAGGTCAGATGCAATATACGACTTTTAACGAATTTTTTTCAAAACTGATTTTTTTTAATTTCTTTTTATCTTTCAAATACCTTATTATAGTCGTAAGGATTTACTTAATCTTTCTTCATTTAATAAATTAATTCTTATCCAATTCCTAATTAGCTATTTATTAAAACCTTTTCTACTTCAAGTATACTTACAAATCCAAGTGGATCAGCAGCAAGATGATTCCTTCCATTAGCAGTAAGCACCTTTCCAGTGCCGTCAGTGATGACCAAGGCAGGTATACCAGCGACTCCGAGCGCTGCAGGCATCGCCAGCCGAGCGTCACCCGCAGACCAAGGCACTGACAATGCGCCCACTGATGAGACTGACTGGGCTGTACGGTTGTAGGACTGTTCGCTTCTAGAATTAGGAAAATAAAAGGTTTAAACTCTGGAAGTACAACTTAGGTAGATAATACCGCCTCGTTGGTGTGGATTACTGTCGATCAAGAGGTCCAGGGTTCGGTTGCCGGGTCAGGTAAAAAAGTCTCATTGAGTTTTCCTGGTTACGCATTTCTCCCCGGTCGTGTCGCTTAACCGTTTCATTGGATTATGAGAATGAGAGAATAGAGAGTGCACCTGTTTGCGCATATACTTGTGCCCTATAATATCTCCAGTGTAGTTAGCTGGTTTCCGTTGAGAAATAGGCTAGGAGTACATCTTCATCACACCACGATTTTATAGACATTACAAAGTAATTGTACAACAAATATGAAGTACAAAGGGCGGCTTTCTAGCAATTTCTCCCAAGCAACCTTTGGATGGACGAGATTAATTTGAAACTAGGTATATAAAAGCTCGAGTAATAAGGTTTTAATCTATAAAATGTTTGTTTTTTTTTTTTAACATAAATAAACCTGTAAATAGAACTTCTTACGTTAAGGCAACTTCTATAAGTCCATAATGACACAATGTTTTTTTATAAAATTCAAAAAAATTCTTTTGTTCCTCACCCTTGTCAAGAAATATGACGACAGTTGGAAAAGTACGATACTTGTATTACCAACAAAAACTCCACAGGTCCCTATAGTATACACAAGTAGCACATTTCAGTAGCAGCTCCGTATCAAAGCAATAAATAACATACGCCCATTGTCAGCAATGGCTGCCATCAAATACTTTTTACGATACAACTTACGTATAGCATAAGGGACGAGGTACAATAAACCCGGGATTACAGGATTAGGAGATTATAGGATATGATTACGGGAATGTCTTTAGATGTTCAAGAGATTTCTCATTAAATGGAATGATAATTAAAATTAGTCCCTTGTTGGGCGTCATTGACCGTAGATGTAGAATCTATAGAGGTAGGTATCTGTTTTAGCCGCTGGGTTGTTATATTAAGGTCTACTTTACGATACGCGGTCTTCAGAGTAATTTAAAAAGTTACTTTATTTATTGTTCTTTCTTTCATGTTTTGGGTTTTTTAGAAAAAATAATTATTTATCACAAAGGGAAGAGGAATGTTTGGAGCTGTTTCATGAATTTTTTGTTACCTGTGTCTGTTTTTTTTTAATTTTTGTGTCAGTCCGAAACAACCTGAAATCTGTGCCACACCTATTTAAACACTATTATACTTTTTGTTTAGGGAGTGGTTTGTCTAATATATGGTAATTTATTGACGTTTATTTTTAGGTACTCCTTTTTTTTTGTTGTCAGGTTGGAAAATCTTTTCGGATCTCCGGTTCCTTGGGGACGTAAGAGCCAGGAGTATGTGGTGTTTTCATTAAAAACCACCCCGGTGGCAGGTCTCAGGTGTCCTTCTCTGTAGGGGACTCGGACCATATTATTTCAAGTCCTTTCCAGAATCAATGCCACGCCTAGTCTGACCCTATCCTGGGGGGCCACAAAGGTTTCCCCCCCTATCAGTCTGGACCCGATCGCATTTTTGCGACCAAGCCGCAACAAATTATCCTATCGCCGACCGCAGCAACTAATCCGCCACCAGAGATCCCCACTCTCTGGCGGTTCGCGGTCCCGTCGACATTTTTAGTTACTCCTAATACAGTTATAAAAGTGCTTTTCGGCGACACTGAAAGATGGAGGTTTTGTGTGAATACGTATTTTTCTAATTGCCATCTAGCTTTGACTAACAATGAGGGGTCAATATTAATTATTATTAAATTTAACGACACAGATCCTTGAATCTCTTAAGATAGTCCTGTAATTATATTTTTTCTTTCGATTCGCTAATGAAAATGGTAATTTTTCTGTTTTATTGTCCTGTTTTATTGACAAACGTAACATTGACGTATTTCTCCTCTTCATTTCTCTCTCTAAATTATAAAATTTACCGTTATAATGTAATTTAACAGTTTTGGGTGTTGTGTGAACGTAGGAACATATGTAATACTTGGAATGCTTCAGGAGTAGTTTCTACCAGGTAGTAGAGCTACGCTGATTTCTACCAGGTAGTAGAGCCACGCTGATTTCAGCATGAACAGGCCGCCTCGTCCGGGGCAGTGCTACCCTCTCACAGAAGACCAACTTAAAGTGAAAGCATCCGTGCTGTTGTGTTTCGTTGGTGAGTTCGAGACCGGTGGTCCATTGATGCAGGGGTGACAGTTGTCGTGGTAAATGCGTACAATACAATGCTACGATGACTGTCATGTCTTTTACGTCCCCAAGTGAGGCGTAAAAAATCGTAATAGGAAGCCATAGGTCACCATACTGCATTGTCAGCATGAGTATGGTGACTACAACTTTTGGTTTCTATTCATGCTTTCCGTCACACAGAGTAGAATCACTTTGGCAGGCTATTAAAAAAAATAAAAAAATGTGTATATGTGTAAGCAGGTTTTAGAATTTGAGTCCGAAACTAGTCAAATATAAACGAAATACACCTGAGCAAATCTGTATTTCTATTATAAATAGCGTACGTTTATTTTCTAAGCATATTATTGTGTCTTGAAAATTAAGTTTAGTAGCGAGAGAGGCAATAAATTTCACGTGTTGTACTCGGCGTATTCTAGTCGCAAACAAATTTCTGTTTATAATGTACCTTGCTCGACGCTTACAGCTTCTACTCAAGTCTGCTGGAGTAAGGATAAGTTCTTTAGGTAATTTGATTACTGGTACTGTGAAGACAGGATAGCAGTGATTAGAATAGTTCGGGCATTAAACTTATGTAAATAGTATAGAAGTAGTTTTAAGGAAGTGATAAGAGTAATTTTCTTAGTTCTACATGAAAATTAATCAATACAGGTTGATACATGTTGGCATTTTTCGTCCTCGAATTGACACTCGAATAAATATTCAATTTGAACTAGTAATTTTTGAGATTAGCGTGTTCAGCCAAGCAGAGAAACTTTTTATGTTTATAACATTAAGTATAGATTCAGGGCAAATTGAAGGTCCAACGATATATTACACGTCTGACTGACTGACGTAATGATTGATGTTTTGTTTACGTCATACTGGAGTAAATCTTTAGGTTTGAGAGAACTTTGGTCCGTTTGTTAGTTTAGAATCATTACAAAAGTTTTGGCATAACTTGCTTCTTTTGTCTGAAAATCTCTGGAGCTATCCGTCTAATTTACATATGTACATACATAAAATCACACCTGTTTTCTCGGAGGGATAGACATTGAAGTTCGCTTTTCGCCAGTGGCGATCCTATTGCCGCTAATCGTGATGGTCATCGTCGAGTGAACAGGGTGACAGCACGGGACCCTTTCTTTCTAACTGATGCAGGTCCTTTCCGGGCACGGGTGTTGCGGAAGGAATCTGCAATCGGTTGCTAGTGGCACAGCGGGGGCCCTCACTGCAGTTATTGGAGGAGATCTCTAGCTACCAGCCGTCATACGTTCTACGGCCGGTAGCTAGAACTGTTCTATGGAGGTGGAAATATCGATTGGTGGAGAGTTTGTGTCAAGTTTTCTTTCTTTTTGTAATACTATTGTCCTGCGTAGATTATTCCTTTAGTCGGTTCGTTTTTTTTTCTTTAGTAAGAACCTGCCAAAGTTACTCTACTCTGCCTGATGGAAGCATGAATAGAATCCAAGAGTTGTGGTCACCATACTCATTGCAAACGTAGACAATGCAGTATGGTGACCTACACTATGGCGGCCTTGTGAGATGCTTTTTCACACCCCGCTTGGGGACGTAAAAGGCATGACAGTCATCGTGACACTGTAAGGCTTACACAGTTACCATGATAACTGTCACCTCTGCATCAATGGGCCTCCGGTCTCACACTCACCAACGAAACACGACAACACGGATGCTGGCGCTTAAGTTGGTCTTCTGTGGGAGGGTAGTACTGCCCCGGTTGAGCCTGCCCGCTCGTGCTGAAATCAGCGTGGCTCTACTACCTAGTAAAACAGTACGACTCCCAGGGAATGAACAGGAGTAGTGACACTATTCTTAATCAGTCACCACACGGACTAGCTATTTACTTGGTAGCAGCCGTAGGATCTTCCAAATTATTTTCTTATTACGTAATTTTTTTGTATAAATTATAAAACATAAATTATACGTAAAAGAAATGATAATGTAGGCACGTCTAGATAATACTTTGAGTGTTACAGCGTATTCCCATTTCTTTCATTACGAAACAGTATTTTATGAAAGTAATTTATTAGGCCGTTTGGCTGAATACTTGATGTCTTTTGCCTGTGTATCGCCGAATTTAATGCGGAAACTTTACGGAACTATGGTTAGGCGGGAGACAAATGGCTTCCCGCCATGTTTGATGACAGGCCGACTTATCTGTTCGATGTTTGAGTTACGGATTGGAAGAACTTTGAACGTTAAGAATAACTTTTGTGCCATTTAGGTTAAGTGTCGCTTGGGTATGGGATATGAAAGAAAATATTATGGTAATGTAATTGAATTGGTTGTAAAACTAACCTTTTTACTAAGGTTTGTTCGAAGTTTTATGGAAATAGTTATATTTTTTATCTCACCCTCCCTTGAGAAAATTGATTGTTTTCTGTTGCTTTTTGCAAGCCCGACAATGGATACGTAAGATTGAACGACGATTAATTGAGTAACGTTACGGTCATCTAAAGATTTATTGAAAATATATATTATTAACTTATTTTTATTTACTTTTGATACAATTAACGATAAATAACAGCAGTATCCTTACATGTAACATAAAACAAGGAACATATTGGAAAAGAACAGCTATTAAAAAAATTGTATGTGTCAGCTCCGACGCACGACTGGAGTTTACTCCTTAAGTACGAATATCAAAACAGACGCAAAAAAAGCTTATTTAACTGAAATTAACTGAAAAAAGATTGCTACCGTATGAAACGGTAAATTAACAAACTATACACGTCTTAATACACTCACAACCAGTGCAGCCGCACCAAAACCAGTGCAGCCGCACCAAAACAAGTGCAACCGCACCAAAAACGTAACGAGGTCATTCGTTCAGTAGATTTCACTCTTCAGATTTTTCTCATACCGGGCGCTTTATATAAAAAAACCGATTCTTAAGGAGTAAACTCCAAAAAGCTATTAAAGCTAAGTCTTTTGACTCATTCACTGAAACAATAAAGATTAAGTATTTATTATAGATAACGAAATCGATCACAGAATAAAAGTGTTAAGATAATATATTTTTGATATTAAGTTATTGAATAGGTAACCAACTTAAAAGGATTATTTCAGAATATTACACGACATTACAGAAGTTATTAGAAGGGTATCAAGGCTTCTGGGTTATAGTGAGGTTTTTTAAGTAACTTTTTAAATCTTCTGGAACTTGGAACCCGGAACTACAATGGAAAGCTTGCTTAAAATAACTGTCGGTTTGCGGTGTAGCTCTAGTGTTACGAAACATCACCATCAGCTTATCGCAGTCAACTAGGCTTCTCTCTCCACCGCCACTTTGATCGGTTTTGGGTTTTTCGACTCGTGCCAAAACGAACAGATCTTAAATTCAAAATTGCTTTATAGTATTTTAAACTTTCATACTTTCTTGTTAAGATAGTGATTGCTTTATCGTTCACTGTGACTTCTAGGCCCCCCTCACCGGCCCGACGACAAGAGACAAGAACTAATTTTTGAACTTACTCATTCAGAGGGCCGACCTTTCTTTTTTTTTGTTGTCGGGGTGGAAAATCCCAGCAGGAGCCAGGAGTATGTGGTGTTTCCACTAAAAACCACCCCGGTGGCCGGTCTCAGGCGTCCTTCTCTGAAGGGAACCGGGACCATATTATTTTAGGTCGCCTCCAAAATCAACGCCGCGCCTAGTCAGACCCTATCTTTTCATTATGGTTACTCAGGCAACATCCCAAGATAACTTCAATAACTGTAATGGAAATAAATGAGCAAATTATTAGGAAAAATCATGTATTAATTGCGGGTAAACCAGAAGTCAAATTAAGTAATATTAAAGAACGCTTTGTATTGGATAGTACCACCAGCACAAAAAAAATATAAGATCACCTGCTAAACAAAAATAAATAAAAAAGTATAAATAAATTTTATATAAATTTATCTATATTTTATTTTTAAAGGGATATACATAGCTATAAACTATTAGGTACTACTTACTTATCGAACTCACAACACAGTGCAGTAACGAGGTGACTGCTAAAGTCATTAGGTCATCTATGCTTGTATACATAATTAAATACTTAACTATGTATGAACAAAACAAACCATCTAATTCCTAAAGTACACAGTTGACGCGAATAGGCTTGCCCTAAATGGGATTAAAATTATAATTGGCATGTGTATACATATGCTTCTGTTTTCCCCTTCGGGGATAAAGGCGTAAGTGAATGTATATGTTCGTTCTAACATGCCTTTATATACGCAATATTATTTAGAATCGATGGTTGATTAATGTAATGTTTCAACGTATTTGTGAAAGGAGTTCTTAGTTAGTTGAATTTGCTTTCTATTATTAGAAAATTTCTATTAAAACTGTGTTCATTTAATTCGTAGTCTATTAATGTGTATGTGTGATCTATATTTTATACATAAATAATAATAATTATGTATAAGTACCAAATAGGTAGGTAGTAGAGCCACGCTGATTTTGTGTGTGCGGTAGTAGACGCACGAGTGGGTCGGCTCGACCGGGGCAGTACTACCCTCCCACAGAAGACCAACCTAAAGCGCCAGCATCCGTGTTGTCGTGTTTCGTTGGTGAGTGTGAGACTGGAGGCCCATTGATGCAGGGGTGACAGTTATCGTTGCAACTGTGTAAGTGTTACACTGTCACGATGACTGTAATGCCTTTTACGTCTCCAAGAGGGATATGAAAAAGCATCTCACAAGACCGGCATGATGTGGGTCACCATACTGCATTGTCTGCATTTGCAATGAGTATGGTGACCACAACTCTTGGATTCTATTCATGCTTTACATCAGGCAGAGTAAAGTCACTAGGGCAGGCTCTTAATTTAGAAAAACAAGAGAAAGTTACCGAAGTTAGAGAAGAAAATCTTGAAATAAATTCTAATCCAACACGTCTGACCATCGTGGTGTAGTAAGCAAACCTGTCAAGGCTTGAAGGTGATACAGCAATTAGGCACTAATGTAAAATACATGAAGTAGTAATTAGAATGAGAAATTCGTTTATAAAACAAAAATACTTAAGATAAAACGACTGTATCGTAAAACCATGTGTTCCAAAATTGAATTTGTGTATTTACTCTTTGCCTCGGTTCGTATCTACAGAGGCAAGTAAGCTATTCTCCAATGTCAGAACGACATTCCCGCCATAATTCTCTTGCGCGCCATTACGCACGTTTCGCTATGACAATTTCGAGAAAAAAAAGAAAAGAAGAGATTACGTTTTGTTATACTTCTTCTTTGGCGTTAATAGAAGTTTAATATTTACACGAGTGCCTTTTGATTAAATTTTAGAACGGATGAATTTCATTATTAAAAGAGTTTCTTTGAAACAACAGTTATCTTCTAATCTATATTTTAATAGCCATTGCTGACGTCTTCGCTATCGTGATTATTTCTTATTTTGTGTATTTAACTTTGAAAGTGACGAACTTCCATACAATATTTATGTTTACTGCTTTGAGAGTGAAATTTCCGGGAATATTTTCTTACTTAATTTTATTCTGGATTGATATAACGTGAGAAATCGACTGTTAAAAGTTTTTGATAGGTTTGCCTGCCCAGTTACACCTGTTAGGTAAGCTTGAGTTGCGTAAAGGACATACACGTAGCAATAAACCTGTACAAACTCTCATTGGAAGCTATGCAGTCTTCACTCGCGCCACCGTGCAACTGCCACTAGCGCAGAGAAGTCCGCCAGACCTCAGCTATATCGACGGACAAAAATATTATCGTTCATATTTTTGTGGTTGCCTGAGCGGGAAAATTTACACAGTTGTGCAAAATGCACGCTCCGGTTTACCTGTAAAATTCAGCTGTACAGGTGAAGCTGTTGACTACACTCTAAGGTGTATAGCGACTTCAAAGCAAGCTTCTAGTCCCAGTGGTTTAGGTTCTACGCATTGATGAATCAGTCAATCAGTCAGGGCAAATGATTTTATTTATTAAATTATGATCTCCAAGAAAGGATATACACAATTACATACAGTATTTCAGTATTATTATATGTATGGATTAGACTGCCCAATATTTTCATATTAGCAGTATTTCTTTTTCATTATTATGATATTGAAATGGACAATTTGAAACAGACTTCCTGAACGGTCAATATTTCGTCTCTTTTACGCCTAATCTATTCATAAATATTAAAAAAGATTTAGAATTATCATCCTGATTTCATTGTAGTGGGTAGCGAAGGATCAGTGTTGCCAATATCAGACGACAAAAGAACCAGTGGAGTTGAACTAGCGTGGAGAGATAAGAAACTGGATCGCTTAGAGTGCGTTCGTGCCCAATTAGGTGTTATATCTCTATGACTAGACAGTGTGGCGCCATTTTGAAATGGGTAGTGTATAGAAAATATTAAATCTTATTTGAAACTATAGGTAACTAGCGGTATAGTCAGTAGGTAGGGGGAATCCTTCGTTTTTTGTGTTATAGTTATTATATCATTATATACACAAACATGTACCTAATATATGATTATTTTTGAGGAGGATTAGAAATACATAATGTTTTATATCACATTAACATTATAATGGCAAGTTCAGTAAGGGATGTACGCCGTGCTATTATTTCAGTGTTGTCATTAAAATAATTAAATCATGACTTAATCCTCTTAAGAGTTTAATTATTCACGGGTAAATTAATATTGCCATACGGACATTGTGATATCACAAAATTGAATTACGAATCCTAGCATGTTGGGTGTAATTTATGAATTAGGCTATTTTTTTGTATTCGTGAATGTAGCAACTAGGTGAGAATTAATCAATTGTCTGTGAGTATGAGTAGTCAACACCAAAGAGGTCAATGTAAATCTGAACTTTTTGAGTTTATATTGTCGATTTTCAAAATTAAATCAACGTTGCTTTAGAATCAAATGAAAACACAGTTTTAAAAAAATCACAAGTCTTATAAAATGCAATATTGTAGAAGCCAGTCTCAGAAGCATTTGAGTACAACCCTTGTCGTAGTTAAGGTCATGAAGCGAGCATTCACCCGGGGGTTTATGTAGCCCCATGTTGGTGCTAAGTTGACGGTAAAGGTTTATCGGGGCCCCGCAGGCGGTAGTAGTCGACGCTTTATGGCGATACCCGAATATGTCTATGTAAAACGGGTGTACAATAACTGGATATTGTTGTACAACTTAGTGTGGGTTACGGTGTTGCAAGACTTGGCTTTTTTTAAGTTGGGATGTTACCAAGACCGATTTTTTATTTTTAGTGCTAGTAACGAGTAAGAAGAGGTTCTATGTTCCACTGTATGCATTTTTCTTTTTTTTTGTACGTGGTACTAAAACACTGGCTAAAAGTGGTCATTTAATATGCCTCTGCCTACCCCTCCGAGGAAACAGACGTGATATTATGTATGTATGTTAGTACTAGTAACTTTATTAAATGTTAAAATAATCATTATAAAAATATTTTTCTTCTATGACAAGTTAATTGATAATAAAATATATATTGATAATATATTACTTTGAAATAATGGGAAACTGCTCCTGTCTCTCTAAAACAGACTTGTTTCAATTCAACACAACAAAAGAAATACCTGATCAATAGTACGGGGAATTTGTAATTTTAATGAACAAGGGAAATAGATACGCAGAATAACAACCCAGAGTGGTGTTGACGCGGCAATGACTTTTAAATGTCTAACGAGCTTTTTACAGTTTAAAATTAAATGTAATAATGTTCTAATTACCTATTGAAGTAATACACGCATTTGTTTACTGTGTCGATATAATTTAATTCATTCATAATTCAAATAAAGTTTTTAAAAGTGATGTGTACCAAAGACAATTTCTGTTTTTTTTTTTATTAATTGCCCCACAATCGTTGACATCAACTCATGGAGCCATGGCTAAAAGAAAGTTCATTTATATAATTCCTCCTTTATGTTTTTTCTTAGGCAATAGATTTTGCATCATGTCATTTGCAGTCGCCATAAACTTACCCAAACTTGTAATCACCCGTAATAAATAGCTTGGGTTTATTGCTTACGGGTGAGAGGGTAGAAGTGAATCTCGAGGGTATCTTTATAATTTAGATTTAGTTGTTTGTTGAACCAATCCTGTTTTAATTAAGGGGTTAGTAGAATTGTTCAGAGTTCTTAGAGGAGCTATATTAGTGTACACTAAGAAACAACTTGTGAATCGAATGTTTTGTTATTGAAATGAAATGTTTATTAAAAAAGTAAAATTGGTACTTTTACTGTGATGATGATGTACTCATAGAGACCTGCTAATCACGCAGGAGATGTTTAGGACTCAAGTGTGTGTGCAAACATAGGCTGAATTGTGCTCACAGCACTTACGCCGTTTAAACTGCTAACGTGTGGTCCGATTTAGTGAGCGCGCCAACGTCTGTTAGCAGTATAAACAATTCGGACCACTTGTGAGTGTGCTTACGAATTCAAAAAGTTGAACATAACCTAACAGAGCATTTTTTGACATAAACATGAGTGGTGTATGTGGTGGAGGAAGATGGTAAAATGCTTGTATTTCAAGCATTTTCCGCAATTGAGGAAAGTCAATTCAAATAAATGGCGCAAAATAACGTCAATGCTCACGATGCTAACGATCCGACCCGTCAGTACTGTGAGCACTAGGTAGTGACGTCATAGCATCCACAACGCTAACGGTGAGCGTGAAAAGCACGAATCGGACCGCACGTTGGTACGCTACTCATAGCGTACCAACGTGCGGTCCGATGCGAATCACGCCCACAGTGCTCACACTGTGAGCGTGATTTGGATCACGGTCATAGGTGCACTCTCTCTAGTCTCACTCTCATAATCCGATTGGAGGGAGATCAGGTGCAGGAACGACAGCTTTACGTGCTACAAGGGGGTTAAGAACTTCCAAACTTCGATCTGTTATTGTATATCTCTGTAACCAAGAAAACTCGAAAACACTTTAGCTGTGAATATAAGGCTACACGAACTTTCTAGTTTGTGGTACAAAAAAACATTTGAAGGCAGGTCACCGTTTACGGAGTTTCCATTATGTACTCTGTTCTCAATTTTTTTTAAACTAGTTAAATGAAAACTCTAGATTGCGTGGAAATGTACCAATATATAACAAACTGAAGATTTTAATTTATAAAATTTGCATATATCCAGTGTCAACTCTCACAATTTAAACGTATCTACGCTCACGCGTTTTACTTTGAATTGAATTATTCTGTTAATAACTTAAATTTTATTATAATTTTATTTAGAGGCGATTCACTATGATTTATTGTTCGATCTTCTACTACTGTAATATTAGACTCTTTGTCATTAAAGATTATTTTCTAGTTTTTAGTTCGATTAGCAATAAAAGCGTGTTTTTTTTATTATTTATTTTTCATTTTTTAGTCTGTGACAAACTCATAAATCTGTTATCAAATTATCGCATTGTCATCGGTCCTTGAGACGTGTGCAAAGTTTCAAGTTGATCAGATTTTTAGAAACCGGTGAAAATTAAGCTCAAAGATTCCGTTACATACATAGATACAACCCAAGCTAATAAAAGCATGTTAAAAAAATATACAGCGCCTGCAACAAATCATGTAGTATTATAATTTCGTATTCACAACATATTCATAGCAATTTACAGCAAAATTTCATTCAAAACACAAACAAGTGGAGCGCTTGAAAGCCATTCAGAATGGCACCGGGCTACGCAATTAAATTAAGCTGATAACAGACTGTGGCGAGGCCGTGTCGACGTTTCCGTGGGCTTCCCGCGCAAAACGCCCGCCTTTTTCCTATACAATTTGTGGGGTTCAATGTTTCGACTTGTCAATTTTAAAATAGTTAGGTATACGTATTTTTATTCTCTGCTTTAGTTTCTGCTGTTGTTGATGGACACATGTTTTTATATCGTAGTTTTAGATTTTAAAATAAAAAAGAAAACATCTGTAAGTAAATGCTCTTTCTTGACTTGTAGGTATCCATGGAACCCTAAAGTGTATCAAGCACGCTAGCTATCGCCTATTGAGACGCCTTTCTCCTCGAATAAGGGGGACGGGGAGGGGTTTTTTGACTTTTAGATGACTTCAAAAGTATTTTGGCTAAACGACATAGAATTTGTCAATAAAGTTGCCAGGTTAAATAAGAAATTAATACCAGAAGTTAGTTAATAAGCGTGAGCCACTAGCTGATATAGATGAAGGAGAATATTATCAAACTTGGAAGGGACTAGAGAGTATGCGCTGCCGATCTTTAACTTGTTATAGTAAAACAACCCTTCAAGTATGCCTCTAGCATACCTGAGAGATAATATGAGGAGAATTTAAAGGGTGGTCATACGCTTGTGACGTGTGAGGTGCCCAAGGCCGACAGTAGTCACTCAATGGTGACTTATATTCAATTAAAAACGCCTAATATTGAATAAGATACAAAGTTCGACGGTTAGATTTAAGTTGAAACAATAACAAAAGAATTTGTTTCATTACAAACACAAAATACGCTGAAAAATAGCCACGAAGAGCAAATTTGAATGCGCATACTGTATTGTAAGGCAGATGGCGCTACGGACCTTTTTACATAAATAAATAGCAAGAGTTTTTAATTAAATTTTTGCTTGGTAACATTTCAAACTTTCGAAAAGTTACAAAAATGCGACGCGGGCCGGGGCACTCGAAACCTTTAGAGTTTATTACGAGCATTCACTTTTATGTTAGAAATTATCTTTTCAGAGGGAATAGGCTGTATAAATTTTGGTGTCCGTCCCGTGTCGTGATAAACCGAGTTTATGACGACATCTTTTTAAGGAGAGATACTGTAGATTAGGTATGGGCAACCTTTCACATGTCGCGGGCCAAACTTTAGTGTGCAAATACGTTCGCGGGCCGCGTTTAAAAGTAGTAGGTACATTTTAAAGTAGTGTTGTTGTGTTCATAGTTTTTTGCGATAGAGAGCACGGCTTGGCTCGCTCACTTGATTCCGTGAACGTCTCGGCGAGCCGCATCAAATCATATCGCGGGCCGCATCCGGCCTGCGGGCCGGCGGTTGCCCACTGTTGCTGTAGATAGTTGATGGGGTTGTCGTGATCTCAAATGGATTTTTAGAACAAATAGAGGTCTATTCGTTTCTATAAAACAATCTGACAAAAAAATCATGATATTTATTGATAAATACGTGCTATGCTACTATCTAGGTCATCAGTCACAATAAGATCGTCTATTTGTTTACACTAAAAAAATGAGTATAGAGGTATTATGTATATGTCCAGTTCAGTGTCAGCCAGGTTGGTAGCAACAAAAGAAATCAAGTCTGGTTACACTTTGCGCTTACTGCAAATATAGTATCAAAAAAGACATGTTAAAAACTAAGCAAACAAATTTAATGAAATGACGTTAAGGTGCTCGATAAATGAGCTTTAGAAAATATTTAATTAATATAATATTAAGTCAAATATTTGGTTAAAGCAGGTATGAAAGATATGCCTAAAAGCACCCTACGTTTCTTTCAGTATTTTTTTTTCTATATTAAGAGTCTGCCAAAGTGACTCTACTCTGCCTGATGGAAAGCATGAATAAAATCTAAGAGTTGTAATCACCATACTCATTGCAAATGCAGACAATGCAGTATGGTGACCCACACTATGGCGGCCTAGTGAGATGTTTTTTCACACCCCGCTTGGGGACGTAAAAGGCACGACAGTCATCGTGACAGTGTAAGGCTTACACAGTTATCACGATAACTGTCACCCCTGCATCAATGGGAATATCAAATATTACAACACTAATATTCATTATTGCTCTTTTTATTAAGAAAATTTTTATTTTAACTTTTAGCTCGACTTTTCAGTTCTTTTTACATATTTTTTTAAAATATGTTTATTGTATCGTGATCATTTTTTTATAACTCTTTAAATTTTAAATGAAATATGATCGGTAAAGGTCAAAATCGAGTTCAAAGGAGTCGGTTATAAACAAAAATACAGGTGAAGCTGATACAGCATGTTGAAAAGGGGAGGAACATTCTCATATTATATTAAAATATGAATTATACTAGAATAGAAGTACAGATTTACGATATATTATTAAGAAAACGTAGCTTAAGACCAGTTTATCCCCCTCTGCAGAGCTCAGATTACACCTATTTATCTCAGGAATCGCTTTGCTATTGCGAGGGCTCTGCTCAACTTAAGTTTATAACACTTTTTAAATTCAAATATGCCTTGAATATGGGATTTATGTTCCAGTCTTTTCATAAAAAATATTTTTCGTCGTCTATGCGTCTGTTTGAGTCGATTATAAATAACTCGAAACCATTTTAAAAGTTCTTTCGCATGGATGCTTCATTACTTTAAGTTTTTGATTTGTTATATAAAGTTTTAGTCATCAACATCTACAGCTTTTTACAGTCTACTGCTGGTCATAGGCCTCTCCTTAACAAGGAGGTTTTGGCCTGCTATACCACGCTGGCCGGACGGGTTGGAATAGGGTTTGTTTCAAGTTTTCCTTCTCTTTGTAATGATGTTGTCTTGCATACTTTGTTCCCTTAGCCGCCTTTTACGATACCCACGGGATGAAAAGGGGTGGTAACACTATGTATTCTTAATCCGTCACCACACGGACTGGAAGTTTAATGTTATTTCTTAATTATAACACGCAATACTAAAAGTTAAACGCCTTTAAATAATGCGAGTGCAAGGAATGACCACAACTTATTACCTCGCACAAGTTTCTACAGACATAATTTTTCAATGAACATGTACGTATCATAATGACTTGATCTTAAAGTTAATAAACATAGCTAGTATTATTTTCACAGCCTGCAGTTTTTTGCCAGTTCGAGTCCGGCATAACCACCACCGGATGTCACCCAGGGGGATTTCCGAACAGACGTAAATAAAAGAAAAAAAGGGGGGTGTATTTACATCCATACATACTATTAATCAATATAGAATTTTACTAGATGTTTATCTATGAAATGGACTTTTATTAAGTAAATTAAAAATATGTCTCGGTGGCGCAGCGGTAGTGAATGCGACTGCTGGAGCTTGAGGTGTTGGGTTCGATGCCGGGTCTGATCAAATATTTGTAAGATCTACAAATATTTGTTTCGAAGTTTGGGTGTAAAAAAAGTATATAAGTATTCTATCAGTCAGTCTGGTTATCATAGCACAAGCTCTGCTTAGTTTGAAACTAGATGACGTTGTGTGTCAAATGTCCGAAATATTTATTTGTTTGTTTATATGTGTATTTCTATGTGCTATCTTTTCTGCCAGGGGGTGTAAGTGCTCCCCTTTGCACCCCTCTCCTGTCGCCCATGGAGGTAACATTAATTTTCAAATAATGTGTAGTTTCAACTCCATCTCTATTTATGCGTATAAGCGTATAAATTTTGTCTTTGTATAACATCGAGTACTAAACTCGAAGAATTAGAAGAAAATTTGAAACCTGTTTATTGACGTTGCGACGGGATTTTATTAATTTTACTCTGAAATATCATTTTTATTGTATTATCAAAGATTTTAATTTATTTTGTCGTCGAAACTAAATATAGTCCGTTACTAAGTTATATAAATAAATACATAAATACACAAATAAATACATAAATACATTGCGAGGCCTATTGATGCAGGAGTAACAGTTATCGTGATAGCTGTGTGAGCCTTACACTGCCACAATGACTGTCATGCCGTTTACGTCCCCAAGCGGGCGTGAAAAAGTATCTCACTAGGCTGCCATAGTGTGGGTCCACCATACTGCATTGTCTACATTTGCAATGAGTATGGTGACCACAACTCTTGGATTCTATTCATGCTTTACATCAGGCAGAGTAGTCACTTTGGCAGGCTCTTATTTTAGAAAAAAAAAGAGAAAGTTACCGAAGTTAGAGAAGAAAATCTTGAAATAAATTCTAAACCAACACGTCTGACTATCGTGGTGTAGTAAGCGAAACTGTCAAGGCTGTTGAAGGTAATACAACAATTAGGCACTAATGTAAATACATACCACGTGACCACAACTCTTGGATTCTATTCATGCTTTCTATCAGGCAAAGTAGAATCACTTTGACAGGCTCTCTAATAGAGAAAAAAAAAAAGAAAAAAAAAAAAAAGAAAATATACTCTGATTATTTGGCATCAAGTGAACTGTAAAATTGAAAATTGGAATCAGTACATAAAAGAAATATTTTGTTTAGTTATTCGTTGGGAGAAGTGAAAAGGTCGTGACTCACTGAAGTATTATTTTACGTCTCACCGAGCAAGTTCAACATTTTCCGCATTATATTCACACATCAGCGGTGCACTGAAATATTTCTTGACATTACTACGTGTTCTATTTGTCTATTGTATCATCTTTCTAGTCTTTATTATTGCCAAGATTACTTGAGGGCGGTTACTAGGTCAATTGGTTTTACATGAATATAAGTTTTTCTAAGAGGCGACTGGCATCGGACCTCGCAATTAGCGCAACCTTGAAGGCGACCTGAATTCGAAGGTTGGACTAGTTGACGCCTGGGCGGCGCAGCGTGGGGTCCTTACTGCAGTTATTGGAGGAGATCTCTCGCTACCGGCCGTCATACGCTCCATGGCCAGTAGCGACAGTTGTTTTACCGGTTGCAACCTTCTGCGAAGACGTAATTTCGCGGAAGTAGGCGGCGGAGAAGGCCCGGGAGGACGATATTCAGTCGGACCCAATTCGCCGCCGGCGAGCCGGGCGGCGGAGGCGCGCATCCCAGCGCCTCATGCCGCCTTGAGTGTGGCCGCGGGTGGACGGGACGGGTTTTCCCCTCCATCCGCTACAATGGCCAGCCGCGAGGAGGCGACGTCCGCGTGTGCCGTACGTCGCCTAAAATAGAGAGTTTATCCGCAGATGGTGCCCGAGGTAACGGGCAGGCGCTAGGAGGGATCTGGATGTCGTAATAGCAGCGGTTCCCGGATCCTTCCTATCTCAGGCGCAGAGTGGCACACCGTGTGGTTTTAGTCGGTCCGATTCCGACACACCACCCCGCCGTAATGCCCGGTGGGGTGACGGACCGAGGGGGTTTCCACACGTTAAAAAAAAGTTGACAGTATACTTGTCTGACAAACTATTGTCATAGATATTTAGAACAACAGAGACAGACGGCTTAACACGTACTCCTAGGCACGGGTGTGAAACACCACCAACTTTCCACACTCTAGGTTGTTATTAAGACTTTCGTATAAGAGAAACTCAACAACACTTTTGGCCCACCCGGGAATCGCACCCGAGACCTCTTGATTGGCAGTCGCATATACTAACCACTAGACCAACGAAGCAGTCATCTATATGTACTTTTAACGTTTACCTATATAAGTATACACTTAAAAATTTCAAGTTAGATTGTGAACACTTCAAACAACGCATTAGTTCTACACTGGCTGACCTTTTGACACCATGTACTTTGGTCTTCATCTATGGTATACGTCAGTTTTGTTCCTCATTTCTCAACAATGGAACCACAATGTGACTGAATGTGGTGGGGTATACCCGTATCTAGTAATTTACATATATTTTATAGAACATTGGCTTTTCCCCGCAGTTTTGTCTGCGTTTACGTTCACTGCTTTGCTGTATATATTTCGCAGCAGCATGCTACATACCCTATATTTCTTAATATTAACTTTACGTAATTAAAACTGGGTCATTAAAATCTGACCAGTAGTTTCAGAGATTGTCTCGTTAAACGAACAAGCAAACCGTTTCAGTTTCATCATAATACATAGAAAAACAGGTTAATTTTTACTACTAATTATGATCTGTTATATACATTAAATTAAAAAAATGTATAAACAAAAAGAACACAGATTATTAGAGTGTCGTTCAATCACAACTAGTTTTGGTCCGCCACTCCGCCTACTTATATGTCGGTTATCGCGGTAAATAGTAGCCAATGAGGTATACTCAGTTTCATCTATAATCGTGCAGTAGTTTTTGCGTAAAAAAGTAACAATCATCCATACATCCTTACAAATTTTTATATTTATAATGTTTAAAGTCATTTTTTTTAAGAAGTTTATCGATAAAGAGTCTAGATAGGTCAAAGTCAAAGTCAAAGTTAAATTCGTTTATTCATTTAGGTCACAAAAAGACACTTATGAACGTCATAAAAAAAAACAATAAGAGATGAACAATCTGTCGATTAAAATTACAGCTAGCTGGGTTCGCAGATTGTTCATGGTAGAGTGGTGACAAAAGAACCCAGGAAAAAAACTCACCACCACTCTTTTAACTCAAAATCTTTTAAATATTAAAACAGGTTATCTAATTTGGGCCAACTATTAGAAACTGCATCTATTTTTTATAAAGTCTAATGACAGATTTTCTACCGTATGCAATTGAGTCAAAAAATCTAATAGCGCCATCTATCGAAATTCATAAAATTTAGAGTGATTCAAATAGTCGATTGTCCCATAACAATGAAATGTTTAACCGCGGTAAAAAGTAGTCTATACCACTCTCCAGTCTCCTAGCTATCTCCAGACACAAAAATCATACCATAACGTCGCTTCATTGCGACGTGAAAGAAAGACAAACATACAAACAAACACATTTTCATATTTATAATATTAGTAAGAGTTTCTGATAATGCAACTAAACTGAACTCGCGCTCATGAAACGTACTTCATGTTCTCTGCGTCGTGCTATCTTGTACAAGTAAAACTATTGTTTAAGCTCACTTCTCGTTAAACTTAAGGTTAGATTGCTTATTTATAAAATCTTTTCAGATCAATGTTTTGATAACGGATTAATAGGTAAAAATTATTTTAATAAAAGTATATATATTTCTTTAGTAAGTAAGTATTTTTAAATAGTATGACACCTCTATAGATAAAGTCTAAAAAAATACAATTAAAACGCAAAGGGCAGCAGTAGCGGGTAGGCAAAGGTAGCATTTTCATTTTTGTCTATGGATTTGCTTAATCGAATTCAGAACGAGTTGGCTCAATTGGCTGTGATCCGGTATCGTGTTTGCCAATATTCCAGTTATTGTGTACACTGAATTAGCCGTAAGTAAATACGATACAAATGCCATCGGTGGCAATTTTGTATTCTCTCTAAAAATCTTTGTATATTGAATAAATAAGTAATTAGATAGAAATAGGATCATTAATTTTAGTATTTCATTACAACAGTACATTTTTTTTTGTTCTATATTAAGAGTCTGCCAGAGTGACTCTACTCTGCCTGATGGAAAGCATGAATAGAATCCAAGAGTTGTGGTTACCATACTCATTGCAAATGCAGACAATGTAGTATGTTGACCCACACTATGGCGGCCTTGTGAGATGCTTTTTCACACTCCGCTTGGGGACGTAAAAGGCATGACAGTTATCGTGACAGTGTAAGGCTTACATAGTTATGACGATAACTGTCACCCCTGCATCAATGGGTCTGCGGTCTCGCACTCACCAACGAAACACGACAACACGGATGCTGTCGCTTTAGGTTGGTTTTCTGTGGGAGGGTAGTACTGCCCCGGTCGAGCCAGCCCGCTTGTGCTGAAATCAGCGTGGCTCTACTACCTAGCAACATATTTTTAAGGTTGACATTTTCAATAATAAGTATCAATACTTTTATTGATAAATTACAGTACAGTACACCTATTACTACTAAAATTCATCACACAGCTTAATGTACCACAAACCATCACGATGACAAAGTCACACCATATTCAAATGGTGTTAAATGAACTGTTCGTAGCGTCTGGAGAATTAATACCTTTTTTCATAGAGGAACGTTTTAAACTGAACAATTACGTAGCCAGCCCATAATTACCCGCAGCCCTGTAGTGCCTCGAGTGCATAATGTATAGAGGGTACAAGCACCACGCACACACAGGGGCAACTCTATTAATGAGGGCTGTGCCAAGTGAAAATAAAGGCATTACTTGAAATGGTTTGTTGTCACACTGCTGTTAACTTGTTTGTGTGAAGCCAAGTGCCAGACTTTTTATTTTACTAGTTTTGCTTTCAGCTCCGCTTGCGTAAAACAACTTGGGATGAAAGAAAGCCTATGTCTTTAAATATATGCCTGGCAATGTATTTGTGGCCATGTTAATAGTATTTTAGATCTGAAGCAACAGCATCCGTGCTGTCGCGTTTCATTGGTGAGCGTGAGACGGGAGCCTCATTGATGCAGGGGAGACAGTTATCGTGGTAAGTGTATGAGCTTTACACTGCCACGATGACTCAATCCTTGTACGTCCCCAATTGGGGCGTGACAAAGCATTTCACTAGGCTATAGTGGGGGTCACCATACTGCATTCGCAATGAGTATGGTGACTACAACTCTTGGATTGTATTTATGCTTTCCATCAGGCAGGGTAGTCATTTTGGCAGGCTCTTAATCAGTTGTCTAGTTGCGATAGTGGAGGTTCTTCTTAATGTGGAAGCAGACGACCATATCTCGGGTATCTCAATTTATTATTATTGTTTTCTATGCCAGAGTGGGTAAACAAGCAGATAGCTCACCTGATGGAAAGTGGCTACCGCTGGCCATAAACACCTGCAACTTAAGAGCGACATGTGCGCTGTCGGACTTAGAGGACGGAGTATGGTCTTTTTTAACACGCTTTTATAAGCTTCACGTGTGTTTGTTTGCTTGTAACCGACTTCTGTAAGTGTTTTTTAATCTTTTAAATTATGTTATAGTTATAATTACTGTAAGCATTAAAATACTAAACATTTACACAGAATTTTCTAATAAAAATACTTTTTTTTTAAAGTTGAGCACTGGAAGCATTGAGTAAAAATCCTTTGTTACGATATGGTATCGATCGCAGCCCTATTCTCACCCCTGCATTAGCCAGACGGCTACCTGTCGCGATTGTGACGTCACACCCCCCCACTCCACCTATAATAAATTGGAGTGTTTTGGTGTACAATTCGTCCACGTTTCATTAGATGGGCTACAGTTATTGATTTCAGTGTGTATAGCAACGCGTATTGCATGAATTTATTTTTTAATGGTTGTCATTCTACATTAAAATGAAAAAATACCATAAATACATGATTTTAATAAATAAAGACGTTTAAATTATAAAAATAAAATTTGAATTTAGAATTTAAGAAATTCTGTTAGTTTTTTTCTGAAGAGGTTTGATGATAAGCATATAAGCTTGTTACCTTTGCCCATGGCTTTGGCTCGGGTTTACATTATCGCAAGTTCAAAAACTCTACCAAGGATTCCGATATGAACATAATGGCTTAATTAGATTTCCTTAATCACGGCTCATAGGTTCAACAGTTTTCCTTTTCTCCAAATCAGCCAGTACAATAGTTTCTGTCTTCTAGATACTTCCATCAATTTTTCTTTTTGCTCTCTAAAGGTATCGATAACGACCCAACGGCCCTAGCATCGTCTATTGCTTAAAATTTATAATTTCTCTTTACTTCGTCTAAATATATGCTTTATTTGATTAACAAAGAAACAATAGTATTTTAAATTGAACAATATTTATAAGTTTTGAGTTTTCGCATTGTCGTATTCTTGACTTGGGCGTTTGTTTATAAATACTTATTGATCATGGGGTCAAGTGAAGTACTTCTAACCAAGGTAATTGGTACATAAATGGATGATGGTTGGATGCGAGAAACCGAGGATCGAGCGGTCGAATAGGCTGATGTTGACTTATCAGATTCTTCTCATTTATTATAAAGGCATTATCACCGTGTGATTTTATTGTCATCGTTCGTTATCACACATTTTATGACTTTATATATTTCTCTGTACGCGAAAAGAAAATACACAGACACTACATTATTCAAACAAAAGTTCAAAGCGACAGTATCCGTGCTGTCGTGTTTCGTTGGTTAGCGCAAGACCGGAGGCCCATTGATGCAAGAGTGACAGTTATTGTAGCGTGTGAGCCTTACACTGCCACGATGACTGTCACGTCTCTTACGTAAGCAAGCAGGGCGTAAACAGCATCTCACAAGGCCGACATAGTGTGAGTCACCATACTGCATTGTCTACATTCGCAATGAGTATGGTGACCATAACTCTTGGGTTCTGTTAACGCTTTCCATCACTCAGAGCAGAGTCAGAGCAGGCTCTTGGAATAACAAAAATATGGAATTTTGGAACGAAGTTCCTTACGGCAGGCTTGGAGGAGATAGGGATTTCGCTGCGGGGCGGAAATGAAAAAAATGTGATAGTAAAACCGTAAGTGGAAAAAGTGCGTGGAATAAATCTGTGGAATAAATCTGTGGAAAAAAGTGCGTGGAATAAAACCGTTAAATGAGACGTGCGCAGGCGCGAAAGCACGTCATGTGTGCTATTTTATTATTTTAAGGAATTTATTATTTTATTTCCTAAAATACTGAATTTCCTAAATACTTTCTTGTACTTAAATAAAAACTAATCAGCAAAATTTAAGAGAAAAATCAAGAAAACCTACATAAAATTGAGCACGATTTTTTTTGCAAATTGTGTCGATTCCACATTATCCGAAGGAACTTCGTTCCTACCTGGTGTCCCACGACACCATTCATTTTTAATGTTTTAGGTCACAACATTGACTGCCTCGGTGATGTAGCGGTAGCGTATGCGAATGCTATGCTTTGAGGTCTCAGGTTCAATTCCCGGGTTGGACCAATTTTATGATATACAAATATGTTTTTGGAGGTAGGGTGTTGTTGTGGGTTGGGTATGGATCTAAGCATAAGCTGTTTTTCGCAAGGTCAGTTATATGTGGCTCTGTCACGTGTTAGCAATCCCAGCAGCCTGTATTTTTTCATCCCTGATGGCCATTCGTCTAATGTCGTGTACAGGGAACATTACTAAACAGCAGATTTTACCGAAAACGACGGGTGTTTATGAGCCAAAATTAACCAAAAGTCATATCCAAAAAATGCGGCCCAAAGTCACTACTCCACGCGAACGAAGTCGAGGCCACAGTTAGTGTATAATATGTATATATTTACAAAATATATATATATATTTAACCGTAGTACAAGCTCTGCATAGTTTGGGACTAGATGGCGCTGTTTCCACAATATTAAAAAAAGAGTGTTAACATGCTCAGTTGAGCTCGTCTGATATAGATTGGACGTGTATATCGAGGTTAACCGCTCTATATAAAGATTAACCAGTCTCTGAGCGCAAGTCTGAGTTTTTTTACTTTAAAAATGACAACTTCCATAAAACCGCTTATGCCTCAGGGTTACATTTAAAAAGCCTTTCTTGCTTGCCAAAATTTATAGATACTAAATATAAATACATATTAAATGTCAAAATTTCCAGTCGTCCAGCAGAAATCAACTGATTTTTCTTTTTTTTTTCTTTATTTTAATAGCCTGCCAAAGTGACTCTACTCTGCTTGATGGAAAGCCAATACCACCATACTCATTACGAATGTTGACAATGCAGTATGGTGACCCACACTATGGCGGCCTATTACGATTTTTTACGCCTCACTTGAGGACGTAACAAACATTACAGTCATCGTAGCATTGTATTGCACACATTTACCACGACAACTGTCACCACTGCATCAATGGGCCTCCGGTCTCTGACCAACGAGTAGTTTTAAATGAATAGATTAACTAGCCTCTGTCATTGGTGGGATAACCTCGCCTGGTCCGACGACCTCCTTGTATAAAATCACGTATTATTACATTACATTATTATATTATACTACTATATATTACATACTAATTAAAGAGTTTTTACTACAAAATCAAAGTAACAGGTATTAAAATTGATATTTATTTCAGTTAGGCACATTAAAAAGTTAAAAAAAAATGTTTAGTTTGTAGTTCCCAGTGCTTAATATCGAATCACCAAATATATGAAAAAACCGAATCTCGATTTTAGAGGGTGAAATATCGATTCGATGAATCGATTCCGTACACAATATCGATTTAAAAAATCGATTTTTTTGATCTACAAAATCGATTCTTCGATTAATCGATCTCAGATCGCCATCCCTATTAGAAACTGTGTTTTATTTTATATGGGTCTATTGAGGCAATGTGCGTAACACCGTCCTAGGATACTTACAACTCAAGAACCATAAAAGCTTTGCCGTTCTTTCAGTACTTTGCTTAGTTGCTGACTTCTTAAGAAGAATGATGTTGTGTCCATTAATTCATTTTTATTAAGTATTTCAAGGCCAATTTTAGATTACATCTAATATATAAAATTCTCGTGTCACAGTTTTCGTTGCCATACTCCTCCGAAAGGGCTTGACCGATTTTGATGATATTTTTTGTGCTTATCCGGTATCTATGAGAATCGACCAACATCTATTTTTCATCCCCCTAAATGTTAGGGGTAGTACAAACCTAAATTTTTTTTTTATTTTTTAGACAAAATTTTTAATCTCTATTTTTTTATGATACAACATACAAAAATACATACAATCCTCAATTTTCACCCTTCTACGATCAACCCTTATTTTTTAATAGCCATTTTAGTAAAAATGGCAAAACAACGTTTGCTGGGTCAGCTAGTATAAACATAAAGTCAAAGTCAAAGTCAAATTCATTTATTCATTTAGGTCACAAAAGACACTTATGAACGTCATAAAAAAAAAACAATAAAAGATGAAAGATGAACAATCTGTCGATTAAAATTATAGCTAGCTGGGTTCGCAGATTGTTCATGGTAGAGTGGTGAGAAAAGAACCCAGGAAAGAAACTCACCACCACTCTTTTAACTCAAAATCTTTTAAATATTAAAATAGCAGTTATATTCACAATCATAGGTCTTAAAAAAAGAGCAATTCATTTCCAAACATCTAAATCTGTGACATAGTCTGAAACTGAGTAATAAGCCTTTTTGGACAACCTCAGCTTAACAAATTTCTTAAATTTACTAATAGATAATAATACTATGTTGTTTGGTAATTTGTTATAAAATTGTATACATTGACCCACAAACGAATTCGATATTTTATGGAGCCTAGTAGTGTGCAAGGCAAGTTTATTTTTATTTCTTAAATTAAATTGATGGAGATCACTATTTTTCTTAAATTTACACAGATTTTTATGAACATACAAAAGATTCTCGTAAATGTATTGTGAGTGTAGTGTGAGAATGTTAATTTCTTTGAATCTGTTTCTTAGTGACTCACAAGGGCCCATCTTATAGATAGCCCTAATAGCTCGTTTCTGGAGCACAAAGATTGAATCGATATCAGAGGCACTGCCCCAAAGCAATAAACCATAGGACATAATGCTGTGAAAGTAACTGAAATAAACTAATCGCGCAGTATCAACATCCGTCAATTGACGAATCTTTCTCACAGCATAAGCTGCAGAACTAAGTCTACCAGATAACGTTTCTATATGTGGGCCCCATTGTAACCGTGAATCTAAAGTTATACCTAGGAAGACAGCCTTGTCTGTCAATTCCAGTTCCTCCCCGTTCATCAAAACACTAGTTTTTACTTGTTTAACATTCCTAGTATAAAATTTAACACATTTGGTTTTACTCCTGTTTAATAACAAGTTATTAGCGCAAAACCAAAGTACCATTTTAGAGAGAGCATTGTTTACATCGTCAATTACCGATTGCTGTCTGTTAACTTTAAATACTAAGGATGTGTCATCTGCAAACAACACTATCTCATGGTTATCCCTCACAAGATGAGGCAAGTCGTTGATGTACACAAGGAACAGAAATGGACCCAGAATAGACCCCTGGGGCACCCCCACCGCCACAGCTGATCCCTGGGATAATTTACCATTAACATCTACTCTTTGAATCCTATCACTCAAATAAGAAGTAAGAAGATCCAAAGCACTGCCTCTTATTCCATAGTGGTGTAATTTCCTGACAAGTGTTTCATGCTGCACACAATCAAATGCTTTAGATAAGTCACAAAACACCCCGTAGGCGTCACGTGACTCCTCCCAAGCCTCAAATATATACTCTAATAATTTAACCCCAGCATCACATGTTGACCGACCATGAGTGAAGCCAAATTGTTTAGTATGCAGCAATTGATTTTCATTAAAATAATTAAGCAACTGAGTAAGTATCAGCTTTTCAAAAACTTTACTAAATGTTGGTAGGACCGAAATTGGTCTAAAATTTGTGGGGTCTAATGGACTACCTGATTTAAACAAAGGAGTTATCTTGCTATACTTCATCAGGTCAGGAAACACACCATAATCTATACATCTATTAAATATAATAACTAAGTCAGGTACAATAATGTCAATTATTGAGTGAACGACACTTACAGAAATTCCCCAAAGATCAGCTGTCTTTTTTATATTAATAGATTTGAAGGCAGCTGAAACATTAAGTTGATTTATATACTGAAAAGTAAAATTATTAAAAAATTCTGGTACATTTTCTCTGATCAATGATTCTGCAGTGGAGGTGGAAGAGCCTAAATTACCTGTAAGTGCGACTGGGAAAGTGGAAAAAAATTTTTCAAATGTGTTGGCCACTTCCATGTCATTCTTGGTAATGTGACCATCAAAATTTAATTTAAAATCAGACTCCTTTGTTCCACTTCTCCCAGTCTCAGCATTAATAACTTTCCAAGTTGCTTTAATTTTATTACTACTGTTTCTGATTTTAGACTTAATAAACAAAGATTTGGCTAATTTACAGACACTTTTAAAAATCTTTGAATAGCATTTTACATATTGCTTAAAGTCCTCACTAGTATTATATTGTCTTTCATGATACAGCCTATACAATGTTTCCCTACTCTTATAAATTCCTACTGTTGCCCAGTTACTAAATATAGGACAATCAGTAACAGTAACCGTCTTGGAGGTAAATATTGAATTAAATAGACTAAGGAACGAATTAAAAAAGGAACAATATAGTGCATTAGGGTCTAATTTGTTATTTAAGGAAGGTAAATTATTAATTAAGTTAATTCTCATACGTTCCAGGCGATCAACTGTTACTGGTACAAGAGTAATGTTTTTTTTAAGCACTGTTTTCTTTTTACTTACAAAACTAACTAACTGACCAGAGTGATCAGAATCTAACTTATTAATAATAGATTTATGTCTAGGAACAATATCTGTATAGATGTTGTCCAGGCAAGTAGCTGTAGTAGCGGTTATTCTAGTAGGCTCCATAAACAAATTTAGCAAGTTGTGGGACTTAAAAAGACTAAGAACTTTAAGGGTGGAATTTGATTTATCAAGAATGTTAATATTAAAGTCACCACAGACTAGTACGCTCTTACCTGAGATGGCAAGTTTGCTCAGAGCTTCATCCATTATTTCTAAAAATAGTTTCAAATCCGCGGAGGGAGGTTTATATACACCTATAACAATGAATTGCTCTAATTGCACACATGCGAATTCTATAGAACATTCTATAGAGAGGGACACAATATCTTTCCGTTCCTTAAACTTAAGGTTTTTATGTAATAGAATAAGCGACCCACCATGTATTGTGTTGACTCTACAGAATGAACTTCCAACTTGGTGGTTGCTGAAATTAAACATGAGTTGATGCCCCTTTAACCAATGCTCAGTAATACACATAATATTAATATTCTCTGAATTCATGAATAATTCCAGCTCAAGTTGCTTGCCCTCCGTCAAGCAACAAATGTTTTGATGAACCAGATTAATTACATTACATTTATTTAAATTATTATTTTGTTGATATTTTGTGTAGCATGTGTTATAGTGTTCATTTGACTGTACTGCTAACTTAATTAAAGGTGAGTTTAAAAAATTGGAGCTAGAGGTTGCTACCTCTATTGTCTCACAATTCAATTTAAATTATTAGAAATGTCAATAAGAATGTTATTAGAACAAGACTGCTCAATAGAAGCAGGTCTTGTAGTCAAATCTTTGGTCTAAGTTTGTAAAAAAAAGGATAGCGAAGATGCTATCTGTCTAGTAAAACTAGGAGTGAGGTAATGCTTACCCTTTGTCTGATAAAAAGACTTACTAACACAGTTAGTATCTATCAAATGAAATTTGTCATTGTAAGTGCATATGGTATGCAGTGTAACATTAAGCTTATACCTAAGTCTATTTTCTACATCTGGCAACATTTTAGAGTAGGGGAATGTAAACAATATAATTTTATTAACACTTAAAGATAAATAAGAGGTATTCTTATAACGACAATATATTGAACTGCTTGCAAACATGTATAATGACGTCACCGTACAAATATGCAGTATTTATAGTATGACATCAAAGCTTTGCACCATAATCAAGATAGGGCAAAATCCTTTGAAGATATTAATGAGTCTCAACTTTCGATAGTTCAACATGCATTTTATGTGACGCAGCTGTTTTCAGTCAAAGAATTTTGATTTTAGTTTTCGTCCTATTATACTTTGTGCGGACGGATTCTAAAAGGGGATCCCCCGTATTGATGGTAGGGGCTTTTTAATTTCGCCTCGTTGCTTTGTTTTGAACAGCTTGAGACTGAGGGTCGAATTTTTTTTTAATTAACGATTGGTAGACAGAGTTGTGTAATAAGTGTTCAATGCTTGTGAATATTGAGCATCATTAATTTACATGTAAAGTTAAGTGACTTTCATTATTTCCTTTCGATTATTCGTCAGTTTTTGACTTCCATTTTCATATTAATTCACAGTGCGAAAAGGTTCTAAAATTCGAATCAAAATTCTCTCTCTCTTGGTTAAGACATTATAAATGTTTCTCTTTAATTTTGTTGGATACGAAAGTGTTTCTGCTAAGTTAAGCAAAAAAGCTCCAAAGCCAAAGAACTCGATGTCATCCAGAGCGTTTCGACCCTCTATTACGAAGTCTTGAAATAGCAATCTCTTTCTGAAATGTTCTGATGAAGTGTGACGCAACTAATGTTGATATTGACACACTATGGATATATCACAATGCTGAGGTTATAGTGGAAACAAGTAAGTAAGCCACTTTAGACGACACTAGACCTATACTTAGTACCTGTATAAGTAGGTTATTTAAATTATGAACAAAGAGTGCTCATGTAAACGTAACCTATGGTTGATTAGTTCATTCATCATTCTATTTTTCACCCCGATTAATAGATTTTTCCCGCGTCCTTCTCCATCCATCAAAGTTAATCGACCGCGCTTAGTTTCAGTAAAATTGCTTTTGAAGTTTGACTTTGCTAAATTGTTTAAATATTATACCTCAAGAGGAAGGCAGGCTATAAACTGGATCAAGAAATTGTCACTGAATTTTGGACTGCCTTTTTTAAATTATTGATCTACTCTGCCTGACGGAAAGAGTGGTTACCGTACTATGCAGAGAATACAGCACAGCACTTACACTATAGTGACCTAGTGAGGTGCTTTTTCATGCCTCACTCACGGGAACTGGGATCATAGTGGGAGGGAAATGTGTGAGTTTGTAGTGAGTGCCTGGTTTGGACTGATTAGCACAGGGAGGAAAAGCTGAATCGTTTGGTTCGAGAGCATGTCTACCACACTAAAACGGTAACTTTTAAGGCTTAATGTGTTGTCGTGTATAGGAAGATAAAGCATGGAACCAGTTCGAAGAGTTTGTCCGAGGACTCTGCATGACAAATTCGATAGAGGACTGCCATAGTGGCGATATCTGTTTGCAGCCGCAGAGGCTCAAAGGCTGTCGATTATGTATTTTATGTATGTATGTATATATTATGTATGTATGTATTTGATTTATGCTCGGATCCATCACAAAGATGAGAGCAGCACTTCACTCAGGAGCGAACCGAGAGAAGAACCGTCTCACTTTGTTCAATACACCTAGCTTCCGTGAAGCAACCTTAGTGACATTTACAAATTACTTACATGGATTGAGATCTCGGTGACCATAGCTCCGCACGGAAATCACTTTACCGGATAGGAATATTCCGCTTGCCAGGTCCGTTTGTGTCAGTGTGGCTGTACTAGCTTCAATCGCTAATTAATATTTGATTGATTCATATTTGATACTATGAACTGTTATAAGTATTTTTTAGGAGATCATAGCTTCCCATAAAGGAGAAGCCTATGTCCAGCAGTGGACATTTATAGGCTTTTAATGTTGAAGGCATTTCGTCTTATTAACTACTAGCTTGTGCCCGCAGTTCCACCTGCATGTGTATCGATTACCGTGTTAAATAGTAGCCCATGCGTTCCTGTGATGTATAAGCTATATTACTGTAAAGTTTCATCTAAATCTGTGCAGTAGTTTTAGTGTAAAAAAGTAACAAACATCCATACATTCTTGCAAGCTTTCATATTTATAATATTGTGTAATGTTAAAAACTTTAGCGCTAAAAAGTCTAGGTACGTTATTAAACATATCGCTGCCTATTAGAAACCATGGGTATTTTTTTATAAAATATAACGTGAAACTACAAAGGTCAAATAAAATATCTTTAGATTCTTAAATTTGTTGTTAATTTAGTTTTTCACAAGCCATATTTACTTTATTTATCGACAACACACCTTCACCTTTATTTGACACTGTATACCGTATGAAACAGAGTCTTTTGCTCACGCAAAAAAGTAATAAAACTTTAACCCCCACCAAAGTTGGTAATTTAATCAATTCGCGACGCATTTGATAGAAGTTTGTACAAAAATTGTCGATCGATCGCCTACTCGCCGCGCACCGGGCGCTTTTATGAAATGAATTCAATTTGTAGTAACGAAACTCTTGTATCGTGCAGGGTCGACTATCTACTAAAAATATTAGATATTTTACAACGTTAATGTTGTTTACTAATTTTGATAAATGTGATTTTTCCCTCGCTTTTTTGCAATATACTGATGTCATTTCGTAAAAGGGGCAGTAAACCTATTCTTAAATGTTCCAGGTCTATTTTTGTCTGCAAAAATAATCGCAGGCAGTCCATTCTACATTTTGGCGATTCGAAAAGAATCAATCAAATCTATGTGTGTGAAACGTCCCATAAAAACCAACTGAACAAATGCTGTAAAACATTTTTGAAGTGAAACTTCTTTATCGGGGTTGGAAAAAAATTTAGTGTAACATTTTTTCGTTACGCGTCACATTTTTTCGTTACGCGCCATCTTTTTCTTATCCCTACCACGCGTGATTCGAAGTATACTTTCTCCAGCGGAGTAGGGATTGGTAAATGTCTCCAATGTATTTTGCGGCCCGTTTTGAGTAGTTACATTTTTGAAATCCAGGTGGCGATTGCATCGACTTCGGACGGGTTTAAATTATTTTTTTGAAAAATAACGTCATAAAGAAGTTTCACTTCTTACGAGTGTACGCTAGTACACGCACACATTTTTTTTTTCATTTGCCGTCAACAGTTAATTTGGCTCTTATTAGACGAAATGTAAATTAAAAAAAAATTAAAATAAAAGGACACTTATAACACAGTCTATGTGGTGATGGATTAAGAATACAAAGTGGCACCACCACTCCCATTATTCCCGTAGGTATAAGAGGCGACTAAGGGTACAAAATATGCAAGACAACATCACTACAAAGAAAAGTAAATCCGTCTGGCATGCGTGATATAATAGGCCCAAACTTTTTTGTTAAGTAGAGGCCTATGTCCAGCAGTAGACTGTGATAGGCTGATGATACTAAAATTATAAAGTTGAAGAGTTTGTTTTATTTGCTTGTTGTGCTAGCTGCTTTAGTAATTGTATGTTATATTAGTATAATATTATTAGTTATAATATCTGCCAAAATTGTGACAACCCTAGTTACGTCTAAGTCACAAGCATTCTCGAAGAGTGTTTATTATTCAGCATACAAACGGTCTTATTTGTATTAAAATATGGAATCTATTTGGCTGAAGTATCTTTTTGTTTCTACTTTATTTTGTTTATTTACCTATATTATAATTGTCTTCAAGGTACCCATCACCATAAATAATTACTTGTGAACTGTGTTCCTCATTCCTTAATTTCCCTTTACGAGTGGTATTTTTCTTCAAATTTGAGTGGAACGCAATGGGGAATATACTCTTGATGAATAAAGGATCATTAAATAGTAGAGTCATGCTGATTTCAGCACGAACGGGACAGTACTACCCTCCCACAGAAGATCAACCTAAAGCGACAGCATCCGTGTTGTCGTGTTTCGTTGGTGATTGCGAGACCGGAGCCCCATTGATGCAGGGGTGACAGTTATCGTGGTAATTGTGTGAGCCTTACACTGCCACGATGACTGTCATGCCTTTTACGTCCCCAAGCAGGGTGTGAAAAAGCATCTCACTAGGCCGTCAAAGTGTGGGTCACCATACCGCATTGTCTGCATTTGCAAAGAGTATGGTGACCACAACTCTTAGATTCTATTCATGCTTTCCATCACGCAGCAGCTCAATATAGAAAAAAAAGACAAATTGAGGAATGTAGGAGTTTTTTGAGTGTATTAAAAATGTAACATCGTCATCATCAACAGCCTTTTACAGTCCACGGCTGGACATAGGCCTCTCCTTAGCTAGGAGGTTTTGGCCTACTATACCCCGCTGGCCAGACGGGTTGGTATAGCGTTTGTTTCAAATTTTCCTTTTCTTTGCAATGATGTTGTTTTGCTTATTTTGTTCCCTTAGTCACCTCTTACGACACGAAGACACTGCATTCTTAATCCGTCACCACATCTCTATGAGGTGGAGAAAACAGTAACAGTAATAGTAAAAATATTGTTCAGCATCCATTTCGTCAGCTTTCATCTGGATGAATACAAACATGTTCTGTATGAAATATGGATTGCAGATTGTCTAGACATGTTCCGACGTTGATTTGTTTGTTGAAATTCTCGGTGAAAAAGGATTTTTTATTTGCTGTTAATGACTGGCATCGAGAGATTTATTCTGTTATAAATGATAGTAAGTACATAACAATGATCGTAGTATAAGGTTTATTGATAGTGCAACAAAAGTTTTAGTCCGATTTTTATTTTATGGGAGGCAAAAGAACAGACGGATCACTTGGTGATAAGTGACTATCCCGTTCATGGGCAGACGAGTCACGTCTCGTTTGACTCTCTAAGCCCCTCTTAATTAGGGGAAGGGAACTCTCAGAACTGTTCAGCACATACAGAGAATGAGACATCACTAAAGACATGATAACCAAATTGTTTTGACATCTAATTACTAAAAAAATTATTTAGATTTTTAGTAATTCTATTCTTTTTTTTTATTTGAGAGCCTGCTAAAGTGACTCTACTCTGCTTGATGGAAAGCATGAATAGAATCCAAAAGTTGTAACCACCATAGTCATTGCGAATACTGACAATGTAGTATGGTGACCCACACTATGGCGGCTTATTAAGATGCGTTTTTACGCCTCACTTGGGGGCGTAAAAGGCATGACAGTCATCGTAGCTTTGTATTGCACATACTTACTACGACATCTATTCGGCAAAATGTAGCCTTTTTTTCATGAGTATTTAAATATACATATATAATTTTCAAAGTAATAATAATTACTACCATTACTAAAGTTCAGTTAATCAGTTATATGTATATCTATCGTTTGTCGAGACTCGTCTACAGATCTGAATTAGATTGATCTGCCGCCGCCGGGCGCCGCTCTCATTGTTCTCGACTAATTCTTGACATCACACGCGTGTATGGCTATTAATAGCAGTCTACATAAGATAAATACTTACTTATTGAATACAGTAGACGTGCAGAGGTTAAAATTTGATGGTTAGACGTTATGTTAACCATATAAAAAAGCACTATAACGAATAAAAAAACTGTCCTTAGAAATGTAATTGTTTTTAGACGCGACATACAAGTGAAGAGAAGTAATAGAAATAATACCATAAGTCTATGGGTGGCATGCAAATGTAACCTTGCACCCCCTGGTAGAAAAGAAAATATATAGCAAAACACATATTTTTAATTTATTTTATAGTGTAATTCTATAATTTATATTGGTTAATTATGAGTGTGGATGTAGGTACACCCCACGATAACAATTTTTACGGCGCCCATGCATAAGTAGAACTCAAATTACGGTTTAGTTTGATGAGGGCGGGATTGCGTATGTGTATACTAATTTTTGACGAGGCCCCAATAGGTTTAAAATATTAAAAAAACAATCGTTTTTGAGAACTTACCTGTCGCTAGAGACGAGTATAAGTTGCGTGTTGGAGTATTTAGTACGGCGCTTGCGAACCGCCGCGAGCGCGGCGCAGAGGCTCGGCGAAAACGACCGGCAGGGAGGGCACTACGACAAAGGGACGTGTTAAAGCAACAACTTAATCTATTTACAGAATAAAGATAATGATGATTAAATCATTTGCAATATCATAAGGTAAACGAATAGACAGTTATCCTGATGGTGAGTAGCAATAACTCTGCAATTTAAGAGCGGCAAGTGCGTTGCCGGTCTTTGAGTGCACCAGCTAGAATGGTGGAGACGAGAAGATTTTGTTTCTCCGATGCTTCTTCAAGTACTATATATAATAACTATAAGTTTATTTTACACCAGAATGTATACTTAATCTTAAGGGTACAAAAATATCGCCGAGCAGACAAAACCCGGCACTCACTGCCAGCGCATTATGATCCAGGGTCCTTTACGTGGGCGTGAAAGAGCAACTCCTTAGGCTGAAATAGTGTTGTTTTTTTTTCATTTTAAGAGCATACCAAAGTGAGTCTACTCTGCCTGATGGAAAACATGTATCCAAGAATCCAAGAATTGAGGGTACCACATGTAGTATGGAGAATTGGAGACCCAATCCACACTATGGCGGCCTAGTGTGATCAGCCTCCGGTCTCGTACTCGTACGTAGATTTGTTTTCTGTGAGAGGGTAGTACTGCCGCGGTCAAGCTGGTCCGTTCGCGCTGAAATTATCGTGGCCCCACTATCTATTATTGGTCCCTGGTTGTGCCACTATGTTGCGTTGTCCATATTCGCAATGAGGATGGTGACCTTAGATTTTACTTGTACTTTCCATTGGGCAGAATAGAATCATTTAACATCACGCCAGGCAAGAAATTAAACGAATAAATTAAATCTCTGCACTCTCTGTGCCGTACTTACCCAATGAGCAGCAAAATAGAACACTCTGACAGCATCAGCTGGCAGTTCCTCATAGAGTCTGCTCTCTCCATCCCCTTGTAGTTGCACGCCTCTCAGCACTTCATGTAGAGGAGGCGCAGGCCAGGGGAACTTCTCTCCTAAGACGTCATCAAGGAGTTGGTCCCGAACGTGACGGCCGCGGATGACCAGGGTCGGTACTCCAACTGCGATGCTGTATTTTTGCGTGAGACGGCGCTGTGGAGAATAAGTTTTCTTAGATATTTGGTAGAATTGTCAATTGACGGGTAATTTTATTATGTTACTATTATTATAAAGGCGATAGCCTTAATGGATGTATGTTATTATCAGATCTAAGCTAATAATAATTTATATATTTATTTATTCTTAAGAGAAGTATACAGATTTTACAAGAAATATAGACACGTTGAGGAATTCAATTTATATATTTTTTTTGTTTTTTTATTAAGTGCCTGCCAAAGTGACTCTACTCTGCTTGATAGAAAGCATGAATAGAATTCAAGAGTTATGGTTACCACACTCATTGCAAATGCAGACAATGTAGTATGGTGACCCACACTATGGCGGCTTTGTGAGATGCTTTTTCACACCCCACTTGGGGACGTAAAAGGCATGACAGTCATCGTGACAGTGTTAGGTTTACACAGTTACCACGATAACTGTAACCCCTGCATCAATTGGCCTCCGGTCTCGCACTCACCAACGAAACACGACAACACGAATGCTGGCGCTTTAGGTTGGTCATGTAGCGTTCATGTGGCAACACTGTTTTTGACGACGCCATTTTATATATACAGAGTTAGACACAAAAGAATGTCAAGTGGACTCGGATTAGCAAAGCGACAACAAGCGTGTAACTCAAGCTCTTGTGGACAAATACTGTGAACATTGGTACCACCTGAACAGTAAATTCCTACTAAGTTTATACTGTGTTTAATTTACCCATTCAAGTGGTAGATGCATCAGATAAAAATATATTGTGGAGTACACAAACATAGTAACTCCCAAAGTCTTCTGTGGTAGTACTGCCCTGGTCGAGCCGGCCCGCTCGTGCTGAAATCAGCGTGGCTCTACTACCTAAGATAGACTTAGAAAATAGACTTGCGTTACAAATGCATTTATGACAAGTAGTCTAGTGGGTTAACGTAACATATTTAGACATAAAATCAGTCTTGTAGACTTGAGTATTTAAAAACAATTTGAAGATTTTTTTACTTTTAAAAGTACTTCAACAATATGTCTACACAGAATCGGTTTACTCGTACGTTAAAAGAAGTTATACGAATATCAATTATAGATGTACACAAAATTTTTTGTACAGAATATAAAAAAAAGCCACTTGAAAAGATAGTGGGACCAGGGTGGACCATAAGTCTTTTTAAAATTTCAAAGGGGATTATAAAAGAAAGAAGTCGTATTATATAAAAACTGTATATTTATTATGATAGTACACAAACAGGGAATTTATGTTTTAAAAATTACGTCATTTAAATGTGATCCTTGATTATTTTGACACTGCTGCAACCTAGAGTGGATATTTTCAATGATGGCCTGGCAAGTGTTTCGTGAAATGTTTTGCATTTCCTCGCGAATATATTCCTTTAATTTGTGCAGAGATACTAGGTTATGAATAAAAACTTTACTTTTAAGGTATCCCCAAAGAAAAAACCCATCTGGGATAAATCCATCGGGGATATCCCTCTTTGCCCAAAAATTTCGCCAACTGCACTCCATGAGTCGTTGGAGGTGTGCCACGTTGCCCCATCTTGCTGAAACCACGGTCGTTGATTAAAGCCATCATAATCCTGGAGCGCTGGAGCAAAAAAGTTCTGTAGCATTGTAATATACCGCTCTGTATTCACTGTAACAGCTTCCTCTCTACGATCTTCATAAAAGTAAGGACCAATGACTCCTCTTGCTGACAAAGCTGCCCATACAGGTTACCTTGGGTGAATGTAGGGGTTTCTCATGCTTTAATTGTGAATTAGTGTTAATCCAATACCTGCAATTTTGTCTATTGACATGCCCATTCAGATGAAAGTGGACCTTATCTGAGAAAAACGTCAGCAACCTGTAACCTGTGATCATGATTCCTGCACCATTTGGATTTTATATGGATGTAAATGTAAATCTTTGTGAAGAATGCGATTTAAAGATGTTCTGGGCAGATGTAAGACGCTAGATCGTTTTCGAGTAGAGAATCCAGGTTGTTCAGAAACAGACGCTCTTAAACGCTCTACGTTTTCAGGATCCCGTGATGTTCTAGGGCGGCCGGATCATGGTTGGTTTATTGTTGAACCTGTTTCTTCGAAGTTTTGCATCCATTTTTTAATCAACGGCTCCGATCGAGCTCTATTTTTATGCCGTATGTTGTAATGAGAGCAAAAGTTTCGCTGCACTTGAATCGTTGTTGCGAGTACGTTGTTTCCTGCTGAACGACGCCATATCACTAAATTCCCATTAGCCGCTCTAGCGTTGCTTAATACCCCCGCCCCACCCCGCTGCAGTTGTTCGACACAGCGACAGATTCAAATGTAAACGGATTTTTGGTCCACCCTGTAGTCTATCTGTCAGTGTGTAAGTATCCAAGTTTCTTTTTCTTTTAAGGAAAATTGTCACAGAAATAGATTCAGATTATCATTTATTCTGCTGTACCAGCTGGGCTATTCTTAATAATCAGTAGAAGCTATAGTCCTTCAGTATTGCCACTGTGCAAGTAGTGAGCAGTAGACACTAGAAGGAATAGGAATATTATATAGTAAGACTGCCTCTATGGCGCAGTGGTATGTGACTGCTTAGCTTGAGGTCTTGACTTGAGGCTGATCAAATGTTTGTATGATCTGCAAATCTTTGTTTCGGAGTTTGGGTGTTTTACGTACTTATATTGGTTGTCCATAGCACATGTTTTTTAAATACATAAAAAAGAAAAATACATATTTAAAAATATAAAAAATAGTAGATCACCGACTTCTGATACAGGAGCAAGACACCGGCTGTTAGGGCTCCAAAGACAGGTATCTCCTGACTATACGGGCGGTATTAAGGAGTATTATTAATAATTATAATCTGCATAATCCGGTAGCGGTGATGTGGCAACACTGTTTGACAACGTCCATGTTCTTTACCTCAAGAGTTTGGTACAAAAATGTTATGACACTATTCTGATTGACAAAAACTATAATTCTTGGAGAAAATGAAGTGAATATTTATATCATCCTTACAATAAATCCATTGTGAACATGTTCCATGTGTTTAATTTTGTCATTCGAGTGGTAGATGGATTAAACAGAAGTAGACGGTGGAGTAACACTATTGTTACTCCAAAACCCTTTAAAGTGAAAGAAAAAAAAAGATTAGAACCAAACTATCCTCAATACTCACAAGTAAACGAGTTAAACTCAAAAATACATAAATTCGACAGCTGCTAACAATATAGACGTACAAACAAGTACATTATTCACTTAGTATTCTGTCTTCATCTCACATGGCGGTACCTACGTGACGTGAATAGGCCCAATATATTGGTTCCAATCGAATTATCAGATAAGTTAAATCGTGTCACAATATATTCGATTTGTGTTTAGTAGCCTCTCGGCTCCCTAAGGATCGGAGGAAAAGGCTTACTCGGATAGGGGAAACTGGGAATGAAAGTCGTGGCATTCTTTGTATGGCTTTAACTAGATGTCAATATCTCTTTAAATAAGGTTACATAATGTGCATATTCATGTTAAGTACTTTACACAGGTTTTTCATGCTGCCACTGTTGTACGTTACATTAAAAATTAAAGTAGAAAAAATTTGAGCTTACGGTAACTTCAGTCATTTGGTGAAATGCAACTTAAGAATCGTGTCACCAGTGTGTTGAAGCACTTTGGTCTTCTTGGAATTGGTCTCCTGGTGTAATTGTCATCTTATTATTGCAAAATTTTACAATGATAGGATGGAAATACGCCAAACAATCACTTTTACAAGATAAATACCTACCTGCTTAATGATCAATAAATAAACTGCCTCGGTGGCACAGCGGTAGTGCATGCGACTACTGTGCCTGAGATCTCGGGTTTGATGCCCGTGTCGGACCAAATGTTTGTACGATCTGCAAATATTTATTTCAAAGTTTGGGTGTTTTTTATGTCTAATAAATATTCTATCAGTCAGTCTAGTTATCATAGCACAAACTGAGTTTAGTTTGAAACTAGATGACGTTGTGTTAAATGTCCGAAATATTTATTTATTTCTTATATTATTTATTTATAAACTATTTATAAGGAAAAAATAATTTATAAGGAAGAAATAAACACATACATAGAGAATACAAACCAAATACACAATGTCTTTGTTATTTCTTATGCACATTATCATCTCCCAAGATTTCATTATTCCCAAGATTGTTAGTCCATGTGGTCTGCCCTGGCGACTGATTGAGAATTCGGAGTTTCTCTACACCTACTTATCATGGATGTTATAAGAGGCGACTACTACGCAGGACAGGAGAAGACAAACTTGAAATAAACCATAAGCCAGCCCGTTAGACCAGCCTGGTATAGTAAGCCAAAATGCTATGCCCAGCAGTGGACTATTAAAGGCTGTTGATGATGAAGATTATTTGGGGGCAGCTACTAGTTCAACCGGTTTTATCTGAATATGAGGCGAGCGACTGGCGTCGGACCTCCACAATAATGTGGGCGAACTGGCGAGTTGTCAGTATATTTGAGGGCAATGACTTCCCAGCAACGATTGCCATAGAGGTTCATGAGAACCGGGGCCGATGGTTTAACATGCTCTCCTTGGCACGGACGTGAAAGACGGCTAAACTTCCACACTCTGGGCTGTCATTATGGATTTCTTTTAAGAAGAATCCAACTCCGGAATCGCACCAGAGACCTCTTGATTGGCAGACCAATGCGACAATTTAAAAACACGTTTAACATCAAACAGTCAAAATATATTGTAGCCTAGAAAATAGTATTCACAGATGCTCCTTAATATATTAACGAGTACATTTTGACTCATCATCAGTACCCAAAAGTTATATAGGATCATATATACATAAAATCACGCTTGTTTTCCGAGAGGATTAGGCAGAGGCATATTAAACGCCCACTCTTCGCCAGTATTTTGGACCCACGTAACAGGTTTTGAGCCAATTCTCGCTAATCGACATGTTTTATTTGTCAGTCTTGTCCCTCGTTCAGCAGATGCACCACTTGCAGGTAAGGTTGACTTGGGGCACTGAGTTCTTTTGGATGTCGTAATGACAGCTCTTCCCGGATCTCTCCTATCTCAGGCACAGAGTGGCACAACGTGTGGTAGGGGCACTAAGTTCTTGGTGGAAATAGGCTGCACGATTGGCCTAGTGGTTTAAGCGGTCGCCACGCCGCACTCTACTCTCCTCTCTCTACTCTCTACTCTCCTTAGTGTCGTGGGTTCAAATCCTACATGGGAAAAAAAAATATGTGTGATCCACAAATTGTTGTTCTGAGTCTGGGTGTTCTTTGTGTCCGTTTCTTGTATGTTTATAAAGCCCCCCGCGATACAGGATTTATTCCTAAAGCGGGCGTTGTCTTTTAAAGCAAAAAAAAAAGTAAAACCCTATGTACGCAAGGCGCTCCTTGTCACCACTGTCGTGTCACTTGGAGTGATTCGAATAAAACCACCGTATCACACTATACTGTATATTTCACACAAATATAGCAACCAGCACATGTGCCTTGGAAGGTTTTTACAAAATTAAATATCTGGTGTATTTAACCCGCCATGCGAAACAAAATATATCGCAATTCAGAAAATATGACACACGCCATCTATCGATCGATCGACAAACTATGTTTATGTCGCTTCTAAACACCCTATATACACTCTATATAGGATTCATCGAGACATAATATATTACAGCCATTAAGCTCATAGCTGTTTCGAGTTGACATACTCGTGTTAATCACGACATCGACATTTGCTATACGAGACAGACATGTTATCAGACTGATCGATTGCGTCACAGTACAAACTTCGAATTTGAAATAACATATTAGTTACATGAGTTTGTGGAACCAATCCTTGACTTTAGATATACAATTTCATTTCATTATAAAACTGATAACTGCATTTCGTTAGACATGTACTTTTTAATAGTAAATGTATTGCAACTCTTTGCTCATGTCATAGACACACTTCATTTTTTATAAAAAAAGGTAGCCTATGTGTTAATAGAAGGTGTCAGCTACCACTTCATAGGTAATGCAACAAACACCCACACATTAAAATAAAATAACAAAGAATGTCAAAGAACTTAAATTTAGAACGAGGGAATTGTCTATGGTATATTTTTGTGGTAAAGTAGGTTTACTTTGTCAAAAAAGGCGGTAATATTTCCGTCAAGGCGATGGACACAAGAAAGAGAAAAAAGATTCAAATGTAGAAAATAGAACACATTATCCTCAATGAATTTACTTTGACATATTCTACACATCTATTTATAAAACAAAACGTGAATTTTAATATTCATTTTTAGATTGTCGTTATTATTTATTAAACAAAAAAAAAAACAAATGTTTTCTAAAATTTCCAATGTTTGTTAAAATATTCTTCAAAGCTCACCAACTGAGTTCGCTTGTTAAATTAGTTGTTCTAAATATAACATGCACAGGAAGCTGTTCGTTATTCCTGGTTGACGGCGAGCATGACACTGACCTGACTCACTAACATTTATTTACATTGGTTTTAACGTCGAGATATTCTGATTAATGTAGCCCACTGAGTTTCTAAGTAATCTTGACAAATGAATGTTACTATAAACCTTGCTTACTGATGTAAATTTATGTTGTACGGCTGTAGATTTGCGTTCCAGTGCGTTATTAGCATTTCTTATTTGTATACTTAGTCCTTTTACCTAATACGAAAGTAACTCAGTAAGCTGTTTCGCCTTATCTTTTTCCTTTATCGAAGTATACCTTTTCCCAGTTCCAAGTTTGAACACGATAATGTTCTCAAAGAGGATTGGTATTGGTGCGAAAACCTTTTGGAATGATACACAAAAGGAGAGCAAAAAATGATAATGATTATCTACAAACCAAATAGTTTTAAAATGTGTTAACATTTCGAAACTTTTAAGGTCTGGACATAAGTCATCATGTATTATTTCAAATTTTGTTTAACAAGTAGCGTCTACGTTAGAGCTATTTGTACTTTTATGTAGAGATATATTTTCTTATGTTACTTTCGACTTAGTCATCCGAATAAATTTGGCGGATGATCTGTAATATCAAATGTGAAATGTTTAGCTAACGTTTAGTAGACTTGGCGGCAGTATTTTGAATAAATATATAGAAGTACTACAGTTCTAGTTTTTTTTTTTAGGTGTGGAAACCACCTCGGTCTTTTACCCCATCGAGGTTTGCGGTAAGTGATGTGTGGGAATCTGGCCGATATAGCAGGGATCCGGATACAGCTGCTTTCCGGACACTACATCTCTACCAACCCCCTTATCCACAGGCGTGAGTATATGTTAAACAAAGATGAAAAATAAAAAATAGTTTTCGATACTTACTCTGTGTTTTTTTGTCTATTCAAATATTTATAATATAAAATATAAAAATGAAATATATAAAATAAATTACTTATAATGTATACAACGATAAAGTGTATCTTATAAAAAATCTGCAGCGATTGAGCTTCTAATTGTCAACACAAACAGCTTTAAAAATCGTTTTTTTTTCTATTTATTTTTTGGCAACACAATGTGTCACACCAAAGTGTGTCTGAACACAGCTAGTCTACACTAAAACATAGATAACATAGTATTTATCGTCTATGATTAAATTAAATAGTTGCAACATTCGCGTTGCAGTAAAATGGACGCAACGAGCAAAACACATTGCATTCACTACGATTGCCCGCTACATCTAAAATCATTGACATGGAAATGCATTCTAGGATTACATACATATATACGAGTAGTTTGCGATTTCAATTTCAGATACAAGCAAAATGGCCGTGGTGGTTTAAATTTTGACGGGTTAATGGTTTTGGCAGTTAAAAATAAATATCTATCATGTTCTAATAAACAAAGTTAGTTGAATTTCGATTTTTAAATGTCTTTATTAAATACCCAGCATAACTTGATCTGTCATTTGTACAGTATAGTGTTTACAGTTTTTACATAATTTTCTACTTTTTAGTATTTTTTGTTAAAAAAAACAGTACAAAGAATATTCGTTACGTAATAATAATGTTACATTGATATAAGATAAATTAGACACTAAGCACACGAGTTCTCTAACTTAACATTTAAGTAAAGAAATTGTGTAGGTATGAAAACCGCCTAAGGGTCGCTGCGGCCACGTCTTGGGGTGATGTGACCGCTGCAAACGACACGAGACAGCTGACACCTCTTACAATCTTTGACCTCCTACGGACGGTACAGTGCAAAAAGCAATTAACGTGAAAAAAAATGGATGAAAACACTATGGTAAAATGTTGATCAATAGCAAGCTAAGTACACTAGTTAGAAAGTGCTGGTTGCCCATTTTTAACCATCAACGTATGCAGTCCTCTCTGTTTTGTGTTATACGTTTAATAATATGTGTACCTGAGCATCTAGAGTATGTGTGCTTGGGGTATCAAAGCTCCTAAGCAGTTGGAATCATTTTGATTTAATTTTTGCTTTAAAAGTGGCCTGTAACGTATGTAAATGTAAATAATGCGCTTCCTCTGGGTGTAATGCTGCGTCTGTAGATTTTTAATATATTTCATGTCATTATTTGTGAAAATTAATTTTTAATGTCCTCGACTCAGTAAACTGTTACAGATTTTCCAACCTAAAGCGCCAGCATCCGTGCTGACGTGTTTCGTTGGTGAGTGCGAAACCGGAGGCCCATTGCTGCAGGGGTGACAGTTATCGTGATAACTATATGAGGCTTACAGTGCTACGATGATTGTCATGCCTTTTACGTCCCCAAGCATGGCGTGAAAAAGCATCTAACTAGGCCGCCATAGTGTGGGTCACCATACTGCATTGTCTGCATTTGCAAGGAGTATGGTGACCACAACTCTTTGGGTTCTATTCATGCTTTCCATCAGGCAGAGTAGAGTCACTGTGGCAGGCTCTTCATAAAAAAAAGATTATTTAGAAATTAAGTGGGTTTTGGTATCTAAAATAGTCTTTGTTATATAGGTTATGCAGATATATTGCAATGCGGGCTGCGTATTGTCGTTGACACGATCCCTAATGATCCATAGACAGCGTCATAGAGTACAAGACGAGCTTTTAGCGTGATTGCCTCGTCCTGCCGCCATTGTCGGCCTCAATGAGTCGCACGTGCCAAGCGATAGGAGTACTCGGGATTTTAGTTTGATGGAGTGGATATGTGGTAGGTAGGTAGCAGGTGTGAGCGGTCATTGCTATTGGGTCTGTTTTTTCATTATTGTTTGATATTGGTGCCTTAATATTGTTTTTTTTTTATCATAATTAAAGAGAGCAATACCTACTAAAGTTAAGTAACAGTCTGTCTGTCATGCTTTCAAGGTAAAACTACTCAACTCATTTTCAGATACTTCGATTTCCGAGGAAAGGATATAAATTACTTGTTACTGCGGTACTACTGTTACACACAGGCGGAACCGTGGGCAAAAGCTATTAATAACATATTTGGGAAATTTCTTTTCTTAATTGTTTTATAAAAAAGTTGTGGCAATTTATTTATTTTGTTAAATGTTCAAATGTTAAAATAATGAAGATATATAGTTTTCAAGACTGTTTTTAGTTACTAAAACTGTATACCGTAAAATCAAAGTATTTTACTAAAAGGAGTTTTCAACACAGAGCATAGACAAGATCACTAATTCAAATGAAATACTAAAAAGGTCTAATCATTCACAATGTATTATTTTCTTCTGCAACTGAGAATACAGTACAGTTCTAACCCTACTCTTAGTTTTCACGTCACGTAAGAAGCAGAACGAATTTTATCGGAGATTTCATTGTCGGCAGCTAAAGTTAGCCCCCGGGGGCAAGCCTGGGGTCCTTTAGATGTGTTATTAAAGAACTTATTTCTATTCCGATCGGGCAATATAGTAAGAAAACACGATATAAAAGGCAAGATTTTATTACTTTTGTGTATATTCGTAACAAAATATATATCTTTATGAATACGGCAAATTATAAATATTGGATGTTACGTGTCGGAATATCGCTTTTTTACAGTATTGTAGAGGGGAGGTTCTCAATTCAGTTGTATTTTTTGGTTTGTAAATTGCCTCAAAACTCTGTCACACAGAAGACCAATTTAAAGTGACAGCATCCGTGCTGGCGTGTTTCATTGGTGAGTGCGAAAGCGGAGGCCTATTATTGCAGGGGTAACAGTTATTCTAGTAAGTGTTTAAACCTTACACTGTCATGAAGGCTGTCACGACTTCTACATCCCCAAGAGGGGCGTGAAAACGTGTTTCACTAGGCTACCATAGTGTGAAATACTTTTCACGTGATTACGGATTGATTTTTTAATTATTTTTGGAATAATAAATTTCAAAAATAATTACATAGATAATTGAATAGTGTAATTTAATAATCAAATAATGCTTTTTTTTATTTTTAAATCGCAACGCTATTGGTGGAATAAATCGTGACGCCAATTTATCCTCGGACGACTTCTGTCAACAAGTTTCTCTCTCTTACTCATGATTACATTTTTCTATTATTTCGCAGTAGCCGCCATAGTGTGAAATACTTTTCCAACAGGATAAGGCCTAACTGGGTATAGCGTCGATTTGAGGGGGACCTGAAATCACATGGTCCAAGTCCCCCAGTGTATGATTCCAGAGGCCGGCCGTCGGAGTGGTTTTTAATGCGAACAGCACATACTCCTGACTCGTGCACCCGAAGAAGCAAGAGATCTGAAGGGATTTTTCGCCTCGTCAAGAAAAAAAAAGGCCGCCATAATGTGGGTCACCATACTACATTGTCTGTATTTGCAATGACTATGGAGACCACAATTCTTGGATATGCATGCTTTTCATCAGGAAGAGTGGAGACACTGTCACTTTAAAAAAAAACTGCACCAATTTGCATGTATTTTATGTGTAAAGATGTACTTGGTTTTCAATTTTAAATATGAAGAAAAAAATCCACTACTTACTGTTTTACTAGATTTCAATTCACCGTGATGTGGGTGGATTAAAGTCTGTGGCTTTTGAGAAACTTGCCACTAAGTTCTAAACAAGATTTCTATTCTTGATGTGAAACATCCAATCTAAACGCGGGGTCACACCGGTTGTCAGACAGGCGGTGCGTCGCCACGCTGTATAGTAGCTTTTACAACATAACTGCCTTGGTAGCGCAGTGATAGTGAATGCGACTGCTGTGCTTGAGGACTCGGGTTGGATTTCCGGGTCGAACCAAATGTTTGTATGATCTTCAAATATTTGTTTCGAAGTTTGGGTGTTTTCTATGGATAATATGTATGTATTTACAAAAAAAAGTATATAAGTATTTTTTTTTAAATAGACAACGTATTTTGTTATTAATATCAAATGCAAAAATTTAAATATCCAAGGTTATATTACTTTTTTTTTTCTTTTTTAAAAAAGTCAACGCCCGCATTAGGAATAAATCCTGTGTCGCAGGGGACTTTACAAACATACAAGAAACGGACACACAGAACACTCAGACTAAGAACAACAATTTGTGAATCACACAAAGTGTTGTCCGATGTAGGATTTGAACCCACAACACTCAGCGAAGTGGAGAGCGGCGTGGTGACCGCTTAAACCACTAGGCCAATCGTGCAGTCGTATTCTATCAGTCAGTCTAGTTTTCATAGCACAAGCTCTGCTTAGTTTGAAACTAGATGACGTTGTGTGTCAAATGTCCGAAATATTTATTATTAATTATATGAAACTCGTAACATAACCCTAACTATATCGAAGCGAGTTATCAAATAAAATTAAAATGTAATTTTTACTTAGCCAATCTACCTTTCCACAATAATTTTAAGATTCCCTAATTAACTGGTGTACAGTAGAAGATAACAAGGGTTAAGACGATTCGCGCTTGACTGCATAAGATCGGAGGGTCTGATGTATTTAACGGTCTAGTAAACTCCCTTAGAAAATTACTTTTCAAAATAACAATAGATTATTTACTTGAGAAACTTTTTTTGGTGTCGGTGTTGTTTGATATAGCATTTGTACTGTACTTTTGGAGTCGTTGTGAACTGTAGTCACAATAAATATCGAAGGTTTTTAGAGAGTACAGACAATACTTTAGCTCTGGTAATAAAAGAATTAGACTCATAATCGGAATCATAATCGGAATCGTAATCAGAATCGAAGTCAGAATCAAAATTTATATTTCTGCTATACGTGATTACGGATTGATTTTGTAAATTAATTTCTGCTAAAAAATATATCTATTTATATAGATAATTTAATAGTGAAATATAATAATCAAATTATGCTTTTTTTTTAATTTTTAAATCGCAACGCTATTGGTGGTATAAATCGTGACGTCAATTTACCCTCGGACGTCTTCTGTCAACAAGTTTCTCTCTCTCTCATGATTACATTTTTCTATTGTTTCTATTGTTTAAATTTATCAGTTTTCTATGTTCAAGTATAAAATTTGTTTGCATAAATTTGATACATTATTTTGTTAATAGAGAAAATTTGTTACTCTAATAATGATGCATTTGTATGTATTGTTCTTATATATTGTATACACTGTGAATATCTTGACGAAGTCTTCATAAACCTGATTATAATTTCGTAGGGATTTGCTAACAAAACTAGTTTGTGATTTATCACTTTTTTAATAACCTTACTTGTGTTAAAAGGATATTTACAACAGTAGAAACAGCTCTTAGACTTTATCAGATGCAGTTTTTATGTTATTGTTTCAGAGAGGAACGACACAATATATATTGCTAGGTAGTAGAGCCACGCTGATTTCAGCACGAGCGGGCCGGCTCGACCGGGGCAGTACTACCCTCCCACAGAAAACCAACCTAAAGCATCCGTGTTATCGTGTTTCGTTGGTGAGTGTGAGACAGAAGGTCCATTGATGCAGGGATGACAGTTATCGTGGTAACTGTGTAAGCCTTATACTGTCACAATGACTGTCATGCCTTTTACGTCCCCAAGCAGGGTGTGAAGAAGCATCTCACAGGGCCGCCATAGCGTGGGTCACCATACTGCATTGTCTGCATTTGCGATGAGTATGGTAATCACAAGTCTTGGATTCTATTCATGTTTTTCATCAGGCAGAGTAGAGTCACTTTGGCAGGTTTTTAATATTATAAAAAATATAACTAGTTTTTGCCCGTGACACCACCCGCGTGTATGTCGGTTATCATGGTAAATGTATTATTCTGATGTATAAGATATGTTACTGTAAAGTTTCGTGTAAATCGATTCAGTAATTTTTGCGACAAACATCCATACAAAGTAGGGTATTTTTTTCTTTACTTTTCTATGGTTACTTACATTACTGGTTACAAAGTTACTTTACTGTAACTTTTTAAATCAAATACTTCGTTGTTGATATGAGTGTAGTCTATCGTCACAGAAAAAACGCGCCAAAATGGTTGAGTTTACGTTGTCCGAAAATTATAGTGATTTAATCAATTTTTTAGCTGAATGGTTTATATTCCGATGTGTTTTATTTATTTTCGGTAATGTAATATTTAGTAAAAATGATTTAAAAATAAATGTATGTTCCTTACTAAACCCCAACAAAAACCTTTTTTAAAAATTACGTGAAACTAATCACCAGAAGTATGACATCAAAAAAGTGTTTACCAAGATGGTGTATTTCAAGATGGCCGCCTTTCTTCGAAAGTGGCATATAAAAAATGAGTTTTAAGCCGTGTAGCATTTGAAAGCAGGGTAAATGTCTGTGGAAAGTGCTCGAGGGCTGCATTCAAGGGCTTGGTTAGAGAGCCCTTTGCGAGACGACAACCTACGACGCCTAGCACAAGTGTTGTACCTACCTTCAGTTTCAAATGCGTAGGTGTAGGGCACAGATTACATATTTTTTCAAAGACTAAGTGGGTAGTCGTTTATTTTTAACGATACAGATAATACACATTTGCTTATGCAATTTAAAATTAAAGCATACATTGTGTACTTAAATTCTTATGTTATAACCATTTATAACTTCTTAAAAGACACAGTTAAAAATCCAATTAGAGTTTTAATATCTGTTTTGGTAAAGGAGTAGACTCGTTACTTGATCATAAGTGACTACTGCCGCTTATGGACACTTGCAACTTGTGACAAGTGTGTTGCTGCCTTTTCAGTTTGCTGCCTTTTGTTTTGAACCTCGATGATCAATAAATAGCATTTATATTGTCTTGTTACAATGTGGTGATGAATTAAGAATACAAAGTGTCTCACCATTCCGTGGGTGTCGTAAGAGGCGACTAAGAAAGCCAACTACGTAAGACATCACAAAGAGATGGAAATCTTGATATAAAACTCAAGTAGGCCAAAACCACCTATTTCATTTACATAGTACCCTTTTAATGTTCTAATATTGTCTGTATATTTCTGTTTCAAAGAGTCATTTGTACGTAACGAATCCATTTCCTTTCTCGTTATCCTCGGATTATATTTTAGATATCCTTATAAGGAGTCGCCTACTTCTAGGCTGTTGATGTGATGTGATGTGAGTTGCGTGATGCGATTAAAAACTCATAAATACGAGTTATTAAGACTTCAAATGAGTTTTTACGTGTTTTCGAATGAAAATTGAAGCCAGTTTTGATTTGTACATCTGTGACGTATAAAATCTTTGTTGATTTTTTTGGAGGTGAACTCTTTAAAAGAATATTCTCTGTAACACTAACAATATATTTAAAATACATAGAACAAGAACTTATTAATACACGAACAACATTGTTAATCATCACTTCCTTATCTATGTCTATGACACAATCAACCATAGCCCTAATCATGTCCCCGTAAAATAATTAACATAGCCGTGTTATCGGAGGTGTCAAACTCACACCGGTTAATGCCGCGACTCACGATAAGGTTCACTGAACTATAGAAGAAAATCGATAAAACCCTAGTCATGGTTATTTCAGTTCTGAACGGTAATCGAATTGGTAATATGATATCATAGGAGTAAAATTAATTAGCTTGCTTGCTTAACACTCATAAGTGACGGCCTGTCGGTCTAATCAGAGGTCGCGGGTTCGATTCCACTTACGACATATTGTGTGATGAGAACGATCATTTATTCTATTTCTGAGTATACCATATTTATATATATATTAATATAACATTTCGGACATCTTACATGCAACGCCATTTAGTCCCAAACTAAGTAGAGCTTGCACTGAGGGTACAAGCTCTGCTTAGTGTTTAGCTCTGTGGAAAACGCATAGGCTATTATTTATACTATCTACACATGCGCAGATAAGAAGGCTAAAGCTAGTTGTGTATAAAACAAACGAAAACCGACATACACACGGGCGGAACGGCGGGCAAAAGCTAGAATCTAATTAGTTAACTAAACTAATAGTTTTTAGTTATTGTATAATAAGCTGAATCTGTCAAAGTGATTTCTTTTATTTAATTTTTTTTTCTATATTAAGAGCCTGCCAAAGTGACTCTACTCTGCCTGATGGAAAGCATGAATAGAATCCAAGAGTTGTGGTGACCATACTCATTGCAAATGCAGACAATGCAGTATGGTGACCCCCATTATGGTAGCCTTGTGGGATGCTTTTTCACACCCCGCTTGGGGACGTAAAAGGCATGACAGTCATCGTGACAGTGTAAGACTTACACAGTTACCGCGATAACTGTCACCCCTGCATCAATGAGCCTCCGGTCTCAGACTCACTAACGAAACACGACAACACAGTTGCTTGCGCTTTAGGTTGGTCTTCTGTGGGAGGGTAGTACTGCCCCGGTCGAGCTGGCCCGCTCGTGCTGAAATTAGCGTGGCTCTATTACCTAGTGAATCTAGCCTAACAGTAAAAAGGGTTTTAGCAATTGTTTCTTTACTCTTCTTCGATTGAGTGAGGTTATAGGTACCCAAAACCACCCTCCCCCCTTTAATTCTTATACTGAAAAGGTCGCATAATACAGTAATCATTCCCACCAACATTCACAAACATTGGCCTAACTGTTCTGACAGCTGACATACATGTGATATCGTGGAACAATAAAGCTGGGTTGTGTTTTCGAGGGAGAAGAGTGACCTCGGGAGCGATTGTTCAAAAATAAATAGTCGGCCGGTGTGTTGTAGCCTTTGTTCGTCAGGGTATTGTGTGAAAGGTTCTTTAGAATTTGTTTAATGTTTATCGTTTTAGCATAAATTGAAAGGAAATTTATCAAAATAATTCCAGTCACTACTGCATTATTTTTCGTATTCAATATATATTTTTTAAGTCGTTTATAAAAATTCGGCCAGTTTAATTATGTGTATTCATCTTAAGCATCGTGGTGATCATGACGCAAACTTGGGAATGTCATCGTTTTGGCGTAAAGAAAGAAAAAAATTAAAGACATTATGTTCAGTTTCTATTACTAAATATACGTTTAACGGACTTAAAAAAACTCTTTATTTTTTAAATTTTTGTTACACACAACACACATCCGCAGATGAACCAAGGTCATCGATATTGCTCATAAAATTGCTAAACTTAAGTGGCAGTGGGCGGGACACATTGTACGCAGAAACGACGGCCGATGGGACCATAAAGTTCTGGAGTGGCGAACGTGTTCTGGAAAACGCAGCGTTGGTAGGCCCCCACAAGTTGGTTGGACTTGGTGAGGATCGCGGGAAGCCGTTGGATGAGGGCGGTATAGGACCGGCTACCGTTGAGAACCTTGGGGAAGATATTCAGCAGTGGATGTCTTTTGGCTGAATTGATGACGATGATGATGGGAACACAATAGCTACATGTTAATGAAATACTTAACAATCCATTTGTGCTTTTGTCTGTGCCTCTGTTTTGCAATTCGGATTATAAAGACTGTTTTTAAGAGAGCTTTGTCCTTTTTTTTTTAAAGTGACTACTACCAATACTAGACTTTATAAATATACGTAAAGTGGACACAAAAAAGCATCAAGATTTAGTGTCCACGTAGGGTTTGAACCCACAGTACTCAGCGCAGTAAAAAGCAACGAAGTGATCGTTAAAATCGCCATCTACTTAATCAAAAATGAAAAATGTTTAAAAAAATAAGTATGTTTTACGTTTAGCTGCTGTGGTAGAGTCACCTGTGATGGACAATTCTACTGTTAAAAATCTTAAATATTTCTCCAGTGTTGTCCCCACAATTAATTGTGATGAATTTTTTTTTTCTATATTAAGAGCTTGCCAAAGTGACTCTACTCTGCGTGATGGAAAGCATGAATAGAATCCAAGAGTTGTGGTCACCATACTTATTGCAAATGCAGACAATGCAGTATGGTGATCCACACTATGGCGGCCTTGTGAGATGCTTTTTCACATCCCGCTTGGGGACGTAAAAAACATGACAGTCATCGTGACAGTGTAAGGGTTGGTCTTCTGTGGGAGGGTAGTACTGCCCCGGTCAAGCCGGCCCGCTCGTGCTGAAATCAGCGTGGCTCAACTACCTAGCAATTACTGATTATTAATTACTAATGACTACCATTACGGGGATACTGCACATGCCTCCTTAATTTGGAGCATCAGAACTTACCTCAGCGAGTACTTTTCTATTCCTAAAAAGAATTGCGACGTTTCAAATGCCCGTTATGCTAATTAAAAAAAAACGCATTTGGCATTACTATTTCGAAAGATGCATACGACGATGTTTAATAAAATTCAAAACTGATTTGGTACAAACACTTTAGGTTTTTATGATACTCTCACACAAAAGACTTGGAGAACAATGCCGGAACGCGGTAACATTAATACGTATTGTAGTCAAAGTTGACGAGAAAATTACACTTAAATCCATAAATATAAGTGATAATTTGACTTAAACGACGAAATTACTTTTTCATATTGTGTGACAAATTGATGGTAAAGTGATTTGAGAGAGAATTAATTATTGTTTGCAGCGACAGATCTTTCGTTATTTGTGTAAAGAAAGTTCCACGTACAAAACTCTAAGTAAAATTCTTTAAATGCAGGATGTAAAGTATTCTTAATAACACGTGCGAATACTAACATATGGTGTATAGGGTTGTGGAGGGAGGAGTATCATGTCCCTCCGACACAAAGGGAGGATCCTCCGACCAGGCGAGGTAATCATGCCTGGCGGGTTACGGCGGCCAACGGTGGATGTTGGGATGTTGTATATATGCTAATTGCCACGCAAATCTCTATTTCGTGATACAGGATTAGTAGTTGCTTTGTAGTTCATTACATTCATACGTTTCGTTCATACTTCGTAGTTCGATGTATCTTCGATAGATGGCGCTGTTGAATATTTTTGTTTTTACTGTAATGTGGAAGTCGCCACAGGGTACTTAAGGTATCCATCGAGAACTTAAGACCCCAAGCCAACCTCACCTGCAAGTGGTGTACCTGTTCATTGATGGACGAGGCTCTAGCAAACAAAACCTCCGTATTAGCGGCAAGAGGCTCGCCGCCTATTACTTAAGACTAAAACACTGGTAAAAAGTGGGCGTTTAATATAGTACATACATAAAATCACACATGATTGCCCGCAGGGTAGGTCAATCAGGTGTGATTTGATGTACTAACAAATGCACAAAAAAGCTCGGCTTACCAGAATTGCTTAACAAATCTAAAATCCAACGACTGATTTTAGGTAAAAAACTAATTTATTGCCCTCAATCTAAACTTATATGATAATCCTTCAACATACAAGCTCGCAGTTACTAATAGGACCGCTTTCTGTAAAGGTCGTTTTCTATTCTTCCAGTACCAATACCCTAAGCTTATATTATAAGGATATCTAAAAGATAATCCGGGGATAACGAGAAAGGAAATGGATTCATTTCGTACAAATGACTCTTTTAAACAGAAATTGTAGACAATATTAGAATATTAAAAGGATAGTTCCTATGTAAATGGATAAGTTAAAATCTGTGGGCTTTTTTGAGCTTGATTTTAGATTTCCTTTTCAAAAATTTTTCATCATTTAAAGCTTACATCGTTATTTTGTTTCAAATTACCCACTCATAATACGCAGTACCCATAGTACTTCTTGTCATTTGTAAACATTAATATTATAAATTTGAAAATGTGTTTGTTTGTTTGTCTTTCTTTCACGTCGCAACAGAGCGGTTTACGGTATGATTTTTCTGTCTGAAGATAGATTGGAGGCTGGAGATTGATATAGGCTACTTTTTACCGCGATAACCGACATATACGCATGCGAAGCCGAGGGCCAAAGTTAGTTAATGAATAAAAGAACGGTTGGACTTGTTGTCTGCGGTATTTCTGGACAGATACGACGTTCAATCCTTTCGTGTCCCAGGTCGGCAGCGCACTTGCTACTCTTTGAATTTCAGTTGTATTTTTCCACCTATTTTATTAAAAAAACTCGTTATGTTGAATCTAGCTAATCTGGCATTACAACTTGATTACTCTTAACAACATAAATTTTTGTTTGGTCTACTAAACTTAGGTTTATTTCAAAACCTTACTAAAAGCTCGATTATTATCACATCAACAGCTAACAACTGTATATAGATCTCTCTATAGAAAAGAGGTTTTGACCTACTAAGCCATGCTGGCCAAATATTTTGGAATAGGGTTTGTATCAATTTCTCCTTCTCTTTGGAATGCTGTTGTGTTGCGTAGTTGACTCGGTCTCTTACCCAGACGGAATGAAATCTTTATCAATCGACAACTTCAAGCAAAGTAAAATTTAATGGTCCCTGGTATATATTCATTACAACACGATATTCAAGTTACATACAATGAATACATTGTATCCAACTACATCGGACCCTCAAGCCCTTTGTGATAACCCCAGTGGAACAATGCATAGTGATCTCATTGCTCTTTGTAGCCCCGTGTCAACAATCCAAGTTGAATGGCTCTGTGAAATTGTTTGGTATGCTAAATTTTGTTGTGAGTATTGTGCATTTTGTACAGGGGTCTCGTACGATGTTGGAATTCAACAAAAGGTTAAATTTACCAGTACATCTTTGCAGCCGGTATTTTAGAACATACGAGTATTTCTGCTTGTACCCGAGTTTGGGTCATTGTTGTAAGACGCTTGAATTACATTTTAGCTATATAATCATAATCAACAGAATCACACTTGGTTCTTCACACTTTTGAATTGTCGTGGAGTGATTTGTTACAAAGTGGTGACAAAATAGATTGACATATTGTAACATTAAGCAATCCGTGACTCGGAGAGCACGTTAGCCATCAGTCCGCGCTACCTTCGAATTGGAATATCTGTAGTAATCGTTAGGAATAGTTGGAACCCTAAAAACTTTGTCATCTGTGGATCCAGCGTAGTAGAACTAGACGGAAAGCCGACTCCAACTTAATTTAGAAAGAGACACGAAGTATGAAATACTTTTGAATTGGTTGTCACAATCATAGCCAAATTACCAGCCCATAACCAATAGAACCTGGTCCAATAGTCATCAATTATGTTATAGCTTTGATTACTGTGATACTCATACTATAGCACCAGCACTAAATACATTATTACGAGTCATTGTACAAAACGATAATATCAGTAAATACACCATTGTTTCCAAGAATGCTATGTAACACAAGCTAACAGTTGTCATTTGTCGTATTGTGAACTAGTGTGTTTGGCCAAGCGCAATGAGTTTCATTCATACTGAGTAGGAGTGCAGGTGCAGGAGTATAAGGAGATAAGATTATTAAGGATTTTATTCGAATACGCCAGTAATTATATTATAAGTGTCATATCAACCAAGTCTGTTTTGTAAAAGGTTGGAAATACAGAGTATCATCACCCCTTTTCATCCAGTGGGTGTCGTAAGAGGTGGTGTCTGGTCAGCGTGGTATAGTAGGCCAAAATCTTCTTTCTAAGGCGAGTCCTATGTCCAGCAGTGGACTGTTAAAATCTGTCCATTTGAGTGTACTTATGTATTTGTGAAAACGACTTTAAATATATGAATAAAAAATAAGCAAAAACAAAGGATTCTTGGCTCCAAATTATACGTTTCGAAAAAAATTTTTTTTTTAAGTCTATTGAATGGGGTACCAAATTGGGTGGGGTCTTTTTCTTTCTTCTTAACACCTGTTTTGAGACATATATCAAAACAGGTGTTAAAAAGAAATAAGAAGAATAAAAATAAAGACTCTACACTGGTCCAGTCTGTCCATTTGGGTCGAGGAATAATTATTTCACAGCCAGTTGAGGCTTTAGAAATTGCGAAGTCCTGAGTGGGTAATTATTACGAGTAGACCCGCCTAGTCTACGTGGCATTAATTTTTATGACGATATTTGATACAGAAAATGCGACGCAACACATACTGCTCGGACATAAAACTATAAAAGTATATGACGACAGTTTTCATTAGAAGCCTATCAATATAACACCTGAAATGAAACACGGGAAATCCCCAAAAGTAAATCATAAATTATGCGATAACTATCACGCAAGAGAGCGTGAGTACTGTGACATGAGTTTTATAGAGCATGTCGTAATGCCCATGATCGTATCCAAATAAATGTATTTTAACACTTGGGTTGTATTGCGAGTGCGCGAAGTCCCTGCATGAGCACGTCCATGGGCGGTTGCCTTACTCGTCACCTCCAAAGGGTGCCTCTGTCCATAGTGAAATAGAGGTTTGTTCGGATACGAAACCCTCTGTTCGCAGGTCAAACTTGCACCCGTCTGGTATTTATTTAGTTGTGTCAACTAAATAATGAATTTATTTTTGTAAGTTTTTACAGACATTTGTATCAATGAACAAGAGCACCACAGAATGTGAACTTCATTATAAAATTTAACAACAGTGAAATTGCTAATTAACACGCAAGGAATACTGTCATTTTGGTACAACAAGCGTCATTGTCGTTCGTTTATCGATATCGAAACGATCTCTTTGAGAAAGATATTGAAAGGAATACTCGTATTATTGAATTGTAATAAGTCTTCAGAATATCTCATGAGATAGTTACGCTCAGTGACGCTTTTAATAATAATGTATTCACAATTTAAAATAAAAATATTCTTACAGTTCAATCTAAAATTGGAAAAACATATTGAAAAAGCACAAAGGAACACAGACTTGAATAAAAATTATATTTGAGTAGATTTCTTGATAGTGGCATCAATTATCAACAGCCTTTAAAAGGAGCCTTTGGAAAGGAGGTTTCAACCAACAATACTATGCTAGCCAGATGGGTTGTTATAGGATTTGTTTCAAGGTTTCCTTCTCTTTGCAGTAGTGTCATCTTGCATATTTTGTTCCCTTAGTCGCCTTTTACGACACCCTTGGGAAGAATAGGGGTAGTGACATTTTATATTCTTAATCCATCACCTCATGGACTGATAAGTTTAGGACTTGATAGTGTAAGTTCACAATATTAGTCCAGGTATATGGCTACACCAGTTAAAATTACTCTTTAAACGAAGTCTTATTTTCTTTAAAGTATTTTTATTTGTTACCAACTCAAACATGACACCAAAATAAAACATTAAGAACGTTGGAGCACGCCAAAATCAATCGAATCCGCTAGACATTTCATAAATCATTATCATATCAAATTACGTCACAAATTCCGTTACGCCCCCTGCATGGAGCAAAGAGAGTTGCATACATCTATGAAATAGGGGCTAAAAACACGTGCTCAACATCTCCCCTCGAATGTTTAAACCCGAGTCTTGATTGTGTTTTACTGACTGGTTTTGGAATCGGACGTACCTATAAACTGGTTTGTTTAATCATTCTTTTGAAGCTGGATTCGAAAGTCTAATATTTGTCTAAGTATGAAACTTTTTTTTATTTTAAGAGCCTGCTAAAGTGACTTTACTCTGCCTGATGGAAAGCATGAGTAGAATCTAAGAGTTGTGGTCACCATACGCATTGCGAATGCAGACAATGCAGTATAATGATCCAAACTATGGCGACCTAGTAAGATGCTTTTTCACACCTCGCTTGGGGATGTAAAAGTCATCGTGGCATTTTATTGCACACACTTACCCCGACAGCTGTCACCCCTGCAGCAATGGGCCTTCGGTCTCGCAGTCACCAACGAAACACGACAGCACGGATGCTGTCGCTTTAGGTTGATCTTCTGTGAAAGGGCCAGCCAAGTGTTGCTGCCTACAAACTTCTTTTTAGCTAATATTATATATATTTGTTTATACATATTTTAAGAACGCCGTATTTCTCCTCTCTCAACTTTTTGTTGGACTGTAATTAATACAGTTTATAAATTCCATTTGTGACTGAAAATCAACTGACTTGTGTCAGCCGTTTTCACCCCCCTAGATACAGAGAAATTCATTCATTCATGCCTTCCTTAACTTAATGGATGGTGCGTCGAAATGGACGGTCGAATGGCCGGGTGAAATCTTCAGATCTAAATGCACGAAGCATTATTATGTAGGGTCTAAATTACGGGCCCGAAGCAATTTGGTAAAACAACAGAACATTCTCTGAAATAATTTATTTTGATTTAGGATGTAAATTTAGATTCCTTTTTGCTTAGAATACGTAATGAACAAAAGAAGAATAGCTGACCTTGTAATTAAAACTACAATAAAAGTAGCGTTAAACCGCAAGATCAAGGGTCTGATGCAGGTCTCTTAGATAGGACCTGTACATTGAAGAGGTCTTTGGAACTCTAACCACCGTCACCGGTATCTTGGTCCCTCTATCCTTAATCTAAGATGGTTGGCCTACTATTTTTATATATTTAAAAATGTTATTAATATGTGTATAACATAAAATATAATAAAAAGAATAATAATAACAACTCATAAAAGTACTTATAAAAAGACAGACTTACTTTAAATATGCAGAGATAGAGATATAATGGAATTGACTTTCAGATTCTCTGCAGACAATTCTCTTTTTATTGTGATACGATAGCTACGTAGCAGCTGACTCATCCTTTACACTTACAGAAATTGGTAGCTGAACAAATATTACTTCCAAATCGTTTTATAAAAATGTGAACGTCAGTTTAACGTCATGTCTGCAGTGAAATCTTAGTTATGGAATCGATTTTCGTTAAGTTACATATATGTACGTATGTGTATTTTTAACAGTTGGAGAACCATGCTTTTTTAGATGTATGGGTCGCCTTGATTGCAGAGATACCACGTCATCAGAGAAAACTTCTGTTAAGAATTCAGAATGTCAAGGGGTTTTACTGATCTGATCGTTGACATTCATCAACATTACTATCATCTCAGTAAAGAGACAGCCACTGTTAAACATAGGCCTCCTCAAAATTCTCAACAATAACCGGTCCCATGATGCATTGCCGGTGACATTCGATCCAATCAATTTTCAGATCGCATCGAGACAATGCGATCCGATCGATGATCGATTAAACTCTTTCGTATATCGGATCGTGATACAAATATTGTGATTTGCACACAATGTTATGTTAATCAACGTACGTTCTAGAAGTTTAGTTTATGTTACAAATATAAACAAAAAGTCAGTGCTTTACTTCTTAATTTATTGGTGTTCGTTGTTGCAAGCAAGGTTGGGTAGAAAGATGATACGGAATTAACGATAAGCTCGAGTTTATTATTTGCTAGGAATATTGTGAGTGGGATTCAAAATTGCGAATATCTATGGCTATGAATGTTTTATAATATCATTTTTTATTCCGTTGAGTTGCTCCTTAGAGCAGTTGCTGTTTACAGGAATCTAATTTTTAAATTATAAGATCAAGTGTGTGGTTTATTTTATACAAACAACTGATGCAGTGAAATGTAAGCTGTGTCTAATCATTTCATTTTTAAAGTGTTTCTTTGAGGACAGTCGTGTTGCACAATTTACGTATATAGAATTGTATTTAAAATCAGCAAAATGTCGATTTTTAATACCCTTTCCCGCTCACCAGTTCATTGACAAATCCGGCTCGAAAGACCAATGTTTCTGGCTACGCCTATAGGCGGGAGCGTATTCTCGACTTTAAAGGTAAAAAAGCCTCGAAAACTTTTGGGTCGATTCGTCTTTATTTTTAAAAAGGTAGGGGATAGTATAAATAAACAGTAAAAAGTTCACTAATGTATCAAAATGCACCTGCGTTCAGTATAAAAAACCCCTCTCAGTGAAAGTGTGGGGAGGAAAGTAATTTAGGGTGTAGTAGGTATGTAAGCAACCCTCGCCTTTACCCGTAATTACTGAGGGTGGCTCGTGGATACTGTTTGAATGAACCTAGGAACGTTCTTAGATAAGAAACTAGCGTTGACATGCAAAATTTTAATGTTAGATGCTTGGAGTTCATGGGCAGAGTACGCGCTTTGAATTCCTTGCAGTGTTTGCGGCAGTTTGGAAAGTGTTTTGCATTTTGTTATGGGGTTATGGTAATAGGTTTGTGGAGTTTAAAGGGTGTTTACGGTGATTTATTTTGTGTTTTTTAGATTTTTAAGTAATATTTCATAAATACACTTTTAAATAATTTTAAAGAAGGTTCTGAATTTGGTTATATTTTTTTATGTTAACTCAGTGTTAACCTAGGAGGTAATTTTGAAATTTGGTATATTTCTATTTCGTAAGGTCCCATTTAAATTCACAGAGTCATCCTTAAGGGTATAAAATGAAAGAATATAGAATACAGTTTATTAGAATATAACGTTTTTTTATTAACTATTAAGTAATAGTAAACTGATTTGTTCCGTTTCGTGGTCTTAACTACAATACCAATTACAATTACGAAATTTTGTATATATATAGTGTCAAAGGTACGAAATAGGATATGGACGCCTTTCAATAAGAAAAATACTATTTTCGAGCGCAGTCGTTGCCACAAGCTAATATGTAAGAAAGAAATCGTTGTAAGAGTAATACGAGACGAGACTAATACTTATTTGGTGGTGGAAATACGTTAATTTCTCACTGCCAAACAGCATTCATTCATCTTGGGTGTCCGACACCTCATCATTTGTTTGTTCGAAAATAAGGATACCCCCTTCACATTAGGTAAAAGCAACTTGTAAGGGTCTTCAATATATAAATTAACTGGTAACTCCGATTAAGTTCTAAATCTCTTTGTCTATGTTCTTTTGGCATTTCCTTGCGTGATAGAACCCGGAAAGAGTATATCCGCAAGAAAACTAAGGTTCCTGACTTAGCTCTTCGAATAAGCAAGTTGAAGTGGCAATGGGCAGGCCACATCGCTCGTAGAACCGACAACCGTTGGGGAAGAAAGGTTCTTGAGTGGCGACCGCGTACCGGAAGACGAAGCGTGGGTAGGCTCCCCACTAGATGGACCGACGACGAGTCGCGGGAAGCCGATGGATGCAGTTGGCGTCCAGCCGTACGGCGTGGCGTTCTAAGGGGGAGGCCTATGTTCAGTAGTGGACGTCTTCCGGCTGATGATGATGATGATGATGATGTTCTTTTGTCTATGTCTGTTAAAAATTGCAGATTCACAAATCGTCTTTAGTATGGCTTATAACATATTTTTTCAAAATGAATTACTTCACAAAGAGATCAATTTTTAAAAATAAAAAATCACATACGAAATACCCATTTAAATATTTTTATCTACGTTGATAAAAAGTCTGAATCGTGTTTTTGATTAATTACAATAATATGAAATGACAAAAATAATATTATATTGTATTTCTTTTGAACGTTACTTTTATTGCTCATAAGATTTGTGTGGGACTATATCATTCGGACACTGCTTTGTAACATGCAATTGTAGAATGCGGAAGACAGGAGTAATGAATTGCTTGCATGTGCTTTAAGCTAAATAATAGACAACGCCCCTCTAGAGAGCGATTAATGTTTATGGATGAGTTTATGAATGAAATTACTTTTTTAAATAATATCAAAAAGAATATATTCCAGTTTTGGGTTGTATTTTGTCTTTTATTTTTTTTTCTACATGGAAGTTCATATTTAGTATTTTTCTGGTGGTTTTGAGTGTTTCCACGGCCTACCCAAATGTCCTACTGGCAGGACTGGTTAGGTAAAACGATGGTTGGGGCTCGTATGGCGTCTACATGGACTGTATATGTCAAAACTATGCTCTTTTCTTCAAAAGGCTAACCCAGACCTTATACTGTGGATCCGGATGTAGTAACGGGTGTGGAAGTCCTAAAATCAGTTATTCTCAGATCCCTCCTATTTTAGCGGCAGAGTGGCACTCGGTCCGATTTCGATACACTCCCCGCTCGTTCTTTAATAATTTCATTCATTATCAAGAGACTTTAACAGTCTACTACTGGACATAGGTCTCTCCTTATTAAGGAGCTTTTGGTCAACTATTCCACGGTGTCCAAACGGGTTCATGAAGGATTTGTTTCAAGTTTTCCTTCACTTTGTGTGAAGAATAGGAGTGGTGAAACTCTATATTCTTAATCTGCTACCACACGGCAAAAGAACTAAAACCACAATTAGCAAAATGTGGGTTGTTACAAACCCTTCACGGTTATAGGTATAGGTGTATATACAAATCTCTCTATAATGTCAATTTGTTTTCTTATTTCTCTTAGATAACTAAACGTAAAATAATGAAATGAAGTCATACAGGGTTTCCTTAGTTTGCCACTTTTCGTTTGATGCTCAAGTACTTCAACAACTAAAATTAAGAAAGGAAAACAGACTAAATACATTCCCTTTGTCATTATGATTTGTTTCATTTGTTTGAGAGGCCGGAAGTAATTACTTTTTATCCAAATTCATTAAAATGTTGGTAATGTATGTATATCGAGTGTATGTTTATGTTTTTGAATGGCAGATCCTACCGTTAGCAATATGTAATGGATGCTTATGAGATTATTTTTAGAAGTTTTTTTTTTTAAATCCCCTCATACAGTTGTTACAACTGCAATAACAAAACGCATTCGTACGTTTTCTAAGCTTGCCATGCTTAAAATCTGCTTAGGTCAAATCTACATAACATTGTATTAGAAGTCCGAAAATATTTTTGATTTAATTGTAAAATATAAATTATAATGTGAAAAACGATCAAATATTGAAATCAATATTTATAAATGAGCTTATTAGTGTATTTAACAGCAGGACAACATTTGACGTATATATCAAAGTAATCGTAAATGAATGATTTTGAATTAAAAAAAAATAGTACTACGCTATCTTGTTTCTACTATATTATACTATATATTACATTGTAAACTACAAACTGAAATATTTTTTAATGCAAAATTCAAAAATTTGGACAATTTAAATGTTACTGTCGATGATTTTATCAACAAATAAATGCAAAAATAATCTCTTCATGAGATACGTAATGCGATACAAAAGTTCATTATATGCTTGCCTATATATAGTATGAGCCAAGAACTAGTTAACCTTTGAATCTAACATCCCACGCAAACATGTTACGGTAGTTCTTGGGACCGTAGCTACTGGAATTTGCTTGCTACAATCGTAACACATGTACGTAAGATGAAGCCACTTGTCACACATCAAATGAGCCCCTGCCGGTGGTCAAACACATGAAATTCCGGAAAAACTGTCTTCCAAACGAGGCGACATTCCATGGCCACTAAAAAGTCCAGATCTATCCCCCGTAGTTATCTTTTTATGGGTTATTTGAAGAATAGTGTCTACATCAATAAACCAAATACAATACGTCAACTAAGAGCAAAAATCAGCGAAGAGATATCGGCGATCACGCAATCTCTTGGCCGATGAGTATTCGAAAATTTCGGGGTTTGCTTAGAAGAGTGCAAACATCGAAATGGTGGTCATGTAGACGACGTAATTAAAAAAAAATTCTAACTAATTCGTTTTCTTGTTAATTAATATTTTTTATAATATATCAAATCGTTTTTATAATATGAGTTCTTTAAATGTTAACTAATTCCTGGCCCACCTATATAAATGGCTGGATGGATTTTGATTTGGGACGTGTCGTCAGAATCGTCATTATTGTAAGAGTCCAGTGTCACTCTTATACATTTGCATGCAGTCCGTATTATTGTTTTCTTTCAACAATTATCTTGTATAGCTTGTTTTTTAGGTAAAATATAAAAGATTAATATTGACGCACTCCCATTTTGACAATCGCGGCTTTTTAGAATTTAAGTTCGGAACTTGAGCGAACCTGAATTGTGAAATGAATTAAGAGTTATGAATAGGGTTTGGAAGTATTCAAAAAGGTTTGATAATTATTTTGTAAATATAATTATATTCAATCAATATTTTCAATTTGGAAGGTAACGGTTTTCGTAACAGTATTGAAGTGTAAGTAGTGAAGTGTTTTTGAATTAATTGTTTGTTTATATACACTTGCTAGTATCTCAAACTATGTCTTTGAGCCTTTTTTGTAGTGGATAGAGTTTTTGCAGAAAAAAAATGACATAGCATTAGAACTCTCAAGAACGGAGCAGCGGTGTAGACGTAGAAACAGTTTTTCGTATAGAAATTTCTTGATATAGAATTTCCCTTTGAGTTTATTTTCTATTTTGAATAAATATAGTACTTTAAATGAAATTAAATGCAATTAACAATTTAAACAATCATAAACGCTTATAAACATACAGCATAAAAAGTAACGTAAAGAAATAAAACTAATATTAATATTTATTAGAAATGCTTGCCTTTGTATCAACATCGTGGAACGGTACTGCAAACCACGGCTTCCCCGTCAGACTCTTCCGGAAGCCAGCCTCTCTTTCCACAGGACCTTCAGGGGTACCAACATGAGCCCACAGTACCACTTGCACAACCTTCAAACGAGGATGCACACGCTTATAAACCTCTTCCAAACGAACTCCAAAATCATCACTGGTGTCGCTTATATTCGCGAAAGAGAAATATATCCCACACACAGCGCCCTCCCTTTCTTCTACACAATCAGATAAACCTTCAAGGGTTGAAATATTCTCAAATTGTCCATTTTGAGTGCCAGTCTCACATTTCACCAACACCTTACCAAACAGTTTTTCGCGCCAATCCATTTTATTTGAATTTAGAATTTCGAATGCATATCCATAAATTAGGGCACGGGTGTAGTAAAACCTGTTTATTTATATTATAGTCTCAAATCAAATATTTACACGTCTTTAGTGCAACGCTGCATATAAATTTATGACAACTATGAACCAAAATTATTTGCGCAACTTCACCGACAATGGAATGTGAATCAAACTTTTTTAAATCATAAACTTGACGCGCTATGACGTGATACAAATGAGTTAGCAATAAGTTTTTAAGCACGTTATTTATGGCAGACAGGATGTACAGCGGCAAATATAAGTTTTGTTTTTAAATTGGACACGCGTTCGCGTCGGCGGGTCGCAAGGTGCAACGGCCGCTCGCCCTCGTAAACAAAGGCAGACTGGAGGACGGAGGGAACGAGGGAGCCCTCACTGCCACAGACATAGAGCAAACATTGTAGAATAAACAGACACGTGAGATCGGAAAAATCTTTGCCTATATTTGCCTTATTTGAATGTAAATACACCTCGGCGCTGGATTTGTTTGAATAACAATCAAAGTGACGAAATTTTTTTAAATCTTAATTCTTCTTTAGCTTTTTATACTTGTAACCAGGTCTGGACGTTTAGGTTTCTTTGTTCTATTTTTAATCTATAAACATTAAATAAAATTAGACTGCATTCTGCATATACTTTTTTTATTAATACATTTTTTTTTATTCTTGACCTACCAAAGTGACTTTACTCTGCCAAGAGTGCCAAGCCAAAAGTGGTGGTCGCCATACTCTTTGCAAATGCATATAATTCGGTATGGCGACCCACACTATGGCTGGCTAGTGAGATGCTTTTTCACGCTCTGCTTAGAAGACCCAGGGTCATAGTGGGAGGGAAACTCGTGCGGCGGTAGAGTTCTCGTTCTTAACCAATTTACACAGAAAGAAAGAACCGAACCGTTTACTTTGGTAACGTACTATATATCTGTCACTCTAAAATGACGATTTCCGAGGCCCGCACGTGTTGTCCTACAGAGGAAGAGAAAAGGTGGGACAAGCTGGACGAGTTCGTCAGAGTACTCACCATGATAAAGACGGTAGAGTACTGCCATAGAGGCGATATCTCTTTGGAACTGCAGGGACTCAAGGGATTCAGTAGTTTTAGGACTGTTGATCTCGCGGACTGCTCACCATTGCAACCGATCTAGAGCGCTTGGCAAATACTGTGCGAATCCATCGTGAAGATGACAGCAATATTCCACGTAGGGCCGAACCTGGGTCTTATAAAGAAAACATAGATGTTCAGGTGAGAAGAATCGTCTCACCCTGTTCAGTTTTCGCAAAGCTGCCTTATTTATCGAGTAAACACAAACATTCACCTACATTAATTGTTTAAGACCAAGTACACGTGGTTCTCTTAATGCATTCACTAATAGACAACAATGACATTAAATAAAAGGAAAATTTTTACGCGCGCATTTTACTTTTAAAGTTATACTTCTTTTGGCGCGTTAGTGAAAAATGATGAGAGTAAATTTTTATCGTCATATAAAACCGACAACACGAAATTAGCTAGTCAACATTTTGTTTTTTGAAATTATGCTTCTTTTGTCGCGAAATTTATGTAACTAGATAATACGTTATAATAAAACTGTCAATGTATTTTTTTTTCTATTATTAGTGTCGTTTTCTCAACAAACATAGGATAATGCGAAGGATAAATTTTTTAGAAAGATTATCACCTTGGTCCGCCTAAGAAGTATAATATAACGCGTACATAAGTACACACACACGCGTTTTTTATATATGAAACAATTATAATTCTCAATGTTTTCCTTCTTAAGAAGTTTTTTGTGAAATATTATGTAATAAATCATTGAACAAGATTCAAGTTTTTGCATTGTATGTTTTAACTGTCAAAACATTACTGAACACTGAACTTAGTCATCATAGCTTGTTTAATACCCTATCACCAACATCATGAGGAATAATTTTAGTTCAACCAAAGAAAGGATTTCCAATTCTCTCAAAAGAAGTAATGGTTTGTGAGGTCACCTCGCCGCTTTTGAGCTCAGTGTTATGGGTTCGATCCCGCACGGAACAACATGTTGAATGTCTGTTTGTGGAGGCCGTAGACACAGTACATCTGCCTAATGCAAGAGTTGCCATCCTAAAACAAAAAAAAAATAGAAGATTTTTTTTATGTACGTTGCAACATTCACGCTACTGGTAAATCAAATTGAGTAATTCTATGCTAGTAGATTATCCCTCTCTTACCTTCATTTTTAGGCAGAACTGAAACAATATGATCGTTAAGATATTATAAGTACTGAATTGAATTTAATTGCTGATATTAAATTACTTTGTTTCTACATACTTACAAAAATATCTATCCTTTTGTATTTAACCTTTAGTATGCGTGTAATATCGTACGAGTATAGTAACAATTCTTAATTGAATTAACATAATATTATAATTACCCCCAAAATTTGAAAGTGATGATCAGTTTGCTAAGGAGAGGCCTACTCGTATGTCCAGCAGTGGACTGTTAAAGGCTATTGATGATGATGATGATGATGATTTGATGTCAGTACAAAAAAAACTATACAAACAAATAAAATTGTAGCTTTGACTAAATGCATATGAAAGTATAGTGCAGTAATTAAATTAATAAATCAATTTTTATTTTTTTTTGTTAATCTGTCTATCCGTCTGTTTAGACTGGCTAATCTTTGTAATGGTTGGACTGATTTGGATGGGACTATCACTGGTAGATAACCGATATTATGAGAAGTTACTTAGGCAATTTTAATTTTAGAAAAAAATGCAATAGTCGTGGGTTATACTGCGGGGCGCTGATACTATGGTGTGGGCACTCTAAGACCGACAATGCGCTTATATCTCTTGAGTATCTGATGTGTTTGGGCTGCAGTAATAACTTACAACAAGGTAACCGGCTTCTTCCTCTCTTATATCGTCTGTCACCTGAAACTGTCATCGGTCATCTGATGGTAAGTTACTATTGCCACCCATGAACCCCAATAACTCAGAGGTCACGAACGCGTTGCCAGCCTTTAAAGGAGTACACTCTTATCTTAAGTAGTTGGAAGGACGTATCAGAATCACACAAAAAGAACTTTGAAGTAGAACCATGCTGATTCCTGGCAAACCTAAATTTTCACTCCTGACTTCTCTTTAACGGAATTACTTAGAGTGGGTAAAAGCTTCAAAGCTCAAGTAGAGCAATGATTCAGTAAGTATCCTAAGTACGTATATAAGTAGAAAAAAAAGAAACTTGGAAAACAAAAGAAATGGGACTAAAGGAAATCAGAAAAAAGGAAGGCAGATGGAGTGAGTTTCCAAGCTTCATCACAAATTAAAAAAAATACGAAAGTCGTTGAAAGTAACGGCGGGAAGGCATCAAAATGGATTTAATTTTTTGACATTTAATGCTGCTTTAAAAAAGTTAAAAAAATATACATGTATATTGTATTTTACTTAAGCACTTTATACCTTATCATAAAAATATCACAAAAATAGAATTAAAAACTAAAAATTCAAGTTAACTTATTCATTAATAATGAAGATGAAGTATGCAAAGGAGTCATGGAGCGCACGTCCTAATTTGTTTTACGTACAATCAGTTATTGATAATTATATTCCAAACACAAGTTACCGTGTTTAGTAACCGTACACCACAACTCTTTTCACTGCTTTCTCACTGTTTTATTTTATTTTCTCCTCATTTACCTCAAAATTCGCTACTACCGTGCAAAACTGGCAATAATGTACTTAGTTTCGGTAATTTATTGTTATGAACACATTGTTTGTACACGAGCGACTGAACAAAAATAAATATGGGAGTTTCTATCTGTAGTAAGTAGCTTACAGCAGGCTCGCATGTGCAATTTGTTTATTTTATCTATCGAAATGAAACTTCACCATAAAGTGCTGCAGCGTGGCTAGCTAAAGCTATAAATGCGAATTCTTGCCCGGTTTTTCGAAACTATGGTTCACACATATTTAAAATAACTAATATGTAATGTATTTGTTATACTAAATACTAACTAAATATTAGTTTAGCTGAACCATCACGTTACGTTTGTTAGGGGTAGAGTTTGAACTCAGTACTGCGTCTGGACATTTGATATGAATATAGAGATGTATTTTTAAGGATTTCTTTTTTCCTCTTTAATTAAATCTATTGATTAACAGTTTGATGTGAAACAAACATTAATTATCTTTTTTTTTACAACAAACATTTATTGCAAAACTTCAACATTAACTCCTGCTTCTTAAACAATTCAAGATAGTGTGTTAGTTCAGTTTCACATAAAAAAAAATTACGTCTGAATAAAGTAAAAAAAATACACGAAAAGAATTAGTCTCCTCAAACAATACAGCGCTTGACGTTATGCAGCGCTGAAAGCCACTTTAGAATGATTTATATGACCGTTTTATGGGAAATCAATAGCGGAGCAGTGTTGTCTGGGGTTTGTCGAGCTGTCAAATCAGCCATATTTAATCTGCAGCCGTTCCCGCGCTTTTCCTGATTTTTATAGCTCTATCGGAAAACAACAGGGAACAAAATTATGGGCTATTTATTGGCGTTTATTTTTGCCACACACATATTTTTAGTCTCGACTAAACATATCTTGAAATATCAAACTGTTAACAAGGATACGTAATGAAATATTTTGCACAATAAATATATATGTAAATGAATGTAAAAATAAATCTAAAAATATACTATGATTAATAAGGGGCTAGTATCAATGGAAAATTTGGCAAAATAGAGAAAATTTATATTTTTGATAGATGTAGACGAAGTTACGCCGTTGCATTTATGGTTCTACAGATTAGAATCAAATTTTGTATTTATTTACGGTTTACTTTTTTGTTTATTTATGAAACTATAAAGGTTTTAGAAAAATAAAGTAAGAAGCTTATTTATACTTTGCAGACATTAGGTACTACTATATTATTCTTACTAATATTATACATGAGCAAGTGTGTTTGTTTGCTTGTATGTTTGTCTTTATTTCAAGTCGTAACAGAGCGATTTTACGGTATAATTTTTAGGCCTGAAGATAGTTAGGAGCTGTTGCAAGAACACCTGAAAGCAAATGGTAGGAGAGGTAGGTACGGTTTTAATTTAAATTAAGGCAACACTGTTGTTATGGTAAAAAAAATCTAGCTATGGAGGGGTGGGAGGTGAGTAAAGGGGTAAGAAAATAAATAATAAATATGATCACGACGCTTGTATTTTAATTATTTAAAAAAAGACGAATCCATTAGGAATAACTTAAGTTCAAGTTAGAGTTTAAAGGATATCATGTCAAATAAAATAATAAATTTATCGGACGATGACAGCAGTGATGCCGGCGACTTGCCAGGTACGAACAGATTTAAAATTATTGTTATAACGCTATAAACAAATTAAATATGTTTGATAGTTGAAATTCATTTGAGTTTATTGTGTGTGTATTTATTTATCTATGTTTATTAAATACGTTAACAGCTTTTAACGGTCTATTGCTAGATATAAGCTTAAGTTAGGATTTATTCAAGTTTTAGTCTTTTTGTTTGCTTTGATGTTGTCCTCTGTAGTTTATTCTTTCAGTCACCTCTTGCGAAAGCCATGGAATTAATAGGAGTGGTGACACTATTCTTAAATCCTTCAACACACAGATAAATATGCTGATGTTATAAATATATTAAGTTAGTTTGTGTATTCTTCAAAAACTCAAAAAATTCTGCAACGATTGCGCTCAATTTTGTCACACTATACAATGAAACGCAACCGTACAGCTATTATAAATATCTACTAGAAAAACATTTGAAATTGTCCCAAGTAGCATAGTCCTGTGAAATAAAAGTAGGTACTTGTAAGTTTTATCTTGCACATAAAAACTTGATCCAGATGAATTTATTGAGAAAAATACTGTCTAAATTACTTAAGAAAATTACATTTTTATACCTGTAAAAAAATGTCCTGTGGTACATGAATATTTGTAAATTAGGAAAAAATCTCATCATTTCACATAAAAAAGGTTAAACGAGCAAGATTCAAGCAATGTTCTTTGGTTCGAGAGTTTTAATCAGTGACCACTGGCCCAACAGGCGTGTGAAGTATTTATATTACGCAAATATGATTAAGTACATCAAATCTTTATTCTGTTAACAACAGTTCTCTAATTCAATATTTAAAAATAAAATTCGCATACCTCTGTATATACTAATATAGCAAACACATCAAAGAGGTTCTGCTTAGTACTAACCTCTATGGATTTAAGAGACAAATTATGAACGTGGCTATTAAAGAAGGCAAGACTAGCAACCTAACTATACTGTGTCAATTAAATTACTGCCTGTTTGACTTTGTGATTTTTTCTTTTGTGTATTTTTTTAATATTTTTCTCTTACATAAACTACCAATTCTTTACAAGAAATTGTATCATTAATATCTGATACCTGACAAATGTTGTGTTTGCCAATTGGTGTTGTACAACTATGTCTTATTAATCATCCTATTTATCACCATAGTGAGGGTCACCATACTCCATTGTCTGCGTTTGCAATGAGTATGGCAACTGTCACTCTTGGATTCTATTAACGTTTTCCATTAGGCAGAGTAGAGTCACTTTGGTAATCACCAAATAAAAAAATATACATTTAACCCATTATTTCCCAACTGTCGAAAAATTTAGAATTTTCAATTCAAATCGCAATATATACTTCTGAATACAGTAAGAGAAATTAATTTGGAGCAAAAAATAAAAAAATATTTATTCTAGGGTCTGAATCAGCCTGTCTTATATGTATGACATTGGGATCATAAGTTATGAAAAAAATATATCATTACGACTTTAATGGCTATTTCACGTTTAGTAAAGGTTTCCCAACAATTTTAGGTAATTTGAAATATATAATTACTTTTATTTATATAGCTATAATTAGCTACATATAACAAACAACAATGCACTCTTAACGGCTACGAAATATATTAACTTTGAAACTATATATCTAAATAATGTCACTGTACTTTTTTATAAAAATATTTTTTTTTTCAGAAAAATAGTTAAAAGTTTGATATTTACAGAAAAGGCTTAAAAATTGAAGCTAGTTTTAGAAAAAAATTGATAATCTTGTGTTCTAAAATATGACAGTGGGAAGTAATGGGCTAAGTAATGTGTAACAGTTGTAGGGAAACCTATAGCTAAATAAACACTTGATATTTTCAGATATTACAAAGAATATTAGTAAGAAGAATACAAATGCGGCAACTACAAGTGAAGTTCGGAAACAGAAAGTGGCAGAAAAGGTGGCCAAGAAGAAAAATGAAATGAATAAAATTTACAAGCCTGGAGAGTGTATGAAGGTATGGGATTGATTTGAAGCATGAATAAAGCTATATACTGTTTGAAATTTAAATATGAGTAAGCTATATAGTTATAGACTATTTCATTGGTGTAGTGGTTAACATATAAAACTGCTGATTTTTTTTATTTTTTTTATATTTGTATATTAATAGCCTGCCAAAGTGACTCTACTCTGCCTGATGGAAAGCATGAATAGAAGCCAAGAGTTGTGGTCACTATACTCATTGCAAATGGAGACAATGCAGTATGGTGACCCACACTATGGCGCCATAGTGATATGGTTTTTCACCTCCTGCTTGGGGAGGTAAAAGGCATGACAGTCAGCGTGACAGTGTAAGGCTTACACACTTACCACGATAACTGTCATCCCTGCATTAATGGGATCTCCGGTCTCACACTCACCAACGAATCGACAACACAGATGCTGGCACTTAAAGTTGGTCTTCTGTAGGAGGGTAGTACTGCCCCGGTCGAGCGGACCCGCTTGTGCTGAAATCAGCGTGGATCTACTACCTACCAATTAGGTTCTCAGATCAAAAGATCTTAGGTTCCCAGTTGGGCCAAAAATGTTACTAAGTTTTCTGACTAAAGAAATGCTTAATAACAGTCTCGGCAAGTACGAAGAGCTGTCAGTCCAGCGCCTAATCTCTCCCCAGTCATGACAGATAGCTGTCTGATCAGATTGTGAGAGTGAGGGAACAGAGAGTGCACCTGTGTTTGCGCACACACTTGCGCACTGTAATATTTTCTGTGTAGTTTGCTGGTTTTCTTTGAGACTGGTCACTGTAGCCGAAATCGGCTTGCTGTACTTCATTATCAAAGTTATATAATCATAAACAATGGAGTAGATGTGAAAAAGATATGTGTTAGGAGATATGGACCTGTTCCATCAGAGTGAGGCTTTGGTTACTTGTCATCGAATGTTAGGTTACTGGAAGGGTTAATAATCGTGACTCGACAAGCACCCTTACGCCGCTCGTGCACCTCTTCGGGCGGAGACCGTATGTCACTACCGACTCGAAAGTCAACTCCGCCGATGAACTGTGACGAGCATTTTCACCTCTAAAGAACTTAGAGCCCCAAGCCAATCTCACCTGCAAGTAGGTTGACCAAAACGCTGCTTGTTGCATATGAACAATTGGGTAGATGACTGTATCGTAAATAAATACCAATGTCCACTTCATTGAAACTAATATCGCGAAACATCTCGGCAAATACAATTAACATAGCTTTTTACTATTATTACGAATTTCAATCAAATATATAGTGAAATATGTTGTTCAATTGAGTGGTCTAAAACGGTGACGTCACAATTGGGTATTCAGTACATTTTTCATACAAAATAGTCTAGATGACACCTTAGTCAAATTAGTTACTTTTTATCATCTGTCAAAACGATAATTTTGTATGAAAAATGTACTACATAAATACAAAATTGTGACGTCACTGTTTTAGACTACTCAATTGAACAATATATTTCACTCTTTATTTGATTGCAATTCGTAATAATAATAAAAAGCTAAGTTAATTGTATTTGCCGAGATGTTTCGCGATAATAGTTTTAATGAAGGGGATATTGGTATTTATTTACGATACAGTTATCTACAAAATTGTCGTTTTGACAGATGATAAAAAGTAAGTAATTTGACTAAGGTGTCACCTAACCTATTGCAACATTGGTAGTACATGAGCGTGGAGGGGCACCCGTCGCTGTGGGCGCGCTGGTGGTGCGCGGACGTGGCGCGCGAGCTGGGCGCGGCGGGCGCGCGCCTGCTGGCCGCGCCGCAGCTCGTGCACGACGCGCTCGTCATGTGGACGCGCGCCGTGCCCCGGACCATCGACAGCGAGGGCGGACAGGTTTGATAGTCCATTGCTGGACATATAACTCTTTGCAATTTTTTTTCAAATTTTGCTGGCTAGGAGGGTGATAGAAAGGAAGTTTGCGTCTGCAGTAAATCCTGTGTCACGGGGGACTATAAACATACAAGAAACAGACACAAAGAACACCCACACTCAGAACAACAATTTGTGGATCACACAAAGTGTTGCCCATGTAGGATTTGAACCCACAACACTTAGCGAAGTGGAGAGCGGTGTGGAGACCGCTTAAACCACTAGGCCAATCGTGCAGTACAGTGCATAACATGCTGGTCTGACAATTTGTTGCTGTTGTTTGACGAGTTGTGATATGGTTTGTGTTAAATTTTCCTTCTATTCACACTGATCTTATTCTACTTAAATTGCTCCATCAGTAAGCTCTTACTTAATATACCTACGATAGGGTTACCTATTCTTAATACTTTACTACACAGAGATATAGTTCACCGATATTAGACTAGATATAAATATTAACGCCATCTAGTGAAATTCAAGTGAACCACTAAGTAACTACTGTACCTGCTTCGCACAATAAGATTCCCCGGCTCAGTAAACAGTTATCGTATCCAGGTAAAGCTGTCGGCAGCGACAGAGGCGTGCGGGTACGCGCTGTACGTGGCGAGCGCTGAGGAGCTAGCGGAGCATGTGAGCTGCCGCTCGTTGACCACCCACGTGGGGCAGATTCGTCAGCTCGTGGACTGCAAGCTCACTCTCGTGTTGTTCGGTGTCCAGGACTTCTTCAAGTAACGTTCAGAAATCATCATCAATAGCCTTCTCCTTGGAAAATTTTAAATTATGATTTTGGTATAGGGTTCGTTCCAGGTTTTCTTTATTGAGAGTACTGATTCTTTTACGATATTCTTAATCCAGCACCACAAGACATATATTCAAGTCACTGTTCCTCAATTATCACTATGTCATTGTACGCAGGGTGTTAAAAAGTGTTTCAGGGATTTCCTTTCTAGGGTACACCTGATTCCCCGGCTACTGGTACCTAAGACGGCGTGCGATTTTTGGTCGGTTCGAGTCCGACATAACCACCAGTAGGTGGTATCCGGGGGGATTTCCGCACAGAAAAAAAAATAGTGTTAAAAAGTATCTATATCTTCAGGTCTCCTCGTCGAAAAACATCAAACAGTAATCGATCGCCGATGACAGAGATTGACTTGGAATTTGCTATTGCCGGTATGTTCCAAACCTTTTTTTTTAATTTTTCTTGAAAATTGTTGTCCACCTTACCACAGATATATTTTAAGAAAATGGAATTTCCATGAAAATAATAAAACCAATAAAATTGCACAGTCTCAGAGAAAGCCATTCCAAAGTGACAGCATCCGTGCTGTCGTTTCGTTGGTGATCGCGAGACCGCCGGCCCATTGATGCAAGGGTGACAGTTATCGTGGTAAGTGCGTGCGCCTTACACTGCCACGATGACTGTCATGCCTTTTATCTCCCTAAATGGGGCGTGAAAAGCATCTCACTAGGCCGCCATAGCGTGGGTCACTAGACTGCGTTGTTAGCATTTACAATTAGTATGCTGACCACAAGTCTTAGATTCTATTCACGCTTTCCATCAGGCAAATCTATTTCTTTGGCAAGCACTTAAAAAAAAAAGAATTTTCTCTGGTGCCTTCTAGGGATATCAAGAAGACTATATTATCCGTCCGCTCTGATGCTGTGACGTATAATGGCATAGACCAATGATTACCACCGTCCTGGACCTTACACTCTCACTAGTTACTTATATAATTAACTTCACATTCGACTCAGAAACCTTCCTAACAAAATAACCCATCACTACCTGAACACTTTTGATTTATCTCCAATCTTATCTGTCTATCCAAAGTGATGGTATTCAGACATAACTGCTGAGTCTTCTGCAGTCGCATTTCAAGCCCCTCACAGCACTGTTACCACCTTTGGAAGTCACCGTTTCAGAATGGTAGACATACGCTCCCGAACTCTTCCTTCCTGTGCAAATCAGTTAAAGCCTGGTATTCATTACCAGTGCACGTGTTTCCCTCCCACTACCATCCCGGGTCCTTTAAGCGGGGCGTGAAAAAGCATCTCACAAGACCGCCATAGTGTGAGTCACCATACTGCATTGTCTGCATTTGCAATGAGTATGGTGACTACAACTCTTGAATTCTATTCATGCTTTCCATCAGGCAGAGTAGACTCACTTTGGCAGGCTCATCATATAGAAAAAAAAAATACAGGAAAGGGTGGAGGGCGTAAGACGAGCCATCGACAACATCATCAAAGATTATATTTATATAAGTTTATAAATAAATAAATACATTTTTCGGGTTTATAAAATGTAAATAATAGTATAATATGTCGGACACAACACCATCTAGTCCCAAATAAACAGAACTTGTACTATTAGTATTAGACAACTAATACAAATACATATAATATATACTTATTTTTTCGTAAATACATATGAAACCTCACTCCGAAACAAATATTTGCAGATCATATACAAACATTTTGTCTGACCTGGATCGAACTTGAGACCTCAAACTTAGCAGTCACATACACTACCACCGCGCCATTGTGGCAGTTACTTTAAAAACCAATTTAAATTTGTATTTATATAAAGAAATTTAAGTAAACGAAACATATGTTTTCCAGATCTTCTGGTGACTTTGCAATGTGATACAGCAATAGTCAACACACCAAATGAACTAGCATTATTCATTGTACAGGTAAATATTGTATACCTCTTTAGAAGTCAGAAGGGTGTACCTCCAGTACATTATGTGGATGAAAAGCTAATTTAGAATACCCAAAACCTCCCCTATCCTTATATTTATGGGGGGAAATTCAATGCACCTTGTGACTTGAGTCGTGGTTTTACATGGTCAGCGATAATCGAATCGAAAAAAATTCAGACGAAAAGTTGTCACAACACTTTTTGCTATAATGTAGTAGTCCGTGCGGCGTGCACATGTTTCTCCCTCTCTCTCTCTCTCTCTCTCTCTCTCTCGCGACGATTATTTTTGATTTTTTTATGACTTACAAGACAAAAAAAAAAATTACAATTCCTTCACTAATTAATCGAAAGGAACTTCGTTCCATCCGGGTGTCCCTTGACACTTCTCATTGTTAAATAGTTATTACACGTGGTTCTGCCCGCGCGTTGAAAGAAATGTATATAATTTAAAGCCTATAGCACTCAAGGGTAAAATACCTTTCTAACAGTGAAAGAATTTTCAAAATCGGATTAGCAGTACCAGAGATTTTTCCCTCACACCCTGTCCTCCCTACAAATTTCCCTCTTTATAAAATAGCTGAAGACTAGAATTGTATTTTATGTGAACAGCTTACGAAGGCAATAGCGGAGGCTCCGTACAAGCTGGCCAACCGCGCGTGTGACGACCAGGCGCAGTTCTACATGAGGGGCCACAGCAAGAACTGTGTCGCGATGGATAAAGATGGTATTTTGTTTGTTTATCTCTCACCTTATTTTAAGGGCGAATAGCATTGGATATAACCTGCTAAAGACAGATATTGCAACATAACTCTTGGATTCTATTCATACTTTACATCAGGCAGAGTAGGGTCACTATGGCAGGCTCTTAAAGTAAAAAAAAAAGTGACCACCCACCTTGGTTTTGTCATAGTCAACGCAATACTTCAGTAAAATTGGTATATTTCTACCACCCCTATCTGTCAGGTATAGAAATCTGTTTTTTTTTGCATGGTAGGAAAACAGTATTGTGCTTGAAATGCCAAACAGTCTTTTGTAGGTTTTCTGGTCAAAATCAATGGATACACTCAAATAATAAATGCCCTCTGACGAATTAAGATTTCAAATTTTTGTACGAAACGATTGCTTCTTGCAATCAGATTGATCAAGAACAGGGTTTGATTGGTGCATCATATTATATTGTTAAGCGAGTAGATTGAGTTAAAATTGCTTTCTGGAATTATATTGAATTTTCGATACCTTATACACAAATACCCAGTTACTACGCTACTATACCCAGTTACTACCCCACTATACCCAGTTACTACCCTACTATACCCAGTTACAACCCTACTATACCCAGTTACTAATACCCAGTGGAGTATAAAAGTATTGAATCCACTTTTGCAGGGTTTGCTGTTGGTAAGCTTTGGCAACAGATGATAGCAGTCCTGCCACACTCTAGCTTAGAGACTTCAAGAGCTCTGTGCGCTAAGTATAAAACGCCACTTGAATTATTTGAGGTGGGTATGATTAATAAGAGAAGGAAAACCCTTTGTCATCTGGTCAGTGTAATATAGTAGACCAAAACCTCCTTTCTGAACGGTCTACGTCTAGCATGCTAGCGTGAAAAAGCATCTCGCTAGGTCGTTATAGTGTGGGTCACCACACTGCATTGTCTGCATACGCACTGAGTATAGTAACCATGACTCTTGGATTCTATTCAAGCTTTCCATCAGACAGAGTTGAGTCACTTTGGCAGGCTCTAAAAATAGAAATATGTATATTTCTAATGTGTAACGGATTTCCTCTCGTTTTTCTATTATTTGGTAGAAAGGGATAGAGGTGTACACACTAAGCGACCTACGAACTTCGGTTTCCTAGGACTCTGTAGAATATGAGCCCCGACAAATGTTACACATCACACCATAAACAACTACCCAAAAGACCACTTGCTTTTTATGGTATGTTTAATCAAATATGTATTCATTTCCATCTAGGCCCTACAATCGCCAGATAGCGTGACGGAAATAGCAGATATCGGGGTGTCCCGTGCAGCGGTCCCTGGGTCAAAAGCGAGACGCATCGGACCTGAATTTGCTAGAAAACTAAAGATATTATTTACAGCTGAAGATGGAAATGCTCTTGTAGACTGAATAAATGTATTTTATGATAATGGAAATAGTGTATTATATAATTCAATTTAAAAAATTGATCTTATTTTTCACATCCTATGAAAGCGGACCTTATACAGATGTGGCGGCTTCTACATTACAACACAAAGAAAAATATACAACAGCGCCATCTAGCGAAGATACATCGAACTACGAAGTATGAACGAAAAGTATGAATGTAACGAACTACAATGCAACTACTAATCTTGTATCGCGATATAGAGATTCGCGTGGCAATTAGCATATATACAACATCCCAACATCAACCGTTGGGCCGTGGCCCACCAGGCATGATCACCTCACCTGGTCGGAGGATCCTCCCTTTGTGTCGGAGGGACATATGACACACGTCCCTACACAGTGTAATCTTGTAATATAGAAGCCGCCACAAGAGGCTCTATAACAAGTTTAGATTAACCTTGTATATCTGGTTTCTGTACAATTCAATCTATTTATGGATGCCAAAAGCTTAAATGCCTCTGCTCCAGTTTTAGAGAGTGCTTCTAGATCAAAACTAATCATAGACTGCTGTAAAACCAGAGATGTAGAGAATGAAACCGATAACTATAAATGTACAAGAGGAAATGGAAGCTTTCAATTTAGAAAATCGTATAGAATTTCCAGGCGTGTGCAGAATAGGTTTCTAAAAATTTTAGCCGGTTTACGTTATTACGTTTTATTGAATCTTAACACGGGAACAGCGAATTCGAGTAGGTTTTTTTCCAAACACCTAAAAAATTAGTAAATATACGACTTCAGTAATTATAGAGCTCTTGAAGTAAATAAAAGGTTATTTGTTATTTTCAAGTGTTTAAAGTTATTATCAAAGCAATTCTAAATATTTCAAAAGACTTCAACAATCCCTCTATCAGTAATTAAATGATCATTTAAATATACTTGACATTTACTCACATAAGTCAAAGTCAAAGTCAAAGTCAAATTCATTTATTCATTTAGGTCACAAAAGACACTTATGAACGTCATAAAAAAAACAATAAAAGATGAAAGATGAACAATCTGTCGATTAAAATTACAGCTAGCTGGGTTCGCAGATTGTTCATGGTAGAGTGGTGAGAAAAGAACCCAGGAAAGAAACTCACCACCACTCTTTTAACTCAAAATCTTTTAAATATTAAACTAGCAGTTACATTCACAATCATAGGTCTTAAAAAAAGAGCAATTCATTTCCAAACATCTAAATCTGTGACATAGTCTGAAACTGAGTAATAAGCCTTTTTGGACAACCTCAGCTTAACAAATTTCTTAAATTTACTAATAGATAATAATACTATGTTGTTTGGTAATTTGTTATAAAATTGTATACATTGACCCACAAACGAATTCGATATTTTATGGAGCCTAGTAGTGTGCAAGGCAAGTTTATTTTTATTTCTTAAATGTACATATAAAACAGCATAAATTGATACAATTTGATTAGCGTCATTGCTATGTAAATGTATTAGAAATTAGATTGCAATCCTTATGCTGACGGAACTCTATACAATACAAAGGAATCCAGTCTGTTTATCGTGTTCTAAAATTGCAGCGTGAGATCCGCTCTATGTCAATGTCAGTTGGTTTTGTTTTTGTCATAACTGTCAATGGTGTCTAAACAATAAATCTAAGCTTAACCTCTAATTTATGTAATATTTATAAAATAGTAGTTGAAGTTGAAATACCATTAATTGTATTTGTCTTTCATACGTTCTATAACTTAAATATGACTGTGTATTTATCAAGAATTGCCTTTAGTACTCTTCGGAGTGCAACACAAAAGTGTTTTTCCGCGAATGCGGCATTAGATCTTTTCATGCCGAAGACTCGATTTTCATCAATGAAAACCGATATATTCTCGTTTGCAAGACAATTGACAGTTAGAACTTATGCCAGTAATACTGTGGAACCACCAGTTTCCCTCGAAAATGATGTGAAATCTTTAAAAAAAAAAGTTATTCACCAGAAAGCAAAACCAGAAGATTTGAGTACTAAAGAGGGCCATTATTTAACTATGGCCTATGCTACCGCCAATTCATATGATTTAAAAGGTATAAAAGAAGCCCTGGTACAACAAAAGCTATATGAGCCTGCAATGTGAGAGTTTTTCTTTTTTTTTCTGTTGTTTTTATGTATGATGCAATACTTGATAAACTATTGATAACCTTCTCTCCGTGAACAAATAGTTGGTCAGTTGCCAGTTGCTATGTAGAAAAACTGATATTCAGGTAAAACTGGTTGAACTAATAGCCAATCCCAAATAATCTTGGCTAGGAAGATGTGAAAATTGTGAACAATGAAATGTGAAAATTAATGTTTTTGTTAGGCGACACACACATTTTTGATTATGTGGAAATGCCCTTAATTCCCACAATTAAACTCCGAAACCCTAACATAGTAGGTAAGACGGAAGTCATAAAAAATTGGTAATGGTATGGTAAAAAAAAAGTATACATGCATAGAACATAGAACCTCCTCCGTTCTTGGAGTTGGTTAAAAACTAGTTGAAAAGAATATTTCTAACAAGAATCCAGTAATTATAGGACAGTATATGCAAATAAATAAGTATAATATGATAAGGTTATTACAAAGTGCCATCATCACTGTCTTTCATCGATGATCATGGCAATTTCAAGTGTCAAAAATAACCAATTCCCAAAAATGACCATGATATAGCTCTGTCTCTGAAAAACTAAAAATTAACATGGTAGCTTAAATAGATACTGTAGGCAAATATTCTATGTGGGAGAGGGCTGATCCCCAGCATAGAGGTAGTCGATGACGTTAGCAGCCGTCGACAGTACTGCAAGCATGGTTGCAAAAACGCGATCGGGCCGCAACTATAATTCAGCGGGGGTACCATGTAGCGTCCCCCAGGAGAAGGTTTGACCAGGCACGCCTTTGATCCTGGAGGGGACCTGAAATAACATGGCCCGGGTCCCCTTCAGAGTAGGACACCTGAGACCGGCCGCCGGGGTGGTTTTTAGTGGCAACACCACATATTCCTGTCTCCTGCGTCCCTGAGGAGCCGGAGATCCGAAGGGATTTTCCATCCCATCAACAAAAAAAAATAAAAAATAGGCAGTTATTCTATTATAGATAAAACTGTAGATGAATACAGTAGTTTAAAGTTACTTGTAATTTTTAGGTTGAAAGTGTCGGGTGATGTAAGAGATGTGGTCGTAGCTAATGCAGTATACAGTGTGGGGTCTGAACCGAGAGAGATTATTATCTTTAGAGAAGGCGGCATTGTTTTCTGGAATTGCACTGAGTTGGAAGCTAGTAACGTTCTGGACTTTATTAGACCGTAAGTATTATATCACTACAAATTGAAAAAGAACAAAATGAAATCTAATAAAATAGCTTCTATCCCCCATATTAATTGTACCTCATGCACTTAAGAATTACTAAAACAATAGGCTTGAATTAGTTACTTTTTATCATCTGTCAAAACGACAATTTTGTATGAAAATGTACTAAATACCAAATTGTGACGTCACTGTTTTAGACTACTCAATTGAACAATATATTTCAGTGTATATTTGATTGAAATTCGTAATAATAATAAAAAGCTATGTTAATTGTATTTGCCGAGATGTTTCGCGATATTAGTTTTAATAAAGTGGACATTGGTATTTATTTACGATACAGTCATCTACCCAATTGTTTGGTGGCCGATTTTGAATACTTTGTTATATATCCTATGATGGTATTGTTCTAGCTGATTTCGGCTGTGGCGGTCACTGTCAATCAAGACCAGTAAACTATTCAAGAGATATTATCGTGCACTAGTGTGTGCACAAGCACAGGTGCACTCTGTTCCCTCACTCTCACAATACGATAGCACTGCTATCTGAGTGACCAGCCACAGGACCGACTGTTTTCACATGCTATTTGAGGCACAGGTGCTGAAACCTGAAATTCTAAACTCCAGGTAGTTGTTAAGCATTTCCATGATCAGAAAAACTCAACATATTTCTGTCCCAACTTGGGATCGAACCCGAGACCTATTGTTCGGCACTCGCCGAAAAGATTATTGTGATATTTATTGATTTATCATCATCATCATATCAGCCAAAAGATGTCCACTGCTGGACATAGGCATCCCACAAGGTTCTCAAAGACAACGCATCTCGTGCCGCCCACATTCAACGGCCTCCCGCGACCTTCGCCAGGTCTTCGGACCACCTTGGAGGTCCTACCAACGCTGCGTTTCCCAGTACGCGGTCGCCACTCCAGAACTTTACGACCCCATCGGCCATCGTTTCTGCGTGTAATGTGGCCCGCCCACTGCCACTTAAGTTTAGCAATTTTGCTGGCAATATTGGTGACCTTGATTCGTCTGCAAATCTCATTCCTGATTTGATTTATTGATTATTTTGAGTGAATTTTCAGGTTTGAAGTGGAGAGTTATCCGAGGGATGTAGTGGAGAAGGAGAGAGAAGTCATGACTTATGTTTACCAAACAAATTCGTAAGTATGTTTTAGTATTATATTATTATGTAAATAATTATGGTTTAGTGACACAAGTATTTGATTACATCTTTACTAGTCAATGGTGAACATCTTTTATTAGGCAATAAATTATTGAGTTAATGACCCATAAACAATGTTTGTATTTTTCATTTACCTATATGAGCATATTAAACTTTTGGCTCCAGGGACCGTTTTTAATAGGTTTAGGGAGTGGGAAAGTTTTTGGAACGAAGTTTCTTATCACGCGTTGCGAAGAAGGCTAGACGGAAAAAAATCAGACGAAAAGTTGTCACGACACTTTTTGCTATAGTGTGGTAAGCCGTAAGGCGTGCGCATGTTTATCTGTCTGTCTCTCTTTTTCATAGAAAGCAAGCCAATTATTTTCGTTTCGTCTTTCTATTTCGCTTTGAACAGTGTAGTGTCGCGACGATTATTTTTATTTTGTTAAGTTTATACAGGTTTTTTGTACATAATAAATAATAAAATAATATAATTCACTAATTAATCGAAAGGAACTTCGTTCCATCCGGGTGTCCGTTGACACCCTTCAGTGTTTTTTTTTAAGTTTTTTAAATGAAAAATATTTAACTCCAATTTAATGTAATATGTAAATTTAACTGGACACTGCTCTTTTCCCTCTACTTAATAATGTTACATTAATGATCAAATCCACAAACGCCATTTATATTACAGTAAAAAATGTCACCTGCAGGAGTCATCGTTTATTCTCGTCAAGGACAGAGATAACTCGTTGGAGAGGTATACATTCAGGTGAGATGGAATTCTGTTTTAAAATTCCCAGCAATTTTGTTCATCTTAGTCTTAGGAATAGGGGTGGTAACACTATGTATTCTTAATCCGTCACCACACGGACATCCCGTGGCTGTCGTAAAAGGCGACTAAGCGACCAAGTATACAAGACACCATCATTACAAAGAGAAGGAAAACTTGAAACAAACCCTATTCCAACCCGTCTGGCCAGCGTGGTATAGCAGGCCAAAACCTCCTTGCTAAGGAGAGGCCTATGTCCAGCAGTGGACTGTAAAAGGTTAATGATAGTTATAGGAAGTCCATTGTTGGATTTGAGACTCCTTAAATGTTTTCCAAGAGCTAGTCATTTGTCTGTCTTGTTGCTCAATGTTTAATGCTGCAGGTTTTATTTTATAGCCTGCCAAAGTGACTCTATTCTGTTTGATGGAAAGCATGAATAGAATCCAAAAGTTGTAGTCACCATACTCATTGCGAATGCTGACAATGCAGTATGGTGACCCACACTATGGTGGCCTATTACGATTTTTCACGCCTCACTTGGGGACGTAAAAGACACGACAATTGTTACCCTTACATCAATGGGACACCGGTCTCGCATTCACCAAGGAAACACGATAGCACGGATGCTGTTGCTTTAGGTTGGTCTTCTGTGGGAGGGTGGTAGTGCCTCGGACGAACTGGCCCATTGATGCTGAAATTAGCGTGTCTCTATTACTTTTAAACTATGGCCTCTTCGCCAGTACCATGTTGAAATAATTTATATCGTTTTATAATATATTTTATTAATGAGGAGAAGAGATAATTGTAGATGAGGTGGACCCAATTTCATATAGTTCTATGGTCTTTTAAGTATAACAAATCCCTTGGTGGCGTAATGGTAGTGTATGCGACTGCTGTGCTTGAGGTTTCGGGTTCGATTCCTGGATCGGACCAAACGTTTGTACGATCTGCAAATATTTGTTTCGGATTTTGGACGTTTTCTATGCATAATATGTATGTATTTATAAAAATAGTATAGGTATATGAAATTATATCGGTCGTCTTGTGCCTACAGTACAAGCTCTGCTTAGTTTGGGACTAGATGGCGTTGTCAGGTGGACGAAAATATTAAAAAAAAAAACAAAATATTGTTTGTGATTATTCGAGTATTTGAGTCGCTAGGATATCGTTATGGGTATAAAGTAGTAAACGAGGGTTGTCGGTCGAGCCAGTACTTGAGCGGAACAGGGGATATCGTTATGGGTGTAGAGTAGTAAACGAGGGTTGTCGGTCTAGCCAGTACTTGAGCGGAACAGGGGATATCGTTATGGGTGTAAAGTAGCAAACGAGGGTTGTCGGTCTGGCTCGGTACTTGAGCGGGACAGGGGATATCGTTATGGGTATAAAGTAGTAAACGAGGGTTGTCGGTCGAGCCAGTACTTGAGCGGGACACGGGATATCGTTATGGGTATAAAGTAGTAAATGAGGTTTGTCGGTCGAGCCAGTGCTTGAGCGGGACACGGGATATCGTTATGGGTGTAGAGTAGCAAATGAGGGTTGTCGGTCTGGCTCGGTACTTGAGCGGGACAGGAGATATCGTTATGGGTGTAAAGTAGCAAATGAGGGTTGTCGGTCTGGCTCGGTACTTGAGCGGGACAGGGGATATCGTTATGGGTGTAAAGTAGCAAACGAGGGTTGTCAGTCGAGCCAGTGCTTGAGCGGGGAAGGTGGTGTGGTGTTGCAGCCACGCGATGGTGCAGTCGGCGCGGCTGGGCGCGTTCGAGGCGCGGCTGGAGGCGCTGGCCGCCGCCGTCAGCGCGCACAGCGCCGCCATGCAGCGCACCGGCGCCGCCCACGTCGACAAGAAAGTGGTGAGCACCTTACAGCACACCCTGGGTCGCGACCAACCCATGTGGGGTTTCAACCCGCAGCACTCGGCGTACACCTTCATACGTTGGCTTCTTGAATGAGTTTGCTTTGTTCAGTCGACATGCCCAGACCGATACGACCTTCAAATGTTCTGCACGATTGGCATAGTACTTTAAGCGGTGGTCACGCAGCTCTCTACTGCGCTGGGTGTTGTGGGATCAAACCCCACACGGGACAACATTTTGTGTGATCCACAAATTGTTGTTCTTATATATTTGTAAAGTCCCCGGCGACACAGGATGCTTCCTAGTGAGGGAGTTATCTTTTAAAAAAAGTATTGAAGAGACTTTGTGTTTCCTTTGACAATTGCATCATGAAACGTCGTTTTCAAGAATTTCAAGCGTTCATAGTCACTACTTCTAGTATATACTTTTTTTTCTTATAAATATCAAACGAATTGACTGCACGATTGGCCTAGTGGTTTAAGCGGTCGCCATGCCGCTCTCCAATTCGCTGAGTGTTGTGGGTTCAAATCCTATATGGGACAACACTTTGTGTGATCCATAAATTATTGTTCTGAGTCTGGATGTTCTTTGTGTCCGTTTCTTGTATGTTTGTAAAGCCCCCCGCGACACAGGATTTATTCCTAATGCGGGCGTTGTCTTTTTAAATTAAAAAAAAAAAAAAAAAAAAAATAAAAAAAAAAATAAATGCAAAATCCACATACTTCACCTAATAACAAACTTGATCTAATCATAACTTAATTCTTAGGTAGTGCGCAAACTTGGTGAAATATTCTCCCTCCGACATCGTCTGAACATAGAGTCTGATCTGCTGGACACTCCTGACTTCTACTGGGAGGAGGAGCAGCTCGAGCGGTTATACTCCAGCACTGTGGCGTACTTCACTATACCCAGGCGGACCAGGGTGAGATTTAATAACGTAGCAGAATGATTTCGCTACATTTATGGAATATGGTTTCAAACTAAGCAGAGCTAGTGCTATGATAACTAGACTGACTGATAGAATACTTACATATTTTTTTTTTGTAAATACATACATATTATACATAGAAAACACCCAAACTTCGAAAGAAATATTTACAGATCATACAAACATTTGGTCCGACCCGGGCATCGAACCCGAGACCTCAAGCACAGCAGTCACATTCACTACCGCTGCGTCACCGAAGCAGTTAAATATAATAGCAGTGTTTGACGGACCTGTTGGTTTAGTGGTTGTGACACTGTTTGATCGTGGGTTCGAGTCCCACATGTGAAAAATAATTGTGTGACGAGTGCGATGGTTTTTCTGTGTTGGGGTGAAATTTATCTACAATATGTATGTATTTAGAAATATATAAGTATATTTATCAACAGTCAGGGTGGCTCAAATCAGCGTAGCACTATTACATTGTCATCAACAGCCTTTACAGTCCACTGCTGGACATAGGCCTCTCCTTAGCAAGGAGGTTTTGACCTACTACACCACGCTGGCCAGACGGGTTGGAATAGGGTTTGTTCCAAGTTTTCCTTCTCTTTGTAATGATGTTGTCTTGTGTACTTTGTTCCCTTAGTCGCCTTTTACGACACCCACGGGATGAATAGGGGTGGTAACACTATGTACTCTTAATCCGTCACCACACGAACTACATTGTATATTGAAGTTATTGCTTACTCGGTCAAGGAAATATAATTTTACATACACAAACATACCACTTGTTGACTTCCCTGCGACGTATTGCAGAAATATGTGCAATACGTCGCAGGGCTGTGTTCTGAAGAATTGTTTGATATGATGCCCACAGCCACTTTCTACCATCGCACCGCTCGCCATCGTCAGGGAGCTCATCCACATACATTGGAACCTAAATGGTCGCGCACAGTGCGGTTTCAGAGAAATTTTCTCCCGCGAACAATCCCGTTATGGAATGAGCTCCCTGCCGAGGTTTTCCCTGGAAACTACAGTATGGGGCTCTTCAAGAAGGGGGTAAATAGGTTTTTAAAGGGTCGGCAACGCGCACGTGATGCCCCTGGTGCCGCAGGCGTTCATAGGCTGCGGTAACCGCTTACCATCAGGCGGGCCGTATGCTTGTTTGCCACCGTCGTGGTATAAAAAAAAAAAAAAGAAAAATAACCCTGGATATCTCACGAGGCTAGGGTTGCCTTGTTAGCGTACTGGCACCTGGTTTTTTTTTTTTTTTTTTTAACGCGGGGAATGCTTTTCGCACCATACCCTCCGGAAGGACGAAGGGCGTGTGTGGGACTCCCGGAAAACCGGTCTACCCACTAAACCCCGCGGCGGCCTACCTCGGCAGTTGGGAGGAGCTCTAGGAACGCGTTAGCGGCTTCTAGAGTCCTCCCTGCCGTACCTCACAAGTGAGGTACATCCCGGGCACCTCGTGCCCCAGGGGCAAGACGCCATCGCACCTCCCACCGCCCTGCGCAGTAAGAGGCAGAACAGCGCCCCGCCCCAGACGACACTCCCCGGCCGCACCGGAGTGTCACCTGACTCGGGTCGTTTGCAGCAGTCACAACGCCCCAAGATGTGACCGCAGCGACCCTTAGGCGGCGATTAGGGAGCTAGCGACCTCTGCCGCGTCCCCTTCGCCGCCTCCTTCGAGCGGGATCGGCCCTTTCCCGATCTCGCTCTGCAGTCTCCTTCCGGAGCATAACCTGCTCACAGAAGGAGACCGCGGCTTCCCATCCTTCACGACTCGCCAGTATTGCCGCGATCAATGCTGACGGCGAAAGGTTACGTCCGATCCGTCCGACCAGGACTCGACGCTCAGACTCCCAAGCAGGGCAGTCCTCCAGCGTGTGCTGGGCGGAGTCCCGTTCGGACTCGCAGTGGTGGCATTGTGCCGTAGCCTCCCGTCCTATTCGATTCAGATACTCACCGAAGCAGCGTACTGGCACCTGGATTGGACCAAATGTTTGTACGATCTGCAAACATTTGTTTCAGAGTTTGGATGTTTTCTATGCGTAATATATAATAATATATGTCTTTATTGTACACCAGATTAAGTTCAGAGCTAACTTAAAGCTAAGTAAGTACAAGTGGAGGCCTTATAGCCCGTTGGCAATCTCTTACAGGCATCCATGGGATGGAAAGTATAAGGTAGTGCCTGATGTATTAGAAGTGTATAGGAAACGGAAATTATAGTGATATATATAAATTATATAAAGTAATATTAACACGTTGTGTGAACTTTTAAATAAATACGAATATATACAGAAAAAAAAACAACTGAAACTTATAGATATTTAGGTATTACTATATAGTCTAGTAAGTCAAATGCAGTTGCGAAGAGATGTCGCCTCTATGGCAGCCCTCTATCGTCTTTATCATGGAAAGTGATCTGATGAGCTCTTCCAACCCATCCTCTCCGTTCCTCTACAGGACAACTCGTGCTGGCCTCGGAAGTCACCGTTTCAGAATGGTAGACATACGCTCCCGAACTAAACGGTTCGGCTCTTCCTTCCTGTGCAGAACGGTTAAAGCCTGGAATTCATTACCAGTGCTCGTGTTTCCCTCCCACTACGATCCCGGGTCCTTTAAGCGGGGCGTGAAAAAGCATCTCATTAGGCCGCCATATCGTGGGTCGCCATATTGCACTGTCGGCATTCGCAGTGAGTACGGCGACCACCACTCTTGGATTCTATTCATGCTTTCTATCTACAAAAATATAGGATATCTATCTATCTCTATATATCTGAAGGGTCGGCAACGCGCACGTGATGCCCCTGGTGCCGCAGGCGTCCATAGGCTGCGGTAACCGCTTACCGTCAGGCGGGCCGTATGCTTGTTTGCCACCGTCGTGGTATAAAAAAAATTATAGGTATTTACAAAAAGTACATACATAAGTTATCTGTCTATGAATCTAGTTTTCATAGTACAAGCTCTGTTTAGTTTGACCCTAGATAGCGTTGTATGTCAGGTGTCTATAATATGTATCATATCGTGGCAAAGTAGGTCAAAATTTTCTTTCTGAGGAGAGGTTTACGTCCAGCAGTAGACCGGCTGTTATGAAGACATCTCCCCCTCCAGGTGCTGAACGAGCGGCTGTCGCACTGCGTGGAGCTGCTGGAGCTGCTGTCGTCGTGGGCGGCGGACCGGCACCACGTGCGGCTGGAGTGGATGGTCATCGCGCTCATCCTCGCTGAGGTGTGCTTCGAGCTGCTGCACCTCTTCGAGCGGTGGGTGGCCAGCGATGCCCAGCACCGTCATGTCTAGCTAACGTTGTATTTAGTTTGTTAGTTTTGTACTAGTTGCGTCCCGCGGTGTTTGCTGCGGTTATTGTACCTTGCTCATCACCCGGAGACATTTTTTTTTCAGGATAAGAAGTAGCATTATTCGATCTATCTATGTGCCAAATTTAATCGAGATCCGTTCAGCCGTTTTTGCTTGGTAGAGTAATAAAAATTTTAATATTAGTCAAATTAGTCACCTTCCGTTTTTTTTGCTTAACTTCGGTCGGCTTTAACTTTAGGTACCTATAAACGTTAAGATAACAAAATAAAAATGTAATGTAAATATATCATAAATATGTAATAACAATAAACTTGATAAATTAAACGGCTATTTTTGCGCCTCATGTGGTGATTATGTTTTCGAATATATGTCGTGATCCATCATCACAAACAGCTGCCAACAGTCCACTGTTGGACTTACACCTCTCGTTAGAAAGGTTTTGGCCTACTATACCACGGGTTGGTACAGAGTTTGTTTCAAGTTTTCCTTCTCCTTGCAATCTTACTATCTCGTATAGGGTGGGCCACGAATTAATTAACATTTGAAAAAAACCATTTGATATATTATAAAAATTGTTTATTTACAAGCAAGAATTTATTTCGTCTCGTCGGCAAACAGATCGCGAGATCACCGAGATCTCTTGCTCTGATTTTTCTATTAGTTGACGTAGTGTATTTGGTTTATTGATGTAGACACGATTCTTCAAATAACCCCATAAAAAGAAGTCTGCAGGGAATAGATCTGGACTTCTTCGTGGCCATAGAATGTCGCCTCGTCTGAAAATCAACTTTTCAGTCTTTGACCACCGGCAGGGACTCCTTGGATGTGAGACAAGTGGCTCCATCTTGTTGAAACCATGTGTTACGATTGTAGACAGCACATTCCAGTAATATCAGTCCTAAGAACTCCCGTAACATGTTTGCGTTGGATGTTAGATTCAACTGTTAACAAATTTTTGGCTCACCCTAGATTTTCCTCCCTAAGTCGCCTCTTACTACTCCCGTGAGAAGAGTAGGGGTACTGTAGTGTTAATTTGTCACCACACGGAGAACAACACCACACGGTTTTGTCTGCTTACAATCTATTTGTTACAATAAATATCTTCTATTTAATTATTTTTACACATACACATAGTTTTATTGTACAACAGAACTTGTTCACGATAGAATTATTCAACAAGGATACAATACCTTCTATTTCCCGAAGTTTCGAACGCGTTACAACCCTCGTGGTCACGGGTAGATTTTAGATTCTATTTACTAAAGACTAAATTTACTCGAGCTGTTGCTTCTTTTACTCTCCTCGGGAGTCACTATCTATTAATGAAAACCACATTAAGATCCGTTTAGTAGGTTGTCATGGGTCGAGTTTAGATTCCATTTGTTAAAGACTAAATTTACTCGAGCTGTTGCTTCTTTTACCCTCCTCAGGAGTCACTATATATTAGTTATTATAATGATAAGCAGAGATTTTCGGTTAACGACTGACATCTTTATTATCAAGTATAAGTAGTGCACATTTTTCAGGATAGTTGGGGTTTTTATCGATATATTTTATTACCATATTAAATAATTACAACATTAGTGAAAACCGCATTAAGATAGGTTTAGCAGTTTAAGAGTTTATCGTGAACATAAAGGCAGATAGATGCCAAAAGGGACTTTGTAACATGTAGTGATAGTTATGTATTTAGCAATGTAAGTTGACATAAAGTAAATATGTATTATATACAATGTTGTTACGCGTATTTTGTTATTTTTATTAAATTATGCATTTATAATCTCTGGTCTGTATTATTGATTTATTTATCTATGCTAGTTGTTACCATGGTGCATAGGTTGGTTTCAGGGATTTCCTTTCTAGGGTACACTTGATTCCCCGGCTATTGGTACCTGAGAGGGCGTGCGGTTTTTGGTCGGTTCGGGTTCGACATAACCACCAGTAGGTGGTATCCGGGGGCTAAAAGGCATAGATTTTTGCCGTATCACTGCCGCTCAACATCAAAGTTTTTGTCTATTTTCTAGCGTATTCTCTAATCCGTAAGTATTTTTTTTGTCGAGTATGTGCCAATAAGCTGATTAACCAGGAACAGGCGCGTCCAGGAACAAGAAAATAGACATATCACCCGATGTTAAGTGTGGAGGGAACGGGTATCATATCCCTCCGACACAAAAGGAGGATCCTCCGACCAGGCGAGGTGATCATGCCTGGCGGGTCACGGCCCAACGGTTGATGTTGAGATCTTGTATATATGCTAATTTCCACGCGAATCTCTATATCACCATACAGGATTAGTAATTGCATTGTAGTTCATTACATTTATACGTTTCGTTCATACTTCGTAGTTCGATGTATCTTCGCTAGATGGCGCTGTTATATTTTTTTGATTGTGCTATAATGTGGAATCGCCACATTACCAATGGACACACCCAATTCTGTAGGTAAAAGTATTTTATCACTGTTGGAATGTCTAACCCCCTGAAACTATTAATTAAAGGGCCAACCCTGACCAAAATATCCCTTAGCGTTTCATTAATTAAACGGACACAAAGAACACCCAGATTAAGAACAATTTATGAATCATATAAAGTATTGTTCCATGTGGGGTTTGAATCTACAACACTGATAATGACTGATAGTGACACTGATAGTGACCGCCTAAAATACATCATCCGTGCAGTCAAGACACACAAGTGTTTGAATCACTGTCTGAGTGTCCTCTCAGCATTCTGTAGTAACTTCACTCACTCATTTGGCGAAGACCAAATGATTTGGTTAACACTGATTTCCTAAGAGACCCTTGTATCAAGCTGGTGGAGCTCATTAGTGCTCAAGCATGGTTCTCTCCAATTTAATTGACTGCACAGTTGGCCCAGTGGTTTAAGCGGTCGCCACGTCGCTCTCTACTGCGCTGAGTGTTGTGGGTTTAAACCCCACATGGGACAGCACTTTATGTGATTCACAAATTGTTGTTCTGAAACTGTGTGCTCTTTGTGTCCGTTTCTTGTATGTTTGCAAAGTCCCCCGCGACACAAGATTCCTAGTGTGTACGCTTCGACGTCTTCAAACAAATAAAAAAAATACGTAAATATAATACTATTATAAATTATAATTAGGAAATGGATGTCGTCATCAGAACGTCGTGGTTCTCGCGCTCGCCACTTCTCGGAGGTCGAGGAGGGGCGTATCACCAACTACGATTGAATTGGCTACCTCCACAATACTTTATAACATTTATAATTTAACATAAAAGTGACGACTTATGGTAATAAATAAAGAATAAAAAGAATTCAATCTTGTTTTATTTACTGACTAACTAACTAACGTGTGTGCGTGCGTGCGTGCGTGCGTGCGTGCGTGCGTGCGTGCGTGCGTGTGTTTAATATTTCGTAGTAATTCGCATTATTTTTAGGAATTTCAAATTTTTGCCTCCTATTTTGGCATAACCACTTTTTATTTACTGTTTTAGCTAGAATTATTATATGTATAGTCAAATATAACGAATTTAGTGCAGTTCATTAGTCTAGTAGTGAAAACAAAGCAGCTGAATATGTGTTCTATTGATTAATGTCTGAAAGGAAGAGAGCCTTTAATATTTTTTTTTGATGAAGCTTTATCTATTCTAATATTGTAAAGATGTTTGTTTAATAGTTTGGTTGAACGCGTTAGTCTCGAGAAGCAGTGGTCTGATTTGAAAATTTCTCTTAGTGTTAGATAACCCAGTTATCGAGGAAAGCTATAGGCCAACGGTGGGTAACCGCCGGCCCGCGGGCCGGATGCGGCCCGCGATATGATTTGATGCGGCTCGCCGAGACATTCACGGAATCAAGTGAGCGAGCCAAGCCGTGCTATCTATCGCAAAAAACTATGAACACAACAACACTACTTTAAAATGTACCTACTACTTTTAAACGCGGCCCGCGAACGTATTTGCACACTAAAGTTTGGCCCGCGACATGTGAAAGGTTGCCCATACCTACTATAGACCATACATCATTACGCTGCTACCAAAAGGCGCTAAGTATCAATGAAAATTATTACAAGAATAGGTGAAAGCTTCCATTGCGTGCGTCGCGTAATCGTTTTTGCGAATAATATACTAAAGATTTTTCCCTTTAAAAGTCCTCAAAAAAGGCCCCGAAAGCATGTCTATCTTAAAAGGTTGACTCGCCATAACCTTTTTTAAGGTAAATAAATCTACTGATCTGATGAATTTACTGAATAAAAGTAAATAATTTACGCTATGGTCAACAGGCGACGCAGACGAGGTTTCGCGGGTCAACTAAGTACGTTTTATATACAAAAAGAAAAACAAATCATTACTGGTTACTGATCATTACTGATTTCCGTGTGGCCAAGGATTAACAATACAGTGTCACAACCTCTTTCCATGGGTGTCATAAGACTAATGGACTAAAATATACAAGACAACATCATTACAAAGAGAAGGAAAACTTGAAAAAAATTAAACCGCCTGGCCAGCGTGGTGTAGTAGGCCAAAACCGCCTTGCAAGGTGTAGATGATGATGAGAAGATTCATAATTATCACGTAACAAACACACCGATTGTAGAAGAATGTTCTTCAAGATTCACGAAGATGAAATTTGCGAAAACTTAATATTATTATTTTTTCTGTATTAAGAGCCAGCAAAAGTGACTCTACTCTGCCTGAGAGAAAGTGAAAACTGCAGACAATGCAGTATGGTGACCCACACTATGGCAGCCTTGTGAGATGCTTTTTCACACCCCGCTTGAGGACGTAAAAGGCATGACAGTCATCGTGACAGTGTAAGGCTTACACAGTTACCACGATGACTGTCACCCTTGCATCAATGGGCCTCCGGTCTCAAAATTACTTTTTAATAATAAAATAAGTTTTTTTTAGAAATAGTGTTTTTTCTCTCACTGTACAAAATAGGGCGAACATTTTTATCAAGTGCTAACATAAACTAAGGGGTCATAACAAGAATAGATTGGATCTGACAAAAAAACCTCCCGATTAGTGGCAATAGGTTCGCCACGTACGTCACGTCACGTCACGTAATACATAGACGTGAGACCAAAACACTAGCGAAAAGTGGGCGATTAATATGCCTCTACCTACCCCTCCGGGAAAACGTGTGATTTTGTGTAAATGTATGTAGGTTCTCGTGCTTGCCATAATGTAGCTGGGAGTTTACGACACCCACGGGAGGAGATGGGGTGGTGTTAATCTTAGCCGGCAACACCGTGGCGGATCTTAGCATAATGTTTGACGACCTGCCGACTGAGTGCCGTTGTGCCGATATGTTGAATGCCGATGTTACACTCACTCCAGTGAAAATTGGAGAATCTACCCTCGAAGTTGTCGATAACTACGTGTACTTGGAACAAACTATCCAGTTAGGTAGGTCCAGATTTGAAAAAGAGGCAGGGTTCGGGAAGCTAGGTAACGTTTTCTCGTCACAAACACCGCGGTGTCTTAAGACAAAAGTCTTTGATCTGTGTGTGTTGCCAGTGATGATTTATGGCAAAGAGTGGTCGTCCCAATGGGTTTGATAAAAAGGTTCCAAATCACCCAAAGAGCAATGGAGAGGGCAATGCTCAGAGTTTCTTTGCCTGATCGAATCACGAATGAAGAGATCCAGACTAACCAAGGTGACCGATATTGCCAGTAAAATTGCTAAACTTAAGTGGCAGTGGGCGGGGCACATTACACGCAGAAACGATGGTCGATGGGGTCATAAAGTTGTGGAGTGGCGATAGCGTACTGGGAAACGCAGAGGTGGTAGGCCCCCACAAGGTAGTCAGATGACATGGTGAAGGTTGCGGGAAGCTGCTGGATGCTGGCGGCACGGGACCGGCTGTTGTGGAGAACTCAAGCAGTGGATGTCTTTTGGCTGAGGTGATGATGATGATGTAGGTTCTCCGCGATAGAATCATTTTGAATGAAGTTTGAAGTTCAGTTCTTACCTGAAGCGCCAGCATCCGTGTTGTCGTGTTTCGTTGGTGAGTGTGAGACCGGAGGTCTCTTGATGCAGGGGTGACAGTTATCGTGGTAACTGTGCAAGCCTTACTCTGTCACGATGACTGTCATACCTTTTACGTTCCCAAGCGGGGTGTGAAAAGCATCTCACAAGGCCGCCATAGTGTAGATCACCAAACTGCATTGTTTGCATTTGCAATGAGTATGGTGACCACAACTCTTGGATTCTATTCATACATTCCATCAGGCAGAGTAGAGTCACTTTGGCAGGTTCTTAATATAGAAAAAAAAAATATAGTTCAAAAAGAAGAAATCTGGTGTTTGCAGACAGGTTGACTGACGGATTGCTCAAATCACTAAAATTGCCAATTAAAAAGCTCTTTATCATTGCAATATTAACAATTGCCTCGAACACAGTCGACATGGCATTGTCCACTCCACAATACATAATGCATATCAATATTCGATGAAAACACAAGCCAATACAAAACAACAAAAGCCTACATGTCGCCGGTCGTGACGTAGACGCGTGCCGGAAACGCCACGGGCGACGCCGGTCTATAAAGCGCTTAATTCATTTAGTACCAGGTCTCAGTGAGAGCGATTTGATGAATAGGGAAATATCACCTATCACCATTTTATTCTTTTTAATAGAGAGAACGCCCGCATTGAGAATGAATCCTGTGTCGCGGGGGACTTACAAACGTACAAGAAACGGATACAAAGAACACTCAGACTCAAAACAAAAACAATAAAACACGGGACTTTGTGGATAACACATAGTGTTGTCCCGTGTGGGGTTGAACCTACAACACTAAGCGCAGTAGAGAGCGGCGTGGCGACCACTTAAACCACTAGGACAACCGTGCAGTGCAATTGTTGCTAAAGTTTTTATCGTGATGTTTAATAGTATGCTAGCTCACCAGTGCAACTTCGTCTGCGTCTCTTCAAAGGAATAAATTTGCCCATTTTTCATTGATTCTTCGATACATCCAACACTGCAGATAAATAAGGCACCCCCTATTTAACATTTTTTAAACGACTGGGCCAAAAGGAGTGTTATATATTTTCGAGTGTTTATATGTACGAGGGGGCGTTTTTAAGTTCGCGGAATGGAGGGTATTGAGTAATAATAAAAACACAAAATTATTTTTCTTTTTCTATATATTCCCCTGCAACACGAATACATTTTTCAAATCTTTCAATTAGTTTTTTTATTCCCTCGTAAAAAAAGTTTTATCTTTGTCTGAAAAATACGCCGAAACCGCCTCCTTAACCTCCTCATCAGTTGAAAATTTCTTACCACGTAATCCTTTTTTCATTTTTGGAAAGAGATAATAATCACTCGGAGCCAAATCTGGACTGTAGGGTGGGTGATTCAAAATATCGAAGCCCACCTTATGCAGGGCAGCCAGTGCGACTCGGCTCTTGTGAACGGGAGCATTGTCATGCAATAGCAGGACACCTTTCGTTAATTTTCCCCGTCTTTTTTCTTTGATGGCTTCTTTTAACTGTTCTAAGATTGAAGCGTAGTATTCCCCCGTTATAGAAATGCCTTTATCTTTATAATCTATCAATAATATTCCTTCTGAGTCCCAAAAAATCGTTGCCATGAGTTTCCCAGCCGACTGTGAAACCTTAAATTTCTTGGGTGGTGCTGTGCCCTTTTTGTGCCACTGCATGGAGTCTTGTTTGGACTCGGGTTCATAATGATGAACCCAAGTTTCATCCCCAGTAACAATTTGATTCAATACGCCATCCTTGTCTTCATTGCAGAGGTCCAAAAACGCACGTGAACATTCCACGCGCTGTTGTTTTTGCAATGGCGTGAGCATTCTCGGCACCCATCGTGCGCTAACCTTAGTCATGCCAAGATGATCGTGTAAAATTTTAAAAATTGTTGTATCCGATACTCCAACCATTTCTGCGAGTTGTTTCTTTTTTAGTCGAGCATCTTCCAATACAATTTTTTCTACTTTTGCAATAACTTCTGGCGTAGTCACCTCAACGGAGCGCCCCGGCCTCGGGTCGTCTTCAAGTGATTCCCTGCCTTGTTTAAATAAACTATGCCACTTGTAGACCATTGTTTTTCCTGGGCAAGAATCCCCGTAAACCGATGACATCTCATTGAGTATGGTTTGAACAGACTTTCCTTGCTTAGTAAGGAACTTTATCACCGCACGGAATTCAATTTTCTCCATTTTTTTCACTTCGTTCCCGATTAAAATACTTGGTCAACGATAGTTTAATAACTAATGATCCAATCACAACAAATTTTACTATGCAGACTAATTATGAGTCACTGAATATGGTAGGCATCAAAAGAGCGCGTTTACCCGCCTTTTTCACTGTCATTCCGCGAACTTAAAAACTTACCCTCGTATGTTTCTTTGGCACACTGTAGTCTAAGCAGCTTGATGGATCTTGACAGTAGCTAGTTAGATTCTCAATCATGAAAGTTCATGAAGATTATAAAAATGAATGTCGCGGATTTGTTAATTTTAAGCACTTACACATATTAAAAAAAAATAAGAATTTAAAAAAATAACTTGATATATTTATCTAACTATAACTAAATAAACTCGCTACAAAGGTTGCAGTGAAACGTAGCTTAAGATTTGATAGTATGCACGCTATTACCTCTTGTCACGCGTGGGGTAGGCAGAAATGTAACGTGACCTATTTCGTGCTATACATAGTATGAATGCTAATCAGTTTTAGTAAATACTTATGCCAGGTAGTTAATTATTTCAAAAATTGTTGTATTAATATTTCTGAAAAAGAAAATTCGAAAAGTGAAACTTCAAATAAGTAAATTTTAACTTAAAATTCTTTATTTAATTAATTAATAGTGACTAATATTATAGTTTTTAAAATATAGTTTGATCTTTGTGACAAATGTCATTAGTGTCAGTTTAGAACCTATCTAGTACATTATTCACATTCAGAACGCTTGTATAACATGCATAAGAAGCGATATCGAATTACGGTGCACAAACGAAACGTAGTTTCAGCTGAAAAATGGGAAAACCAGAGTATGTCTTCTTGCTTTGGAACACGCTGAGAACGTCAATAACGCCATGTGTGTAAATATATACCGCCCATAGTTATTTTAAAGGGATAAAGTACAGATCAAAATAAGTATGAAATTTGCCACCTGGAATAAAGATACGCATGGTACAAAAGGTAACATCTAGGTATGTTGTCGTATTACGTTGGTGAGTGTGAGACCGGAGGCCCATCTGTCTATATTTACTTTACTAGGTAGTAGAGCCACGGTGATTTCAGCACGAGCGAGCCGGCTCGACCGGGGCAGCACCAACCTAAAGCGCCAGCATCCGTGTTGTCGTGTTTCGTTGGTGAGTGTGAGACCGGAAGCCCATTGATGTAGGGGTGACAGTTATCGTGGTAACTGTGTAAGCCTTACACTGTCACGATGACTGTCATGCCTTTTACGTCCTCAAGCGGGGTGTGAAAAAGCATCTCGCAAGGCCGCCACGGAGTGGGTAACCATACTGCATTGTCTACATTTGCAATGAGTATGGTGACCACTTGGCTTCTATGTATGCTTTTTATCAAGCAGAGTACAGTCACTTTGGCAGGTTCTTAAGATAGAAACTTAGAAAATCACCAGTAGCTTGTTCGTAGAATTCAAGCAACATTTGGCACAACAAAGCATCCGGTAAGTCTCTACTTATACTTATATAAATGACACTCGGCACCATTAAAAAATGGTGCCAAGTGTCATTTATCATATGTGGCTCTGGAAGAAGCAGATAAAAACAATATAGTGCAGTGTTACTTACCTTTAAATGCTACACATGAACTTCAATTTCTGAATAAGTCAGTGAATCAGTTCTTTGAACATCACTGGGATGAAGAAGTATTGAACTACTACAGGACCACTTTAATCCGAACCACTTCTAATCCGAACCCCTCTATGATCCGAACGGCTCATACCCGCTCGCATTTCTCGCCAGTTGCTCATTAAATATCTCCCGACAAACTAAAATAAAGGATTTCTTTAAAAAACTTTAATAAATGTTACTGTTTATATGTTTTTGAATAAGTATATACTAATTAATATTTTGCAATACTATTTGTTTTATTTCAGGAAAGTATGTACCATATACATATACCTATTTACAGTTCCTAACATACTATAATCCGAACGCTCCACGAATCCGAACGGAGGGTAAATTTTCGGCGTTCGGATTAAAGAGGTCCTGCTGTATCTGTGCAATATTGACTGCACGGTTGGCCTAGTGGTTTAAGCGGTCGCCACGCCACTCTCTACTACGCTGAGTGTTGTGGGTTCAAACTCCACATTGGGCAACGCTATGTATGATCCACAAATGGTTGTTCTGAGTCTAGGTGTTCTTTCTAGCGACACAGGATTTATTCTTAATGCGGGCGTTGCTTTATTTGCCTAAAAAAAATCTCTATTGAGACGTTTAAAGAAAGTAGTATTTAACCAAACTTTTGGATGGAATAGATTCAAAGCCTGGTTAATGTCCTCTCGATCCCGATTTAATACCGAAAGAGGCTTCCTTCAATTGTATCCGAAAGACCTTTGCCGGAAGACTAAGATAACACGTTATGGCAAAATCTTTTAATGTGTTAAATACTTGTTATTTCTATTATTAGTGTCACTTTCTCTACAAACATAGGATTTTTATTTTGTCACACCAAAGAAGTATAACTTCTTGCGTGCATACATAAGTACACACACGTTTTTTTTATAACAACTACACTAGGAATAATTCTGTGTCGCGGAGAATTTTACAAACATGCATGAAACGGACACAAACTACACCTAGACTCAGAACAACAATTTGTGGATCACACTAAGTGTTGTTCTATGTGGGGTTTGAACCTAGAACACTCAGAGCAGGAGAAAGTAGCGTGGCGACCGCTTAAACCACTACATCTTCCGTTCAGTCAATCCGATGAATGGCCGAGTGAGACTGTGGTTTCACAGAAAACTAGTGTTAAGCCATTCGTTGTTTTTCACCGAGGGAGTGAGGAGAGGTCCCTAGCACTTAAAGGTGAAACACATTTGTATCACTTGAGACACAGATGGCGGGCTGGGTAGTCATATACTTACATGTTACGTCCTTGACATCAATCAACAGCCTTTAACGGTCCACTGGCGGACACTGGCATCTCCGTAGAAAGGAGCTTTTGGCCTACTACACCGAGCTGTCGAGACGGTTTGGCATAGAGTTTGTTTCAAGTTTTTGCAGTTGGCATAGAGTATTTTTCTTTACTGTCGTGTTGTCTTGGTTAGTTTGCTCTCGTAGCCGGCACTTACGACACCTATCGGATGAACAGGGGTGGTGAAACTGTTTTCTTAACTCATCAGTATACGGACGACCATCCACGTTCTTACCGTCACCAAATAAGAAGGATCCAGGATCCAGGACTAAGATGTCCGAACCTCCCCAAGCGCCTGTCCGCAGCTACGAACTTCAGGTAACAGTCTTAACAACGCTCTGACAATTCCTGAACATCTTGGTCTATTTTACGACCTCCATTGGCCTCTATTTCTAATTTACTCTTTAAATTAAACATTTTGCTCCAATACCCTACCATAATGGCTATCGTGATAAATATGGCGTTTTTATAGCACATTACGGTTATGATTTATGAAACCGTTAAAGTTTTCTTAAGGGGTTTCCTTGAGTATTTGTTTTTCGTATTTATTTTTGTATACAAGTTGTACCTAATAAGTAAACAGTTTTCTCTTGAACTGGAAATGTTAATTTTCAGATCACGCTAATATATGTTTGGACTTTTTGGCGCTAGGAGGGATCTGGATGACGTAATAGCAGCGGTTCCCGGATCCCTCCTATCTCAGGCGCAGAGTGGCACACCGTGTGGTTTTAGTCGGTCCGATTCCGACACACCACCTCGCCGTAAACCCCGGTGGAGTGACGGCCCGAGGGGGTTTCCACACGTTAAAAAAAAAGAAATAAAAAGGTACATGTTAACTAAAGAACGTGTAAACAAACTCAATACAAGCCTCTGTCTAGCGTGATGTATTAGACCAACAAGTCATTTGTAAGGATCGGCCTATGTCCAGCAGTGGACTGTTAAAGGTAACACACATACTTACTATCATTAGACCTTTTGTCGGCAGTCAACTTAAACCCAACAAAATGCGGCAGTACGGATCTAGAACAAATGTATCTAAAAATGTACTTGATTTACATAAACAGATTATGTCTGTTCAACACCTAAAAATAATGACAGGTGTCATTTAACATGTAATAAATTAAACATGAAGTGTCACCACCTTTTTTATCCCGTGGGTGTCGTAAGCGACTAAGAGAGTAAATTATGCAGACAATAGCACCGTGAAGAGAAGGAAAACTTGATACAAACCCTATTCCAATACGTCTAGCCAGCGTGATACAGTAGGCCGCCATAGCGTGTGTCGCCATACTGCACTGTCTTCATTCGCAGTGAGTACGGCGACCACCGCTCCTGGATTCTAGGTTACTATAAAAAAAAACAGTAATCTAAAACTCATTTCTAAGGAGAGGCCTACGTCCAGCAGTGGACTACTAAGGCTATTGATGTATGAAATTAAATTGTCTGACAGATTATTTTTTGACACCGTCAGAACAACACATATTCGTAAAACAAGATAGTTGTTTTCGTGTAAGGGGTTGAAGAATTTGACTTTTTTTCATATCTCATGAAGCTGACAGACTAGGAAAATACCTACATACCTCTATCCAACTATATCCTCACAGAATACTTGAATTGTAAATTATATTTATATCATATCCATAGGAAGCATATCCGCACATAGGAGTTTAAAAGTGGCACCCCGTTTAAATTACTTAGATAAATTGTTAGGTATGTCGTGTCTTGCATAATTTCAAAATAAGAACTTTTTTGTTTTTTTTTTTATTCTGGGTCTATCAGTGACTCTACTCTGCCTGATGGAAAACATGAATAGAATCCAAGTGTGGTAGTCGCCATACTCATTGCAAATGCAGACAATGCATACTGACACTGACAATGCTTTTTCACGTCCCGGTTAAAGGACCCGGGGATCATAGTGGGGGCGAAAGACGTGCGCTGGAAGACAGTTTCAGGTTTCAACCGATTTCCACAGGTAGGAAGATCTGAACCGTTTAGTTCGGGTGTGTATGCCTACCAATCTAAAACAGTGACTTCTAAGACCAGCACAAGTTGACGGAACCAGTTGAAAGAGCTCGTTAGAACACTTTTCATGGTAAGACGATAGAGGACTACTATAGAGGCGGCATCTCTTTACAGCTGCAAAGACTCAAGGGGTTCAGTGGCTTCGGAACTGTTCATAGTAGATCGGTAAGAATACAAAACCTGAGAAAGGTTATCTGACAACCCTTTGCCCTTGCATGCTTCTGAGTAAGTTAGTAGGTAATTCAAAACTGTTTATATAGGTACCGCAGTAAATAAATCTAAGTAAGTCGTTCATAATACATTTTAACGTTAACGATAATAGAGATACTGAAAACATAGGTACAGGAGTTATCTATAAAAGCTTTCGACTAAAATCATGCCTGTACTAATTCGAAGGACCGTCGTGTTATGTCATAATTCACAATTTTTGTGCTCGACGGACCAGAAAGAGATTATACTAACTCGTTACGACATCGTTATTGCCGGTGAATAACAAATCTACCCTAATATTGCTTCCAATTTTTGAGACCGACTTACCAAAAAGGAAAATTAAACTTGTTGTTTTTTAAATTCTTACAATTCGTGGAATTTAACGACTGTTAATAAATAGAAGTAACTATTATACCCCCATTACGTTGTGATACATTTTATTGCATTACACATTATATACTCGTAGTTCAATGTCGTGAAGTATTTTGCAATTTAGTTTATGGATTCCAGAAAATGTTCTTAATCTCTATGGAAGTTGATGTCATTGTCGTTTATTATGTTGTCATTTATTACAGTAATATAGAAATAAAAATTTAAAATACACGTTCGAAGATTAAAAAAAAAATTACACCTTACCTTTCGCCATATAATCTAAAGAGCCGCTGGAATTTCACTTTCTCCGAACTCAAGACGGTCGTATGTTTAAAGATAAATATTTTACTACTTTAACTCACCCCCAGACTACGCCATAGCGTAGACAGTCAGCTGATAGAGAATCCGCGAGAATTTCCCCTCAATCCCCCTATATTTGCAATACGCATGCGCGGGCCGCGCCATCCGAAATCGCCCAGTCAGCTGTCAAAACGCGCCGCGGTCGAGACGATTTATATGAAATAAATCAACATTTTATCACAAAACTTAGGTTATATTAGATAAAAATACATTTAATTATTGTAAAGGTAAAGGGTTTAGGTACAGAAAATCCTGTTTGGTGAAATCATTTGTGATAATTTTGAGAAAAGCTTGTAATCAAGATTGGCTTTGTTTTAGTGCTAGACAAAAAACGAATTCTAGGTTTTGTGTGCTGCGTCCTGATTTAGGCTTTATCGGTAAGTTGATGCTTTCGTTTTGAAACAGTCGTAGTTGATGTTGACGTTACAATAATGTGTTCTTTTTTTGAATAAATATTTTTTAATGTTGTTGTATTGCTTTGTTTTTTTTTGTTTTGATTGACATAGACAAGGATTTGAAAACTACTTGAAGAGTTAAATACCTTTTTAACATGACAGAACGTTTATATAATCCTTTTGTTACATTCATACATTTTCTATTTCTATTTCGTTTACTATTTGTAAATAGAAAGAACAATTTTTGTCCTACACCTACGTTCTGGTCTACCTACATCGGAGATAATACTAAACGCAATAAAAGATCTTATATATTTTTTTTAGCATGCCGCAAGTAACATACTAGACAAAAGAACTTTGCTAATAATTAATCCAATAAATCAGTCATGTTAATCAATTCTTTTTCTCGTCTCTCTCACAGTGTTCGTAGAACATGTCTGTGTTTGGATATTGAACATTTTTTTTCAATATACAGTCCTTATTTTATATGTTGCATAGATTTATATAACCTTATATACTTATGCAAAATTACAACTTACTAATAGTCGCTCGTAATGTAAGTTAAGCCAGACAAACGGGCTTACCAAAACTACTTTGACAGACTATAGAACCTTAGAAGTAGTCAACAAATATTTTTTTAAATTATATTTACACGGTATATAAAACACGCCTATTTATTTGTTGATAGCAACACTGCAGGCCATTTTTTATTGCGGCAAGCTATGACAGACAAATTGATATTTTGCAAAAAGTATTCATTAAAACTTCGTAACTTATCACCGAAATAAAATAAAATGATTGATGTGCCCATGTCTAAAAACCTGCTAAAATTGTCGGGCGGCCTCCTTCATGATATAAAACTTAAAATTTAAACAAAGGCAGAAAAAGGTTTGATATATTCTCGTGGAGGTCCCAAGGGCTATTATTCAAGTTTTTTTTTGTTTAGTTTCAAGTCGATCCGAAGCCGAGATGGCACGTTCCTGTCTTACCGAAAGGTTATTGGAGATCTGTGGTCAAGGGTCTTTTGAAAAATTACGGTGTTTCATATTGTTGAAGAGGTTGGAGAATATGTATATTTAGCTAAACCTTGCCACATAGTTGCTGCTAGATGAGCACATTTGCGTTGATGAGATATGACTAATAAAACTGATGCGAAAAGTTTTGATAAAAATAATCTCAAAAGTGGTTTGTACATCGTGTCAAATTCGATTGTGTAACCAACAGTCTGATTGTAGGGCTCTACTTAGTTTGGGACCAGAAGGCAGAAATAACAGTTTTATATCATTATGAAGAATAGAATTAATTCACTGGTTTCTTTACTACAAGAGACATCCGTTCTAGATGCCTACTCATGGTATTTGGTCTGATGTGCCAATTCTCGTATTGAGTACTGTTATAAGATTTTTGGAACGAAGTTCCTTATCGCGCGTTGCGAAGGAGGCTAGACGGAAAAAAATCAGATGAAAAGTTGTCGCGACACTTTTTGCTATAGTGCAGTAAGCCGTGCGGCGTGCGCATGTTTCTCTGTCTGTCTCTCTCTCTCATAGAAAGTAAGTGAATTATTTTCGTTTCGTCTTTCTATTTTGCTTTGAGCAGTGTAATGTCGCGACGATTATTTTTGTTTTGTTAAGTTTATACAGGTTTTTTGGATATAATAAATAATAAAATTATAGAAAATAATAACAAATAAAATATTTCTATATACACCTTCCCTAATGAATCAAAAGGAACTTCATTCCATCCGGGTGTCCCTTGACACCTCTTTTTTTATATTACTGTTAGTATCACTATTCTTAATAGCGAGTTTCTCAAAGCAAATACTTATTTGGATCTAACCCACCAGCTTATGCGAGCTGTGGTATCGACCTTCATTGAGCGATAGCCAAATTAACCACCCAGTTTCTAAGTCTTCACTAACGTCTTCGGAGATTCACGTTAGCCAACTTCTAACTGAATTTGTATTCATTAGAGAATATACATATTATTCTCTCATATAGTATATCTCATTATTTTACTTAAAGAATAATTTGAAAAATTAACCCATTCGGGTGAAGCAACCAAAAAAATATAGGGTGAGCAAAGAATTCGTTAACATTTGAATCTAACATCCCTCTCAAACATGTTACGATCGTTCTTGGGACCGATGCTATTGGAATTTGCTGCCTACAATCGTAATATATGGTTTCAACAACATGGAACCACTTGTCACACATCCAATGAGTCCCTGCCGGTAGTCAAAGACTGAAAAGTTGATTTTCAGACGAGGTGAGATTTTATGGCCACGCAGAAAAACTAATTAACTTGCTTGTCGATGAAAAATTTTTATAATATATCAAAGATTTTTTTACACGATTTTTCAAATATTAACTAATTCATGGCCCATCCTATATTAACAATTAAATCTTTTTGTATGACAGTGATGACGTTTTCACTTTCAGTTAATCATATTCTAATTAGCGTTAAGTGGATTTGGATTAACGTGGAAATGTGTAGGTTTTATCTTTTATTACGTAATAATATTTTCACTCACCACGGTGTAGATTAACTTCCATATAATTAAGCCTAAGAAGTTTCCTAATACAATTACGTTTCTAAAAACATTGTGTGTCGGTGTTGGCAGCGGGGGAGTACCCAGAACATAACCTCACGCACTGCCAAGGCTCGAGTCGCCTTCGCACAACTTCAGCCTGTTTGATAGTCATGAAAATTAATTCAAAGAGCTAACATCAAGGGATTCTAAAATCAAATCCGTGCTGTTATACAGGTGTTAAACGTGGAAGGTCGCATAAATCATCGCGTACTGACTCCAGGTCTTTGTTAACCGCTGCTTTTGCTAAATCCTTGTCGTATATTGCTCCGAGAAGATCTTCTGTAAAGAACTGTTGGATCGCTACTACGAATCTCCGATCGATCTTCAGATCAAGCGGTACAAGTGAAACTAGATTAGCCACAACCTGCAACCCGATCATATCGTCAAACAGACGTTGGATTGGAACCTACATGGAAAACGCAAGCGTGACCCAAAGCAAATCTAACCTAAAACAAGTGTAGCGATGCACTTTTACTGATGAGGTGAAGAGAATCGGAAAGCCGTAGCGTGAGGTCAAGTGCAAGCTCAGGACCGAACACGATGGAGGATTACTGTGTACACCCTTGACCTTATCACACGGACAAAGGATATTAAGTCAGTGTCCCAGTAAAATGGAGCCACCAGGGTATCTCAGAAATGAATAAAATCTATAATCGCGAACGGAACCCTAACTTTAACAAACGCTTCACTCCTGTCTTGTCGCAGGTAGCAGAGTCCCACGACTCCTTAACCTTTACTGACATTGTATCGAAAACACGCCTCGCCCCTGCGTGGTATACCATTAAAACACCATACGATTATAAATACGTTAGTATATCTTATAATAAATTATGGGATGTTTGGCCATAGATTTAACGCTTTTAATAATCAAATAGTTCTTAGAAATTGCCTGGTGGTAGAATCTAGACCGTGACCAGTATAACTTGAACTGTCATTGTATAGTCTTCTACTATGACAGTTTGAAGTATATACTGGGTATTATTTAGAGTTTTATGGAGCTGTTTTCTTTACTTTATAGCAATATTGTTTAAAAATGTTCGGTTTTTTGTACGTCTTCTATATATAAACATGAATTATTCCAAATGCCCTTCGAATATAGCTTGGTCTCTGTGATAGTTGTCATTAGTGTAATTTTAGAACTTAGGAGGTACATTTTAAGTGTTAATATTATATTTATAATGTATTAGACAATAAAAAAGTGATATAAAAGAAAATTGCGTATTCAAAGTCACTATCATCAGTAACCATCTGTCACAAACATCAAGCTATGTTTTAAGGACTGATACTTTGTTTTCTTTTTCTTTTTAAAAAGATAACGCGCACATTAGTAATTATATCCAGTGTCACGGAGGACTTTACAAACATACAAGAAGCGGACACAAAGAACACTCAGACTTAGAACAACAATTTGTGGATCACACAAAGTGTTGTCGCATGTAGGGTTAAAACCTACAACACTCCGCGCAGGAGAGAGGAACGTGGTGATTGCTTAAACCACTATACCATCAGTCAACTAAAATGCTAACGAGCAGATGCTGCTATCGATAGACACATGCAACTCAAGAGACATATTTTTTTTCCTCTATTAAGAACCTGCCAAAGTGACTATACTCTGCCTGGAAAGCATGAATAGAATCCAAGAGTTGTGGTCACCATACTAATTGTAAATACAGACAATGCAGTATGGTGATCCACACTATGGCGGCCAAGTGAGATGCTTTTTCACGCCTCGCTTGACGTGAAAGACATGACAATCATTGAGGCAATGTAAGGCTTACACGGTTACCACGACGACTGTTACCCCTGCATCAATGGGTCTCCGATCTCGCACCCACCAACGAAACACGACAACACGGGTGCTAGCGATTTAGGTTGATCTTCCGTGAGAGGGTAGTACTGCCCCGGTCGAGCCAGCCCGTTTGTGCTGAAATCAGCGTGGATCTACTACTTGATTTGTTAAGAGCGTCATTGCCTTTTGAATCTCTTTTTTAAACAACCTCCTCTTCGTTGAAGAAGGAGATTCAAAAGGAGGGTCAGTAACTTCACTCATTCGATGAAAATCAAAGAAAAAGTTCGAAAACATCAGTTTCCTGTAAGGCTATGGTGTCTCTCCGGTCAAACCAGCACATACGTATCGAATCTTGGTTTACACAATTGGCTCTTACAACGAAATTGTAAGAAGTCGATGTCTGTACACTAAACATATTGAAGAAGAATACTGAAGGGGAGTACAGAACTCAAAATAACAGTTTTCAAAAATTTTATCTCTCTGTATCTCAGAAATGGCTTAACCGATTTGGATGCTGTTCTTCACTTAACATTAAATGTTTGTTCTATTCCAATCGGTTAACAAATAAAAAAGTTATATCAGGTTTAAAAATCTCAGCGATAACAGACAAAAGCTAGTAATTAAATATGTATAAAAATCGTAACACATTATACATTTTCTTAAACAGAATATTTGTTTGACAGTGAATACTGTCGCAAAACAAAAACAATTAAGTACTCTCATATTTCACTGAGAATCATATTCTTAACACACCAAGTGATCCTTGTTAAGCTATAAAAGCGAAATCAGTGTTTATAATGTAATCCCTTTAATGCCACATTGGGGCGGTGCCGCCATTTTGTAATTGTAAGGGAGTTTTGCTTTAGCATTATTCTTCGTAAGTACAATTTGAATTTTCGACTCTTAGAATAGTTCGAGTAAAAATACATACAGTGGAACTTAGAACCTTGTTTCCTTGAAAGAGAAATGAAGAGAATAAACACGTGAAATTCAGTCCGAGCACTTGAAAGGTTGATGTTTTTTTCGATTGTATTTTGACTTTTATTACATCAGTACTCCATCATTTATGAATTGATTTGAAAATATTTTTTTTGACGTGACAATGTCTTACAGTTCGATAAAGCCGGCTGCACGCACCAAAAACATGACTTATGCGGCGTTACCTCGCTCTGAGGCGTTCCATTTAAAGCTTGAAGTGCAAGTGAGAGCGCAGAACGAGCGACAAAGAGGCACAATCGGCCTCCGCGTTCGGCAGCGTTCGACATCTGTCTCTCTCCTATTTGAGTGAGTACATAATTGTATTTATGCGTACAAATAAATGTAACTTGAACAATTGCATTGTAATTTCCATTAACCCTCCTTCTGTATATCCATACAAAATATCTATCAAACGAAAAAATAAATAAAATTATAATTATCTCTTGAAAAATGCAACCATTCCATCAGTATTTTCTTATGACGTTGTCACGTTCAACTATCGTCAGTAAACCGACTTTACAGACAACCGATTTTTTTTTAAATGTATTTATATATATCCGTGTAGTGATGAATTAAGAATACAGTGTCATCACCTTCATTTCATCCAGTGGGTACTGTTAGAGCTGATTAAGGTAGAAAATTGCGCAGGAGAACGGCATTGGAAAGTAAAAGAAAACTTGGAATAAACCAACCCGTATGCTTAAAATGTATAATTTCTTTAGTATTAACTAGTTGGATCTATTATCACTACTGATTATTCAGTTCCTCACTTACGTGCACCATAAACATTTATGAAAATTTCGAAAGAGAAGTGAGAACATCAACCTACCGACGTAGCTAATTGACAGTCGCGTCGTTTTCAGTAAATCGATCGTTGGGCGGCAGACGGCTTACTGGAATTGTGCAGCACGCGAACCTAAATACAATTAGACATAGACACAGATACTTCAAACTTTTTTTGACACACAGCAGGGACATTAGCATCGACTATTATGAGTAAATGAAGTTTTAAGTCACTAGGTTTTGTGATAAGGATGTCGGTTCTATTCCAGTGCAAGTATACTATCGTTGTCTTATACTTCTCCGTTGTTCGTAGTACTATGGAGTATAACTCCATAATCTAGGTCCCGCTAGGTTTGGCTCTTCCTTCCTGTGCGAATCAGTTAAAACCTGGAATTCATTACCAGCGCACCTGTTTCCCTTACACTACGATCCCGGGTCGAAGCGGGGCGTGAAAAAGCAGCTCACTAGGCCGCCATAGCGTAGGTCGCTATACTGCACTGTCTCCATTCGCAGTGAGTACGGCGACCACCGCTCTTGGATTCTATTCATGCTTTCCATCAGGCAGAATACAGTCACTTTGGTAGGTTGCTATAAAAAGTTATATGGGTTCTATCCGTATTTAAACTCGCCAGTTTTTGTTCTCGGCTTGGTAGGTCTAAATACACTTGCATTGCGGCGAAAGTGCGGTTCAATGGTACACTATTATAGGATGCTAAATAATAACAATGATAATTCGAGTACGTTATCCCGTTGTAACATACAGCCATGAGTACCCAACAAGTATCTGGCTACGCTCATGATGTCTCCTCCCAGCGCCGCAGGTACGGACGTGTCCGGCACAGTATGCTTCTACTAGACAGTTAGTCTGCTCAACTCTCTGATTGCTCAGTGTCCGGATGTCGACTCATTTTATACCAAATTTCAGTGCTTTTTTCAAATTTTGGACACTTTTCCTGAAGTAGGTTGTAATATACATAAGTATTTATCGTAACATTGTAAAGTTGTAATGGCTCGTATGTGTTGAGCAAACTGTAAGTGCAGTGAGCAGTTGATTAAATACCTCCAGAGGACGTATCCGGGGAATAACCGCGCAGACAAAAACTTTTTTTTTATTTTAAGAGCATGCCAAAGTGACTCTACTCTGCCTGATGAAAAGTATGAATAGAATTCGAGAGTTGTGGTCACCGTACTCATTGCGAATGCAGACAATGCAATATGGTGGCCCACACTATGGTGGCATAGTTAGATGCTTTTTCACGACTCGCTTGGGGACGTAAAATGCATGACGGTCATCGTGGCAGTGTATGGTTCACACAGTTACCGCGATAACTGTCACCTCCACATCAATGGGCCTCCGATCTTGTACTCACCAACGAAACACGACGGCACGGATGCTGTTGCTTTAGCTTGGTTTTTTACGAGTCCAACTAAAGATATTTCAGAGAGAGGAGAGGATAAGAGAGGGATGTCAGGGTTGAGGAACAACATCTACAATAATGTAACCGCTGCCGTGGGTATAAACTAGTGCAAATGAAATGTTTATGTAACAGTAATTACTAGGCAACGTATTTACATCAAACAATAATCGCGTGACTGAATGTATAAATTCTAAATATTGTATAAATAATTGTAATATTATAACCTATGAATAAAATTCAAAGTATGATTATAATTTTTCTAATAACCGTTTCTACTTGTATAATACAGTACAATAAAACTTTAAAATTAACTTTGATCTTTTTAAAGTCAAAATACTACAAAAACAAATGAAATTCTTGACAATATTTACATACAAGCGTCAAGAACCCACATCACTGTCTACTCTGGCGTAGACTGCTGGCGTTACCATGTTGAACGGCAATTAATAATTGGGTAGATGACTGTATCGTAAATAAATACCAATGACCACTTCATTAAAACTAATATCGCGACACATCTCGGCAAATATAATTAACATAACTTTTTATTATTAATCAGTGACATATACTGTTCAACTGAGTAGTCTAAAACAGTGACGTCGCAATTTTGTATTTGGTATATTTTTTATACAAAATTGTCGTTTTGACAGATGATAAAAAGTAACTAATTTGACTAAGGTGTCATCTAGCCTATTCTCTGAACCAGAAACGGTCATCGTTCACGAGTAGCGTCGATCAGCAGCTCATGGATATTTCACAGATTCACATTGTTAGTTTGTTGGAACCGCATATTTTTTTCATCGTCATTAGCCTATTGCAGTCCACTGTCCTTTTTTTTCTGTCTTTTTATCAATTCTTGAAGACTACTCCCACACTAGGATACATCTGTGTCACGGGTGACTTTACAAACATACATGAACCGCACATAAAGAACACCCAGACTCAGAACAAGACAATTCGTGGTAAATAGCCTAATTCTGCCACAGCTACCAGTGTCAATGGAAGCCAGCCAACTAGGCAGGAGCTATTATAGAGCATAAGTGTGCGCAAACACAGGTGCACTTTCTGTTCCCCTAACTCTCATGACTCGATGGGACGGTAATCCGACACAACCGGGGAGAGATGCTCCGACAACCGACGGCATTACGTGCTCTCCGAGACACCAGGGTTAACCCTAACTTCCAAACTCCGGACTGCTATTAAGTATTTCTTTTTACCCAACCAGGAAATCGAACCCGAGACCTCTTAATCGGCAGTTGCACATGCTAACTGCACGACCAACGAGCCAGTTTCGACCATCGAACCCATTCTACTACTAGTTCGTCCGTGGCCTATTTACGTCGCAGGCAAATTATAACTCTATCAAACAATAATTTTGACGTTTCATGAAATAGTTAAAACTGGACTCATTAAATTGACTGTACAGTTGGTCTAGTGGCTTAAGCGATCGCCACGCCACTCTACAGCCCTGAGCGTTGTGGGTTCATACCCCACATAGGATAACTCTTGTCTCTCTCTCGTCTGGGTGTTTTTGTGACCGTTTCTTATGTTTGTAAAGTCCCCCGTGACACAGGATGTATTCCTAGTGCGGGCGTTACCTTGAAAAATAAAAAAAATCTTTCACATTCTGTAAATAATAGGGACGATAATTGTGCCATGTTATGTCGGTATTTGGTACATTCGATTATTAAGTATGCCGACGCAGTGCGACGGAGGGTGTTTTGCCGACCTACCCAATTATGTACGTATTATATACTATTTCCATCAGTAATTGAGTTTCTGTAAGGCTTTGGTTTTGTTAGAAATGTTTAATGGAGTGAAACGTTGTGAATATTTATTGTTATTTACTTTTTAGTAGTAATAATAACAATAGACTCTCTGATAATATAGCTAGTCTTAATGTGGAAGCTGTCCTTCAAACTTTGTGACAACATAAAGGCCTGAGGGTTTCGCGTTTGTTTCTGGTAAAGGTTTTGTTTTGCAATGACTTGTGTCCTAGCCATAAATAATAATAATAATATCAGAGAAAATGACGAGAATCTCGTGAAAATTGAAAAAGAAAAAACAATTGAAGTATTTGGATCTGTCTCACGAGATTGCCGATATGTGGTATGTGGATTCGATGATCATTGTGCTGATAATCATATCTGTTCACGGATTGATAGCCAAGAGCCTCGACCAACACCTTAAGAGGCTCACGTTAGAAGGTTGGATCAAGAGTCTGATGCAAAAGGCAGTCCTCTTTGACACGGCCCACATAGTAAGGAGGTTCCTGTCTTTGGAGCCCTAACCAGCGATGTCTTGGTCCCTGTACCTGATGTCGGTGGTTTACTATTTTTTATATTTTTAAATACAATGTATTTTTGTTTTCGTTTTTTATATAGAATAATAATATAATTATTACTATTTACGGCTCTATTCTAAATTAATTTGAACAAATATATGAACCCAGTGTCGTGTTATGAATCTACAAAGTAGTTTTATATTGCCTTAGAAGTCGCTACTGTTTTTATTTTCCTTTTTAGGGTAGTCAAATGACAAAAAACGAAAACGTTATTGATTTGTCATGTCTGTCTGTCTGTCTGTTCGTCAGTATGTCATAGCCACTTTTTTCCGAAACTATAAGAACTATACTGTTGAAACTTGGTAAGTAGATGTATTCTGTGATCGCGTTAAGATTTTCACAAAATTAGGAAAAGAAGATTTTGGGGATCGCCCATACTGAGAACTGAAACTGTTTTTTTTTTCATGAAATACATTCATGTGGGATATCTATGGATAGGTCTTTAAAAATGATATTGAGGTTTCTAATATCATTGTATTCTAAAGTGAATAGTTTGCGCGAGAGACACTTCCAAAGTGGTAAAATGCGTGTCTCCCCCCTGTAACTTCTAAAATAAGAGAATGATAAAACTAAAAAAAATGTATGATGTATACTACAATGTAAACTTACACCGAAAATTGATTTGAATGAGATCTAGTAAGTAGTTTTTTAATACCTCATAAATCGCTGCTACGGAACCCTTCATGGGCGAGTCCGACTCACACTTGGCCACTTTTTTCAAGAATACCTCTAATATGTTCATTACTAATAAAAACGACAAACATTTATTTTAATTTTATCACCAAATTTTTCATCCTTATGTGTGTAAAAATTGCTTACAAAAAGATTCAAAGAATTCCGTTGACTTAATAATGGAATAATAGAATTTTCCTCAATATTAAAGAGTATATGTAAGAAACATGAATACATATGTATAAAGTATGAGTCAGACATTTTAATTTGACGCTACGACGCGAGGGTCTGCCGTCTAGACTTAACCAAATTGAACTTTGATCGTTATGGTTAAGTTAGTTTGGCTTTGTCATCATTTATCACGAATGGCTGTGTCACAGTGATAGAATTGTTTTTAGACTCGAATTTTATAGAGAAAGAGAGAGGACTTACATGTTTAATATCGGTATGTTATGTTATGATGTTCATGATTACTAGGATCGACCCCTCAACGAGCTTTCCGAAGTACGAGCGTAAACCTCACCAACTGCCACACACCGAGATTTTTTCTTTTTTTTTCTATATTAAGAGCCTGCCAAAGTGACTCTACTCTGCCTGATAGAAAGCAAGAATAGAATCTCAGAGTTGTGGTCACCATACTCATTGCAAATGCAGACAATGCAGTATGGTGACCCACACTATGGCGGCCTTGTGAGATACTTTTTCACACCCCGCTTGGGGACGTAAAAGGCATGACACTCATCGTGACAGTATAAGGCTTACACAGTTACCACGATAACTATCACCCCTGCATCAATGGGTCTCCAGTCTCACACTCACCAACGAAACACGACAACACGGATGCTGGCGCTTTAGGTTGGTCTTCTATGGAAGGGTAATACTGCCCCAGTCGTCGTCTTTTTTTTATAGAACCTTACCAAAGTGACTCTATTCTGCCTGATGGAAAGCATATGAATAGAATTCAAAAGTGGTGGTCGTCATACTCATTACAAATGCCGATAATGCAGTATGGCTACCCGGCGGCCTAGAGAGATGTTTCTCCACGCTCCGCTTAAAGGATTCGATACAATTTCTTGAAAGAAAAGCTCAACAACGCTTTTTGAACCGACCTGGGAATCAAACTGGAGATCTTTTGGTCGGCAGTTACATACACTAACCACTAGACCAACAAGACAGACATGTACAATGACACCGCGAGCAGACCAGTTATGAAATAATGTAACTAATCGCAAGTTTATCAACAATTCAGCTAATATCACTTCTATATAAACATCATCAACAGCCTTTCACAGTCCACTACTGGACATAGGCCTCTCCTTAGCAAGGAGGTTTTGGCCTACTATACCACACTGGCCAGACGGGTTGGAATAGGGTTTGTTTCAAGTTTTCCTTCTCTTTGTGATGATGTTGTCTTGCATACTTTATTCCCTTAGTCGCCTTTTACGAGACGGGATGAATAGGGGTGGTAACACTATGTATTCTTAATCCGTCACCACACGGGCTATATAAAAATAAAAATCAGAAAAATAATGAAAGAAATAAGCTCAACTGGTCTGTATTCGCAACCAGACGTTTTGTGCCCTTGCCTCCCTACCACCCACAAATCGATCGATTTCATAATAGCACTATGAATAATGTACCAACACAATACATTACCAGATCAATATTTCATTTTCTTTTGATATATAATGATGTCTCTAATGTCTGATTCCTAGCCAAATTTCTTAGCCAACTACTGCGGAGATACAATAGTGCACTCTCTGTTCTCTCATTCTCACAGTCCGATGGGACGACTATCCGACACGGCCGGGTAGAGGCACAAGTCCGATAGCTTTACGTGATCTTTGAAGCACGGAGATTAGTAATAAATGAGTAGGCGCATCATTTGGTGGAAATTGAATACCATCCACAGCCGCCTGCATTTTAAGAGACACAAGTACGTTGCCGCCTCTTGATTGCCCCTCAAATTAAGGGGAAGGGGATTGGTTGTGTTGGAAGGTGTGTGTGGGAAGGTGTTTTTGCTATATTTATATTTCGCTAGGTAACTTCCCTGGGTTTAATCTCAATCTACAGTTAATATCATAAAACTGAAAAGTGTGTTTGATTGAACACGCTAATTTTAGGAACTACGGATTCGATTTCAAAAATATTTTAGTGTTGTGTCATTTATTGAAAAATGATATGGGTTTGATAATATTACGCTACCACTAATATTTTAGCAGTAAAAATGTTCCAGAAAAGGGTAACATTTATTCCTTTTAAGGGACGGGAACACAATAGGCTAGATGACACCTTAGTCAAATTAGTTACTTTTTATCATCTGTCAAAACGACAATTTTATATGAAAAATGTACGAAATACTAAAGTGTGACGTCACTGTTTTAGACTACTCAATTAAACAATATATTTCACTGTATATTTGTTTGAAATTCGTAATAATAATAAAAAGCTATGTTAATTGTATTTGCCGAGATGTTTCGCGATATTAGTTTTAATGAAGTGGATTTTGGTATTTATTTACGATACAGTCATCTACCCAATTGTACGGGTAATCTAATGTTAGGTAATTTTACCTTATTATATGTAAAATATATAGAAACCATGTTAAGCCACCGGTTCCGCTTATCATATACATACCTTTTGCAATCGTTACTGATATTTGGAACTCCAAAATATCGTCTAGTATTTGAGTTGTGGAGGATCAATGGTAATCGCTCCACGTAAAAAAATCGAAGATCAGATGTATCGTAGTGGACGAAACTGGTCCCAAACTAGTTTGAGAAAAAGGTTCGCGTAAAGATATGTAAAATTTGTTTTGATGTTAACTAAAAATCAAGATGGCCCCAACACTTTTTCGTTCAAGGCAAAATTGAAGCAGTATATTGTAAAACAACTGACAGAATCAACTTCTACATGATTGACTAATACATTATTAATAGAATCTATATGCGTATACATATATGTATTTATATTGTATCTGCTTATATGTATATAGTATATAGGTTAAAGTGTACGATAGGTTTTTATTTTTATTTTTTATTTTAAGAGCCTGCCAAAGTGACTCTACTCTGCCTGATGGTGAGCATGAATAGAATCCAAGATTTGTGGTCACCATACTCATTGCGAATGCAAACAATGCAGTTTGGTGACCCTCACTATAGCGGCCTAGTAACATGCTTTTTCACGCCTCGTTTGTGGACGTGAAAGGCGTGACAGTCATTGTGGCATTGTATTGCACACACTTACCACAGCAAATGTCACTCCGTGTCACTGTCACGTGTGGCGACGCTCCCAGGCCGGCTCCACTGGGGTTTACAGCGGGGTGGTGTGTCGGAATTGGACTGACTGCCTGAGACAGGAGGGATCCGGGAATAGCTGTTGTTACGACATCCAGATCACAAATGTCACCCTTGCATCAATGGTTTATTCATTGTGTTTCTTTGATAAATCTATATTTCTTTTTTTTTTTACATTAAGAGCCTGCCAAAGTGACTCTACTCTGCCTGATGGTAAGCATGAATACAATCCTAGAGTTGTGATCGCCATACTCATTGCAAATGCAGAGAATGCAGTATGGTGACCCACACTATGGCGGCCTTGTGAGATGCTTCTTCACACACCGCTTGGGGACGTAAAGGCATGACAATCATCGTGACAGTATAAGGCGTACACAGTTACCACGATAACTGTCACCCCTGCATCAATGCACCTACTTCCTGTTTTCTCAGCCTCACCCAATAATTGTCTGATAGAGAATGCCGTAGGCGTTAAGTCCACCCATTGGTGCATGCAACCATGCATTGCATGTGCATGATGTATGAAATAAATAAATAAATAAGCTTACTTAGAGGGTAATAAAATGATTGTAATCTTAATACATAGCAATGTTACATTCAAGGTGAACTTTGCACATTTTACTTGTTAATTGTGTCCCTAGATGGCGTTGCGACACTAATTATAACGCGATAACACATTCGTTTCACTAATGATGATTATATGCGATCGAACAGGTGTGAATAGGTGGTCACATTAACAAGGTTTTTGAACAACTTATTCCATATACAACAACGACATTCGAGAGCAACGTATCTGGGTCAGATAAGTGATGCCTGCCATAATAGATACGCAAATACCAATTACGACCATTCGTAGTTTAACAGTGTTCGTCGGAAATACAACGTTTGTCTCTAGATCTCGGTCAGAACCAGTCTATCCCATAGATGTTTTTACTTCCTGGGAAATTACATATACAATAGACTAAACAAAATTTTAAACTTCCACCCAATGACTAAGTATGACTGCAAAAAGAAGGTGACTCATTTACTTGGACTATGATGGCACTGAAAATATAATCTGCACAATAAATGGACGATAAGTATGTACCTATTACTTATGTCCATTTTGCACTATGATTCGCACACAAGGAGCATATAATTCTCTCGCACTACACTTACACACCAATACAACACAATCATACATACAAATACACACCCTCACATACATACACCACTAAAGTTTACAAAAATTGTTTCTCTTATTAGTTCTTGTGACACTGTTTTGACAGTTGCAGCCTCTAAGGTAACGTTTATAGTGTTCAAAGACGAGGACTGGAGATCTGTCACACAGGTTTCGAACCTAGCTCAGAGTCCAGCTCTCAACAAGGTTCTGTTTGTGCTGTATCTTTATTTTAAGAATATCTTTGTACCTTTTGAGAGAAATAAATTATATTTATTATTATTATTTATAAACATAGCTGTAAATCATAAATTATGTTTATTTAACAATTGTATTGGTACTTATTAAATAAATAAATTAGTACCGCACACATCTCACACGGGTGTCTAACTCCTAATAAGGCAGATCCTATGCTGTTGTAACCAGACTGCTTATAAACATACTTACAAATTTCTAAATACAAACATATTATATATAAATTACACTCAGACACAAAACAACTAATCGTACTGTTCACATAAATATTTGTCCTGGGTAGGAATGGAACCCTTGACCTCCGGCTGAGCAGTTAGGACCACTAACCATAGAAATTCTCGCGGCAATTAGTATCTATACAACATCCCAACACTGGTAAATTGGTAGTGCTTGTTATATAACTACTTGTCCTGGCTATAAATCAAACCCTTCTCTGGCTTAACATTCAGAGTACCAGACCACAACTCTTGAATTCTATTCATGCTTTCCATCAGGCACAGTAAAGTCACTTGATAGACTCTAAAAAAATAAATGAAAAGAAAAAAAATATGTGATTTTGCGTGGTTTGTTCCTTAGTCATCACTTACGACACCCACAGGATGAATGGGGGCATTCCGAAGTCTTAATCTGCCACCACACAGACATCGGTAATTCCATCTAACATATAAGTAATGTACGAGTACTCATATTGGTGTATCTTATCTTCAACGTTGTATTTCACATATCTATGTATGTATGTGTGAATGACCATGTATAGATTCCCCTTTGTGTTAAATTGTAGCCAGGGTGGCTAAGCTTTCTTACAATTCCATTTATAGACGATTGTTTCTTTGAATTGCACCACACAAGCTGCGAGAATTCACTCCGTATAAGCCCTTCTAGGAAACAAGGAAGGCCTGGCAATTTGCATAAATACAAACTTTGTATTGTTTTGGAGAGTTTGAATTTTATTTGGGTATCTGAGAAGTCTTATATGACTGTAAGGAGATAACGTACACATTATTTATACGAATTTTAAACACCAGAGTATTCAGAAAAGGTGATAAGAGGTTACCGATCTTTGTGATACTTCAAAACACAACATATGTAAGAAAGGAAGAAAATAAGATATGGCATGTGGCTTGAGGAGACAAACCTGCAATCAGGTTACGTGATGGTGGGTGACAACTGTCACCCATGGACACTCAAATCACAAGATTTTTTTTTTTCATTTACAACCTACCAAAGTGACTCTACTCTGCCTGATGGAAAGCATAAATAGAATCCGAGAGCGGTGGTCGCCATACTCGCTGCGAATGACGACAGTGCAGTATGGCGACCCACGTTATGGTGGCCTAGTAAGATGATTTTACACGCCTCGTTTGTGGACGTGAAAGGCGTGACAGTCATTATGGCATTGTATTGCACACACTTACCACAGCAAATGTCACCCCCCTTTTTTTTTAACTTGTGGCGACGCTCCCAGGCCGCCTCCACTGAGGTCTACAGCGGGGTATATTGAATCCAAGAGCGGTGGTCGCCATACTCACTGTGAATGAAAAGCCACGCTATGGCGGCCTAGTGAGATACTTTTTCACGCCCCGCTTAAATTACCCGGGATCGTAGTGGGAGGGAAACACATGCGCTGGTAATGAATTCTTTCAGTTAGTACAGTTTTGAAGTCTAGACCACACAGCTGGGCAGTAAAGCTGGCCATTCATCAATCATGGTCCCTCCAGCTATATTGGTACTGTTTAAACGAGCTCAAAGTTGTACTAATGCACTTGCAAATGCATTTCCGCTGGACCCGGTCTGTTGATTGAATAGTGATGGAGCGTGCAGACTATCGATACGATTTCTGTTACCACTATTTGTATTATTATTTTAATTTGAAATGGATTAACATTCACGTTGTACTGTTAAATATTATCTATTGAGTGACGACGTAGTTTATTGTGAATAATATATAATAAAACTTCTATTTCTAATCTAATATTTACTGTGAAAGATGGGTACTCACAAACGTTTTTTTTAAGTTTATTTAATTTAAAATTACTTTTTAATTATTAATAGTTTTCAATACTTTACATAATATATGTGTAAGTGTTGTTATGTATTTTTTTTTGGCCTTAAGTTTTGGTTTAGCGTTTCTGAAGTTAGTTAATTGTCACTTTTTTTTTTAAAACGTACCAAAGTGACTCTACTCTGTCTGATGGAAAGCATGAATAGAACCCAAGTGTTGTGGTCATCATATTCATTGCAAATGCAGACTGGTGACCCGCGCTATAGCGGCCTTGTGAGATTCTTTTTCACACCACGCTTGAGGACGTAAAACGCATGACAATCATCGTGGCAGTGTAACACAGTCACCACGATAACTGTCACCCCTGCATCAATGGGCCCCCGGTTTCTATCTAACTACGCCGACGATTTGATATCGATAGTATCAATAGCTCAAGCCTATAGGAAACAGCTAATTCCTCTCGTAGGGTCGGGACGCGGGTCAACTGTGGTCAAGTGCGTTGAACAACAGTTTTGTTGTTGTTTTTACCGGTTGTCGGTCAGACAGCCGCGGATTGCGAGGGATGCGGGCTATTTATTCATTTAACAGTTCGTCTTGCTTGTTACAATCATAAATTAAATATGAGTGACAGAGATGAATGTGATTTGACAGAGTTATAATATGTTTTCATTTGTAGTGATATTTTTGAGACAGTTATTGACTGTGCATTTGGTCTAGTGGCTTAAGTGGTTACTACGTCGCTTTCTACTTCAAATCAAATCTCAAATTTCACATGGGATAACAGTTTGTGTGATCCACAAATTGTTGTACTGAGTCTGGGTGTTCGTTGTGTCCGTTTCTTGTATGTTTGTAAAGTTCCCTGCGACACAGGAATATACTCCTAGTGCGAGATTTGTCTTAAGAAAATACGTATATACAACTCCTACTGGCCTTGGAAGTCACCATTTCAGAATGGTAGACATACGCTCCTGAACGGTTCGGCTCTTCCTTCCTGTGCAAATCAGTTAAAGTCTGGAACTCATTACCAGCGCACGTGTTTCCCTTCCATTATGATACCGGGTCCTTTAAACTGGGTGTGAAAAAGCATCTCACTAGGTAGCTATGGCGTGGGTCGCCATACTGCATTGTCTACATTCGCAGTGAGTATGGCGGCCACCGCTCTTAGATTCTCTTCATGATTTCCATCAGGCAGAGAAGAGTCATTTTCGTAGGTTTCTATACATACGAGTATATATATATTAATATGGGGTTTTTATAAATATAATGTAATATAATAATAATTGGAAAAGTTAATGTTTTTAAGCAAGGTAAATTTAACTACACCTGTTACTAATTACTCGAAAACGTATACTATCCATGTGTCCAGTATATCTTGACCTGTTAAATAAGGTATAGAAAGGAGAACATTTCAAAATAAACTGGTCCTTAAAACAATCAAAATTAAAAACAAGAATAAATCAAAATTAGTTCACTGTGTTTGTACTAGATGGCGTTACTATTCGAGATCGACGGTAGCGCGAGAAGTTTCTATTTGAATTACACAAGTGATCACAGAGTTCTTATCAATACGCATGTACTTTCTTTTACAATGCACTCGAGCAATCTATCGTTTACGGTGGTATTGTCAATTATATACCTACTGATGATAAACTAACAATATGTTTTGGTACATTAGTGACGTATTTTATAGTTCGATTAGCTGATTGTGTTTGCGTTTCTCAAAATAAATATTTATTTTGTTTTCTTTCGTTTTAAAAGGCAACAACTATTTGTGGATCACACAAAGTGTTGTACCGTGTCGGGTTTGAACCCAAAACACTTAGCGTAGTAGAGAGCGGCATGGCGACGAGGCTAACCGTGCAGTCAATATGTATATCAATATTTGCTCCGTTTTTGTAACATATTTTGTTGATGTTCAACCCCTATTTGTCGTAACGTAATGTTATATAGCTTAACTCGAAAATTGGGTTTTCCAACACCGAAATAATTTTTGATTTGATACAGTAGTTCCTAAGATTAATATGTTCATACATACATGTTATACACAAAATCACGTCTGTTTCCCCGGAAAGGTAGGCTGAGGTTATTCCAAGTAAAAAGTGGCGAGCCTATTACCGCTAATCGTGATGTTTAGTTTGCCAGAGCCTCGTCCGTCCATCAGCAGTTGCACCACTAGCAGGTGAGGTTGGCTTGGGGTCTAAAGTTCAATTTCGCAGAAGGAGGCGGCGGAGAGGGCCCGGGAGGACGATAACCACTCGGACCCAATTCACTCAAGGTAGCACGAGGCGTGCGTACCAGCGCCTCATGCTGTCTTGAGTGTGGCCGCGGGTGGACGGGATGGTTTTTCCCCTCCATCCGTTATAGTGGCCAGCCGCGAGGAAGCGATGTCCGCGTGTGCCGTACGTCGCCTAAATAGAGAGTGTATCCGCTGATGGTACCCGCGGTAGCGGGCAGGCGCTAGGAGGGATCTGGATATCGTAATAACAGCAGTTCCCGGATCCCTCCTATGTCAGGCGCAAAGTGGCACACCGTGTGGTTTAGTGGGTCAGATCCCCACGCAACCCCGCCGCAAACCCTGGTAGAGTGGCGGCCCGAGGTGATTTCCACACGTTAAAAAAAGGGGCCGTAAGTTCTCGGTAGGAATCCTGTGTACTCTTCTTCATGGGAGCCTTATACATCCAGAGTTTATTTATTTATTATGTTTAATTAAACGAATAAACTCTTCAGCTTTATGATGTTAAAATAGATCCATATATCACCATCATCACATCATCAGCTTTTAACAGTTCACTGTTGGACATAAACCTCTCCTTCGAAAAGAAGTTTTGACCAACCTTTGGCCGGGTTGGTATAGAGTTTGTTTCAAGGTTCCCTTCTATTTACAGTGAAGTAGTCCTGGATAGTTTGTTCTTGAGTCGTCTCTTCCGACACCCTTGGGTTAAATAGGGGTGGCAAAACCAACTAACACTAACACAGCTAATTTGTATTGTATTTCTTATTTTTTAATTTTATATCTATCTCTGTTTATCGTATTTTGTGATTGTAAATTAATCATGTTTCGTCATGTTTCTATGTCATCATTTTCGTTATTTTCTGCGTGTGTCACTGTTGAAGGTTATATTGGAGAGAAGTAGAACGCGAGTACTAAGTGGGAATCGAAATCATACCAATGTTAATGTGGTGTAACGCCTTAACTACTTGACTTGTATATTTTTAGTACTTTTAGTTGAGTTTTACACTGATGGAGTGACGAATCGTCGGGGTTAACGCGGTAAAAAGAGAAGCATAAAACCGAGATGGCTTATACTAATGGTTTTATCTTTTTTTTTCTTAATGAAAGACAATTGTCTCTTTAGGAATATATCCTGTATCCCAAAGACTTTACAAACATACAAGAAACGGACACAAAGAACACCAACTCACGGATTGAGGTTCAAAAAACATTGATTTATGATTATTGAATTGCAAGTATTTATCAACAGGTTATCAGAATTAGATAATCTCTAATTCTGACGAGCCTACAATACCTAATATCCATGACACAATTATAAGTTTGCTGTTCTAAGTTTAGGGCGCCTAAAATTTATCAATATGAATTATAAACTTTACGATATTTACAAACTCTAACGGATATATCGTTGTCATCGCTATATTTCCTGATAGCGTATCAGAATTATGTGGTAAAACAATTATAAAAGTGTGATAATTCATTATCGGTCGGGCATTTTCATTTGTGTGTACGTGCTCGCACTCACATATGGCCCGGCACGTGTTTCAGCGCGGGAAAGTGGCTTGAATCATTGTTTTCTTCGGTTGACTACTTTCTGATATAACTTGAATTAATCTATACTTATTATATAAAAGCGAAGAGGTAGTTTGTTCCGTTAAATGCTGCAATATTAGCAGCTACTGATGCGTATAAAAAAATATTGTAATGCTAGATAGCGTACGTACCTAGGTTTTATAACATCAATGAAAATGGGTGCATAGGCTTCGCACAAGACCTTAGGGTCTTAAACCAAGCTCACGTACAAGTGGTGGACCTTCTGACCGACAGACCAGGTTCTGGCAAACAAACCATCCCGATTAATGGCAATAGGCTCGCCACCGATTTTATGGGATTAAAACACTACTTAAAAGTGGTCGTTGCCTACCCCTTCAGAAAAACAGATGTGATTCTATGTATATATGTATGAAAAAGGTATTTCGTAAAGGCTTTCAGTGATGATTTTTATCTGTTTTTGCAATCACAATGTGCGACCGCTGCTAGGTGCAGCCTGACTTACAATTATGTAATTGGTATGCAAAAATTTTATTGTGAAAGTAGAAATTAATAAACCTATCCCTCCCTCTTAGTCCTAAATCTCCCTCCTCTCTATCATCACGATGGCCTAGCAACTCAACGTTCATGTAAATCACTGAGTGTTTGCAGTGTAGCAACAAAATACCATGCCATTACACAGAGCTGCTAGCTTTTCCATGCGCTGACTGATTAAGAATCCAGCATCACCATTCCTATTCGTCCCATGGGTGCAAACTTCGCAAGACAACAGAGTTGCTAAGACATTAAAAATTTAAAACAAACTCATCTAGACAGGGTAAGGTAGACTTCTTAAGGAGAGGCCCGAGTACACGTAAAAATCTTTAGTGCCATCTTTTACAAAAACTAGTAGATTTGCGACTCACGTTGTGGTGTTGTTATCGTTTTCATAAACATATTTAATGAGCTTGACCGATAGCGTTTTAATTCCATTCTCAATCATTTCAAGACTATTGTTGTGTACTATTTGATATTCATGTACTATTTCAAGTACAAAGGTGATTTATCTACGTCATATTCAAAGCTAGCAGAGCCACGTTGATTTCAGCACGAACGAGCCGGTTCGACCGGGGCAGTGTCACCTCCTCACAGAAGACAAATCTAAAGCAACAGCATCCGTGCTGTCGTCTTTTGTTGGTGTATGCCAGACTTGAAGCTCAATGATGACGGTTATCGTGGTAAGTGTGTATCGTACACTGCATGACTGTCATGCCTTCTACGTCCCCAGGCGGGGCGTAAAAAGCATCTCACTTGGCCGCTAAATTATGGGTCACTACTTTGTCATGTCTGCATACACAATGAGTATGAGAACAGTGACCACAACTCTTGGATTCTATTCATGCTTTCCATCAGCCAGAGTAGAATCACTTTGGCAGGCTCTTAAATCAAGAGCTTTCAACAGTCCACAATTGGACATAGGTCTTTCGTTAGAATGGAGATTTTGGCCTACTATACCACGCTGGTCAGACGGGATAGTTTATTATTCGTTTCTAGTTTGTCTTTTATATTTAATGATGTTGTCCTGAGAAGTTTGCTCTCTTAGTTGCCTCTTACGACACCCACGGGATGGATAACGGTGGCGACACTTCATATACTTGATCCGTCTCACACAGAATATATTCTTACTAGATGTACTCGTAATTAGCTTATGGTTATACATTAATATACATTTACCTTATCTTATCAGTCATACGTATTTGATTATTATTATCTGGTTGTATAATTTCTTTACTTTTATGGATTTCTGTATGATGTTTACTGATGCAATTCAGTATAACGTCGCTATGTTTTCGAGAAAAATAAATGAAGCAGCGTAAGTTTCTTTGAGAAGGAAAACAACCTAAAGTGACAGCATCCGTGCTGTCGTGTTTCACTGGTGAGTGCGAGACTGGAGGCCCATTGATGTAGGGGCGACAGTTGTCGTGGTAAGTGTGTGAGCTTAACATTGCCACGATGACTGTCATGCCTTTTACGTCCGGTGTGTGAAAACAAAACAAAACGAATATTTATAAAATAATCTTTTTTAAAAGGCATTTGTTGTATAGTGTGTCCTGTGTTATTTCTTATGCGGGCAAGATACTCAGGGCCCTAGAGAAGTTGATAAATCTCTAAGCAAGTTATAGGTACACCTTTAGTGATATATGTTTATTTTATATATTATTAATTAACGTCATTGGTGAAGGCATTTCGTGAATGAATGATAAAGACTACAGACGGGTATAGGAATTATTCAATAATACGTATATCACAGGTTACGATTAGATAATTTTGTTCTTGTTGCTATACAATTTATTGTCCTCACGTCAATGCTTGACGCAACAGGTCACTTTACCTCTTCCGTAATAGCAGCTGTTCCCGGATCCCTCCTATGTCAGGCGCAGAGTGGCACACTGTGTGGTTTTAGTCGGTCCGATTCCGACACACCACCCTGCCGTAAACCCCGGTGGGTGACGGCCCGAGGAGGTTTCCACACTTTAAAAAAAAAGGGTTTGTGTCAAGTTTTTGCTCTCTCTGCAGAGCTGTTATTCAGAGTAGAGAGTATCAGTATCCAGAGAGAGTTCCTCTGGATACTGATGAAAGAGACTCAAACGAAACTCACTTTCAACTCTTGAGTTTCAGGTATGTATTTAAGAGCGGCGGTGGTCTCTTGCCATTAGGTGACCGTTCGTTTAAGTTCATCAGCATCAAAGGGTTGGTAGAGGATTTGTGTCAAGTTATTATTCTCTCTGCAGTGCTGTTGTCCAGCAGGTTTTGCTCCATGTATGAATAAAAGTGGTGACACTCCATACTCTCAATCCCTCACTACTTGGACGCGTTTAAGTTTCGATGTCTTCTATTTCAGAATGACTGTTATCTGAACATTAAAGTGCCTAGCAACAATTATTTTACTCTTATCGTCTACATATCAGACTTGTGTTGTTCAGGCTATTAGCAAGTTATAACTTGATAGATGACGTAATTTATATCTGTAAGTAAATATTTTCTCAACTGCAACTGGAAATTGCTACTATGTTCTGGAGATTAGTGCATTACAAAATAACTCATGGGGTAGGAGAAGCATGTTTTGGCGTATATGGATGGGTTTGATGGGAGTCACCATAGGCACATACATGTCTGGAATTAAGTCATTTTTGCGTTGCTTTTTACTAAGTGAGTGACGTTACCGAAGCTCAAATCCTCTCGATTTAAAGTGTGACAGCGCACTTGTAATGCACTTATTCATGAACAGCAGTGATGATGATGTACTATTAGCCGATTACAGTCACAGCGGTCTCAATCGAGACCAGACAACTACGTAGGAGATTTTATAGTGCACAAGTTCGTGCGCAAACACAGGTACACTCTCTGTTCTCTCACTCTCAGAATCCATTGGGATGGCTATTCGGTACAACCGGGCCGAGACCAACGGCCGATATCCAAACTCCGGGCTTCTATGATTGGAAAAACTCAAAAATACTTTTGATTGGCAGTCACATACGTTAACCGCTAGACCAATGAGGTAGTAGTCACTTAACGTTAGGTGACGTGCCTACCCGAGTGTCTTCTTCTACCGTAAAAATACTAAACTATAACCATTGTCATTATCATCAGCCTGTTGCAGTCCATTGCTGCACGCCTCTCCCATTTCACACCACTCTGATCAATCTTGGTTTTGTGTACTAAAACTATACAGATACGAAGTTTAGAAAAAAGTCGGATTTATGACATCTATGACATAAATCCGACTATGACACCTGTCTTAAAAGCCCTTTTTTTAATACAGATTAGATTTCTTTTCGTTTTTGTCTATTTTAAGAGCCTGTCAAAGTGCCTCTACTCTGTCTGATGGAAAGCATCCAAGAGTAGCGGTTACCATACGCATTGCGAATGCAGACAATGCAGTATGGTGACCCGCGCTACAGCGGCCTAGTGAGATACTGTTTTACGTCCGACTTAGGGACGTAAAAGTCATAACAGTCATCGTGGCAGTGTAAAGCTGACACACTTATCACGATAACTGTCACCCCTTTTTTTAACGTGTGAAAACCCCCTGAGGCTGTCACCCCACGAAGGTTTACGGCGGGACGATACGGCGACCCACGATAACTGTCACCCCTGCACCAATGGGCCTCCGACATATAACTTATCGCGCAAAAAATTAATGTTTTTTTAATCGAACATTACATAATAAAATCATCTTCGTATGTGTCGATAACGAACTAACACCGACACTATTAATAGTGCGTATGCGCGTTGCATTCGCCGCCATATCGTTCTATTTTCAAACGCACCAAGTTCATTAACGTCTGTTTTACTAATTAATGATGGGACACAGCACCATCGTAAAGTATCGATATATATTCATCACACATCAAATAAACTCATAATAATTTTATCTATACGAACATTATAAAGCCGGTAAGTTTGTTTGGTTGAACATGCTAATGTCAGAAATTAAAATATCATTTCAATATTGGGTAGCCCATCTAACGAGCAATGCTATAAGCTGCATACGCTGCTACCAATAGGAGCCGAATAAGAATAAAAAGTGGCAAAAATAGGCAAAATTTGCGATATACAGACGAAGTTGCGCGGGACAGCTGTGTGATAAGTAAATAAAGAAACATGATAAATATTAATTAACTTTCCTAGCACAAAAGTTGTCCTTAAACATAATTATTGTATTATATTAATGCCGGATGCGGAATTAAAAGCCGGAAAAGAACCTCTGTAATGAATGTTAATCATATGCAGTGAGTGCGGGTGACGCCGGGAGGCCGGCTCGTGTAATTCTAATCGCATTTGCATGAATATTTGGAAAGGATTAATTTGATTAGTATTTTATAGCAGTGTTACGACGACCTATGTTGCTGTAGTGGTTGGGTGCCACTTAACGCAAATATTTTTCTTCATTAACATGTTTGTTGTTTGAGTGTTTATGTATTGATATTACATTACATCACATCATCAACAACTAGAATAACCTATTGCTGAACGTAGACCTGTCCTTAAAAAGGAAGTTTTGGCTTACAATACCACGTTGGCCAGACGAACTGGTATAGAGTTTTCATTAATCCGCAGATGGTGTCCGCGTTTGTGGGCACGCGCTAAGAGGGATCTGGATGACGTAATAACAGCTGTTCCCGGATCCCTCCTATGTCAGGCGCAGAGTGGCACACCGTGTGGTTTTAGTCGGTCCAATGCCGACACACCATCCCACCGTAAACACCGGTGGGTGACGACCCGAGGGGGTTTCCACGCGTTAAAAAAAGAAAAAAAGTTTTCATTAAGTTTTCTTTTTCTATACAGCGCTGTTGTATTTCGTAGTTTGTTCAAATAGTTCTTGTGACGCTCACGGGATAAATAGAAGTGGAGATATTTCGTATTCTTATCCTTCACCACACTTTTAGCGGCAGGGACTTTCCCACAGGTGAACCGTCGTTAACCTTTTCAAGTCATATGCTATTCAACATTATCACTGAATGTTCTAAACAAAATTGGCAGAAAAGGACTAAAATGATGAAGGTTCAGAGGCAGTAAGAGTTCAGTGTGATTGTGAATTATTTTGTTGTCTCGACTCGTAACCATTTATTCATTAACAACCACTTGCATTCATTCATTTAATTACGTATGATTTAGCGAATGAAATGCAAGAGCGAGACGTCTGGCTCATTAAAGAGTTGATGATTTAATGATGAATTATTTTAAGTTGGAGACGATGAGGCATTAATAAAGTCTGATGGTAATATGAGATCTGAAATTGTCCTTATCAATGGCAGATATGCTCTAATATGGGCTGATATCTCGGCATTCCTACAGACATGAATTTTAATATTCAACTTAAAGTGCATTCACACTATATTGGTAGAATTGACATTTGTATTTGACATTGACATTTGACATTGACATGACATATTGACATCGTAAAAATTAACGGTGCTTCTTCTTTTATAAGACAACTCCCTCATTAGGAATATTCCTGTGTTGTGGTGGACTTTACAAACATAAAAACAAAGATACAAAGAGCACTGTTTGTTCGTGGGAAAGCCACCGGTTACCATGCTATATAGTCAACAGTGAGGACTGCCATGTCTCTTTTCAGTTGCAGAAGCTGAAACTACGTCTCTCTGTTTCTAGTTTCTCCTGATAATAGACCTTTTCAATTTCTTTTGTATTATAAGTTTCATGTTCTTGTTTTTAGACTTTTGCGACTTTTGCACTTACACATAAGGAAACTGAAGGTGTCGTAACCCTTTAAATAATTTTATCGCGAATAAGTCCTGCTATAGAGCAAAAACTTAGTTTCATATATGTTTCTACATAGGCAGACTTAACATCAACAGCATTTATTTCCAAACAACCTTGAGATGATGTCGAAATCATATTTATAATCCTTTTTAAAACATGAAAATTCCTGAAAGCGTTGTGGCGACTTCCACATTACAGCACAAACAAAAATATACAACAGCGCCATCTAGCGAAGATACATCGAACTACGAAGTATGAACGAAACGTATGAATGTAATGGACTACGAAGCGACTACTAATCCTGTATCGCGAAACAGAGATTCGCGTGGCAATTAGCATATATCGCAACATCAATCGTTGGGCCGTAGCCCGCCAGGCATGATAACCTCACCTGGTCCGAGGATCCTCCCTTTCTGTCGGAGGGATATGACACCCGGTTCTCTACAGCGTAAACGGATCACGAGCTTCAAATAAAACTACATCAATAATACTATCAAATTCCAAAGACATCGCATTTTATTATTCAAAAATCAACTATTACAGACACCAGTGAAATGAAATCAATTAAGTAGCTCTACTATGTAGATAAGTGGCAAGAGTTAAGTGCATGCCGCCCACGCACCATTTCATTGTCACCTTTTAAAGCTTGTGGTGCGACCCACATTTCTTTGAGTGATAAGGGCTTTTTTACACTCACTGGTGCTGGTACAAGGATAGTATTATTGCCCCCTCCAAGCGAACAAACAGATTACCTGATAGCAAGTGGTTATTGTCGCCGACGGACACATGCAGCTTAAGAATTGTATGCGTGTTGATGCTCTCAAGATTTAGGAGGGTGGTTACTTTCGCGGAGAGGGAGGGGCAGTTGGGGGGGAGACAGTAAAGAAACATTGAGGTTTCCACACAGGAGGGGGCACTTGCAGCCGTAAGTGGCCCGAGGTACGTCGGGGTTCCAGGGATTTCCATGCTAGGGTGCACCTGGTCCCTTGGCTATTGGTACCTGAGACGGCGTGCGGTTTTTGGTCAGTTCGAGTCTGACGGGGGCGTTTACTTGGTAAAAATCTTAGAAAGAATTGCTTAACATCTGTTTTCTGAGTCGTTTATAGTTTAGAATATACTTTATCTCAGAAAGCGAAGCCCATGCGTACTAGTACATCATAAAACGCTAAAAGCTACTACCAAATCTCGTATCAATAAAACAGGCCATTACCTTCTGTCCTCCAAATTCTATCAGATACAATGTCATAGCAGTGGCACCATTATCAGACTTGCGTCAATGAATATAGAGCCTTTTATGAGCGCTGCCTTTTGTATTATAATCTATTGTACTCAAACTATTGATATAGAAAGAGGTTCGGTTATGAAATCATCGCTCGATAACTCGCGGTTTCAATTAAATATACGTTTTTTGTTTTAGATATGGAGGATTAGTGAGCAGCTGCTCAGACGCAGCAAGCATACTAATTATTTAGTAAGTTTTATGTTATCTAACGGTTGCCTAGTTATCCAATTTTTACCGTGTTTATTTGTTGACTAGTATAACTTGAACTGTCATTTTGTAGACTTATGTATAATGATAGGTTAATATGTATGATCAGTGGATGCATCTAGCTTGATACAACCGTTTTTACATAGCTATAGTATTTACAATATATACATATGTTAAGAGATGTAGATTCGGTTTTCAATAGATATCCAATCTTACATTTTTTCGAAGTAACCGTTGCTCGTGGTAATTAAATCTCTTGTGATTTTTCTCGTAGACCCCTTTGGGAGGAGTCTCGGGGAGACTTTACCAGGTCTACACGCCTGTCGAAGTGGTCCTCCGCGCCACCTGCGTCTACAGGCGGGTCACTTGGTTGGGTGCTTGGGCCTGTTGGTATATCCGGGTGTCACTCTTGGCGCGTCTCTAACGAGGTCAGCCTTTGCGGATGGGTTCCATAGAGCGACCAGCATGTTAGCTGTGCCCGCATCTCGTTCTGTGTACCCTCCTGTGCTTAGCGAGGTCGAGCTCCAGGGGGTTGGTTATTAAGTATTGTTTATTTAAACACAGGTAGCATAAAATAAACAGGAAAAATTTATTAGGAAATATATAGATAAAAGAAAGGAAAAAATGCAGGTAGGTAGGTATAGGGCCCCGCTGGTTTCAGCATGAACGGGCCGGCTCGACCGGGGCAGTACTACCCTCCCACAGAAGATCAACCTATAGCGACAGCATCCGTGTTGCCGTGTTTCATTGGTAAGTGCGAGACCTGAGGTCCATTGACGCAGAGGTGACAGTTGTCATAGTAAGTATGTGAGCATTACAATGCCTCGATGACTGTCATGCATTTTACGTCCCCAAGCGGGGTGTGAAAAAGCATCTCACTAGGCCGCCAAAGTGTGTGCCGGCATATTGTATTGACTGCATTTGCAATGAGTATAGCGACCACAACTCTTGGATTCTATTCATGCTTTCCATCAGGCAGAGAAGAGTCACTTTGGCCGACTCTTAAAATAATAAGAAAACGTTAATATCAAACTGATATTTAAAATAATTTCTTATATACGATATTGTAACATTACAAAAACATATCTCAAATTGAACACTCAATCGTTAATGAATCTCATCGCATATCACAATAATTTACACACTCAGTCAACACTTAAGAAATAAATGCTTGACACTTTTAAGTTTACTATGTGAAGTCCCCTTAACTATTTTACCTGTCATTTCATCACCTCGCAAGTGGCATGCAGATCAATCATCGAAACATATCTGTCAGCATCGATTCTATTGCGAGATATTGAACTGATAACATCTTATAATCGAGTGCTCGTTATTATGATCGTTTGGTTACTAATAAGAGAACTTTCGTCATATTCAAGCGGGCCTCTGGTTACATTGTAGATTAGAAGTCAAAGGTTTAATTGCAATCTTATCCTACAACTATTACTACACAAGTCTAAGGATCAGCTCGAATTGCATGCCCATTTTAGATCAAAGCATATTTCTTCTATTCTATTGGGTAAAACACTCCAACTTATCTTATTACTGTTGTCTATTGCTTAGCAATAACTAACTCTTCTTAGCCATTATTATTTTCAAGATGGCTTAAGGTGGACTATATCAGCCGATTTTACCTGAATATTAGTTTTGCCACGGACTGGCATCGGACTTCCGCAACCTTCAGGGCGAGCAGAATTCGAAGGTTGAACTACTTGTCAGTATATTACAGAGCATTTGTTTCTCAATGAAGATTGTCATAGATATTCATCATAACCGAGACCCCACGGCTTAACGTTCTCTCCGAGGTATGTATGTATCTTTCCTTTTTTCGAAAGAAAAACCTTTTTGACCCAATTTGAGAATCAAGTGCGAGACCTGTTCATTGGCAGTCGCATATATATAAAACACAAACGAGACTTACAGTAGGCGAATATGATATGTTACAGGAGTTGCTTCTGATATCTAATTTACGATCTTACATTGCCCTTACTGCGTACAGACATTTTTCCAATTAAATTGCGAGTAAACTTTAAAATGGTTTCTCAGTATCTAATGGTCGCCATTTAGGCTGTTGTAGCGTGACTAGATCGCCATACTGCATTGTCTTCATTTGCAGTGAGTATGGCGACCACCACTCTTGGATTCTATTCATGCTTTCCATCAGGCAGAGTAGATTCACTTTGGTACGCTCCTATCTATGTAAAAAAAAATATAATGAATTATTGTCGCAGTTTAATCTCTATATGACAACATGCATCGAAATTTAATTTCTCAAATATTGCTCCTTCGATATGCTCGACTCGTGTGTGTGCCTATCACTAGTTGGAATAACGCTCTGTTTACACAGGGGCTGTATGCATCGGCGTCGTCAAGGCGCGTCGTCTAGCACATGTATGCACATGCTGCAATGAATCATATCGCGCGTATCTTTATTAGCTTTCCTCCCAAAGTAAATTTTATGGGGAGATAGATCTATATCTAGTTGTTGATTAACTTAACTTGAAACACAATACTAGGTGCTTTTAAAAACCCTGTTCTCGTTAGAAGGTAGTAGTCTCGGACCTTCAAATAAGTCGCATCACCATCATCCATCTCCATAGTAAGGACTACGTCTCTGCGCCGTAAGTCATCGCTAGCAACACACGCTGGTCAGCGTCTGGCAACACACACATCAAATGTGTCTAATGCAAGTTTTCCCGCGTTCTTTTTGTAATAGATTTTTGATAAATATTTCACTTTAGCAATATTAAAATGATTATATAAAACGACTTTAATGAACATAAAATCTCCTTCACTGTGAACCATTTCTCTTCCCAAAGGACCAATACTCAATCTACACAAACAGCTAAGTATACTCTTAAAAACATCGATATTTATAATACACCCATTGACCACCCATCTGGAGACTTCCTAACTTCCTTTATCCTTTCATCAGCCCAGCTTCCAAATAACTGGTACAATTCAATTTAGACTTTATTTCCGTATAACAAAGATGCAAATTTAGACATTTTAAACAGTCTATTTTGGTGAGCGATAAATTCTGGTTTGATTTAGTGTGATAATACGTGTAAAGGCGTAAAACAATAAGGGTATGTTTTTGTGTGTTACTATATTTAGACAATCGTGTAAGGATACGTTGTTTACAGGATACGTACATACTCGTACCTCCCGTGATATGTAAATAAACTAATGAGAAATGTTTGATTTTAATTCATCGATACAGTGAATTTTATTGTTTCTTCGAATCTTTTTCAAAATTAGCGTGAGGTCGCTTTCAGTCTTCTATGACACGGCTGAAGGGTGATTTCTTTATTTCAAGAGCTGTCAAAGTGACTCTACTCTGCCTGATGGAAAGCATAATCCAAGACTTGCCGTCACAATGCTCATTACGAATGCAGACAATACAGTATAATGACCCACACTATGGCGGGCCTTTAATTTTTTGTTGTCGAGTTGGCAATTCTCTTCAGATCTCCGGCTCTTAGTGAGATGCTTTTTCACTTCCCGGTGGTGTAAAGCCTATACTCTTACCATGATAACTGTCACCTCTGCATCAATGGGCCTCCGGTCTTGCACTCACCAACGAAACACGACAGCACAGATGCTGTCGTTTTAGGTTGGTCTTCTGTGAGATTGTAGTACTTCTCCGGTCGAACCGGCCCATTCGTGTTAAAATCAGTGTGGCTCGATTATCTTCAAAATTTTACACTACTAACTATAACTTATGTCATTTAAGAAGAGACTAGTTTTCTATCAGTGAAATAATTTTGAGTAGGTATACAACACTGAGTTACTCGTGGTGAACGCACGTACGTCGGTGACGGTGTTTCTGTCAGAGACGAAGTGTTGTTTCATCATCATCATCATCATCTCAGCTAAAATACGTCCACTGCTGGACATAGGCCTCCCCCTAGGTTCTCCACAATAGCCGGTCCCGTGCCACCCGCATCCAGCAGCTTCGTAATAATACAAAAATTAAATTTTATAGAAATAATACATTTTGTAAATGAAAATGTCTCTCTGTCTATTACCTCTTCCACTTTTAACGACTGAACCGATTTAGATGATATTTTTTATAGAGATAATTGAGTCACGAGAGACACATGGGAGTTTTTATCCTAGAAATCACCTTTCAAAAAGTGAAAAGGAGGATGGCTGTTTGTATGGGTCATCAATAATAGTTGAACGGTTCGGCTCTTCCTGTGCAAATCGGTTAAAGCCAGGAATTCATTACCAGCGCACGTGTTTCTCTCCCACTACGATCCCGGGTCCTTTAAGCGGGGCGTGAAAGAGCATCTCACTAGGCCACCATAGCGTGGGTCGCCATACTGCACTGTCTCCATTCGCAGTGAGTACGGCGACCACTGCTCTTGGATTCTATTTATGCTTTCTATCAGGCAGAATAGACTCACTTTAGTAGGTTGCTATAAAAAAAAAAGAAAAAAGAGAACTGAGTCAGATGAAATTTGATAAGAAGATAGTTTGAGTTTCGGGAAGAAATATAAAAGTTTTATCCTCGAAATCTGTTGCCATTATATTAAATAAATTTTATCTATTTTAGATTTTATTGCTATACTTGCTGTTATATGAGTTTTACTGCAATTTAAAACAGTGACAGCTGCCCGCGATCGACAATTTTGGTTATTTGCATTAAGTTCACTGGTAGTTGAATATATTATTATCACAACTGTATCTTTGAAAACCAAATAAGTACGTAGGGAAGTACTATGAAACTGAAACGGTTTGTAGGTCCGACTCCACGAGAGTTCAACTCTACTTATAAAAAAATTTTACTTTATTGTCTCTGGTTATATAAATTCTGTAAGTCTATGGTTTGTAAGTTATTATTCTTTTTCAATAACGTTATAATCGTTGGGGATTTTTAACATGTTTAATCTTGCTTTTATTTATTCCTAGCCCATTTCGGCAGAGATATTTTAGTGCACAAGCGCGTGCGTAAACACAGGTGCACTCTCTGTTCTCTTATTCTCACAGTCCGATGGGACGGGGAGAGATCACGATGCTCAGGACCTACGGCTTTATCCGTTCTCCGAGGCACGTAACGCGTTTATTATACGGCCTAAGAGAGGAGTGTAAGATTTGCCAGATAACATAGCTTCGTCTGCGGCGATCTGATGCCAAACTAGGCAGAGCTTGTGCTAACTGCTAGACTGCTGGTAAATATACCTATATAAATTATACTAAGATTTAGAACAAATGTTTGTGCTCAGCACACAACTTTTGTAGATGGGAATGGAGATCACGACTTCGGGCATAGTAGTGAGGGTTAGGGACCACTAGACCAACACACCCATACGACTCCTATTCACAGTGCCTTGAAGTTTGAAGACTTCTTTACTTTTTTAATTTTAGACATAGATGTGTGCAAGTGCTGGTCAAATATTCGGATGTCGTAATATTTGTAACAACACAGGATGTATGGTGTATGGTGCACATAAAAGTCCACATAAACCGCGCCGTTAAAGAATCACGCTCTCATGCATTCGTTTTAGATCGCCTTTAAAGGCACATGTCCAACTTAGGACTGTCAGGGCTGTCCACTCTAATTATTGGGTAAATATTCGCTGATAAGGTCACTTGCCATGTAAAGTACACACGTTTTTAAATTTTGTTTAACATAGAAAGTTTAAAGAATATAACAGAATTAATAGATTTTTTAAAAGGAAGTGAAATCCGAAATACAGTTATCAGCTACATTTAATTTGGCTCAACATCAACAGTCCTTAATAGTCCACTGCTGGACATAGGTCTCTCCTTAGAAAAGAAGTTTTGGTCTACTGTACGTACTCGTACATCCGTCCCTACTGAATTTGGCCACGGCAACTTGGCACTGTTATTGAGAACTTCGAAGATGTGCTCTTAGGTGACTAACATAACCGATTTTTGCAGTGAATGTAAGGACGTACCATGCTGGCCAGATGAGTTGTATTACGTTTTCCTTCTCTTTGCAGTCTTGTCCTGCGTATTTTTCTCTTTAGTCACCTCTTACGACGAATGAATCCGTCACCATTCAGACTCGGTGCAAGGTTATGCTTTTCTTTCAAAAAACATTGCGTTCACTAGATTTCAAGCTTAAAATGACGGTTTCATGAAGGTTTAATAAATATATTGTAGTGTATCTCTTTCCTTGATTGGAAAAGTTTGAAATTTCACTTTTGTAATTTGATCTCCTCAGCCTTTTCCCAAACTAGATAAGGGTCGACTTTCAACATGGTTTTTAGTTTACTACGACACCGCTGATTTTACATAGAGTTGTTACACTGCTACACACCGCAATTTGTTGTTTTACATAGAGCAACTGCCATTAGAATACTATAACTCAAGGAGTAGATGATATTGATTTTGAATACCGCGGATTCAGCTTATGAGACAAATAAATATTCTTTTTTTTTCTATATTAAGAGCCTGCCAAAGTGACTCTACTCTGCCTGATGGAAAGCATGAATAGAATCCAAGAGTTGTGGTTACCATACTCATTGCAAATGCAGGCAATGCAGTGTGGTGACACGCACTATGGCGGCTTAGTGTAACGTCCTCACGTCCCGTTTGGGAACGTAAAAGGCAGTAGTAAAACCTGTTGTCAGGCTCTAACTACTCGTAATGTTGGACACAGATGTTCATCTGGTAGCCGAGACCGACGACAAAGGTTTAACCTGCTCTCTGAGGGTCATCCATCACTGGATTGATCTGGGTATTTTTGTTAATTTTACAGTGTGCTATCTTTCTCGGTTACCACTTAACTACGAACCCCTCATAGATAAATATTATTAGCAGAATGATTAAAATCACAGTTTATTATTTAAGCAGATGGCAGCCCTAGCGTAGTATCGCATTACGCAATATGTTATGGCGTGCAGATGGCGCTGTGTATTTTGGTGTACTGCATTAGAAACATGCATCGTCGTCACCATGAAGGGGAGTTGGTAGATAATGGAGGAGCTGCTTGAATATTAAGCTTTGATGGGGCTTATATAAAGTCAATATTTTTGTAGGAACATGATAAAACTCATAGATAAATGTTATATGTAAACGATATTGCCCGCGACTTCAAATGCATTAATACTTTTTTCTAACACACTCAAACTGTACTTTTAATACATTTTTTTCTCTACGGCACTTATGTCTATTTTTGTACCAATAACAATAACTACATATATATATTCTGTACATGATATTTATTTCTGCAAGCAAATCTTTTACAGATATTTTTACACGTCGGACTTTATGGCTAAGAGATGTCGGCATTTCCGAAGACTCACTCTGGGAAGAAATGCCGAAAGAAATCACAGAGGTGTCTTTTTTTATAAGTCCGTGAACATTGATTCAATCAAAACTAAGCGAATACAATATAGGGTCTGGGTTTTAAAGAAGAGAAGAATATTTACTTAGTGTATTTAACGTATGACTACATTTAAAGTAATTGAAAATGAACACCGAACCGTCTAAGTCGAGAAAGTATCGGTCATAATTATTGTTTACGACCAAAACTATTATTCAAACAGTTTTGTTGTATCAATAATTACCAATATATTTACCCTAAGCCTCGATAGGTGTCGTTGTACTGTTTGCCTGAATCGCGCTATTTTTGTTTACCAGCATTAGTATAACTTACTGTAGATTCATTAATAAAAAAAAAAACAATAGATCAGATAACAGATGTGGTTTTATTTTGGACCCTTCTAGTATATCGTAATAGATCAACAAGGTCATATTTACGCTAGTCGTAACAATTATCAAATTCTAAACTTTTCTGATATGTTTCAAATCAGAAAGGCCTATAGCAAAATGATTGAAGCATCAATTTGTAGTTGAGCGGTGTGGGAACAAGTTGGTGCAATGCTCAAATTGCATGAATGTTTGTAGTTCCTCTGGGACGCAAGATATATACCTATTGCGGAAACCATCTTTACAATGAACGTTTACCGTGATAATTTTCAAACGCGTTGATTTCATTCACCATTTGAAATGAATCGAGTACTCCATAGTCCTAATAATTTAACGATTAGAGACAGTACAGACTGCCTTATCTCCACATCTATCACCACTGGCACCAGTACAGCAATAACTCTTCACTCTAATTGGTAATGACACCAGAGATTGCTCGTCGTCATCATACCGACAAGCAAAAGGCGTGGACCGACCAGCCGATATGCTTTTATCAATCAACATGATGTATGTTGGAAACGACCCCCTCCGTACTGATGTCAAAGCATATTTGGGTGAACTTGTTCGTTGAACTTTGACTTTCAGTTATTGTTGGCAATCTGGTTTGTAATAAATATCTTTTAAGGTTACAAAAATTCCATGGAATTATTGCATTTATCTATTTATTTTTTTTATTGATGACTTCACCGTGCGCGACTCATGTTTATTTTTTTTCTATGTGAAGAGCCTGCCAAAATGACTCTACTCTGCCTGATGGAAAGCATGAATAGAATCCAAAGAGTTGTGGTCACCATACTCATTGCAAATGCAGACAATGCATTGTGGTGACCCACACTATAGCGGCCTAGTGAGATGCTTTTTCACACCACGCTTGGGGACGTAAAAGGCATGACAGTCATCGTGACAGTTTAAGCCTCACATAGTTATCACGATAACTGTCACCGACCACGGTCCAAAATATATCTTTAGAAAGGTGTTTTATTTTATTAAACCTATAGTATTATTCTCTTCTTCTTGTTTTAACTACCTGGCCCAAATTTCATATTCTTGTACCTGTCCAATTTCCTCTAGGATTCTCTTAACAGTCCATACTTTTGTAGTACATCAATGACCCTTTTAAGTATGACATAAGTAAGATAAGGTACCACTGATTATCTTCGTATTCTACAACGAAGCTATGAGATAATCATGTGCTGGTTTGCATTGTGTAATTCTCCATAGAGAAGTATGGGGAATCGAATTTTCCTTGTCTAAGAAATTAGTATTCTGTAACAAGATGGACAAACAGGCACTCGTTGAGTCCTTTTGTAGAAGAAGGGACGATTTGCGCAATTGTCGTCGTCACCTCATCATCACTTTATCGTTTGCAGCTTGATCTTAGCCAAGAATAGAGTAGAATTTATGCAGAGGTACAGAATTTTCGATACAATATAGTAAATAAAAGATTTTTATGAATAAAAAGAGGTTTTTTTGTGCAGATTTTAGTAATTTCTTATTACGTAAAGCTAACACTTATGCCTTCAATTCTATCACCTGTGTTTCTGCAGCACCGTTACGATCTTTAAGCATTCACTTGTGTCCTTTAAGTCACAGGTTTCCAGACGTACTGATAGTAGCTGACCATTAAATGACTAGAATACTTCCTTGATTCCTGTTTCATAAAACACCATAATCTCAAAATGTGTTTATATATAATTAAAATATTAATAATTAGATAAATATAACATGATGAAAAGACTAATTTCCAGATGTTAAGCAGAAGGAGCAGCTTTGGCGCCAAAATCATGGTCTCTTAGTACAAAATATAACATTACCACGATAATATTTTTCTGAGAAACTTAAAGCAGATAAGATACTTCTTTAAAATGGAGGATAATTTAAATTTGGAACATTCTTTTTTTTTAAAAAAATACATAAATTGCATTGTTTTCGTACACAAAACTTTTTATTTTAAACTCATGTAACGATATATTTATTTATTTATTTGTTTATTACGGATCTCCGACAAGGAATACACTTTACATGCAAGTTTTGTAACAGATAAAATACAATTAAAATTACATGTCTTCCGTTTCCTCAATTATAGGAGACCACAATATGCTTATTACAAAAAGAATTAAATATGAAACACAAACAGTGGCTACAAACGGCCATGTTCAGAGTAGAGCATAGACTTTGAATGTCTTTTTTTAAATTATAACCACATATTTTATTTCTCATTATTTACTTAATCGTGTGGATCTGTAAATATTCCACGCATGGGAGTCAATAAGTAAGGAAACATGTAGTTCGTGGAAAGCTAAAGTATTGTAACAATGTTACTTTATTCTAGCTGTATTTGATGAATTATTTATCAAACATAACAATATGTAAGAACCACCTGGTTTACGAGAACCGGCCGCTACAGAATAACGAATAGAATAGGATTCAATGGAAAATGTAAACACCGATTTATTTGAGATTACACAATTCTTAATGGAAATATTTATTATTAATTTGTTTGTTTTCTTTTATTGTATAATAACAATAATTTGCTGAAAAGATAAAGAAAATACAAAGAAAGAAACGTACTTAGTCTGGCAACACAAAAATAGTTAACATCAAACAATTTTGCAATGCCAAAATGCAAAGATGCGAGTTTTATTCGATCCATAGCTACAAAAACACGTTTGAATTTTGATATGGTCAAAGAGTTGCGTTGTATTGTGTTGTTCGTGGGTATCATAGGTATTCCAGAGAGTGTAGGCCTCTGGGAAAGATTAATTACTGGGTAGGAGCTAACGAGGTATGGCGTCCATTTGTGAGGAGACCTGCAATCATATGGACCGGGGGTTTCGGGAGCAGAGTGCCAAAGGCCGGGCTGCGGCGCGGTTTTTAGTGAGAACACGACATCTTCCTGACTCGTGCACCCCAAGAAGCAGGAGATCCGAAGGAATTTCCCTCGTCGTCAATAAAAAAAAAAAAGGTATCATAGATATTATTAGTTCTAATAAATTGATGCACCTCGTGTATGCATAATTCTAAAATAAGCAATGACTTTTTTCTGATTTAGTATCTATGGTTTTCTCTTTTATTCAAGCTTGTTTTTTTAAAAAAAGTTACTGTTAACTGTTTTGAAAAATGGAAGTTTAGTTTTAATCCAAAATTATGGTCTTTTTCAATAAGCTATCTCCAGTTGAAGATACTCGTAGATCCTTACCTAGACTTATGGCCGTTTTCAATAAACTGTCTCCAGCCGTTTTCAATAAGCTGTCTCCAGTAAAAGATAAATCGGTGACTCAGACCTACGGCTGTTTTCAATAAGCTATTGGCAGTTTAAGGTAGATTGCTATCCACATTTTTGCAGTATCATATTATCTATCCTTAATTACATTTCACAATCGGAGTAAGTGTTATCTCTCTGTAACCAACGAAGGTTTCTGTCCTCCTGAAGCGTTTAATGCTTTATTATACAAATATTTAACAACAATATATATATTATTTTATGGATTTGATGGTGAATCAACATTTACTTAATTTTTCTTATCCAATGGGTAGTTTAAGGCGTTGTTTCATTTTCGTTTTGATTTTTTTTTCTATATTAAGAACCTGCCAAAGTGACTCTACTTTGCCTGAACGAAAGCATGAATAAAATCCAAGAGTTGTAGTCACCATACTGGTGACCCACACTATGACGGCCTTGTCAGATGCTTTTTCACACCCCGCTTGAGGACGTTAAAGGCATGACAGTCATCGTGACAGTGTAAGGCTTACACAGTTACCACGATAACTGTCACCCCTGCATAAATGGGCCTCCGGTCTCACACTCACCAACGAAACACGACAACACGGATGCTGTCGCTTTAGGTTGGCTGACGTATTAAGTTTAAAGGTTTGACCGATGAGGAGTGTACAAGATTGGCTGTTGTGTAGAACCTTTGGCGAGGCTTATTTCTAGCAGTGGACGTCTTTTCGCTAAGGCATAAAACTTTAAACAAAATTTTCAAACATTTCCTTTTAGATGTTACGCTTAAATATGATTGTATCGAGTTAATTAACAGATTCACAACACTGTTATTTAGACTTAATCTATGTGCAAATTCGTAATTACTTAATTTACTTATGATTTACACGGGGTTTCAACTCCTGTAAAGTTATATTACTATTGGTATTACTGTTACTGTTATTTTTATGTTTTATTTTAGAACCTGCTAAAGTGACTACTTTTCCTGATGGAAAACATGAATAGAATGCAAGAGTGATGGTCACCATACTCATCGCGAATACAAACAATGCAGTATGACCCACACTATGCGGCTTTTTTTTTTGTTGACGGTATGGAAAATCCCTTGGGATCTGCGGCTCGTCAGGGACGCAGGAGCCAAGAGTATGTGGTGTTTCCACTAAAAACCACCCCGACTGGTCTCAGGCATCATACTCTGAAGGGGACGGGGTCATGTTATTTCAGGTCCCCTCCAGGATCAACGCCGTGCCTGGTCAGACCCTCTCCTGGGGGATGCTACAAAGGTACCCCCGCTGATCTGGTTGCTATAGTTACACTATGCGGCCTAGTGAGATGCTTTTCAGGCCCCGTTTGGGTATGTGAAAAGGCATGACAGATACTGGCACTATACCGTAGGCATGAAGCAGCAGCGCGTTGGTACCATTCTTTCGTACTCTTCGACCACCATCGTTCCACCATCGTCCATAGATACTGCCTAACACGCCATCCGTGATTCTCATAAATTGAAACAAACGTGTCCCACTGACTCCAGTCAATCTATAGTCGTCATAAATTTTGATTGCAGACCACTCTTGACAGCTGCGCCAATTGCACTGAGTGAGTGTACCACGTGATTAAATGTGACTAATTAACAAACATCATGTCCAATCCAGTGCTTGGTTAATTAGTAATTAGTAGTGAACTCCTATTGAATGGTGTGGTATTTTAGTTATTTACCTAGGAATTGTATTATGTATTCAGTTTTACACGTGTCAAGATAACTTCTGACTTCGAGTTTACAAGAATAATAAAAAAAAATCTCGTTTTACGTAAGCAGATTAGTCACTTGGCGGTAAGTGACTACTGCCGCTTATAGAAGCCAAGAATCACAAGAGAGCCTCCCCTTCCTAAAGGTGGGAGGAGATTTTGCTGAATGACCACTGTCTTTCAATAATTGCTAAAAGTGTTTTTTTTAAAGACAGCTATATCACTTGGGTCGAACCAGTTCATTTTTACTCAAGCACGGTTCACTCATGTTATTCACGAGGTAACATTAGCGTTACGTAACATAATATGCAACATCTGTGCATTAACGGATCAAATCAATGCACCAAATAACATTTAGGAATCGACTCTGCGCCATACACTAATAAAAATTTGGCCACCAATTACGTCTTTAGAAGTTTCATGTAGTTCGAATTCGTTTCAAATTCCTAATAAAAAACAAAAAAAAATGTTTCCCTTTCCCCTCTACTATGATCCCAGGTCCTTTAAGCGAGGCGTGAAGAAGCATCTCACTAGGCTGCCATAGCGTGGGTTGCAATAATACATTGTTTGCATTCACAAGTATGGCGACCACCACTCTTGGATTCTACTCAAGCTTTCCATCAGGCAGAATAGAGTCGCTTTGGTAGGCATTTAGTAAAAAAGAAAAGAAATATCCTTAAAGAAAACGTCAAGTACATTTTAAATGTTAAAATTATGTCGCTTATTTAAAAATAACATAACTTCAAAGATAAGCCTGCACAAAGTCAAGAGCCACATAACTTTGAAGGCCACGATATTAACATATTATTGTCGTGATGTCATCTGTTTACAAACCAGGCTCTGAAGTACATTCAATTAAAGTGCATTATTGCAACGAGAACGTATGTGCAGTGGCGCCAGTCAGATCAATGAAGCTTCCTTATCAACGTAATATCAATTACAAAACTATTTGAGTAAGTTTTATGTTACGGGATGCTATAGCGCTAAATGATAGATGCTTGTAAGATGACCGGTGTGAAGTGTGTTGCGATTGTGATGATCGTGAAGTTGCTTGTAGAGGGAATGTGTGTCATATCCATCCGACGCAAAGGGAGGATCCTCCGACCAGGCGAGGTGATCATGCCTGGTGAGCCACGCGAATCTCTATATCGCGATACAGGATTGGTAGTTGCATCGTAGTTCATTACATTCATACGTTTCGTTCATACTTCGTAGTTCGATGTATCTTCGCTAGATGGTGCTGTTGTTATTTTTTCTTTGTGCTGTAATGTGAAAATTCCCACACTGCTCTTATATATTAAGGTTCTTACGGCGGCATAACTAGTTACTGGCATATACTTTATTCATTTATCATGAGAGCTGCTATTTAGGTACCATCATTACTTCAGACGTAGGATATCGATTGCAAGATATAGGCGACTTTTAATGGCTTCCATACCGTTGGACGATTCTGCCTTTCACATTATAGGAATCAAGCATAACATATTTAGGATCCATAGTATTTTGATTTCGTGGTGCTACCGTGTTTAGTAGGGCATGTATAGCTGATCGAGAAAGGGCTGATCCCCAGCGTAGATGCAGTCGGCGGTGTTAGCAGCCGCCGACAGGACCGTAAGCTGCCAAAGAATAGGGACCTCTGGTGGTGAATAAATGGCTGCGGTCGGCGACAGCAATGCGACCTGGTCACAAAAACGCAATCGGGCCGCAATTATAAATCAGTGAGGGTACCTTGTAGCGTCCCCCAGGAGAGGGTCTGACCAGGCACGGCGTTGATCCTCAGAATAGGATGCCTGAGACCGGCCGCTGGGGTAGTTTTTAGTGGAAACACCACATACTCCTGGCTCCTGCGTAGGAAAAAAAAGGACATGTATAGCTATTTTTTTACTTTATTTTTATGACCATCTTTGCTAAGGAGGCGAGTGGATTTCTTATATTCTTAACTCCTTTAATTTACTTTTGAATTATTTAATTGTGTATTTTAAGACGATAATCGTGTCTTTTTCTGAAGATGATGCAGTTTTTATCTTAAAGAACTTACAAATTACTGACGGTTCGGATAGTGACAACAATTATTTCTTCTTCTAAAGGCATATTAATTTTTATTTGTACCACTGTTTTTATTTCTGTAGTAATATTACTTTTAATATTTTCAAAATTTTATTCAATTCCAATTAAAATGTATTGAATAGTTTTTGATGCTGGCTGTACTTATTTGCTAAGAGTTATTTAAGATAAAATAAATATCAAACAAAGAGACCTTCTTTGTAAGGAATTTGCGTAAAAATAATCGTATCATCTATTTAATGCGATATTATAAATTGCGTTCATAACAAGATAGGAGAGTACAAAGGGCAAAGGAGTTTCCATTTAAATCAAGGTGACCGAACCAGAGACACAGAAGGATCTTTGAACATTGAAGAAATATTTTTATGTTAAGAGCCTGTCAAAGTGATTCTACTCTGCCTGATGAAAAGCATGAATAGAATCCAAGAGTTGTGGTTGCCATACTCATTGTGAATGCAGACAATGCAGTATGGTGACCCACGCTATGGCGGCCTTGTGAGATGCTTTTTCGCACCCCGCTTGGGGACATAAAAGGCATGACAGCCATTGTGACAGTGTAAGGCTTACACAGTTACCACGATAACTGTCACCCCTGCAGCAATGGGCCTTCGGTCTCACACTCACCAACGAAACACGACAACATGGATGCTGGCTCTTTAGGTTAGTCTTCTGCGGGAGGGTACTACTGCCCTGGTCGAACCGGCCCGTTTGCGCTGAAATCAGCGTGGATCTACTACCTAGTAATGGTATAGGAGAAAAATGGGTATACCCATCACCTCATTATCATTATCATCTACAGCCTTTAACAGTCCACTGTTGGACACAAGCATCTACTTAAAGAGGAGGTTTTGGCCCACTATACCACGCTGGCCAGACGGGTTGGTAAAGGATTTGTTTCAAGTTTAGCCTCTCTTTGCAGGGATGTTTTTATACATAGCTAGCTCTTTAGTCATCTCTAACGACACCTATGGGATAAATACCGTATTGACACTCTGTACACTTAATCCACACAGATCACCGGTAAGTAAGTATGACAGACTTAAAGGTTGCCTGGGAGTAAGATACTTTTTCACGCCTCGCTTGGGGACGTAAAAGGCATGACAGTCATCGTGGCATTGTATTGTACACACTTACCGCGACAATTCTCACCCCTGGATCCATAAGCCTCCGGTGTACATTTATTTATATTTCTTTGTCCAGGGCAATGTCCAGCAGTGGACTATTAAGGGCTGTTGATGATGATAGGTAGGCAAACAAGCAACTTGCCCTGCACATAGATAATTACCTCTGAGTGAGGACGCTGCCACTTGTACTTCCTTAGTATTAAGTTAACTTTGTAATTAATCTGGTGTATAATAAAGAGATTTATCATTATTATTGCAACTTAAGATTCAGAGAGTGCCCTCAGAATGGACTGCACGAATGAAGTAGTGTTTCAAGTGGTCGCCTCGCCGCTTCAACATTTTGTGTGATCCACAAATTGATATTGTGAGTCTGGGTGTTCTTTGTGTCTATTTCTTATATATTTGTAAAGTCCTCCGCTATACAAGATTTACTCCTTTTTTTTTGTGCAGAGATCTCCACGGATACCACTGAAAAGTGGTTATGTCGGACTCGAGCCGACCAAAACCGCACGCCGTCTCAGGTACCAGTAGCCAAGGAATCAGGAGCACCCTAGTAAGGAAATCCCTAGAACCCCAATGTACCCCGGGCCACCTACGACTTGTAGATGCCCCCCCCCCCAGTGTGTGGATACCTCTATTTTTCCTTTTCTTCCTGCCGCCGAAAAGGCGAGCGCGGTTCATAGCGCTCGCATTGCCACCACGGCCTGCTTCTGCTAGGGTGACAGATGGCCTTACCTGCCAAGTGCGGGCGGGCATAAAAAGTATGTGAAAGAGATTTGGTTTGGACTCCGGTAACCTTACTGAACGAAAAATAAAAAAAAATGCCTAATACAACTTTTTGTAGTCATGGTATTACTCCATTCGAGATTGCCCATTTGTGCAAGTATGGCTCTACCATAGTAATTGTTTTTTGGAAATTATTCGTATATAAACGGGGCCTATAAAAATTTTAACATCACATCTAGCGACTCAATCAACAGCAGAGGAAATAGAATTGGCAGAGTTATTTAACACTGAAGTTCCTCAGCTAAAAAGCACTGACTCCAAGAATGGAGTCTGAAAAACATTATGAATTAATTTCCAAAACAAAGGAATAAACTGATCCATCTTCATCATATAGACAATATGAAGCCTGTATTTATGTAATCTTTACTTATACCATAAACAATTAGTTAATATTAAATAAGGAAGTGTTTACCTAAGCTGTGACGCGTGCGCAGTCTGAAGCGAGACATTAATTACAAATTGTAATTACAACTTTATGAGGTAATGAGACAAGAAGTTTTAAACACCCGCTTATAAACTTTGTCTGTATATTTGTAATCGACGCCTTTAAATTCTATTTTGAAGAATATAATAAATACATATATTATATGATAGTTTAAAAAACTTCGTTGGTCGAGCGGTAAGCGTATGCGATACGTCAAAAGGAGGGTGACGTCTTTCGAGTGTAATACATAGAGTCAAAAAATGTAACTGTGTATATTTCTTTAGCATACGTAATGTATGTACGTTTCTTTGGCACTCTTTTTGTTATAAACATGTGGCAATTTTGACAGATGGCATACACCCTATTGGATTGGATTGGATTTACACACTCAAAAAAGATACACTTTAAATTGTTTTGTGTACTTTTCAAACTTAAATGCGGACTTAACTTGCTCAACTTAACAAGTTTTGCATGGCTTAAGCTCAAAGTTTGATACGGTACATAAACTACCACAGAGATTTTTTTTCGCTTCGTTTTATTTCTTACTTCTCGTCAATATAACCACAATATTACACAGAAAAGTATGCCAGGGCATAACAAGTTTAGTACATTCTGAAGCTATTGAAAAAATTATTCATCATTACATAAAACCATCCATTCTCGTATAACAGTCGCACGCGCAGCTCCCACTCGGCAGTTTTTGCGCATCGCACCTACACATCTTGCGTTGTGATTTTTTTTATTAATAATCGTGATCCACTATTGATGTTTAATTCTGTAATGGTATATATAATTATGTAAAGAACTTGCAAGAGATCATTTTAATAAAAGATGTCGATTACGGGACAAGGCTCTACATCTTTGATATATATCCCACTCAAGCTTCCCCCCTTAAAATATTTACAATAATTGGCTTTTTAAAAGTTTTTACAAAGAAATCATCATCAACAGCCTTTTACAATCCACTGCTAGACATAGGCCTCTCCTTAGCAAGGAGGTTTTGGCCTACTATACCACGCTGGCCAGACGGGTTGCAAGTTTTCCTTCCCTTTGTAATGATGTTGTCTTGTATACTTTGTTCCCTTAGTCGCCTTTTACGACACCCACGGGATGAATAGAGGAGATAACACTATGTATTCTTAATCCATCACGACACGGACAGAGACAAAGAAATACAGTACGCTATAGTTACAAAATATCGAGATTAAAACTATTTAGGAACAGTTTTTGTTCGTTAATTTAAGTGTTGGCTTGTAAGTGACTGAGATTTGTGTTTCGTAAAAAAAATCCCGTGTCTTTCTTTAAGGAAAAAGCCACTCTAGTACTGATAATGGTTTGTCTAGGCAATGCAGAAAGTTTGATTACTTATGTCCGAATTAAATAAAAATATCCATTTTAATGAGAATTATAATCAATCAACGTTAAGGGTTATACCATAACTTGTTTGTGTGTGTGATGATAGATTAAGAATACAGGGTCTCCCCCTACTCTTCCTAAGGGATCAAAATATACAAGACAATATCACTCCAAGAGAAGGAAAACTTGAAAAAAAAAACCCTTTTTTTTATCGTATGGTAACCCCTTCAGTCGTCACCCCAGCGGGGCTTAAGGGGGAGTGGTGTGTCGGCATCGGACCGACTAAAATCACACGGTGTGCCACCCTGCACCTGACATAGAAGGGATCCGGGAACAGCTGTTAATACGACATCCAGATCCCTCCTAGCGGCACCATTTGCGGATAAACTCTCTATTTAAGCGACGTACGACACACGCGGACGTCGCCTCCTCGCGGCTGGCTACTATAGCGGATGGAGAGGAAAATCCGTCCCGTCCATCCGCGGCCTCACTTAAGGCGGCATGAGGCGCTGGTACGCGCGCCTCCGCCGCCCGGTTCACCGGCGGCGAATTGGGTCCGAGTGGAGATCGTCCTCCTGGGCCTTCTCTGACGCCTCCTTCCGTGAAATTACGTCTTCGCAGAAGGTTGCGACCGCGGTAAAACAACTATCGCTATGGAATGTATGACAGTCGGTAGAGAGATCTCCTCCAATAATTGCAGTGACGAACTTGAAAAAAACTTTATACTAACCCGTCTGTCCACCGTGGTATAGTAGAACAAAACCTCCTTGCTAAAGAGACGCCTATGTCCAGCAGTGGACTGTTAAAGACTGTTGACGAATAAGTTGTTACTATATAATAATGGAACGACCTCGTTCTATCTCTAGGCATGCAAATATTATACACAATGTATTATTAGTTAGAAGCAGAAAGGTAAACAAATAATTAAAAGTCATATCAATAATGGTTTAAAGTTTAAACGGTCGCCACGCCGCTCCCTTCTACGTTGAGTGTTGTGGGTTCAAATCCCTCAACACGTTGTGTGATCCACAAATTGTTGTTCTGAGTCTGGGTATTCTTTGTGTCGCGTCTTGTATGTTTGTAAAGTTCACCGCGACACTCACTTCCATTTCATTCCATTCCATTTGTTATTATAAAACTTTTTTTATAGAAACAAATATCTATGACAGTCTTTTGCCAAAATATTAATGAAATAATAAATTTGTCATATTTTTGTAAGTCTTTACAGACATTTTTACAAGTCGGACTCTACAGCCAGAAGGCGCCGGCATTTCCTAAGACTTACTCTTGGAAGAAATGCCGAAACAAACTAGAGGTGTCTTTTTTTAAGTCTGTAAACAATGTTAAAAAAAATATACAACTATATGAGTACTTTGCAAGGTCCAGGTTGAACTATTGAAGAAAGAATCATATTTCAGAGTCGGTCTGTCCATACAGACCGCATATGAATACCTAGTAATGGCGAACCCAAAAGTTACACGTTAACTGTTTTAACATTGTTATCTGCAGCACTATCTTAGACAGTAGGTAGGCAGACACGTGATGGAAGCAAGACATACCAATTCATAGAGTAACACAGGCCACGTATGGACGTGTTAGCATGTATAGGTCCACTTTGAATTGGGTAGATGACTGTATCGGAAATAATTACCAATGTCCACTTCATTAAAACTAATATCGCGAAACATCTCAGAAAATACAATTAACATAGCTTTTTATTATTAATCAAATATACAGTGAAATATATTGTTCAATTGAGTAGTCTAAAACAGTGACGTCACAATTTCGTATTTAGTATATTTTTCATATAAAATTATCGTTTTGACAGATGATAAAAAGTAAGTAATTTGACTAAGATGTCATCTAGCCTATTGTAATTCGACAGAGGGGAATGCTGGCGTATGGCTACCAATTGAAGCAATGTCACACTGTCTCTTGTGAAAGTAGAATGAGTCTATAATAATGCAGTACATGAATAACGAAACCAAGTAATGAATGGAGTACGTGACACTACGCTATTACCAAATACAGGTTCTGAAGAAGGCCCCCAGCAATTAGAAATATCTTGTAGATCTTGTCCAGGCTCGGCGGACGGCTAGTTGCGACATTACAAAGAATGTCATTTGACACCCACGGGGTGATTGTGTTCGGCAGGTAAGATTCAGAAGTTCCATTAGTTCTGTCACAAATTGCATGGAACGTTTTGAGCTTAAGAGAGAATTTATTTTCTTCTTCCATTCTTTTTCACCATTTTGCATCTCTTATGAGGTATTGTCATCATTTACATAGTCATGAAGAGTTTTCAGTCGTACCATATTACTTATTATGGTTTAAAATGCTATAGTCATGTGAAATCAACTTAAGACTTCACATCACGTCGACAGCCTTTAACATTTCACCGGTGGACATAAATCTCGCCTTAGAAAGAAGATTTTGGCCTATTACTACACTACGCTGGCCAGACTGGATGGTATAGGATTTTTGCAAAATTTGCTTCACTTCACAGTTTTAGGAATAAATCCTGTGTCGCGGGAGACTTTATAAACATACAAGAAACGGATACAAAGAACATCCAGACTCTGAACAACAATTTATGGAACATGCAAAGTGTTGTTCTATGTGGGGTTTGAACCCACAACAATTAGCGCAGTAGAGAGCGGCCTGGCGACCGCCTAAGCCACTAGACCAACCGTGCAGTCGATTTTGCTCCATTAGTCAGCTCTTACGACACCCATGGGATGAATAGGAGTGGTAACACTGTGTTCTTAATCTCATCACATGGATATGGTTTAATTATATTCTGTCACAACTAAAACAGATTTTATTTCATTTTGATAAGTTTAGCTGGAACATAAGTTGTAACAAGTTCTGATAGTATAATGAAACTGTGATGCCATCTACAAAATACACAAGAAAGTACAAAGTAAGAGCAATGAACACTAATCCTGTATCGCGATAAGAAAAGTACACACACAGTCTCTATATGACATATATAACTACTCAACACTTTGTCGTAAGGACCCTCTCTATGTGTAGAAGAATGATATCCGTTCCGGTCCAATGTCAATATCTAATATGTAAAATTCTCGTATCACAGTTTTCGTTGCCATACTCCTCCGAAACGGCTTGACCGATTTTGACGAAATTTTTTGTGCTTATCCGGTATCTATGAGAATCGGCCAACATATATTTTTCATCCCCCTAAATGTTAGGAGTAGTACAACCCTAAATTTTTTTTTTATTTTTAGACAAAATTTTTAATTTCTATTTTTTTATGATACAACATACAAAAATACATACAATCCTCAATTTTCACCCTTCTACGATTAACCCTTATTTTTTAATAGCCATTTTAGTAATTTAATCATTTTTCATCCCGCTCAAATTACTTAGAAATAATTTATATGGCAAAGCAACGTTTGCCGGGTCAGCTAGTACATTTATAGATTTTTACTTAACCTTCTGCGCATTATCTTTACAATGACATTCAAGTTGGACCAAAACAGCAGTCAGTGGGCGCACTAATATCCTTGCTGCGCCCATATCCACCACTTGTTCGTACCACATTTACGTGCTCACCACAATACCGGCCGTTTAGTGCCGTGTGCACACTTGACGAGGACCAAAAGTGATTATGTCAAAACCATTTTGTCAAATTTGATGTTTGCCAATTTTTTAAGTTTACAAAATGTTGAAATCGGAATTGTTTATGGATCTTCTTTGTGAAGGTCAAAATCGTAACTAGAATTTCTGTTTTCACAGATTTTTTTTTAACAATTTTGATTTCTTTTGTTTATGGCTTAGTAAACTCCATTTCCAGTAATAATCTCTTTCAAGTAGTGTTTACTTACTATTCTCTTCTCTCGGCGTTGACCATCCGTATTTAAAACGCATTGGTTTGTTTATCGTTCGCCTTTTTAGCACATAAAAATTGTAATGATTATTTGATAAAAAAGAGAGGATATGCTTCTTAAAGAAAATCCTATTCACCATACTTCTGAAAACTCCATCTGATAATTGTCGATTTCTTTTATAAAACAGATACAGTTTTACTGAAATTTTGAAAACAAACTGTGGCACATCTCATGTAGAGTGAGTACTATGGCAACTAAATCTCTGATAAATCTACTTATATTGTCACTAAATAAATATTATACACATTAATAATAGAAAAATTACACCCAGATATGGAATAATAATTTCACAGGTTACGAATTCCTCACATCAAGTAAACTTTACCCTCCACTCCAATTTAGGTTGGGGCACAGAAAGATTGGCAACACTATGTGTCTTCTGTGTTCTAGTAGTCACTTTCTTTTCTCATTTGCTTCTTATAAATGAGTGCCTAGTTGTACGGTTGGTAGAAGATCGTCGGTTCGATTCACGAGTCGGACCAAAAAGTATTATTGAGTTTTTATGATTATAGAAGTGTTTAATAACAACCTGGAGATTTAAAGTTGGAGTCTTAATCCACATGCTTCGGAGAGCACGTAAAAGCCGGCGTTCCAGCGCCCAATTATTCTCTGGTCGTGTCGGATAGCCGTTCCATCAGATTGTGAGGGTACAGAGAGTGCAATTATTTGTGCACAGTCTTGTGCACTGTAACATTTCCTGCGTATTTCTCTACGTTGTTAATGGCCGCCGTGGTCAAAATTGACTAGGGAGTATATCATCATCCTTATCATCATATCTTTATAACATCTGAAAGAGGCCTCGGAGTTTATCAATATTTATTTTTCTACGTTACAATTGGAAAGGATTTCATTATTAAATTATGTGTAAGTGTAATTTATTTGTTAATTGTCTAGCTAGTCTTTTCTTTGGTAACGATTTACAAATAAATTCTCCTTGAGTGTGTAGAAACAAATTTATTTGTAAATATGTCCAAAGTTTCATATGTTTTGGTCATAACATAATCGCTTGTTAATGAAGCAAGAGTTTCAGGAGTCGAATGACTTAGAATGTAAAACGATTAAAACCTGAACTTGTTTGAGGGTGCCAAATTGACTCCACTCTGCCTAATGGAAAGCATGAACAGAATCCATGAGGTTTTCATGCCATGACAGTCATTATGGCAACGTGAGGCTCACATACTTTCCAGATAACTGTCACCCCTGCATCAATGGGCCTCCAGTTTCGAAACACGATAGCATGGATGCTGTTGCTTTAGGTTGGTCTTCTGTAAGGAAGTACCGTGGCTCTATTGCCGTGTAATACATACTTATCAACAACCTGGCTATCTTCATATAGGTTTAGTTTCAGATGAGACCACCGTGTGTGAGATATATGAAATTGCCGTATCCTCAAATACCAATTGTCAAGATAATCTTTCTGATTCACATGCATATGTTGTATGACCAAAGATAGTCACATTGTTCGGACAGATCTTACTCATATCGATGACCTTTGAATTCTTGACGGATTACTACACATGTTATTTGTATATGAAGATAAGCTAATTGTACGCGATCTTTCTTTAGATGGGTTGTTTTGTTGTCTTTGAGAGAATAGATATTATTAATTACTGTAGAAGAGCCACACTTGGCTTGGCTAGGTCGCCCAGGGTGATACTACAGTCGCCAACTCCCTGAAGAGGGGAGGAAGTGTCTATGACTTTTCAAGCGGAGATGATCATGGGTAGTTGCAGGTATTTATGTATGCTCGTTTACCCTTATAAACACCGTAAACAAAATGGCCACCTGAATAAGACTTTATTAACAATAATAATAATTTCATTATCATACTATTCTTTGGTATGAAGATCATGGCCATAGGAGTCTATAGAGACTTATGCGAATAGCTGCGTAATATCGCTTTCGTTTAGCAGTCGTGTACTTTGAGCTGGACATCTATCCTTCTTTGAGTTTTATAGTCTTCATAACTTATTATTTTAAAGGCCTGCACAAAGTGACTCTATTCACCTTGATGAAAAGCATGAATAGAATTCAAGAATTGCGGTCACCATACTCTTTTCAAATGTAAACAATACAGTATGGTGACCCACACTATGGCGGCCTAGTGAGATGCTTTTTACGCTCCACTTGAGGACGTAAATGGCATGACAGTCATCGTGGCAGTGTAAAGAAAGACTTTCACACTTAGCACGATAATTGCCACCCCTCCATTAATGGGCCTTTGTAATACATGTATTAGTGTATTAGTATGTAAAGTCCTATTTATTGGTAGATGTAAGGTAAGCAGTTTGGGAGATTGATATTCAGTCAAACTTGCATTGGAGAAGTCTCTTTGTAGATATAAAAAATTCTTGGGTATTTCTTGGTTTACCAATTTTACTTCGGTCATTTATCTCCATTTTGGTTTAATTTGTTAAGGCGTTAGGATATTTACACAAAAGAATAAGTCTGTTAAAGTCTTAACTAAAGAATCGAATGTATTTAAATTGTGATTCTGTTGACAGTGTGACAGGATTCGAATTTTCAATCACTCCCTTCCAAGATTGACACCGTAGCGGTGCCTCAACAACAATTCTCATCGTACACTTCCTCAAAATGCTTACATTCTGAATCATATAACACATGCGTTAACCAATTATGGTATTATCATCGTGAGCACTAATAAAGGGACGACCCCGACCTTGGCGAGGTCGCCGTGACCACGCCGGCACTTCCGCACGATATTTGAGAATATGACTTGACAATGAACTCTATAGTTTTTGGCTACTTGGGACTTGAGATACTCTATTCGTTAACATTGGAAAGAGACAGGGAGAGAAGAATTATGTGATTCAATATATCAAAGGGATATATTAGGGATTTTTAAGGAACTATTCAAAAAAATTGAAACGGTTCGTTTTATATAAGGGGTAAAAGCGAAGACGTGTGACTTAATCGTAAGTAACTACCGCCGTCTATAGAAACTTGCAGCTCAAGAGTCACACAACAGAGTTGATTTACTCCAGAATCAAGGAGAGTGGACCTGGGCTCTGAGGATGGAGTATCACTTCAATCGACCCACTCTGGATAACTTCCCTTTGGATAGCATCTCATGTATATCTACGTCCAATTTACACTTTATATTATATTAAATAGATTTTGATAAGCTTCATGTTATAGTATAACTCTCTCTTCCAGATTCTTTGGCCCTTATCTAGATAGAATTTTCTTCTTCTTTTTACTCAAGTTCAGTGTACACTGAACTGGAGTATCTTACACATGCTTCTGGAATTCGACCTGTAATGGTCAATCTCTTAAATAATATGCCGAAATATGCATCAGAGTATAACTCTCGGGTCCACATCGGAACGGACCAATAATAACTAAATAATACATGTAACGAGCGGCGCCTGCGCATATATGGCGCGTACGGCCGCTGTCAGTGAAAATGAAACGGCGAAGAGTTAGGTATTGAAGTCTTTATTTTAATATGCAAATACAAGGACCATGAACAGATGTTGTTTATCTGTCTCTTAAGGCTAGTTTATTCTTTTTTTTATTATTAATTTAACGGTTGTCGGCCATAAACGATAATATAGTTCGACTGCTTTATATATATACAGGATTATGTTCAAAATTAAGATGTTTCATAAGTTATAATTGGCTTCTGTTGCTTGTAAAATTTCCATATGAGAGTAGACGCACTCTAAAAGGGAAGATCTACTTCAGTACATACCTATTTCCTAATAATAAGGTAATATTTACTTTTATGAATTATCGCCGGTCTGTTAGTCGGCGGCGGTCGTAGGTTCGATTCTCGCCCAGGATAAATCTTTCTATAATGAACGCATCACTTGTTCTGTGTCTGGGTGTGATTTGTCTATGATATGGATGTATTTAGAAATATATAAGTATGTTTATCAGCGGTCTGGTTACCATAGTACAGGCTTTGTCTAGTTTGGGATCAGGCGGCCGTGTGTGAGATGTGTAAAGATATTATATATATGTATTATATTAAGTAAATATTTAACCTTCTCATATAGAGTTGGTGTATTATTTGCAAGACAACACATCAAAATTCTTAAATAATGAAAACTCATTGATGCAGGGGTGACAGTTATCGTGGTAACTGTGTAAGCCTTACACTGTCACAATGATTGTCATGCCTTTTACGTTCCCAAGCAGGGTGTGAAAAAACATCTTACAAGGCCGCCATAGTGTGGGACAGCATGCTGCATTGTCTGCATTTGCAATTAGTACGGTGACCACAACTCTTGGATTCTATTCATGCTTTCCATCAGGCAGAGTAGTCACTTTGGCAGGCTCTTAATATAGAATAAAAAAAACCTATTACAAAATAGAACGATTCTCTTTAGATGTTCTTTTTAAGTTAGATTGTACATATACTCACGTCTTTATCTTTAAAGGGGTTAACAGAGACCTATACTTTACAATTAATGCTTCTACAATGATTTTAATAACACTTTAATACAGTGGCAAAGCCTCATGCGGTCAACCGTATACAGTTGCTAAGACATTATACTTATATATTTCTAAATATATGAATAATAATAATAATAAAATATTTCAGACATTTAACACACAACACCATCTAGTTTCAAACTAAGCAGAACTTGTACTATGATAACTAGACTGACTGATTGTATAATTACATACTTTTTTTTAGTAAATACATACATATTATACAAAGAAAACACCCAAACTCGAAAACAAATATTTGCAGATCACACAAACATTTGGTCTGACCCGGGAATCGAACCCGAGACCTCAAGCATAGCAGTCGCTTTCGTTACCACTACGCCATCGAGGCAGTCATAATACAAAATAATACATATTACATATGACTTAGATCGAACTCATCACTTCATCAGCCTTTAACTGTCCCCTGCTGGACGTAGGCCTCTCTTAGGTTTTGGTCTACTAAACCACATCGGTCAGACGGATTGATATAGGGTTTCTTTCAAGTTTTCCTTCTCTTTGCGGTGATGTGTCCTGCGTATTATGTTCCCTTACTCGCCTCGGGGTAAGGGGGGTTCACACTCCGTATTCTTCACCACATGTAGATCCGAACACATTGAACTCATCACCAAACTCTTTAACCACTTGACAAACAGATCCGTCTACATTGAACGTTCCATTAAATTGTAACTTCTCACAGTCGTTTTGTGTGGACTTGATACAGGGGTGACAGTTGTCGTGGTAAATGTGTGCAATACAACGCTACGATGACTGTCATGTCTCTTACGTCCCCAAGTGAAGCGTAAACAATCGTAGTAGGCCGCCATAGTGTGGGTCACCATACTGCATTGTCAGCATTCGCAATGAGTATGGTGACTACAACTTTTGGATTCTGTTCATGCTTTCCGTCAAGCAGAGTAGAGTTACTTTGGCATGCTATTAAAATTAAAAAAAAAAATTAAACGTTCAATATATATTCTGCCAATTATTGTAATTGTTGAGATGCTATCTGAAGGTTAAGTTTTAGGAGGAAAAGGTGAGAATAATGTAATGTGGACATCATAAATCGTTTAGTTTTACCAGTTTTTATGAGCGAAAATAAATCATTTGACACGAAAGTTGCGGATCGTATTTCTTTTAATTTGTAAGTTAACGGTTTGTCTGTGTGTTTGTTTGTTTCTTAGAACGGTGTCGCGAACGTTATCACGTTTGAAGCACGTTGAACGAGGACATTCCACCCAGTAGACACTTATGAGGTTATCTAAGTATATCTAATATTTGGCATCAATATGTTTCTGTTATGGAATGCTGAATGCGTAATTTTATAAGGTTTTAGGTCTAGTGGATAGATACCGACGGCTGAGAGATAGCGAGTGTGATTTGCTAGAGAATCCTAGATGGAAATATCTAGGAGTAGAGATAGAGATCCCACTGATTTTTTCGGGAGGGAAATATAAAAAGCGACAAAGCTTTTGTCACTTTTGAGTTGCAAGTGTCTATAGATGATGGTAGTCACTTACCGTCAGGTAGCAGATCTCTTGTTTGCTCTCCAATACTATTTAAAGTTCAAAATGTTCATGTTCTTCCAACTGATCCCATCCTCTCCTTTCCTCTATAGGACAACTCGTGCTGGCCTTGGAAGTCACCGTTTCAGAATGGTAGACATACGCTCCGGAACTAAACGGTTCGGCTCTTCCTTCCTGTGCAGATCGGTTAAAGCCTGGAATTCATTACCAGCGCACGTGTTTCCCTCCCACTGCGATCCCGGCTCCTTCAAGCGGGTCGTGAAAAAGCATCTCATTAGGCCGCCATAGCGTGAGTCGCCATATTATACTGCCGTCATTCGCAGTGAATATGGCGACCACTGCTCTTGGATTCTATTCATGCTTTCCATCAGGCAGAATAGAGTTACTTTGGTAGGTTAAAAAAAAAATAACAAAGATCTTAAGTAGACCTAATGAAATCAAGCGAGGCTGCTTGATTTAATTAGGACTCCTTAAGCGGTAAAATACTTTCCGTAACCAACTAAGGTGAATAAGCACAATTGTTACTACACACTGTCTTAGTACAAAGCTTGCAAAACAAAAGTCCTAGATTATGTTCATTCACTGTTATCAGCACATCGTATCAAACCCACGCCTACACGTCAACAAACTCGGTGAAGTTTTGAGGGTACGGATGGGTAAAATGGACTGGTGGATTGGTTCTTAAAATTTCTTTTATTTCTATATATTACTAACATTATCTACGGCTTTACTAGGGTGCAAAATTGCTGAAAATCCTTTCTTACTGCTTGATAAGTAAGTATAAGATCAGTAGATAAAATATTAAGACTGTATCGGTTATGGTTTCATCTGAATATCCCCAATAGTTTCGGCTTCGTTAATGAACCAGTCAGTAAGGGCTTAAGCAAGCAGTTTTATATGTATAGATGTAATGTAAAAATAAACTTAGGTCAAATAAATAACGTTCGATATTTTGCTTGAAAACTGAAGTTCATTAATAATTAATAATTCTTGTGTTTAAATTCATATCGTCGGAATAATCATACTTCTAAACTAGATGTTTCGGTGACTAGAGTTATTCTGTTCCGTAATTACACATTCATTACGGATTATATTACTAAATTTCATTCTATATTAACCATCAAAATAGTGATTCCTTAAGCAAATATAATAAAAAAGACTTCTTTCTATTATCGGATATTTTTAAAAATTTGTTTGCAGAATAATAATTATTATTCAATTGACAATTTTTATCACTCACCTGAGGTCAAGACTATCACATTATAATCCTATTAGGAGCTACTGTTTCTAATTGAAACACATTCAAACACAAACAAACAACAGTGTGAATAGTATTTGTATACTTTCTACGTTCAGTGGGACATCTTTGTACAAACTACTTGCCACGTTCCATAAAACCCCATTATACTCTAATTACACACAAAAAACACACTGGGCCTATCACTGAGTGAGTCAGTGTAACAGTTAGCTGTAATCAATCGTATAACTTACTGTTAACAATAAAGTAAGTGGGTCGCGCTGTTCCGTGGGTTCGACGACACATTTCTATATTTAACCGAATTTATCGTCATCATCTTTCTGCCGTTTATGTCACATTCAATAATGGTTCTGGACAGTCCCTTTTACAATTGGATATTTGTTTGACACCATATTTACTCATGAGTGTAATGGTTTTTAAATGAGACAAGGAATTAAAATATATGGGAACTCCAACTCAAACATATATTGCTAATGGAAGTCCTCTAATACTCATTACTAAAGAATAATTTCCACCGAACGGTTTAAACGCATTTATACATACAACGAATACTCTTCCCGAATCCCTTCTGTTTTAAATACAGTACAGCAAACCATTTGAATTTAGAGAGTGCATGTTCCATATTAAATCCTACATATCAACCCAACCACACAGTTTCGTCGGGTGACGCCCCAAAGGAGGTCTTTACACGCACCGAGTAGAGATTGAAACTGCAATTACCTGATCACCAAGGAGATACAATTATGCCAGTCTTGGACAGTCTACATTCTTAAAGTCTTTGGTACGTTTACTGTTGCTTTTGCTGGTTGTAAATGGTTCAGATCCTCCATCTCTAAAGAGATGATCTTCAAGGGAGATGAATTAGTAATTGGTTCTAGCCATAGGTTAAGCTTATAAGCATACCACATCGCTCGTGGAACCGATAACCATTGGGGAAGAAAGGTTCTCGAGTGGCGACCACGTACCGGAAGAGAAAGCGTAGGTAGGCCTCCCACTAGATGGACCAACGACAAAGTCCGAGTCACGGGGAGCCGATTGATGCGTTTGGCGTCCAGTCGTACGGCGTGGCGTTCTAGGGGGGAGGCCTATGTTCTGCGGTGGACGTCTTCCGGCTGATGGTGATGATAGGTTAACCTCATTTTATGGAAATAGCTTACATAATGACACGGTGGTTAAATTACGCAGGTAGAAGAAAATAATATGACGCAGTTTGCGGTTTTAATAAACAACAACTTAATGTTAAAATTGGGTCAAGTGAAATAGTCACTCAACTAAAAAGTGTTATCATTTATATATTTGTATTTGTTTATTTACGTTTGGTTAAATAATTATCATTTTAATGTTTAAAATATAATAGAATATTCATTAAGCAATTAAATTATAAAAACAAAATTAGTAAAAATTTTGATAAAACTATTTGAATTTTAGACGGACAGAAATAAATTACTAGTGATATGAAATTTGCAATTATATATAAGAATGTGTAAACTATGTCAATGTAAAATGGTAAAATATTAAGTACATACTTAGAACTTTCATCACCGAAATAATGCAAGTTATTTTATCAGGTTTTTTTTTGCTAGGTAGTAAAGCCACGCTAATTTCAGCACGAACGGGCCGGCTCGACCCGGGCAGTACTACCCTCCCACAGAAGACCAACCTAAAGCGACAGCATCCGTGTTGTCGTATTTCGGGTGAGTGTGAGACTGGAGGCCCATTGATGCAGGGGTGACAGTTATCGTGATAACTGTGTAAGCCTTACACTGTTACAATGACTGTCATGCCTTTTATGTCCCCAAGCGGGGTGTGAAAAAGCATCTCACTAGGCTGCCATAGTGTGGGTCACCATACTGCGTTGTCTGCATTTGCAATGAGTATGGTGACCACTACTCTTGGATTCTATTCATGCTTTCCATCAGGCAGAGTAGTAACTTTGGCAGGTTCTTAATATAGAAAACGTCATTTCATAAAATTATCAATTGAATAGAAGTATTCATCAACTAGAAGTGACTTAAGCTTGGACTCAAAATTATCTTCGAAAAGCGTACATTTTATTTCCATAGGAAGTCTATTAAACAATCTGATTGAATGATAACGCGAAATATGTTTCACCCCGTTAAGAGTTGGTGCTATCATGGATGTGATATTTTAACTTCTTGTGCTTTCTTTTACCTCGGTGGTGGTAGTGAATGCAACTGCTGTGCTTGAAGTCTCGCGATCGAATCCCGGGTCAGACTAAATGTTTGCATAATCTGCAAATATTTGTTTCAAAGTTTGGATGTTTCTATGTGTAATATGTATGTATTTACAAAAAAAAAGTATAAAGGTAATCAATCAGTCAGTCTAGTTATCATAGCACAAGCTCTGCTTAGTTTAAAACTAACATAGATGAGGTTGTGTGTCCTAAAATTCCTAAATATTTCTTTTAGCGTTCTTTTCTCTTTAGTCTCATAAAAAAAGTGAGTGAATGAATGAGTTTAAAGACTTATCGCTTACGCAGGATTGAGAGGAAAATATATATGTTTGATAGGGGAAATCGCTTGGCAGCCGTATTTCTTCTGGTTTGAATATCTTGTTCTATTTTATTTACCAGTATGGTTTTTAGCCGTATCTATATTTTAAAAACAACGCTCTCACTAGGAATAAACCCTGTGTCGCAGGGCACTTTACAAACATACAGGAAACGGACACAAAGAACATCCAAGCTCAGAAAAATAATTTATGGGTTACACAAAGTGTTGTTCCATGTGGGGTTTGAACCCCCAACACTCAACGTAGTAGCGAGCGGTGTGTCGACCGCTTAAACCACTAGGCTAACCGTGCAGTCAAATTTATTTTTATTTAAGTCTTATCAGCAGTCTGCTATGGTAGTACAGACTCCGTCTAGTTTGAATTCAAGCTCAAACTAAAAAATTATAAGGTGTAAAAAAAACATATACGTGCAATTATGTACGCACACAAGAAGGTATACTACTTTGAAGTAACAAGATAAAAATCTTTTTAAAAATATTATCTTTTATGTTATCTTGTTTGCAGAGAAAACGACACTAATAGTAGAAAAAAATGTATTTTATACATTGAAAGAAAGCACTATCTCATATCATCAATAATGCATTATCTAGTTAAATAAATTTCACCTCAAAAGCAGTATAACTTTGAAATTGAAATGTTGACTAGGTAATTTCATGGTGTTGGTTTTACGTGACGGTGTGTTCGTATCAATCAATCAACCTATCGCCGTCCACTGCAGAACGAATCCTGGGCTTGGGCAATTCGCATCCATCCGCTGCAACAACACTCGGCGCAGTAGAGAGTGGCGTGCACTCTCTAATGCGCCGAGTGTTATACGTTCAAATTCTACATAAAACAACACTTTGTGTGATATATAAATTGTTATTCTGAGTCTGGGTGTTCCTTGTGTTCGTTTCTTATATGTTTGTAAAGTCCCCCGCGATGCAGGATTTATTCCTAGTGCGGGCAATACATACGTACATATAGATTACACCCAGACTCAGAACAAATGTTCGTACTCATCACACAGTTATCCTGGGTTGTCTAAACCGACCTTTCACTCAGCAGTCAGGACCACTAACCGCTAGACCGTAGACCTGTCAAAGCTCATTACGTATACTTAACGTGAGTAGCATGTACTAAGTCATATAAGGCAGCGAGAGAATGCGATCATGAGTCACGCTGACGGCTACGGCCGGGTCAAGGCGCGCCACTGACCTCCAGAGACTCGGACCTATCTAATGTCACTCGCATACCTCGTGAGATTCCTCCTATGGCATATAGTGCTGAAACAATTACCTTTTATTGAGAAATGTCCACGGATCAGTGGTATAGTTATGTCAGACTCGAATTCGAGTGCCAGTAGCCGGGGAACCAGGTGTACCCTAGAAAGGAAAACTCAGGAACCCTGGACCCTCTATTAAGGGACGGTTAAGGCGTGTAGGATCGGTATCGTAGCTTGTAAATTAATAGACCTATTTCATTCGCTTTTTCATGTGAAAAGGAACTTGAACAGAAGACTGTTTTGTAGTAGAAATTTACGAAATTCTGTTTAGCCGAAGAATTTTAGCTCAAATTTAAAGTTGTAATCGATTTTTAAGAAGGGAGTCTTTTTATGTTTGTGTTTTTTTCTTATGTAATATAATATGAGGCAAATGGGCAGATGTATCAACTGGCGGTATGTGGACAGTGGATACTTGCCCCTCAAGAGACAACACAAAATTAAGTGAAAATTTTTTTTAGTACAACACCCACACAAACAAACATACGTGAATCAACTACCATTTGTGTACATATTTTTATCTCAAGTGGGATCGAACTCACAACACTTAGGTTGCACATAAACCACTACGCCATCCGTGCAGTGTAAGGTTAATAAGTGGTATGTTAGTTTCTTCTGCAGTACTTTAAAAACTTGGCAACCATTAGCAACCAACACACCAAATTCAGTTGGCGCCAACACACTTACAAACACCAATAAACATAATGTATTTTATATTAGATAACCTACCATATACAGTTTTTTTTAATAATATCATGATACCCAGAAATGGCACTAATTAAAACCGCTAATTGAAAGCTATTTTTTGTCCATTGGTATCAATGATCAGTGACTTATCATGCGGTACGGCGAGTTATAAATAAATCACCAATGGCTCTTTATATGGATGTGTCAACTTGCAGGTCAAAGCGGATGTCATATGCCAGATAACTGTCAGTAGGATTAAGTAACTAAAATATGTCGCAGGCTCTAAAGTACTAAGTCAATTTGAATTTTCCCGAAAATTCGTTTTTTTTTCTATATTAAGAGCCTGCCAAAGTGACTCTACTCTGCCTGATGGAAACCACGAATAGAATCTCATTGTGGTCACCATACTCATTGCAAATGCAGAGAATGCAGTATGGTGACCCACACTATGGCGGCCTTGTGAGATGCTTTTTCACACCCCGCTTGGGAACGTAAAAGGTCCGCAGTCATCGTGACAGTGTAAGACTTACACAGTTACCACGATAGCTGTCACCCCTGCATCAATGGGCCTCCGGTCTCACACTCACCAACGAAATACGACAACACGGATGCTGGCGCTTTAGGTTGGTCTTCTGTGGGAGGGTAGTACTGCTCCGGTCGAGCCGGCCCGCTCGTGCTGAAATCAGTGTGGCTCTACTACCTAGCAAATTCTTCTTTCTTATTTCTTTTTGTTGTAATGTATGGTTAAGTTATAATCATAAACCATCGCAGCGCCAAATCACTAGAGCGTGCACTCCCAATACATCTAGTCCCTATATTTTTGTTGTTTGTGGACACACCTCTGTAAAATAAAAAAATATGGCGTCATGAATAAAAGTTCACTAATTAACAAAATGGATATTCCTTTTTTAATGTAATCTACGGTCCTATTTAACACTTTTAACAAATTTAATTAAAAAAAGGGTTTATAGAGAAATATAGTAGTAGTAAAAACAGTGTAAGAAAATTATATAACTCGTGAAAACAATCATACTCTCTTTACAAGTATAAAACATACGGAAGCGTAATATTGTGCCTGAAACATCTGTTTTTTTACCTAAAAGAATATTGACGTATGTATACAGCGCCACCTTCAGGTTCACTTTTGAACTTAATTATTACGCATGAACGCACACAAACACACATAAAATATCATCAAAATCGGTTCAGTGGTTCTGGATAATATTACGTTACAATGCTACAACAAACGGATTCGTAAAAGAAAAGCTCTGTCGTCCTCCAAGGAAGGCCACAGGGATCCGTCCTGTTCACAAAACGGGGACTGTTTTTAGCAGTCTTGAACTTCTGTAAATGACACTCGTTGTGGTGGTTTGCCAGTCGGGCGCCAGTCAGGTCAAATATGTACAAAGTACGGTGCACAGAGGTAAATATTAATGAACAGCTGTATATACACTTCCTTTAATATAATCCAAGTCTTATTTATGTCTTATGACGACTTAGACTTACAATGATCTAGTGTTTAAAAGCATTTTCAGATCTGTTTGAGTTGTAACGCAAATATGGTGATGTGTCTGTACTACCAATATCTACTATATGCTTTTGATTTTAATAAAGGGGGAAGTAGTGAACTGGGCTTGAAAGCATGAATAGAATCCAAGAGTTGTGGTCACCATACTCATTGCAAATGAGACAATGCAGTATAGTGACCTACACTATGGAGGCCTAGTGAGATTCTTTTTCACACCCACTTAGAGACGTAAAAGGCATGACAGTCATCGTGACAGTGTAAGGCTTACACAGTTACCACGATAACTGTCACCCCTGCATCAATGGGCCTCTGGTCTCACACTTACCAACGATACACGACAACACGGATGCTAACGCTTTAGGTTGGTCTTCTGTGGGAGGGTAGTACTGCCCCGGTCGAGCCGGCTGCTCGTGCTGAAATCAGCGTGGCTCTACTACCTAGCATTCTGGGGGAGAGGTCTCCAAAGGTGGCAACACACTTACTGTAATTACATCATGATTTACCACCATGTACGCTCGCTCTATCGAAGACATCTTTTATAGGAAAAACATCTTCTTCGCAGTTGAACTATTCACAGTTAGCAAACGATCTCGTAAGATCAAACATGGGTTCAACTTTTATTGGACAATAAAACACCATCATGAGTTATGTTTTGTTAGCGTCGCCCCCGAGACCACCACGACCCTATAACTACCCGTTTAAGGTACTGTCGGGTACATACTCGTAACTCCTTACTTTCTTAAATGTTTAAAACTTCCTGGACAAAGGAAAAAAATGTCTGAGGTGTCACATGTGGGACACCCGATTGGAACGAAGTTCCTTTCGTTTTGAAATAAGTGTGGAGGGACGTGTGTCATATGTCCCTCCGACACAAAGGGAACATCCTCCGACCAGGCCTGCCTGGCGCGCCACGGCCCTATGGTTGATGTTGGGATGTTGTACATATGCTAATTGCCACGCGAATCTCTATATCGCGATACAGGATTAGTAATTAGCATTGTAGTTCATTACATTCATACGTTTCGTTCATACTTCGTAGTTCGATGTATCTTCGCTAGATGGCGCCGTTGTACATTTACTTTGTGTTATAATGTAGAAGCCGCCACATAAGTATTATAGGAAGTATAATTAAATAAATTAACAGTATTTAGGAGTTAAAAGATAAATGAAATAAGTGAAGGAATGGTAGTAAAATTGTAATCAATGCTTTTTTTATGGTTATGAATATAAACATTTTGTTTTTTGAAACTGCATACATACGAACACGACAAAACAATGTACGAATACACAGCAGACGCGCGCATCGTATTGCTTGTCACTGTCGAGAGAGAGAGAAAGAGAACGAATAAGTCGAATCCTATACTCGGCCTGGTCCCTCTCCGAATGCTACACGATATAACAAAAGTGTTGTGAGGATTTTTCGTGACGCTCGCCTAACTCCCTTAGCGAACGAACCGCGCGAATGAACTTCGTTCCAAAAAAATTAACCAAATTTCAATCTAATCAGAGTTGTGTAGTTAGTGAGTTCAATTTATCATCAGCTTTTAAGCAAAAAACCTATATGTAGCACCTAAGCGGTCCATCTGTTAAGGAGCTACGATACCACAGACAGATACACAGACATGTCAAACTAAAAAGAGTCCTCTTAGCGTTTCGATGAATGTAATGAACTTTAATTATATTTTGTATTGGTTGAAAAATTAAGGCTATAAAATACCACGCCACTGCCTTAGAGGTAGCGCAGTGCCTATAAGCGCATGTGGTACATTAACCGTTTATTCCCTTCGTAAACTGTTTTATTAATCCAACATATTGAATTTGATTGTGGGACGTATGTTAATCCAGGATACAGATAATATCTGTGGTCGGTAGCGACAGCTGTTTTATGCGGTCACAACCTTCTGAGAAGACGTCATTTCGCAGAAAAAGGCAGCGGTGAAGGTCCGGGACGATGATCCCCAATTCGCTGCCGACGAACCGGGTGTGGCGGAGGTGCGCTTAACAGCACTTCATGTCTGAGAGTAGCCCTTGATAGACAGGACGGGTTTTCCTTTTCATCTACTACAGTGGCCAGCCACGAGGAGGCGACCTACGCATGTGTTATACATCGCCTAAAAAAAGAGTTCCCACGCTAGCGGGCAGGTGCTGAAAGGGTCCGGATGGCCGAAAAACAACTATTCCCCGATCCCTCCCATAACAGATGCAGACTGGCACACCGTGTAGTTTTAGTTGGTCCGATTTCGATACACCACCCCGTGGGAGTTTCCATATGTTGAAAAAGAAAAAGGAATGCGGATACTGAGCGCCTTATCTATTTTTAATATAGTAAGCGTTAGCGGTTTTTTAGTTGCAGTCGAAACTAGTATTGACTTGTTACACTTCTGTACGTAACTGTATAAGCTTGCAGCCGGGCATCGCCCGCATAGCTATAAAATTAGTGACAAACAAACACGTGTTCTTTAGGGATTACTCTAACATATGCGCACATCCTAGACTTTTATCAATCAATTATAAACCTAATTTCTCCCACGCATAAGGTCTAAATTCTTATACAAGGTAGTAAGGTAATTGCGTTACTCAATATCAAACTTTATGACCTTAAAAATTAAGTTTAAATTCATTTATTCGTGATAAAAAAATAGGAATTGAAAACGTTTTATTCCTTTATATTTGCTAAACAAATTATTATTTAAAGTATTTCATCACAGTTTTTATCTTATTAACCACTTTATTTGAACGGAATAAGATTCAGATTTGATTACTTATTAGATACTGCGTAAAAAGAAACTTGAAATAGCAGTTTCAAATAAATATATACCTTGAAATGACGATGCTAGAGTTAAAAATTGCACATCAAGAGTCAGGGTCCCCTTGTGCCGTAACGTAGGGTGGCTTATTAGGTTAAAAGGGTTATTATGAATGGTTTGTTGATAAGTGCTTGTTTTCAAGTGCGTCTCCGTTAAACATTATTGGTAATTGTTTTATTTAACTACAGTAATGTAATAATACTTATGAGAGTTACTCACTGAAACAGCTGGCACTGCTTGCATATAAAAGACCATGGTAAAAGGGCTGCCTAGACCCCTAACTATATGGAACTTGAATTTAACGCCAACAATCTGCTCTGTTGGCTTTTTCTGCATTCCACGTCACTTTCCCGCGCCGTCTGCTGTCTACCTCTATCTTAATCAGAACATCTAAGTTATAATTTGTTTTATGAGATTGCCAGCATCCGTGCTGTCATGTTTCGTTGGTGAGTGTGAGATCGGAGGCCCATTGATGCAGGGGTGACAGTTATCGTGGTAATTGTGTAAGCCTTAGACTGTCACGAAGACTGTCATGCCTTTTACGTCCCCAAGCGGGGTGTGAAAAAGCATCTCACAAGGCCGCCATAGTGTGAGTCACCATACTGCATAGTCTGCATTTGTAATGAGTATGGTGATCACAACTCTTGGATTCTATTCATGCTTTCCATCAGGCAGAGTAGAGTCACTTTGGCAAGCTCTTAATACAGAAAAAAATACTAAAATGAGATATTATGAAAAAAAAAATTAATAAGAAATACAATGAGTAATAATAATATTAACACACGTAGATATATGCATATACATACAATACATACGTATGTAGTATATCCACAATATAAATTCTAGAAGGAGAGAGTATGAAATTAAGGTGAACCTAATAGCGTGTTCAGGCAATATTTCCACAATAGGTGTTCAAAACTTTCCAGAGTACAATATTTATTTAAAACTTTGTCGAGTTTTACTATCCTGCCTTCGAGAAGGTACGTGCGTTCCATAATAGGTAAGATTGAAGAAGATTGAATTGGACGTTGAAGAAGTTCTGGATGTCGTAATAGCAGCTGTTCCCGGATCCCTCCTATGTTAGGCGCAGAGTGGCACGTGTGGTTTTAGTCGGCCCGATTCCGACACACCACCTCGCCGTAAACCCCAGTGAAGTGATGGCCCGAGGGGGTTCCCACACGTTAAAAAAAAAGGGACATTGAAGAAGCTGGTCATTAAAAGACCTAAAGTTTTTAGTGTGGAATTGGGTAGTTAGGTAGGAACGAGAACTTGGAGAGAAGAAGAAAGAAGAAAGGGTAGTTAATACCTGTGCCGTGTATGATGGCGAATTGGAAGCCACTTCTAATGAGAGCGATGCTAAGACACTTGATCATATTTGTGTAGATCAAAACGAATCGAACGCAATTCTTGAGAAGACGGTCAAGGTTATTGAGCAGATACACTCAGGTCCAAGTAACATGCGTCACAGTCAATTATTGGGAAAATTAAAGTCTGCACAAGCATTACCTTAGTTTTCGTTGGTGTAAAGTTATTAAGTCTGTAGAGAGCCCGCAACGAACCCGTAACTTTCCAGCACACACATTTGTGTAATTTGTTTTCGCCAGCTACAATCCAAAGTCCTTCACACTTTTACAGTATAGGATAATCATGACATCGTAAATGACGATCAGGGTTAATGAGGTTTTTTTATAATTATAATCTATATACATATATAAAAGAAAGTGGTGTTGGTTACACCACTTATAACTCGAGAACGGCTGAACGGATTCAGCCGAAAATTGGTGAGGAGGTAATTCAGAACCAGGAGACGGATATAGGATACTTTTTATCCCGTTCGACCGCGTTTCAGTCCAAAATCCAAATCTGCTTATTTGTTGCCTCTAAAGCGGAACAGAGTTCGCCCGGTAAGCTAGTTTTAAATAAAAATCTATATTTCTGTCTAGATCGTAGATGCTCTTTCAAATCTGGATTGCCATGTGTGAGATATGTAGTCATTATTATTGCTATTTCATTTGATCCCATTAGTTCAGGATTAACTTCAGCTTATCACCAAACAGATACCTAGTCTGTTGATCCTCAATCATCAGATGTAGGTCACGGATAAAGTTTCAATCACTCCAATCGCCGCAGGAAGGCATGATCCAGAATGGATTGTGTCCTAATAGTGAGCCACTTGTGCGGTCAACGACATCGCTATCATAGATTAGATAACGCATACGCGCGATGACCTATTTTCGTACATAGATAAAAAAATAATTGACAGTGGAGTTTCGTTTGAGTACGATGATTATTTTCGGCACCAGTTTTATAAATATATAAATATTTGTAGTAAAAGCTAAGACCCCTATAAGTGGAGGGGAAGGGGGAGGTGGAGATGTTGCAGAAGGTTTTAAAACACATACACTGATCAAAACAATCGGTAGTGCACTGAAAAAGGGTCTCGTTTAAAAGTCAGTAATGAGCAAACTTGTATGAAAGGTCCCTAAGACAGAAAGGCTTTTTAGGTCGCATATACATATATATTATCTGTAACCCCGTGGCTAAGGAGAGGCCTACGTCCAGCAATGGACTGTTAAGGGTAAGTGAAAGCGGATGATACGTTAAAAAGCAGAATGCTTGCTGAATGATGTTACTGCAGCGTTTGGCTGTGCGACCAGATTGAATCGTGTATACCCGCAGCCATTGTTTCGTTAGTTACTGGTTATAATATAGTCAACAACAGATTAACTTGCCCACATTGTTTGTGTGAGTTTGCCGCAAAGAGTCTCACTCGTACCAATAGTGATTTGAATTGGAGGTCGCCATGGCCTGATTAGGTCAGAAGACAATTGTGTTGAAAGAACCGATTAAGGGAATAAGCTACATAAGAGAACAAAACTGGAAAGAGAAAGAAACGTAAAACCAATCCTACATAAACCAGACAACCACCGTGATATAACAGACCAAAATCTCCTCTCTAAAGAGAGACAAATGTTCAGTAGCGGACCTTATAGTTGACAAGGATGATATTAATAGATACAAATTAGATTAAAAAAGTCCCGTCTACAACTTACTCGTATCTAGTCTATGATACCATCAAATTCATTGATTCAATGACACAATCATATTAAGTCGTTGCTCCACTTATGCACATGTTTGCCTAATCCCTATAACGGAACATAACAACGACATGTTTACATCTGCCGCTTTGAAATTATCGGAAACTGTTCTGGATCTTCTTTGTATGAATCATGTTTATGAAAATATAAGGATTTTTTTTTAAGATCAACACCCGCTCTGGGACTTTCATTAAATTTTACAGTCCACTGCTGGACATAGGCCTCTTCTTAGCAAGGGTTTTGGCCTACTATATCACGCTGACCAGGCGGGTTGGAATAGGGTTAGTTTTAAGTTTTCCTTCTCTTTGTGATGTTGTCATGCATATTTGGTTCCCTTAGTCGCCTTTTACGACAGCCACGGGATGAATAGGGGTGGTAACACTATGTATTCTTAATCCGTCACCACACGGGAGTCTATAAACATGATTCTTTTACAGACACAAAGAACACCTAGACTCACAGTTACAGCCATAGCTACACCCATAACTATTTGAGAATTACAAAATGTACTGTCCCGTCAGAAGATGGTACCCGCCATAATCAGCAAAATAGAAAGCAAAAATAGTAGAATGTGAACTATAATACACATTACTAGTTTTTTGGTTGGTCCTTCAAAACTTAAGAAAGGTGACGTCCACATGTGTCGAGACATCTCCTTATAAACCACTCATGCTTCTGTGTTACAGGACCAAATATCTAAATAAATACGGTTCCTTGATAATACAGTTGCACATCGTATGGTTCTAGTTGCTTCGACTCTGACACACCGGAAAACCCCAGTAGCGAGAAAACCCAAGGGTGTTTTCGGGCTTTCAAACGCGACTTTGGCAATGATAGACCCAACCCATTTGGGACGGGTTGGGTCTATCATTTCGACATAAACTCGGTAAAAAAAGACTTTTTTTTTATTTTTGTGCAGAAATCCCCACGGATACCACCGCAATGTGGTTATGTCGGACTCGAACCGAGCAAAAACCGTACGCCGTCTCAGGCAGTAGTCGGGGAACCAGGTGCTACCTTGTAAGGAAATCCCTGGAACCCCAACGTACCCCGGGTCACCTACGGCTTGTAGACACCCAGTGTGTGGAAACCCCTGTATTCCCTTTTCTTCCTGCCACCCAAAAAGGCGAGCGCGATGGCCTCACCTGCCTGGTAAAAAAAGACCTGCTAATATTGATTCAGAATTATAATACCATAAACAATACAGGTATTTTTTATGCGCCATCATTCAATAATGAAATCAAAGTTTTTTCTGTTGGCACGTGTTTTAAGTTTTAAAACATGAACTATGACGTCACCTTGTCATTCTGTCAGTTCAACTTTTAATACTAAGTTTTGCGCAAGAGTTTGTTTGGGTTTATCTTAAGTGAAGTTAAATAAAGTTGAACACACTGTCTTTTGAATTAGCTATCCTCTTGTACTTAGAAAGGAATGTTTCAGTGAAGTCATTTAGTCTTAAATATTTAAGCTTGAATACTAGAAATTAATGACTCATACAAGATTGAAATATGTTATGTTCTGAAACATATAAAGTCGGTTAGATAAACACGAGGAAAATATTAAACAACATAGTAATTAAATACTCTTAGTAGAAACGTTTAAAAAACCTAGTATTTCTTTATTTTTTTTCTATCATAAGAGCTTGCCAAAGTGACTCTAGTCTGCCTGATGGAAACCATGAATAGAATCCAAGAATTGTGGTCGCCATACTCATTGCAAATGCAGACAATGCAGTATGGCGACACACACTATGGCGGCCTTGTAAGATACTTTTTCACACCCCGCTTGGGGACGTAAAAGGCATGACAGTCATCGTGACAGTGTAAGGTTACACAGTTACCACGATAACTATCACCTCTGCATCAATGGGTCGCCTCACACTCACCAACGAAACACGACAACGCGGAGGCTTATTTTTTTATTTTAAGAGCCCGAGTAGAGCCAAAGTGGCTCGACTCTGGCGATTGGAAAGTGAGAGTTTTGGTCACCATATTTATTACAAATGCAGACAATGCAGTATGGTGACCCACACTGTAGCGGCCTAGTTAGATGCTGTCACACCCCACTTTAAAAAACGTCCTAACTCTGTAATAATCGAAGCATCCAATGAGCGCAAACGCACCTGTAGATCTTCAGTTGCAGATGTTCAAGAGCGGCGGTAATCACTGACCATCATGTATTGTCTGTCCGTTTGCTTCCTATATCATAAAAATAGTTTAAAATGAAAATTAGAAGATGCTTGAAGGAGGACGGTTTCAAAAGCAAAATATTTATCTACAAAATTTTATCATTCAGACATACAAATCTAATTTATAATAGAGTATCAATTTAATAATAACCATAGTGTATTGACAATGAACCTGCGACCCTGTAGAAAAAATCAGTTTTTTGTGGGCGTATGTCATCGTTGGATCGCATCATCGCTTTATATGAATCCGTGTTCATATTATACTTATTTAGAAATATAATATATCGTGTCATCTCATTTAAGGGGCTCAGAGCTCAGTGGTTACCACGTAGATTAAGACATTGTTAGGTAGTAGAGCCACGCTGATTTCAGCACGAACGGGTTCGACCGGGGCAGTACTATCCTCCCACAGAAGATCAACCTAAAGCGACAGCATACGTGCTGTCGTGTTTCGCTGGTGAATGCGAGACCGGAGACCTATTGCAGGGGGTACAGTTGTCGTGGTGTGTGTGCAATATGTCGTCTGCATTCGCAATGAGTATTGGTGACTACAACTCTTGGATTCCTTGAAAAGCACTTTAAGGTGTTGGTCCCGATTGCTTTACAAACATCTTTGCCAATTGTTACAGGTAGTTGAATTCCTATAAAGTCTCTTAACAGTTTTTTTACAAAATTTCGGAGTCGCTTGGTACTTGTGTTGTGGAGGTCTACCGGCAGTCACTCCACGTAACACACCAAAATTCACACAGTAGATTTAAGGTCTCCCTAGCCTAATTTGGGTAAAGAAGCTCGAAAAAAGAAGCGGTATATGCCATGCCCCTCGATTTGAAACAGGTTTGCAACGTTTAAGAAGACTACTGCAGTGCTTGGTCTACTTCTCACATGAAACGATTTTTTTAAGAACTTAATAAAGTAACTCTACTTTGTCTGATGAAAAGCATGAATAGAATCAAAGAGTTGTGGTTACTATACTCATTGTGAATACAGACAATGCAGTATAGTGAGCCGCATTATGGCGGCCTGCCGAGCATGACAGTCATCGTGCCAGTGTAAGGCTTGTACACTTACCACGATAACTGCCACACTTACATCAGTGGACTTCCAGTCTTGCACTCACCAACGAAACATGATAGCACGAAAGCTGTCGTTTTAATTTGATCTTTTGTGAGAAGAATTACCTTCTCACAGTAGAATTATCTACTCCAATCGAGCCGACCCTTTCGTGCTGAAATCATACTGCCTTTCACTGTCATATATTTAGTATTGATGCTGATGATACAATAAATATGAAACTTAAAGTGTACAAGTGAATGAGAATGTTTTTAATTTGTTTTTCTTTCATATAATAACGGCTAAAGGAATTGAATAAACTTTTGCATATGCAGAAATTATGGCGCATTGCGTGTATATGTTACTATGTAGCTACAGTCATACTTAAATTAGTGAGAGTTCTGCTAACTATATTCTTTAAAATAGAAAGTAAGGGTTGTATTCTAAAATGACACCGGTTCACCGTCCCCGAATACCTACTAATAGTTAAGCTTTATGGTCGTGGCTTATGTTTCACATTGAGATCTGTTATTATTATTACTGTATATATATTACATCTTATTAACTGCCTCGGTAGCGCAGGGGTAGTGAATACGACTGCTGTGCTTGAGGTCTCGGGTTCGATTCCCGGGTCGGACAAAATGTTTGTATGATCTACAAATATTTATTTCGAAGTTTGGATGTTTTCTATGTATAATATGTATGTATTTACAAAAAAAGTATACTTAAATACTTTTTTAGGTATTCTATCATTTAGTCTAGTTATCACAGCACAAGCTCTGCTTAGTTTGAAACTAGATGACGTTGTGTGTCAAATGTCCGAAATATTTATTTATTTATTGTTATAAAAGGAATTTATCAAAACCTATCATACATAGACATCAATAAACACATTGGTAATCGCTCTAGGTGAGAATTGCGTTTATCAAGGAGATGTCCCCGTCTTCACGCTATCACCGGCCGACTATCGATGGCATGGTGTTTCTGTGGCATTCCAAGGATCTTATTATGTGTACCGGCTATCAAATAAATCCTGAAAAAAGCAGCGATCCGATACTTGTAAATTTAAAGAGGTCTCACCTGAAAATACTTAAGGTAGTCCCACTTAACTAGTAAAAAATAACTTTAATTTGTAGGTATTCACAGATGTGATCGTATTGATTTTTATAATGGCCTCCCTTATACTACGTAGAGGAACGAGGGTAACGCAGTATGAAAAAAGTGAAAAAGGAAGGGGACAAACGGGTGGAAGTTTCGATGACAGTCTAAGCTTGTAAGATATTTTTGAATCAGTGAACACGCTTGAAGGAAAAACAACTAAATTGATACTTGGCGAGGTCTACTTCGCAGAAACTCTAGTTTACCCATAAACATCACCGTAATACACCGTTTACATAGAAGAATGAGAACAATGCTATAAATAAAAAATATTATAAGAGCAATAAAGCTGTGACCTAGACCTGTTTACCAAATTATTGTTATATTTTTGATCGTGAGGTATGCGTAGGCGCAGCATGAATTATCTGTCGTGTAATACATTAATGCAAGTAAAGGGTTGCTATTGTTGAATTGTCACGATAAGATTTGTAATATTAAATAAGTTTGAATGTTGAAATATTAATAATAATAACTTAACACACCTTGTGATCACAGGCTAATCAAAACTGGATTGCTGGGTAGTAGATGCCAGAGTAGATGCCGATTACTAGGTAGTAGAGCCACGCTGATTTCAGCACGAGCCGGCTCGCTCGACCGGGGCAGTACTACCCTCCCACAGAAGACCAACCTAAAGCGCCAGTATCCGTGCTGTCATGTTTCGTTGGTGAGTGTGAGATCGGAGGCCCATTGATGCAGGGGTGACAGTTATCGTGGTAACTGTGTAAGCCTTACACTGTCACGATGACCGTTATGCCTTTTACGTCCCCAAGCGGGGTGTGAAAAAGCGTCTCACTAGGCCGCCATAGTGTGGGTCACTATACTGCATTGCCTGCATTTGCAATGAGTATGGTGACCACAACTCTTGGATTCTATTTATGTTCTCCATCAGGCAGAGTAGAGTCACATTGGCAGGCTCTTAATATAGAAAAACAAATGATTATATTTGTATCAGGTGTGAGTCAAATCCACAATCTTAGCTCAGCTGTCAGAGTTATTAAAACAAAAATGTTCTATCAATTTTGTTAACCAATTCGCTTATTTCCCGTGGTTACTGGTCAACTTAATTTTGGACGAATATTTTCTGAGTTTCTGTAAAGTGGACTATGCAAATTTAGTACTTTATTTCTTAAGATATACATATATGTATCACGTATTTTGCTACTGAAGGAGTATACAGGATTGAATCCAAATACATTTTTGACTATAGTAGTTTTAAGTCGTAACTACGCAATAGGGTTAGGACTTGTGGAGGGACGTGTCATATCCCTCCGACACAAAGGGAGGATCCTCCGACAAGGCGAGGTGATCATGCCTGGTGGGCCACGGACCAACGGTTGACGTTGGGATGTTGTATATATGCTAATTGCCAAACGAATCTCTATATCGCGATACAGGATTGGTAGTAGCATTGTAGTTCATTACATTCATACGTTTCGTTCATACTTCGTAGTTCGATGAATCTTCGCTAGATGGCGCTGTTGTATTATATATTTTTCTTTGTGCTGTAATGTAGAAGTCAGCACAGACTCAATATAAAACATAAATAATCTCACAACCAAGATTTTTGCTTAGCGTAAATATTTGCATACATCATTGTATTGGCGAGTATTGATCCGTATTCTAGAATCTGTACCTAACATTAACCAAAGTGTTAACAATTGAAGGAAAAGAAACCTTCTGCTTCGTTAGTTTAAAGTTAGAAATTAAATGTAACCAAAACAGAGTTATTTTTTGTTTGCCTTTCAGCAGAATGACTTAAATACTAGTTTCCCCACTGAACAATAAGGAAGACAGCTTTGTTTCCTTATTACAAATAATTACATAATTAAGAAAATATATCGAATAAGTCGTGTAGTTCAAATGGGTTATGAATGTTGATTAGGAAGCCGAACCGTGTTCATATCTAATGGATACAGTGAAAAAAGAAACAGTTTTTTTCCCAATAAAAAAAGGAATTAAGTACATACGAGTACATATGTATGTATAAGAGACTGAAGATTATTATTTCTGTCATTATTTTTTTTTTATTGGCTCACCAACAATTGTATACAATGTTTAATGGTTAAAGACATTTTACGAAAGTATGAAATGACATAGTGTTACAATTTTTTTTTTGTTAATTGAGACAACGCCCGCACAAGGAATAAATCCTGTGTCGCGAGGGATACACATACAAGAAATGGACACTAAAAACACTCAGACTTAACGCAACGATTTGTGGATCACACAAAGCGTTGTCCCATGTGGGGTTTGAACCCACAACACTTGGCGTAGCGGAGAACGTCTTGACGACCGCTGAAATCACTTTTTTTTTAACATGTGTAAACCTCCACCAGCCGTCACCCCACCGGGGCTTACGGCGGAGTGGTGTGTCGGAATCGGACCGACTAAAACCACACGGTGTGCCACTCTGCGCCTGACATAGGAGGGATCCGGGAACAGCTGTTATTACGACATCCAGATCCCTCCTAGCGAACTGCTTAAACCACTAGGCCAACCGTGTAGTCAAATAGGTAAGCACCACGTGCACTATAAACAACAATTAGTGTATGCTTATGCTAAAAAAACAATACAGGTTTTGGTAAAAACAGATAAGAAACTCATAAAATACATTTTATTTAACACTAGGTGTACTCTCTGCGCGTTGTTACGCCACCAACTAAAATAAATTTAAAGGAAAGACATAAAAAAAATATTTATATCAACTCAGAAACCTTCGCGGACTCATGTAGAACAACTTAGCTAAATATAATCACATGATCAAATGCGTAGTTAACGATTCTATAAAGGACATACAGGCAGACAGATAGACAGACATACAGACCGAATAAAAAGGGTGAGAGTGAGAGAAGTGCCATCGCTTCTTTTCTTTCCATTGGGTGTCGTAAGAGCAAGAGAGTAATCTTACGCGTGACAACAGGCACTGCAAAGAGATTTAAAACTTGACAAATCTTGTACCGACATGTCTGGTCAGCGTGGTATAGTACAAAGCCATTCTAATGAGAACCCTATGTCCACCAGTGGCCTATTAAAGACTGATGATGTATAAAATTGTGGTGACTTCCACATTACAGCACAAACAAAAATATACAACAGCGCCATCTAGTGAAGATACATCGAACTACGAAGTATGAACGAAACGTATGAATGTAATGAACTACGAAGCAACTGCTAATCCTGTATCGCGAAATAGAGATTCGTGTTGCAATTAGCTATATGCTGTATATATACAACATCCCAACATCAACCGTTGGGCCCTGGATTTCCTGATTCTCCCTTTGTGTTGGAGGGACATGAGACCCGTTCCCTCCACAACTTGATATATTATAAAGATAAGGCACAAAACAAATACAAATTGTGTGTGGATCTAATCATTATCTAATCATTACTAAAGTTAGTGGCTTGATATTCAGGATCGCTAAATACCCCACCGATCAATCAAATTGTAATTTCTTTCTTCTTCTTTTCTATTTTTGTTTTGTAAATACATACATATTATACATAAACACCCAAACTTCGAAACAAATACTCGCAGATCATACGAATATTCGGTCAGACCCGGGGATCGAACCCGAGACAGCACAGCAGTCGCATACGCTACCATTACGCCACCGAGACAGTAAGTGCATTACCTCCCTTGACGTTTCCCCCTCCTTAAAAATGGGGAAAGGGACTCCGATAACCTATTTACTCCATGAACAACAATACAGGAGTTGCTTAAAACCAATTTTCTGTTTTTTGTCTATTATTTGATGTTGAATTAGAGAGGCTTATTTTAAATTGTTTGCAGTTGTCGGTAAAAACATAATGATTAGCGTTAAGCTATGTATTTAAGACAATATGTCAGGTCATGTTTATTGACAGTTAGTTGCGAAGTGACAGCATTAGCGACAAGTGTCACGGAACTGTACACTATAAGGCGAGGTTTCGCTTCGAGCGGGTTGGTAGGACTGTTTTAACGTTAATAAAAGAGCTGACTCGGCAACTATTGATCTACCATATAAATTGTCAAAAAATCGAATCGGGATCTAAAAATATGAGAACGAGGGCAAGATGATCAGGTACTTTATGTTAAACACCGTGACACGAGGTATTAGTACATGAGATGTTAATGGGTATCAATGCACTCACGATAGGTATTAAGCACATTTGTTACACACACATTTGTTATTTGCACAATTAATGGCTTACTAGTGCTTTTTCTGCCTTCGAGTCCGTTCGGTAGAAGTTCCTTCATCCATCTCTACTTCTCCGTTATTTCGATATTTTTTATATTGCGTAGCTCTTTTTCTTTTCTTTTTTTCTTAGTATCTTTTGGTAGTTCTAAAGTTAGTAGGAATTCTTATTTGTTGATAGGGCTATGTAGCTAGATAATATCTACAGTTAGTCTCTACGTCCTGAGACATATCCCTACTCTATCTGCTATCATCAACGAAGATCTAGTGTTATTTTCGGCGCCTATCTTAGCCTTTACAGGGCCAGCTCTTGTTGCGAACTTTGGAAAAGGTGTATGTGTAGTGGTGGACGTCTTTCGGGTGAAATGATGATAAAGACGATGATGATGATGAACTGAGTGTAAACCATTTATTGTTAATAGTGTCTTAGAGACGTGATGTGTGTGCAACATATATATTAACCCTGATAATGTACCTAACACAACATATATAGACATTTATTCTTATAAATACTAACATCCATATGTACATATTGTTTCAGGATCACGTGGCTGCTGCTTCTAAGTAAGACAAGTAAGTCTTTGGAAAGTCCAAGATTATCAGTATTTGTTTTTGGAAATTTTGTTTATTGCGACCTTGAATCCAACCACATCTATCTGAGTTTAATCACCTTAGACAGAATGTTTCTCATTGATTTATTTGTTTGACGTTTAGCAGTCAGGATCACTAACCATTAGATCAACAAATCCATCGTATACAATAAATCATTTAAAAAACAAGCAAAAAGAGAGCGCATTTCCCTGGCTTCTAAATACTTCTAAAACAAATATCAAGTTCTTAACGAATGTCAAGAAATCTAGAGAAAAATGTTACACATTAATAAGCGTCATCTAAAATATGCCTATTTTTAGGCCTCCATAGCGTGGGTCGCCATACTGTACTGTCTTCATTCGCAGTGAGTACGGCGACCGGCGCTCTTGGATTCTATTCATGCTTTCCATCAGGCAGAGTGGAGTCACTTTGGTAGATTGCTATAAAAAAAAAATGTATCCCTGTGAATCGCTAATCGCTAACACTACAACCTCGCCTCCTTTCCTTACACCGTTACGGTGTCACGAGACAGAAGCATCTTTGGTGTAATTAACAAAATACGTTTCAAAAACCTCCGCTATGTACATAAAGTATCTTCTCTACGCCTTTTAATCCTCTTAAAGTTAATAAAAATGAGAATAAGAGTCCTGAATACAAAAAAAATGTGAGTGAGGCTTATCAGAGTTCAAACCCCTAACCCACGCTCTTACGATAGCGCAGTTGAACAATATGTTACCCCAGCGGGGTACTATACGCGCTATTGTTGGGGAATCCCCTTCTCAGAACATCAAGCACCGGGGCATGGATGTCCTTATTAAGTTGTTGCCGCTAATCACTTGCTATGGACGTCTTTAATTCTTAAAGTTCTTTTTAAAGATTTGTTTAGACTAAGACATATAAAAAAATCTTATGTCGCAATCAAATAATGGTCGCCAAATATCATCCAATCAGTTGCATATAAAGAAAGTCACAGGTCAGAGCTATTGCGAAAACAAACAACGCTTGTGTCCAACTTTCTATTGCTATGCACATGTGATAGATGAACAGGTCCGTATATAGAAATAGCTGGCTCTGTTAGGTGTCTTGATAACAAGTGATTGCTATTGCTTTGACTTTCTGATGGCGGGGTTTAAACTTTAGCGTTTAAGCGTTAGTATCATTGTCTTATTTCAAGCAGTGTGTATAGTAGGTATGCACCTTTAAGCCGTGGAAAGGCCATGTTTCAACGCATGTGGACCAGTTCGACTAGTACGACGTCACGCCTTCGTAGACAACTGTTGTCAAGTAATTCTTGCTTTTACTTTTTATCGAATAAACAAGCTCCCACTCCCTTCTGAATTAATTTTAAGATGTGACCTCGAAGGAGGTCTGATGACCATGAACGTTGTCAGTCCATTACCACCAGGTGCTTCGTTGCTCGTTAGCCCCTATACAATAAAATCTTATTTCACATTATCATCACATCAACAATCTTTAATAGTCCACTGCTGGACATAGGCCTCTTCTTAGAAAGGAGATGTTGGACTACTATACCGTGCTGGCCAGACGGGTTGCTATAAGGTTATATTAAGTTTTCTTCTTATACCTTCTTATACCTTCTTATAGTTTAGTCCGTTAGTAGGTTCTTACGACACTCACGGAATGACTAGAGGTGGTGACACACTGTGTTCTTAATCCGTCGCCATACGGAACTTCTTATTTACTTAAAATGTCTTATTTACTTTCGTTTTTTTTCTAAGAAACTTGCCGAAGTAAGTGTTAATAGGAATTGTCAAACTGATACGTAATGGGACCGAAAATATTGGGATGGGTCATCGTCAATACGGTTACGGATCAAAAAATAAATTAATTATTATGTATTTAAATAAGAGACCAATAACAGTTGACCCGTGAGAAACGCTGCAATAATTTTAATAAATCAATTTAATACAAGTACTCTTCGTTCACTACTGTTTAACACGACTTTGCTTTAGTTTTTGTCATTTCGTTTTAGTGTTTAGAAAATGATCTTTTTTATCATCAACTTTTTTTAATGTAGTCTTATCAACGTAATTGTTTTTAGGGCAGGCAGAGTGGAGTTAGTTTGATAGGTTCTTATGAAAAAAAAATTGTGTATGTTGTATATTTGTAAAGTCCTCCGTAATACAGGCTAAATGCCTAATACGCGTGTAGTCTTTTAAAAATAAATAAATATATATGTTGCTCTCCTACGTGGAGAAATGAGTGTAACTCATACATATCTATTTATTTCTCTTACTCACCCATCTACGTAACATCCCACTTGCAAAACCTCTGCTTTAACCATGACAGAAATCTTCACTTCTCTGCTATTTCCTACTTCTTTTTCCATCGTATAATTCCCATATTTTTCATTCTTCCTTCCACTATCCAAACTCTAAAAGTCTAGAACGCCCTCTCTCTGATTAATCTTCAAGATAAGAGAGACTGATTGGTAGAGTCATCAGAATAAATATTCATATATTAATCATTGTACGAGTATGTATTTTTTAAGAGTCTCCCAAAGTGACTCTACTCTGCCTGATGGAAAGCATGAATAGAATCTAAGAGTTGTATTCACCATACTCATTGTGAATGGTGACTCGCACTAGGGTGGCTTAGTGAGATGCTTTTTCACGCCCCGTTTGTGGACGTAACTGCCATAACAGTGAATGTGGCAGTGTAAAGCTTCAAACATATTCACTACGATAACTGTCACCCCTGCATCAATATGGTGTTTTTAATTTTTTTTTTACATTTATAATATTGTATAGTATGTTAAAAAATATTTACAAGCAAATTGATTCAAACAATCTTTCTCACTCGTTCCAATTATACACCTGAGACACACAACTCCATCACCCACAGGTCGACTGGAAGAAAATACCTATGACTTAAGTCAACCTTATGCAAAGTATTTACTTGAAATATATTTAAATTAATATAAAAAAATAAGAAATATAAGAATGTTAAATTAGGAATACCAGTTTTTATACAATGTTTTATGTTTGAAACTTTAAAAAAACATAATCCGTATTTAATACCAGACCCCCACCACTAGAAACTTTTTGGAAAACCGAAGCAGTGTGTTAAGGTGAATCCAAATCCGACTTCTGAACTAACTTTTTAACCATAAACCATAAGGACAAACAGACAGAATGTTTTATAGATTTAATAAATCTGTCGTCGGAGTAATTACTTGAGTTCAGTGAACCAAAATTCAGCTGTGGTACTGTTCGAGGAGAAAGGTTATCAAAAGGCTTCACCAAACATTTCTATTTGAAACTCTGACAATCTTAATTTGTGGCCTTTGAATACAAGGATTATTAAGGTAAATTATAACTGCTTTTTTTTCATTACGTACGATGTTAATAAAAAGATTTTTTGATAATTATTTTTAGGGATGTCGCGTACTAGAAGCTTCGAGAAGAAACTTCGAGATCAATTGCTGTTAACACCATTGATAATATAACAATACTGTAGCTTGATTTGAGGTTTCCCAAGATTCAAGTCTCAGTCCTGTGGTATTCTTGTTTTTACCTAGAAATACAGACCAATTTTCATATACAACTGCCGCAACAGAAATTATTGCTGCGCAAGAGGCCACAATAGGACAACAGCCCACAACACTCAGATTTCGAACTCTTCTGGTTCACACAAATTTTTGCGAACAGGTCTTTGAGTTTCAGTATCCTTACGCATTTGGAGAAAACTAACAGAATATTGTCATCTATTTAAACATCACGCTATACCCTTTAGGTGGAGATCAGTGATAACGATGCGGGTTAAATATATTGTACAATAAAATAAAACCAACACGATATAACCAATTTATTTCAAGTCATATAAAAGACCACATACGAATAATCTTAATGGCCGCAGGCGCACCTTTGCAAAATCACGCGTACTTAATAAAGACGTTTGTAGAAGAGTTCTATCAATAATGGCCGGGCAGAAGTGGCGCCCCGGGCGGTTATTACGAGAAATGACTGTTTGATTGATCACAACGTTTATCCGGACATATCAATAGCTTATTGAGAAATGTGAATGTTTTGGCAATAGGGCATTCTAACTTATAACGGATCCTGTATGGGTGCAGTGGAATGTTTGATGAATTTCTGCTGTATAGTCTATGTTTTTTTTTTTTTGTGAAATAAGGTAACTATCGCTACCTATTGACGCCTGTGCCTCACAATTTTGCTGTTCTTTGAGTGAATTCCGTCAATAATAAATCAATATGACGACTTATTACTAAATATGTTTACTGTTTATGACCGCGCCATCGTTTAAAATTGATTATATTGCATGTCTTCCTTTCGAAACTAAAATTTATCTTAAATATTATTTATAGAGAATTGAATTTGGAAGAATTTTCTTGGAGAGGGGATTTGAATAGGACAGAACAGTAAGAACCTCTTAAGGCGGATAATTAAGGAATGATAGCAATACTTCATTGTAATACGTCAAAATATTGACTCAATATTATGAAGTTGGGGATAGTTTTTATATTGAAATATTACAAATTGTTACAAATAGAACTTAGAAAATTTTATTTTAAAATTCAAAACACTCAATCAGGATACCTTCTCAACTATTCCTCGTTAAGAATATCAATTCACGATACAAACACAGCTCCTAGATGTTGTCTAATCCCTCGCAGAAACCATATTTCCGAGCTGTGGCATAACACTTGTAATTCCAGCAGGCTTGGCACAGTTCCAGCGTCGAGCTATGTGTAACGATCAGCGAAGTCGTGTGACATACGGTAATGTGTACTTGACGCTATTAAGTGGCCAATGAACCTTAACCTAGGTAAGTTAAGACTTGTTACTAACGTGTTCATCACATATTAATACGATAAAGCTCAAGAGCTTGTTTATTTGATTGAGCATGCAATCACACGAATTACTGGTCCGAATTTGGAAATCCTTTTAGCGTTGGATAGTTTGTTTATCGAGGAAGGTTTAGGCTAACATTAAGGTATAATCAGTAGATGTTGAGTTTCAATGAAAATTATCGCAATTTTTGTTTAATTTTGAGAGGCGTAGACAACGTTGTGTGGCTTAACTAGTTATAACGATAAAGCTTTTAGTTTGTTTCATTAATCGCTCTTATCTCTAGCTAGTTGCACCCGCGACTTCGTCCGCGTGAAATTTTTTATAATTCCAAAATTCTAAAGTGTAAGTAGTTTAAGTTTTCCCTATAACATCAGCTATCTATCAGTGAAAGTCCCGTCGAAATCGGTCCAGCCGTTTTAGAGATTAGCCGGAACAAACAGACAGACAAAAATTAGAAAAATTTTTTTTTGGTGTATGTATCGTATGTATATTCATATGCATGTAGTAAAAAGCGGTTATTTCAATATTACAAACAGAAACCCCAATTTTATTTATACATATTATACATATATATGTACCGACATAAAGATAATATTCGTTTGATTAGAATAATTCTTTGTCTTGGATATAGTATTTATTGAGGAAAGTAAGCTATTGTCATAACACTGCAACCTTTAGTTCTTATATCTGTTGTATTACATGTGGTCTTGGGCGGCGGTACTCGCTTACCTTCAGGTGCCTCGTCTGTCCGTTGGGCCAATGTAATTAGGGACATGGTAAGAAATCTCGTCTCTGCGTATGTTGAGGTGTTATTGTTAAGTTGCATGTGATTTAAGAGCTTACCTTCAAGTAATTTTATATTTTAGTTAGATAGTAGAGCCAAGTTGATTTTAGAACGAGCGCGTCAGCTCGACCGGGGCAGTACTACCTTCCCACAGAAGACCAACCTAAAGCGACAGTATCCGTGTTGTCGTGTTTTGTCAGTGAGTGTGAGACCGGAAGCCCATTGATGGGGTGACAGTTGTCGTGGTAAGTGTATGAGCATTACACCGTCACGGTGACTGTCATGCCTTTCACGACCCCAAGCGGGGCGTGACGAAGCATATCACTAGACCGCTATAAAGAGGGTCACCACACTGCATTGTCTGCAATCAATGCAATGTTGACCGCATCTCTTGGACTCTATTCATGCTTTTCATCAGGCAGAGTAGAGTTACAGTTTGGCAGACTTTAAAAATTAAAAAAAAAACAGTAATAACTGACTTCCAGAGCAAAGTAGTTCTCAATTCACTTTTTTTTTTAAATTGAAACCACAGGATTGCCTTGTATATGGCCCGACATTTTTACTTCTACTTGAGTAAAAAACTACAGAATTGAAAATATTAAAAATACAATATATGTATAATAGTGTTTAAAGTTAGATCTAATTTTGCTAATAGTTAAAATTTGTTATTAATGGGCCCGAAGACAGAAGAATTAACAGCTCATGAAAATGGTTCCATGAGTTGCTGCACTGCAGTAGTCGTTCCAGGTATCAGTCTGGCAGTAAGCCAGCTAACGTTTCTAATGTTTCACTGAGGACTTTACTTTTATATATGAACTAAAATATGCATCATCAAATAACTACAAGTTATGCAAGCGTACATGAATCTTGATGTCTATGTGGATATATCCTGGTAGCTGACAACCGCTGCTTCGTCTGCATCAAAAAGAATAAATTTTCCCCATTTTCGCTACATTTTCATTGATGCTCGGCTCTTATAAGTAGTTATTTCACTGTTCACTGCTCCTCCCAATATGCTGTACCATATAATCCACTGTCAAGAGTTTCGAGTGGCCTGTAACCTATAATACAGGTCATCCAAGGGCAGACACCAGTCTCTTACACAGATTATGTCTAGATAAGCTGCGTTTGCTGTATTTATTGTACTTCTCAACTACTTGTTTTTTCAAATTCGTGCTAGCGGTTTTTGAGATTAGCGCCTTTAACCAAAAAAGTGTTAAGCTTTATAATATAAGTATAGAAAATTCTAGAGAAAAATATTGTATTGATTGACGGTTTCAGTATGCATTTCCCACAGTCATGTTCTGATAATAGAATATTTAACTTTACTGATAACATTTATCGACTGAAAATCAAGTGAAATTGTCGACTGTGGATACCCACGTGAAATTGTCGACTGTGGATACCTTAGCTAATCAGTGATACATAGTAATTCTGATGATGTTTTGAATATTTACTTTAGCAAATAGTAACTCCTTATCACAGCCTGATCTCTAGCCTATTCAGTAATGCAATTATCAACAAAACATACCTAGTTAATGCATAGGGTGATAAGAACTTACCCGAGACAGATGACATTACAGTGTGATCGGAGGGTGCCGTCTGGGATGAGGCGCTGTTCTGTCTCTTACTGTGTAGAACAGTGAGAGGTGCGATAGCGTCCTGCCCTGGGGTATGAAGTACCCAGGATGTACCTGAATAGCGTAGTACGGCAGGGAGGACTCCAGAAGACGCTAATGCAATCTAAGTGCTCTTTTCGACTGCCGAGGTAGGCCGTTGCGGGATTTAATGGGCAGACTGGTTCTCCGGGTACCCACTAAACTCCGCTAATGCGTTCTGGTAAAAGAAGGGCGGCGAGAGCTTAGGGCTCCAAGTCAACTTCACCTGCATGTGGTGCACCTGCTAATCGAGGGACGAGGCTCTGGTAAACAAAACTTCCCGATTAGCGACAACGCTCACCATATATTACATGGCCCCACAACACTGGCGGAAAGTGGGCGTTTAATATGTCTCTGCCTACCTCTCCGGGAAAACAGATTTGATTTTACGTATGTTTGTAGATTTGGTTCACATTGTGAAAATTGACATCAATTGTATTAAATACCTTGTAAAATTCATAATTTTGTTTAATAAATTATTACTATCATAATTTTTATGTCATCATCATCATCATCATCAACAGCCGTTTACAGTCCACTGCTGGACATAGGCCTCTCCTCAGCAACGAGGTTTTGGCCTACTATACCACGCTGGCCAGACGGGTTGGAATAGGGTTTGTTTCAAGTTTTCCTTCTCTTTGTAATGATGTTGTCTTGCATACTTCGTTCCCTCAGTCGCCTTTTACGACACCCACGGGATGAGTAGGGGTGGTAACACTATGTATTATTAATCCGTCACCACATGAACAGATTTTAATTTTTATGTAATAAGTGACAAACTAGTAGACGGGTCACACCCACAATTGTGTTAACCATAATAGGGTACAAACCCACTCAAGAAGGCTTGATATTTTCCAGAACCTTCTATCACTCAAGCAGAAATACATAAAACGTTTACTATGACATTAAAGGAATTTTCTATTTTTTTAAAATAAATTCTGACGAATCCATGAAAAATTACTGATAACAATGCGACAGTAATGGGAAAGCCCATAGGGGGTGACTCAGTGTGCGTGTCGAGCAATTTTCGAGGAAGTACTGAAGCTATTATATATTACGTGTCTTTGTGTAAGTTCATTCACATCGCGTAAACACTTACGTTTGCTTCACATTTGAATTGCTACGGTTTTTATTGCCGCTTTAATGTGAAGGCGGGTCAAATTTTGTTCAATTAAAAGTGTCATGTACCTTTACTCTCAAAATACTTTAACTGTATGTAATTTTGAGTAATTTATAATAAATAATAAATAGATAAATAACCTCACACACGGCTGTCTTATTCCACATTAGGCAGAGCCTGTGCTATAGTAACCAGACTGCTCATAAACACACCTACTCGGAAATAATTCTAAATACATACATATTATAGACAAATTACACCCAGACATAGAGCAAATAATCGTGCTCATCACTCAAATATTTGTCCTGGACGTGTATCGAAGCCACGACCTTAACAGTCAGGGCCACTAACCACTAGACTCACAGGCCCATCAATGATGTCTTCATAGTAAAGGGAAGGAGTACACACTATGTAATTGTTAATCTCATGATTAAACCGAAGGTGATGTCCCGTTTTTGCGTTCAGCCGCTATAACGGGTTCTGATGTAACAGTTGGTACCAGATCCCGCCAATTTTAAGAGTAGAGTAGCATTTAATGTGATCTTAGACGCTTCGATTCCAACTTACCACCTCACTGCAAAAGCTAGGTGACGGTCCGAGGGTGTTTCCACACTTACCTCGAAATCTGACCCTCACTAAAAAGCTGAAAACAATTGTTTAAATTCGATTTTCTATGAGCCGTGTGTCATTCCAAGGCAACCAGCTAACTTGTGATAAAACATGGTTCTCACACTGTTTAACATTAATTGTATTGACTGTAAATGGTACAAAATTATGTCACTTTAACTAAAGTGTGTTAGTCATGCGGTATATTTGTTTGGCGACTCCGCGGCGCATTTCCGCCCGCCTAAGCGTTACTCATTGAGTGCCCCAGTTTCGTGCAGACAGGTAGTTATCAAGGAATGCTGGTATACTACTACACGTATGTGTAGTGTATCTTTGTTAATTAAAAATAAACCGACTTCAATTTGTTTAACTTGACACATCTCAAACACGGCTATCTGATCCTAAACTACACAGATCCTACCTTGGTAAGCATACACAATATATATACTTTCAAATAAAAACAGATAATAGGTTTATCAGCTCGGCAGAATTGATTTTACGGTCTCACAGAAAGTTGGGAAGCGGAAAGAAAGGTGTTCAAAATATATAAGGCATTCACCATCGGGTTGCCCTATACGATACTTATTGGCTTCCTATGACCATAGTGGCCAGTCTGAACGCAGACGCCAACTACATAGGAGATATGCACTCTCCGTTCCCTCACCTTCACAATCGGATGGGACGGTTATCGGAGACGACCGCGGAAGCATCAGGCGCAGGACCGACGGCTTGACGTGCCCTCCGAGGCTTGGCTCGCAGGAGTTTTGTTCCATATACCATGAAAACGGAAGAATACACTCTGGGTAATGGTTCCAGTCATTTAAGCACGTTGTTACATCCATTGAGAGGCTATAGCGCTCATCACCAAATTCTCGCCACATCACCCAGGATTGACAGTAAAATACAGCAACGCTGTTTACACGAATTTCCCTGATAAGAACAACGAAAGCGATAAAAGAGATTATGCGTTCGCACTTTGTTTTGTCTTACATTCGTTGTATGTGTGGTCTTAAAAGAGATAAAAGATAACAGTTTTCTGATTAATTTTGTCAGTTTGAGTTACAAGTAGTACGACGTAACTTACGGGACGACTTGCGTTAGAGGGCTGGCTCTGGCTCTGGAACTGGAACGGGCTTTTTTTCATTTTTAGAGCCTTCCAAAGTGACTCTACTCTGCGTGATGGAAAACATGAATAGAGTCCAAGAGATGTGGTCACTATACTCATTACGAGTGTAGACTTTACAGTACGGTGGTCTACACTATAACGGCCTAGTGAAATGCTTCTTCACGCCCCGCTTGGGGACGTAAAAGGCATAACAGTTATCGTGGCAGTGTAAGGATTACACAGTTACCACGATAACTGACACCGCTGCATCAATGGGCCTCCGAAGTCGTACTCACAAAACACGACAGCGCGGATGCTGTCGCTTTAGGTCTGTCTTTTATAGGAGAGTAGTACTGCCCCGGTCGAACTGGTCCATTCGTGCTGCAATCAGTGTGGCTCTACTATCTAACGTACACAAATATTCTACTCTAACTTTATCTTTGCTCTAACTTCTTCCTCTTTTTATCCGAAGGATATCTCCTGTTAGAAATAGACCTTTTTTTTGCGTATGTAAACCCAATCGGGCCACCACCCCTCCGGAATTTGCGGAGTGATGCGAGCAAAGTGGTGTGACGAAATTGAATCGATTAAGCCCACATGGTGTGTCACTCTTGGTCTGAAATGGGATTAACCTGAGAGTAGCTGTTCTCGGATTATTCCCATATCATCTGAACCCCTTCTAGTGCTGACCCACAATAGTGCAGACACACAACCATCGCGTAAATTTTAAATCGACTACTTTAAGGCGACGGACATCCAGTACACACAGTCTGGACTGTGGTAGTCAAATCTAAGTAGTCATCGATCATGGTCATACAACCAATAGCCAGTCACGTATTTTACCCAGTTTTTAGCTCTTAATAACTGTAAACTACCAAGAAATTCCTAACCTTCTGACTCAAAGAAACTCAACTCAATGTCAAGGAGATGATCTCGGGAACAAATCCACTCCAAGTATGGTCATAAACTCATGCATAAATAACCTAGTACAATAATACTGTCATAATATAAGTATTACACATGTTTTTCTGTAAGTTAAAAACAGTGGAATCCTTCATGAATCATATTGTGACTCATTTATTCACACTGTGGTCTTCACATTGAAAGAAAAACGTACTTGTTAAATTTTTTTTTAAATTATTAAGAGCCTGCCAAAGTGACTCTACTCTGCCTGATGGAAAGTATGAATAGAATCCAAGAGTTGTGGTCACTATACTTGTTGCAAATGCAGACAATGCAGTATGGTGACCCACACTATGACGGCCTAGTGAGATGCTTTTTCACACCCTGCTTAGGGACGTAAAAGACATGACAGTCATCGTGACAGTGTAAGGCTCACACAGTTACCACGGTAACTGTCACGCCTGCATCAATGGGTTACACATTTGGTACTATCTTGTACTAAGTCAGCAAATAAATTTACCTGTCCTGATATAAAAGTGAAATTATTATGGGAGTATTTAAGCACTGTGGTCTAATTATAAGTGATTGCTGGCGTCAGTGGACTTGTAGCTCAAGAGACTTAGAAAATATGTTGCGCTTGTTTCGTCCATTGTTTCCAATTTTCGAATAAGGGGAGGGATACTAAAGATTAGTTTTATTTATTTATTGACACTTCATGCACATTGCACAGCGGTGTGTTTATTGTCAAAGGCATTCTCTTCCAGTCAGCCTTAGGGTGGTATAGAAATATTGTAAGGGAGATGCACAGAGGTTACATTGACAATTAAAATATACCATACATGAGTACATATACATACATGAATACATACAATACATACGTCATCAATTCACATATAAATATACACAGATATACATAAATATACACATACATTTAGATTATATTCGTACAGTATGACAACTGTGAGGTTTTTTGTACAAATGGTTAATGCCATTGAACCAGTAGCAAAATATGTAAAACATAAAATAAAGTTCTAAAACTTGCTGTAACAAACTTGGCTGTTGCTCATTAATAACAATGACAAAAATTAACGCAAAAAAATAGATGACAGCAATCTTTGAAATGGAGTGTAAACAGCGTCAACTTTGAACTGAATCGGTTGAAACTTCTTGACTTTTGAAGCGCACACAAAATAACTTTAGGAACTTATTCGACAGAGAACAGGCTAGGGAACATGGGCTAGTTACACCTCCAGCCGAACCGGTGGTCGCTGGAGCCGAAGTGTACTAGAGTGGAGATCGTGATACGGCAAACGACTTGAAGAGTCTGACTGGTCGCAGATGGATACGGATTGCACAAGACCGGATCAGTAGGCGTTCCTTGGAGGAGGCCTTCGTTCAGCAGAGCGAGAGGTTAATTTTTTCTTTGAAAACCCAAAATAATTTTACTTTTTTAAATATAGACATTTTTTTTATAACAACCTTCCAAAGTGACTCTATTCTGCCTGATGGAAAGCATGAACAGAATCCAAGAGCGGTGGTCGCCGCACTCACTGCGAATGAAGACAGTGCAGTATGGCGACCCACACTATGGTGACGTAGTAAACATGTGTTGTATTGTACTCATACTTATTAAGTATTATAGTCCCATTTAGCAGGTACTTATCTATCATGAGAAATTAACTTATCTAAAGCATTTAATAAGAATTCACACGTGAACACACTTTTCGTGTTCTACTTATCGGGGTTCCCCGAAATATACGTACAAATATGTGAAAAAAAGTTTTTATTGTAGTTAATCCTACTCACAGAATAGGCTAGATGACACCTTAATCAAATTAGTTACTTTTTATCATCTGTCAAAACGACAATTTTGTATGAAAAATGTACTAAATACAAAATTGTGACGTCACTGTTTTCGACTACTCAATTAAATAATATATTTCACTGTATATTTGATTGAAATTCGTAACAATGACAAAAAGCTGTGTTAATTGTATTTACCGAGATGTTTCGCGATATTAGTTTTAATGAAGTGGATATTGGTATTTATTTACGATACAGTCATCTACCCTATTATACAAATTACCAAAAATTAACAAGACAAAGACTGCAGTTGTTTGAAAGCTATAGTTGACATATTACCTCGTCGCAAACCCTGGTGGGGTACCCGTGGGGGTTTTCACATGTTTAAAAAAAAAGGAGGAGCCACTGAGTCAGAGGAATCAACTTCATTATAATCATTAACAACCTTTAACAGCCCACTAGTGGACACTTACCTATATATTGAATTTTTTTTCTATGTTAAGAGCCTGCCAAAGTGACTCTATTCTGCCTGATGGAAAGCATGAATATAATCCAAGAGTTGTGGTCACCATACTCATTGCAAATGCAGACAATGCAGTATGGTGACGCACACTATGGCGGCCTTGTGAGATGCTTTTTCATACCCCAGTTGGGGACGTAAAAGGCATGACAGTCATCGTGACAGTGTAAGGCTTACACAGTTACCACGATAACTGTCACTCCTGCATTAATGGGCCTCCGGTCTCACACTCAGCAACGAACCACGACAACACGGATGCTGGTGCTTTAGGTTGATCTTCTGTAAATAAGACATACTGTAGATAAGACACACTGGCCAGGCGGGCTGGTGTAGAGTTTGTTTTAAGTTTCCCTTCTCCCACTTCTGTAATTTGCTCCCTTAGTACGGCACATATAAGTTTAATAGGGACAGTGACTTCGTAACACTGTGTATTGTTAGTCTTAGAAATCAACCTGTGAAGGGTGACCGGGGAGGTACTACTTTCTCACAGAAAACCAACCTAAAGCGACAGCGTCCAAGTTATCGTGTGGTGATTGCGAGACCGGATGCCCATTGATGCAGAGGTGACAGTTGTCGTAAGACTACGAGTCTTACACCGCCACAGTAATTGTCATGCTTTTTAAGACCCCCAGCGATACGTGAAAAAGCGTCTTAATAGGCCGCCATAGTGTGGGTCACCATACTTTATTGCTCACAATGAATATGGTGACCACAACTCTTGGAATTCTGCCTTCCACCAGGCAGGCTCTTAAAATAAATAAAATGGTATAGCAATAGGTAGTGTGTGTTCATAAGAAGTCAGGCTTTGTTGCTTAGTGCTGTTTTCTCACATTAGTCATGTTTTCATGTTTTCTAATCAGTACAATGGTAAAAGCTTGTTAGCGTCACATAATCAGTGGTTATGATTATTTGTGAGGACACGTCTCATTGTAAGCGATTAGCGAGTTTGTAGTACAATATTGTGTCCTTACTAATATTGTAAGTATTTCTTATTTGTATGATTGTATTTTTATCGCGTATAATTTTTTTTTGGAGATAGTCATGAGGCTGGAGAAGGATATAGGTAACTTTTTACTACGGCAAAATATTTCATTCTCATGTGAAGATCCATTATAATGTTTATTTGATTCACTTTAAATTTTATAAATTCCCGTACATAGCGGTATTAGGTTTTGCCGCCCGATTACATAATTTGAAATAAGACTTTATACAAAATATCCGCAGTATCTGCTAAATGGCGCTATACTCTTTATCAAAAATTTATAAAAAAATAACTTTAAATATTATAAATGCAGCAGTATGTAAGGATGTATGGATGTTTGTTATTCTTTCACGCAAAAAGTACAGCACAGATTTGAATAAATTTAACAGTAGTATAGCTTATCCTCCTTCAGGATAACGTACTTCGTTTCTATTCACCGCCTTGGGCAAAGCTAGCTGCCACACTACTAGCTAATTCATGGCTACAGTTTTTTTTTTTGTAAATGACAACGACCATACAAGAAATGAACACAAAGAACACTCAGATCTAAAACATCAATTTGTATCAATCTCAGCATCGTAGAGAGCGGCGTGTCCACTGTTTAAACCACTGTGCCAGATGTGCGGTTTCAAATTGTTTTTTCATCATCATCATCGTTAATAGTCTGCTACTAGATAAAGGTCTCTCGTTCGAACATAGATTTGGCCTGTCCAAACGGGTCGATTTAGGGTTTGTTCCAAGTCTCTCTACTCTTTGTAGTTCTGTTGCCCAAGTATAGCAGAAAGTCAATGCAGCAAATAAGTCTCTCTTTGTGCTCCTTATAAAACACCATGACTTACAAAATATACTAGGTAAAAATCGTTAATTGCAACTCAGTTCTCCAAACTCGCTAACAGTACCGCCTCGCCTTAGGTGGGGAAAGTGTTTATTGTTTGAAATGCTGTCGTCGGGAAAATCGATGGTGGGAAAAGGAAATCGCTGCGTTATGAATGTGCTTTTACACTCAAGTGTAGAAACTGTTCATGCACACGACATTTTAGTATTTGAGTAGACTTCTTTGTGTTTACGCATCGACGACGTAGATTAGTTTCATTTGATTGCCTCGATGGCGCAGTAGCATTTGCAACTGCTGTGCTTGAGGTCTCGGGTTCGATTCCCGGGTCGGACCAAATGTTTGTATGATCTGCAAATATTTCTTTCGAAGGTGTTTTCTATGTATAATATGTATGTATTTACAAAAAAAGTATATTAGTATTCTATCAGTCAGTCTAGTTATAGCACAAGCTCTGCTTAGTTTGAAACTAACTGTTGTGTGTCAAATGTCCGAAATATTTATAAATATTTACTTTCTTATTGGGAATATGATTTTTTACCTTATCATTTTTATATCTTACCTCTCTAGTGGGAATCCCCTTTTTTTAAATACAACGCCCGCATTAGGAATATACCCTATGTCGCGGGGGACTTTAAAACATACAAGAAATGGACACACAGAACATACAGACTCAAAACAACAATTTATGGATCACACATAGTGTTGTGCCGTGTGTGGTTTGAATCCATAACACTCAGTGGAATATAAAGCGGCGTGGTGACCGCGTAAATCACTACACCATACGTGGAGTGGAATTATGTATTTACATGATTCACCAACAGTTTTAAGAGTAATTCATTATAAAAGACATATAAATTATGAGGTTAAAACTAATTGCGTAACTAATAACGGAGTTAACACAGCATGCACAACAATATCATCTCTAAGATTACATAATTAATTAGTTCAGTAACAATGATAGTAATTATTACGTCATAGTTATGTAGTAAAACAAAAATGTTTAAATAAAAAAATATGTTACAATTGTAATACGTTAAATCGAATTAAATGAAAATGAAAAAAAGGCAATTAATTCGGATATGAAACGATATTTGCAGAAACTGATTAAATATATGTATTAGAGTCTATATCACAAGCTGTGCTTATTCATGTTTCAGTAAGCCTCATGTTACATGTGATACATAATTTGTAACTCTAATCCATCAGATCTCTGCTACTAAAGTTTATCAACACGACAATAACCCCTTATCTCCCTTATGCGGTTAGAGGAGATATACACAGATTAATAAAAATAACTAATGGTTTTTTCAATATCGCTGTAAAATCATCATCATCATCATCTCAGCCAAATGATGTCCACTTGTGGACGTAGACCTCCCCCAAGGTTCACCACAACAGACAGTCCTGTGCCGTCCACATCCAGCGGTTTCCCGTGACCGTGAGGTCCAGCGTTGGTAGGTCACCTTGTGGGTGACCTACCAACGCTGCGTTTCTCAATACGCGGTCACCACTCCAGAACTTTATGGCCCCATCGGCCATCGTTTCTGCATCCGTCCTCCACATTACATGCAGAAACGATGGTCGATAAAATAATAATATACAATTCCATTATAAAACAATCCGTAAATTATATCTTCGTGTGGTGATAGATTAAGAATACGGAGGTTCATCAACCCTATTCGTCCCGTGGGTGCCGTAAGAGCATACTAAGGGAGCAAACGTCGCAAGACAACATCACTGCAAAATTGAGGACCCAGATTTACTTTTCAAAGGAAATCTCCAGAACAGGAAGTCCGTGGAACGATGTGAGTACACCTAGAAACGGGCAACGATAATGTCACTACTGATGAAAAGCAGATACAGAATTGGGTAGATGACAGTATCGAAAATAAATACCAATGTCAACTTTATTAAAACTAATATCGTGAAACATCTCGGCAAATACAATTAACATAGCTTTTTGTTATTATTACGAATTTCAATCAAATATACAGTGAAATATATTGTTCAATTGAGTAGCCTAAAACAATGACGTCACAATTTGGTATTTAGTACATTTTTCATACAAAATTGTCGTTTTGACAGATGATAAAAAGTAACTAATTTGACTAAAGTGTCATCTAGCCTATTGCTCATCACTGTTTTCCTCTGTGAGGTCGTGATTATTCCTTTAGAGCTGGTGTGTTTGTGTTGAAGCATGGCTCTGAGATTACTGGATCCCAAACTTACTTACATTCTTATTTTGACTTCTTTGTCTATAATGGAATCAAATACAGTAGAAACTCGATTATCCGGCCCTCAGTTATACGGATACGCGATTATCCGGACCACAGACCAATTGTATTAAAGGTACCTACAAGACGCATGTATGCAAGTATGAACGTGGGACCCTTAAAATACCTTTACTTCTCATCGGAAAATCAAAAAACCCAGATGTTTTAAAAATATTAGGGTGCCCTTAATTTACAAAAATCAAAAAAGCGTATGGATGTCCTCTGAAATATTCATTGACTGGTATGACAACACTTTTATCTCTGAAGTAAAACAAGACAAAACGAAGTGGATAAAGATGGCAATGTACTTCTTTTACAGGATAATGCGCCAACCCATCCTTCGGCTGAACTCTTAGAGAGAAGAAATAGGAAGTTTAAAATAAAAGTTTTGCCTCCTAATGTGACATCTTTGCTACAGCCAATGAACCAAAGTGTTATTGAAACATTGAAACGGTTTTATAGAAAACAACTTTTACGTAGATTGCTATCTGTTGATGAAGACAATGCAGAAGTCGTTATACCATTTTTTAAAGAAATGAATCTATAGGAATGTTGTTACATGATTGTAGACGCATGGGATTTCGTTGAAAAGAAGATAATGAACAGGGCTTGGAATAAAGTACTTAATCGGGAGAATGAAAATGCAATGACTAAAATGGATGATTGTATTTTGGAAGATATTAACGAGCTAATATCACAGATACAAATATGCCAGGATTGTGATGATGGTGATATGAAAGAGTAGAAAACATATTGCAGAGAAATGAACAACAGGAAATGCAAGACGATGAAACAGAAGAAAACCAAGACGTGGAAAATGATACAGGACCATCTCATGATGAAGCACTTGATGCTCTGGAAACAGGTGGCAAGTGGTTTGAAAAACAAACAGAGAGTGATACTGTGAGTTTACTACAGGTTAAACGAATTCGTGACTTAGCAGCAATGAAGAGAAAAAGTGGCTCTCGTTAAATTACAATTACCAAATATTTTAAACCAAATTAAACTTAATATTTTGTTTTATGAGTATGTAACTGTATTACCAAAATGTAAATTATCAAATACATGTTGAAAACAAATTATTGGTAGTACATACGTACCTCTTAACAAATCTTAAATTTCGTTTTATGTATTAGTTATTTCTATTATTATACCACTATGTATGTGCATACTTACATATTCTCAATACCCGATTACCTGATTTTCCATACTTTCAATTATCCGGATTTTCGATTACCCGAATGCCTACGGACAACAATTAGTCCGGTTAATCGAGTTTCTACTGTATAGGCAAATACTATTTCTTGCACTACTAATTAAAACTGTATTTCTACCATGTAAGGTATGATTCAATCAATTTATATTAAATCGTCTTAAAGGATGTGTAATAGAAAATCTATGACCGATTTAGTTTGCAGGAATAATAACTTAATATTCCATATTGAACGAAAAATCATCAACTGAACAATAGCTGTGATACAAAGTTGATGATTGCACAAAAATACGTAATTAGGTATATCACCTCGTTTCGTGTGAAATTATACAGACTGACGTAATTTTGTGTATAATTCACACTCACACAATAGTAATTTTTGTGTTATAAATCCAAAACTGACTGTCTGTCTATATTTACTTTACTAGGTAGTAGAGCCACGGTGATTTCAGCACGAGCGGGCCGGTTCGACTGGGGCAGCACCAACCTAAAGCGCCAGCATCCGTGTTGTCGTGTTTCGTTGGTGAGTCCGAGACCGGAGGCCCATTGATGCAGGGGTGACAGTTATCGTGGTAACTGTGTAAGCCTTACACTGTCACGATGACTGTCATGCCTTTTACGTCCCCAAGCGGGGTGTGAAAAAGCATTTCACAAGGCCGCCATAGTGTGGGTCACCATACTGTATTGTCTGCATTTGTAATGAGTATGGTGACCACAACTCTTGGATTCTATTCATGCTTTCCATCAGGCAGAATCGAGTCACTTTGGCAGGCTCTTAATATAGAAAAAAAATCAATTAATGAGGTCTATGTTGAATACACTAGCTAGCACGATATATAAAGGTGATATAAACTATCAACTCCTTTGATTATTGTCATCGCTTTATAAGGCATCTTTGAATGTTTTTTATTATATCCTTCAATTCTGGATTAGTACAAGTATTTAGTACAAAAAACTCAAGATTAATTACATATACGAAAAACTTCTTAATAAAGCAAGTGGGTAGTGTATAAATAACGTGCTTCTAATGAATTTTTAACAACGAAAATAACTTCGTAAGTCTCACACACGGCAGTCGGATCCTGAGGCTGTACGGTAACCAGACTGCTGGATCCAGATGTCGTAATAACAACTGTTCCCGGATCCTTCAAATCTCAGGCGCAGAGTGGCACACCGTGTGGTTTTAGTCGGTCCAATTGCGACACACCACCCCGCCGCAAACCCCGGTGTGGCGACGGCCGACGTTAAAAAAATAGTAACCAGTCTGCTGATAAACATACTTATATATTTCTATATAGACACATATTATAGATAAATCCAACCACACGTAATAAATGGTCGGGTTCATCATTTGTTCTACATTGTGTTCAGTTCTACAGTGTATACATTTTCACGCGGTCGAGTTTTTATTTTTTCTAAAATTAGTTTCTTGTAATACCAGAGAATTTATGTGTTTCTTTATAAAGTATAAACTCATAAATACTTTTAATTCATTTCCTAGTTCGTTTATTTCTATGATCGAACTCATAAAATGCTTGTCCTCAAGAATGCGAGAATCGACATAAGTTTATTCATGTCTACAACTTATATACCTAAATATATTACAATAACATTCGTATCTCTGATGATATCTGACTTGTATTTTATTGGAGAACTGATAGATGCCATGGAACCCTTTTTCCTTTTTTAAAAAGAACAAAAACACCTTGTCTCTGAGCAAAAATTTACGGTACATAATCTTGTCCCATGTTGGGATCGAACGTATAACACTCACGCAGTAGGAACGGTGTGGCGACCGCTTAAGCCACTATGTCACCTGTGCCTTCATTACACAAATACACATACATATTCATACTTAAGTCGTTAGTTGCCTTCAAAGTCACAAAATCAATAAAACGCATCATAATATGACTTATTTGTACAGAATCCTTAATTTTGTAGGAATTCTCTTCTCTTCAAAATCATTCTTAGTTTCATGAACATCATCAACAGCCTTTTACAATCCACTGCTGGACATAGGCCTCTCCTAAGCAAGGAGGTTTTGACCTTATACCTCGTTGGCCAGACGGGTTGGAATAGGATTTGTTTCAAGTTTTCCTTCTCTTTGTAATGATTTTGTTTTGTGTACTTTGTTCCCTTAGTCGTCTTTTACGATACCCACGGGATGAATAGGGGTGGTAACACTATGTATTCTTAATGCGTCACCACACGGACCTTCTTAGTTTACTTCAAATAGATCAATAATTCTATTTAAACTTCTTTGATCAAAAACTTTCAAGAATCTAACATGTCTTTTTTTCTCTAGAGTATTTATTTACTTAATCGTTTATAACGAAGACCTCAAAGAATTAAATAACCACTGTACTTATATCAAAGGAGTTTGTAAGAAAAACACATCAAGTTATATTACATCAATTAATGTCCACTTGAAGAACTAATGCTCTAAACTTCCACGTTACGCATTTAAAATAATTGAAACGTTTGATAAAAAGCAACTCATCATTCTTAGTTACAGTTAGCACTTTCCTTGTCGCAGATCATGTGATTATTTGCCACCTTAAGTGTAAGCTTAAACATGAATGAAAACAAAACAATAACGTTAAAAAAAATAATTCACTTTGGTCTTGGAGACTTGAAGTACATAGATACTTTGCCTTAATTTATACAATATTCATTCGGTCATCTAAATACTGAACAATTGTGAAATTCAAAAAAGGAACAGTTTAAGATGAAATGCATTCAAGGTTGTTATGCTGTCAGTACTGTGCGCAAGCGCAACTCCCGCGCGTCCGTTCGTCAGTCAAGCCGCCACAGTCGTGGAGTACGCACGCGACAGCTCGCGGCTATCGAAACGTCGATAGAACAGCGCAGCCCGCGATCATTTCGATAACAAACCAGTGTTGTGTGTTTTTTTTAGCGAAAAAAAGGATTTTGGTTTGAATACAAAAATAGTGGTGTGACGAGTTGGAGAGGCGAGATTTTTTTTCTGTTAAGGTATGTTTTTTCTTTTAATTACTTGTAACTGTGTCTTTTTTTATAATTCTACAATTAATAATACTATTATTGGGATATCATATTGTACAAATCGTTAACAAAATTTTTCTTAAATTTAAATCGTGATGAATTACTCGTCATATTTTAAATGCATTATGCTTATATTACATAGAATGGGTTTCCTTTTTACCTTAAAATGATTAATTAATATTGTCCTTCAAAATGACGCATACTAGCGCAGTGTTGTTCATAGTGAATCATTATATCGATAATATTTAAGCAGTACAACAATAAAATTATATCTAAATCTACAAGTATATATGTATAAGTCCGGTTTGATGCATCGCTGCAACTTTTTATGACTCGCAACAATATTTTATCGCAACGTCAAACTTTATCTGGAAACCGATAATCTATTTAATACAATTTGATATTTTATTGATGTTTTTATCGGTAGGGACTTGTCAAAAATATTATAATAGTGTTGGAACACAACTAATACTAGCTTATGCCATTACTTCACTTGGGATACACTCAATTTTACTAAAAAGTAGTGATAGTGTTCCAGACTAATCTATCTTTGGGACAAATTACATCCAGATTTGAACAGTAATTCTAGTGACACTATTCTGAACTTTCGTATTCATTATAGTTGAAAGATACAAAAAAAAATCGTTGTTTTTTTATGTTATTATTCTAAATATTAAGTGTTAGCGGAAAGCCTTTAGTATCAATGCCAGTAAATGATATAAATCGTAATATATTTATTTATCACCATCATATTTCGTTGACCATATAAATCAACATTATCCTTGTTTATAATTAAGTTTTTAATATAAAAAAAATATTGCCCACAAGGCTTTTTGATGTATTTATGTGACATTTATTAAAAATAATGATTGATAAATTTATACTGAACATTAAGACGGAACACAAATGTAATATTGACGCGGCAGATTAAGGTGAGTCAATAAAAAGTATTGAACAGTGAAAGACAGGTTGTCAGTACAAATGGAATGACAATCCATTATTGACAGTTCGTTCTTACAGTCATAAATGTCAAGCATTTTATCCAGAAGCAGCTTTTACCCGCGACTTCGCTTGTAATGTCGATTTTGTTCTTAACTTTTTCGGGATATATAGAACTCTAGTAAAGTAATATTAAACGCGTTATTCTTTGAAATTGTAAATCAATTTTTATTGATTCTTTTAACATTGGATAGTGTATTTATTAAGAAATAATATAAACTATAAAACATCACGCTAACACCATTAGAAGCGGAACAGTGAACTGAAACGCAACTGATGAAACTTCGTGAAAGACAGTATATAAGAACAAATTGAATGTTTTGTGACTTCTAAATATGCTTTCTACTCCATACGAGCAATAAAAGTGTTTATACCTAAAGAAACGACTGGTATATTTATTTAAACTAATAGTTAGTGATCTTGAATTGAGGAACCTGCCAAAGTGACTTTACTCTGCCTGATGGAAAGCATGAATAGAATCCAAGAGTTGTGGTCACCATACTCATTGCAAATGCTGACAACGCACTATGGCGGCCTAGCGAGATTATTGTTGAATGCTAGGTTTTGGATTTATCTCCCACCTAGAATATATAAATGTGTGATAAATGTATTCGTTTCTTCTGTATCCGGGTATAATTTATCTAAAATACATATGTTTCTAGTAATTAGTGGTCTGCACGATAAGTTTGGGATTAGACGGGCCCGGCCGTACGCAAGATGTGACAAAATAAAAATAAATATACCTAAGTATATGCCAACAGATGTTAATATTAACGTATCATTTGCTACAGCTGGATGCTGTCGAGCCACCGAGGTCGTATCACACTACATCTATCGATACCCATGGGACAATATGTGGGTGGTCTATTTTCAAATGATGTTAATAATAAAAGGACTGTGGTGGATGAAACTTTTCGATCTTTTTTCTTTCTTTTGTAAACGACATCCCCCGCGCTTGGAATGAATCCTGTGTCGCGGAGGACTTTACAAATATACAAGAAACGGATACAAAGAACATCCAGACTCAGAACAGTAATTTATGGATCACAGAAAGTGTTGACCCATGTGGGGTTTGAACCCACAACACTCAGCGCAGTAGAGAGCGGCGTGGCGACCACTAGGCCAACCGTGCAGTCAAATATTAAATAGAAATTGTTCGGAGATAAATCTAAAAATATTTAGATGGATGTTTTATATTAATTAGGAGTTTGGAAGTTGGGTCTTAACCTTCGTGCCTCGGAGAGAACGTAAAAGTTCCCGCCTGATCTCTCCCCGGTTGTGTCGGAGGCCCATTGATGCAGGGGTGACAGTTATTGTGGTAACTGTAAGCCTTACACTGTCACGATAACTATCATGCCTTTACGTCCCCAAGCGCGGTGTGAAAAAGCAGCTCACAAGGCCGCCATAGTGCGGGTCACCAGTCTGCATTTGCAATGAGTATGGTGACCACAACTCTTGGATTCATGCTTCCCATCAGGCAGAGTAGAGTCACTTTGGCAGGCTCTTAATATAGGAAAAAAAACCTGAGTTTGCGTACAAGCTTGTGCCCTATTATCTCCTGCAAAGCTGATTGGTTTCCGCTAAGACTGCCCGCCGTGGTAAATGAGTTGTTAGTACATCATTAAGCTGATATATTATTGACACTATATTATACAACCAAAGATAACATATGTTATTTATACTTAATACAAACTTGACTTTTTGTTGATTGTACAATTTTCGGAAAGGAAATGATAACATTTATGTATGTATGTCTGTTTATTTTTAATTATTGACATAGATAAAATATCACATTTAGCAGAACTATAGTAGATAGTTGATTACTTTCTGGTAATGATTAAATGTTAATAAATTACCAACAAATTACAAATAACAGAGCTTAGTTCGTAATTCTCAATATTATAAATAAATACAGTATTTAATAAAATGTATCTTATGCTCGGTTAGTCGTGTGGTGACGGATTAAGAATATGAAGTACCAACCCCCTTTTTTTTGTTGTCGGTGTGGAAAATCTCTTCGGATCACCGGTTCTTCGGGTAGCAGGAGCCAAGAGTATGTGGTGTTTCCACTAAAAAGCAGCGGCGGCCGGTCTCAGGCGTCCTTCTCTGAAGGGGACCCGGACCATATTATTTCAGGTCCCCTCCAAAATCAAATCATCCCGAAGACGCCGTAAGAGGCAAATTACACAGAAAAATATCAATACAAAAAGAAGGAAACCATGAAACAAACCCAGCGTGGTACAGTAGGACAAAACCTCCTTTCTAAAGAGAGGCCTCCAAAGGCCTCGAGGCCTCCTATGTCCAGCTGAGGACTGTTAAGAGCTGTTAATGAAACGTTTGGATTAAGCTGTCTTTGTGTCTTGAAATTTGACGCGTTTTGTAACTTACGATCATTAAATTCTACGTTCGATTTTGTTAGTCAATGGTTCGAGTAATTTTTAACGTGGGCAACAGTTTTCTCGTTTTTAAATATAGAACAAACCGGCCCTTGTCACTCAGTTTGACATGTCCGATTTAATGTCGATAAAAATAAACAGATGAATGTAACAGATTAGTTTATACGTCCGTTAGAATTTTGGAGAAAATTACGACTTACCTTTTTTTTTATTTTAATAGCCTGGCAAAGTGACTCTACTCTGCCTGATGGAAAGCATGAATAGACTCCAAGTGTTGTGGTCACCATACTTATTACAAATCGAGACAATGCAGTATGGTGACCAACACTATGGCGGCCTAGTGAGATGCTTTTTCACATCCCGCTTGGTGACGTAAAAGGCATGACAGTCATCGTGACAGTGTAAGGCTTACACAGTTACCACGACAACTGTCACCCCTGCATCAATGTGCCTCCTACGAGAAAGTAACTAAAATTCACGGGAAAAGACCACCACTTAAGTTTTGTAACCTTACAACCATAGCCGTCCTGATGATTGCGGAGAGGGACTCAGAAGACGGCAACGTACTTCTGTTTTCCAAGTTGGAGGGGTCCATGACTCGCTGTCCTCGTATACCATCGGGTAAAAATAAATAATCAAATAACACAATTTTTACCAGCTACTCTGCTCGTGTCGTTGTCCTTTATCGATGGTTTTATCCCCGTATGAAAGGGGTAAATCTTTGTGTTAAAATACGTCAAGATTTGTTCAGCCGTTCTGTCATGTTTGACACAAAGATTCACTTAAACTATTGACGAGTAAGATGACATGTTAAATCCTTTGTTCACAATCTTTGTAAGGTGTGCTAATCTTAATTTGTAATTTAAATGTTCAAACGTACAACAAACACTGCTTCGACACAAGTTTCGCCGACAGGAGTTTTAAAACAATACACGCGGAAACATTAAACAGAAGACTAAATGAATGAATTATTTACTATGTAAAAAATATGCTTTTAAGAAAGTACAGTAATAGTATGGTAATATGACAATTATTCTACCATTCTACAAGATTTTTAACATGTATTAACACCTCGGCATTTAATTATAAAATTATCAAACAATTTTTATTCACGAATACAGGTATCTGTGGATATTTTGTTTAGTAAAGTATTGCAATGTAATAATGAAACAGCCAGAAACAATTAAAATAAAAAAATATAAATGTCAACATCAAGTCAATTATGAGTCTTTTATAAAAATAAAACAAATAACATGTAACATTAAGTAATTAGAAATGGGTTGTTTTTTTTTATATTAATAGCCTGCCAAAGTGACTACTCTGCCTGATGGAAAGCATGAATAGAATCCACGAGTTGTGGTCACCATACTCATTGCAAATGGAGACAATGCAGTATGGTGACCCACACTATGGCGGCCTAGTGAGATGCTTTTTCACACTCCGCTTGGGGACGTAAAGGCATGATAGTCATCGTGACAGTGTAAGGCTTACACAGTTACCACGATAACTGTCACCCCTGCATCAATGGGCCTCCGGTCTCACACTCACTAACGAAACACGACAGCACAGATGCTGGCGCTTTAGGTTGGTCTTCTGTGGGATTGTGTGTCATTACTATAACATACAAACTTTAAAAAAAATCTCCATTGATGTATAATTAATTGAATCATATAGTATCATACTATGTGACCATCATAAACACACATATAAAAGTGTAACACATAAATCTGTAACCCCGTATTCCCATACTTATCCTCACTTTCTTAAACCTAAATTACCACAAAAAGTAAAAGAACTTCATCGACTACAAACTCAAAATACACTTGTGGTGTGACTTGGAATTCAAAATGGACGAAAAGCGAAGTTATTTCGAGATCCCGCAGACTCCGTGGGGGAAATGCGAGCCATTTTTAGCATCTCACAACTTTTCGTGGTATTTTAACTTAGTAGGATTATTTTCTTTAGATGGTAGATATTGAGTTGCTCTCACTAAAAATATTTTATGATTTTTATAATATTGTGTGTTTACTACTTAATCATGGCAAAACGGCTGAACAAGTTTTGATGAGATTTAGTCCAGGAAAAGTGTTAAATGACAGTTTAAAGGAATAACTATGACTTATGCGTTCGTTATGACTTTAAAATCACAAGTGGTCGTTTCATTCGGTCAGTCATTTTTGTCGTTTAAAAAAGGAATCTAAAGACAATATCTTTTTTTAAACCAAATGTCAAACACAGTTATAGAGAACGGTCATTGCAATCTATGGTTTATGGTATATATTTAGTTTTATTATTGCATTTAAAAAGAAGCTACAACTTCAAAATTGTTCTATAAACAATTTTTATTACCTTTCATATATTGTTCTATTGTCATTGGTCGCTCCTATTCATGTAAAAAGCAATATTGTCAATTTTGTTATTTCACGCTACCGACTGAAAGTAAAAGGGGCTGATGGCTACCTGGTGTATTTATTTGTTCGTTTGTCGCAATTTCATTCAAAGTATGTAGGAAAAATTCGTTACGAGTAATCATGATTTATGTCCAACAAACGATAGACTTTTAGATGTTTTGATGGCCACTTAGTACCGGGACAATTTCCACTCCATCACCGATAGCTTGTGCGCTTACCATGATATATCTTTTAATTTCCTAAGACCCGAAAATGATGAGTCATATCACCCCCACCATTGATACTTCAAAATAAATTTTGATTAGCCTGAGTAGGTATTTCGCGGTTTAAGTCAATCAGATACGGTAATTATGGAACTGTGGTGTTAGCAGTTTTTATTTTATAAATAAAAAATTGTGTCGTTGTAGAAACTTGTCCATAGTTCATAACTCTTTTTTTTACTGAGTTTAAATTTGGAATATCAGGAAAAAAGTACGTCATTGCATACTTATCAAAATTAAAAAAAAATAGGCAAAACGTGAAAAAATAATGGTAGCTATGTCCAAAATTCATTTTTTTTTAATTGGAAATTTAAAATTAGCAGAAATAGAAATTAAGGTATGTTAATTGTAATTAGATATATTCCTAGTCGATTTCGGCTACGGTGACGAGTCTTACCAGAGACCAGCTAACTACATACGAAATGTTACAGTGTACAAGTGTGTGCCCAAACACAAGTGCTTTCTCTGTTCCCTCATTCTCATAATCCGATGGTACAGTTATCCGACAACTGGGGAGAGATCAGGCGCAACACCGACGGTGTTACGTGCCACTGGAGGCACGGAGGTCATGACCCCAACTCCCAAACTCCGGTAATTTTGACCCGGGAATCGAACCCGAGACTTCTTATTCAGCAGTCACATACGCTAACAACTAGACCAACGAAGCAATTTCGCAATAATTGCCACATCAAATTTTTATTTAGTAAAAAACCATTACTGTGGCAAACTGGCACTCCAATTTTATTTATTCGTTTTGATTGTATTGAAGTCAAGGTTCGGTATATATTGTTTTATCAAAAACAAAGGGTAATTGGTCGTTTTAGGAGTTACTAATTGACAGTAATTGACGTTCTGTTCATCAACCTTCGACGCAATTAAAGAAATATTTGTATTGTGCTGTATTCATTAAACACATAAGGTTTAAAGATATAAAGAGCCTCGTTGGTCTAGCGGTTAGCGTATGTCACTGCCAATCAAGAGGTCTTGGGTGCGATTCTGTCTTACCAGAAAGTGTTATTGAGTTTTTTCGATTTTAGGAATGTTTAATATCAGTCTGGAGTTAGGAAGCATCTCCATCTGATCTCTCCCTGGTCGTGTCGGATATCCGTTCTATCGGATTGTGAGAGTGAAGGAACAGAGAGTGTACCTGGTGTGCACACACTTGACACTATAATATCTCTCCCGTGGTTTGCAAGTCTACATTAAGACTGGCCGTCATAGCCGAAATCGGGTAACATCAAGATTTTACCGTTGTATTTCGCTGGGTAGGTTTCGCTGTAGCGATTATGACATTTTAGGAACTGCCAATTATCCTCCAGGCAGGCCCGTTGGTCCTGTGTTTACTGACTATTGCTGGTCCGACAGCCACCCCGAACAAACAATTCTGTGAGAAGCATCATTGTTCTGTGTCTGGCTACAACTTGTTTTATTTATTTACAACTTGTGGTGCAGTTTGTTTCGTATACTAAATGGTTAATACAATGTTTTTGTTCCGCTAGTACTTAAAAGTCAAAAACAAGCTGTAGTACGCGTATAATTATCAGCATTCTGGTTACTATAGTACCCTAGACACAGCACATAGACTGCAAGTTGGGACCATGGTCTCTGCCTACCCTCAACTGAATAATAAGCGTGATAAAAGCATGTAGAACTGATTGTGTAGGTAAACGAGCACTGCTGATCGTTATCAACATTAAACTAATATAACCATACAAAAACAGTAGCACAATGACATAACTAATGTGTATAGCGTAACTGCCAATGAAGAACGCTTTGTGTATGATTATGTACAAAATACAAATCAAATAGTTTGTTTAACCTCTATGGTGGTAAAAGAAAATACCTCCATGATTCGAATACAGTAGACTCCCGGTAATTCGACAAACGTTTTGCAGGACAGTGTCGGACTATCGAATTTGTCGGATTATAGAGTACTGCCTAACACCCCCTATAGCCCAGATTTTTTTACAAAAGAGTACCTTGTAATCCGACAAAGTACAGACAAATGATAAAATTTTATATGTTGTGTTCTGGGCTTGTGACGACATTACTAGGTATGTATACGTAATACACAATGAATAAACGCTAAGCTGCACCGCTATCACACGTAGTCAAATTAAAAGTAAGCAATCAGAATTGAAACAATACCTACGCGTCGAGCACAAGTTGTAACCTGTTCAATTATGCACGATCTACATTAGCGAAAATTGTTTGATTGATGTCGGATTACGGGGTCCGTATTAGCCAGGGGCCGGATTACCGAGGGTCCACTGTATATGTAATTCGTAAGAACAGAATCTACGTTAGTAATTGGGTAGATGACTGTATCGTAAATAAATAGAGTCACTTTGGTAGGTTTAATATGAAAAAAAAAAATATCAATGTACACTTCATTAAAACTGATATCGCGAAACATCTCGGCAAATACAATTAACATAGCTTTTTATTATTAATCAAATATACAGTGAAATATATTGTTCAATTGAGTAGTCCAAAACAGTGACGTCACAATTTTGTATTTAGTACATTTTTCATACAAAATTGTCGTTTTGACAGATGATAAAAAGTAACTTATTTGACTAAGGTATCATCTAGTCTATTATCACGGTTGCGTTGTTGACCATGACACCCCTAATTGTCTGAATATGACGAAAAAATCAGTCGATTGAAAGTTTTTACTCTTTGAAAAACCCTAATAGGCTTCGAATCTATTTAAGGGTCCGTTTAATGAGTATTTATGATTGAAGTAAAGAGAGGGACCTAAAAAATTGATCATTGTACACAAGAAGGGTTTTAAAAAAAAAAAAACAAAATGTGTTAGTAAAGTGTGTAGAAAGTTTCATAAATCAAGTATACCCAATGTCTTTTTTTTTCTATTTCTCATAGGAATAGAACGAATGACAAGAGTTTTTTTTTTTTTCATTTTAGTGTATCGGGAATTCAATACATGTATCTTCGTTCTTTCCTTTTTCTTTTTTACAATAGACTAGTCATTATAGTGTCTGTAAGGTTTTTTTTAAAGCAATACAATACTAGACAGTACAGACAGTAGGTAACTACGCTAAATACTCGTATTAGGAACGGGTTCTTTCCGGCGGTATTAGGTCGAGTTTATAATAAAAACTGTCACGTTCAAAATCGTACCTTACTACCTAGAGAATAAAATTTCGATAAGCTTAACGTTTGCAGATCGATTCCCACGTTACATCGATTAGATGACAAAATCGATAATTGCTTTGTAATCGATTTATCTACTTATATGTGACATATAAATTAATCAAGTCCGTCTGAAGGTCGCCCATATATCTACTACTGATGTTTGCGTATTTCCGTGTTCAGAGGCTACTACGTCACCATTTTACACATTCACGACTAGCCCTTGAGGGTCTGGACAGGTAAATAAGGAAGTAGACGCTTGAATGTTATGATAAATATGTGGAGCTAAATGTTTATGCTAGAAATTACTGTAATCACAACTAGTGGATGTAATATTTCCTTGAACAATTATACGTATAAAGAGAGTTTATTTATCAAACTTGAAAAGTGTATGTGTATTTCGGTTTCACCAAACCAACAGTGGACAAATCATGCTGAAATGGAAATGGAAAAAGGTGTTCATCCGACTGGTGTGGTACCATGGGATAGAAAATAACTGTTAAACAGTTTGCCTTGCTTCTGAACGGAGTTACCGTGCCGTTGGGGAGAATTCAGAAGGCTGCAAAACACTTATGTAAGTGACACATGGACACAGGGACTGTGATAGTCTCTTACCATCAAGTGCAATGAGTAGAGCCAGTTATTTGCGCTATATTTCATAAACAGAACTTGACACGGAAGTAATTATTACTCGTATATACCCGTATTTATTTTTCCGCCTTAATTTCGACTTTTTCATCATGTTTTCTTTGATAATAAGTTGCTAATTTGTTACTACAAAGTATAATCTATCTCTGTACTAAATTTCATCGAAATCTATTCAGCCATTCTGAAGTGATTAAGTAACGATCATCATAAACAGATACCTGAAGTAAACGTGCATGTAACAACATGAAACGCGGAAATTAGTCACTTGTATTAACACTTACAAAGTAGGCCTCATTTCTGCCCACCTCTTATTAATAAGGAGCGTGATATAAGTTATACAAAGTGCACAAGTCGTGTGTAATAGCCGACTCAAAATAAATACGCCGACGACGGGTGATGCGCTGTAAACAGATTAGCCTACTAACTGTACCGTCGGCAAAAAAGTTTTGACATCATTGCCGACTAATTTAATTTAAAAAAATATAATATAAACGCGTAAATAAATAAATAATAAAAACATTTTTAATATTTTATTGAAATTATTCGTTTGTTGTGTTTAACCAATTTAAACTCTTTATTTAAGAATATTATTCAAAATTATCGGCATTTCTCTTGTCAAAAAAAGTTAAGTAAATCACAAATGAAATTCAAAGAAAGTTTTTGCGCATAAAGTGACTAAATAATGACAGATTAACTTTTTATTCTTTCGGTATTATCTGGTTATTATAGATTACTTTAAATGTTCCTTGGAAGTTATTTCTGTTTCTTTATGTGGCATCTCTTTCTAATTTAAGTCACAAAATTAATTCAGAATTAATTAATATGCACCTGTATTTATGATTGCACTTTGTACAAAGATGAACTCAATGTCAATTATTTTTTTTTGCTACCAAAATATCTTTAATGTAAGCAAATGCAAATAGTAATGTAAGCAAATATCTTGTGTATAAGCAAATGCTTATACACAATTCATTAAAGATATTTTCACAATTCATTATAGACACAAATGTGTATTTATTTTAATTTAATTAATGTAATCATACATCTTATACTTATCATGTCATCAAGTTCATTAAAATGTAACCCCAATTTTTATAAGTCGCTATTAACATTTCATAGCTGTAAACTAATAAAACTCATAAAAATAAAGATAGTGTTTTCATGCAATCGGTGCCGCCGTGACAACGGAAGTCAACGGAGCATGCGCTTGCGCAACTCGTTGTGCCGCCATTGTCTTGACAGTACTGACCCTACGACGATGTTTACTGTACAAACATAAACTTCATAATCACACATTGTTCTTATATACTAACAACTTTTCGTCAACCACTTAAATTATACTTCTCTTGATTCATCTACATTTCACGTACAGACAGATAAAAAATATTCGCGTACTTATTTATACATAATAATACTAGCTTACCCCGCGAACTCTGTTCCGCCTTAGAGGCAATAAATAAGCAGATTTTTGATGGACAAAAAGTATCCTATGTCCGTCTCCTGGTTCTAAGCTAACTCCCCATCAATTTTCAGCTAAATCCGTTCTTCCGTTCTTGAGTTATAAGTGGTGTCACTAACACCACTTTCTTTTATATATTTATATATAGATTATCTTCTCATATCTTACACATGGCTGTCTGATCTCAAATAAGATAGACAGGCTCATCTACTGTTATAACCAGGCTACCGAACTACTACGTTTTTGTATATTACCCAGAGAAAAACAATTTAATTATCCTGCTCATTACATATTATTTTGTCCTGGGTGAGAATCGAAGCCAAAGCTTAGGAGTCAGAGGTCCGTCAATACACGTAAACTGTTTTTCTTGTCTTACCTTTATTGTGTTTCTCTAAATATGTCCATGTTTTTTTTTTCTACCATAAGAACCTGCCAAAGTGACTCTACTCTGTCTGATGGAAAGCATGAATAGAATCCAAGAATTGTGGTCACCATACTCATTGCAAATGCAGACAATATAGTATGGTGACCCACATTATGGCGGCCTAGTGAGATGCTTTTTCACACCCCGCTTGTGGACGTAAAAGGCATGACAGTCATCGTGACAGTGTAAGGTTTACATAGTTAACCAAAAACTGTCACCCCTGCATAAATTGGCTTACTATGGACATACTTAAACTAATTGTTTTTTTTTGCTATCAGTACCGCGGTGACAACGGAAGTCACCGGAGCGTGCGTTTGCGCAACCGCGACAGATCTGTGCCATTGTCTTGTGTTTGCTGACCCTACTGCAATACTTAGCTAAATGTGTTATGACATGTTTCACACCTGGAACCGCATTTAGGGGTCGCGGGTTCGATCTCTTTGGCTGCAATTATTTGTATTTTGTATGCATGAATAGGCCTATTTGCAATGAAATGAGTTTTCTGTGTTTATATTTGTTTGTTTTACCGTGGGAAAGTTATGTTTTAACATGTTTGGAGTAATACTACGATTTCACAGAAATCGATGTTGAACAATTCTCTTGTTTCGTTGAGTGTAGTTACCGGAGGTTCAGCTGCACCTTACTCTACGGTCAGACCCTCAAAAACGATATGGGCGGCGGTAGCCAATTTCCTTCAGGTGATCCGTCTGTCTGTACATTACAAAACAAAAATAATCTCATTTTATAATATAAAAACTTTATTAGCGTTTTATCAACACAAGGTTACGACGTCCGGTACACGAGTTTGATTCCTGTTTTGTGAGCAAATATTTGTATCCATAAATGTCTAGTCTCAATTCCAAGGTCTTTATGTCTCAATATTTAATATGTATCAAATAAATTTCTAAACTTATCTCGACCTAGAAATCAATCTTTTAGCATTAAAATCCCTGGATTAAGATAATATAGTATGTTGCTACGTAGCCCTGAGTTTTTGATAAAGCCGTCTAAGTTATGAGGTATTCAAGCAGGTATTCAGGTAATGGCATATTTGGCCTAGATATTTTCTATGTCTAGGTATTTAGTAACTAAACACGAACACACGAAAGCTGTAACTTTTGACGTTATGTCTAGAAATAAATACAATGTCATACATTTTTATAGTAATCTGATTTTAAAATAAAGTTTGCTATATATAATATAATAAATTATCCCGCTATCGTACCAGGTCCTTTAAGCAGGGTGTGGAAACACCAAACACTAGGCCACCTTTGTGTGGGTCCCTCAATACATCTGCATTCGCAATGAATAAGGTGATCTATTCTATTCCTGCTCTCCATCAGGCAGAGCAAAGTTATTTTTGCCGGCTTCAAATTAAACAAAAAATGAAATCAAACCGATGATTTCAGATATATATTTTTTTTATATTGAGAGCGTGCCAAAGTGACTCCACTCTGCCTGATGGAAAGCATGAATAGAATCCAAAAGTTGTGGTCACCATACTCCTTGCAAATGCAGATAATACAGTATGGTGACCCACACTATGGTGACCTTGTGAGATGCTTATTCACACCCCGCTTGGGGACGTAAAAGGCATGACAGTCATCGTGACAGTGTAAGGCTTACACAGTTACCACTATACCTGTCATCCCTGCATCAATGGGCCTCCGGTCTCGCACTCACCAACGAGACACGACAGCACGGATGCTGGCGCTTTAGGTTGGTCTTCTGTGGGAGAGTAGTACTGCCCCGGTCGAGCCGGCCCGCTCGTGCTAAAATCAGCGTGGCTCGACTACATTTAAAATTAGAAAAAAAAAAAAATATTAGAACATTTTTCTATTAATATTATTCTAAACAGCATCAAAATCAATCTCGTCTCGTCTTTCCTAACCAAGTTGTGTACTAAGAATCTAACTTTGAACATTTACTTATATACTTTAAACATAAAATAAGCAAACATAACTATATGTTTCAATCCTACAATTATTGTACAAAGAACTATTTAACCAGCACTAATGCTATACGATTATCGATTATGCATTCAACGTAATCGATATACAATTACCGATTCATCGAATCACCGTTCCAATGCATTCCACAAATACAATTTCATTTAAAATCTCTCATCATCATAATCAACAGCCTTTCACAGTCCACTTCTGGACATAGACCCCTCAGAAATGAGGTTTTGGCCTGCTATAATAGTTGGCCATACGGGTTGACATAGGGTTTGTATCAAGTTCTGGATGTCGTAATAGCAGCTGTTCCCGGATCTCTTCTATGTTAGGCGCAGATTGGCACTCGTGTGGTTTTAGTCGGTTCGATGTCGATACACCATCCCGCCGTGAATTTCGCGTGTTGCATCAACGTTTTATGGGGTGGAAGGCCTTGGGGAAACAGAAGTCTATCCGACTCTTTCAGACTAAAATCTCACCTTTAAAAATATGGGGCTTCAGACTTTTCTTCAATAGAAAGTTTGAGGGTGGTTTCCACAGTCAGTTTATTAAAGTAACCACACGTTACGCACCCGGGAGTGGTACCCGCGAAAGTACGCAGCGAGCCGCGGCGTTCGCCCAACCGTGGGGGTAAATGAACTGTGTCACTCAGCGCCGTAGCATGTGACAAGTGTACTCATGTGTTGACAAGTATTTTGTTATGTATTTGTACATAATATATATCTTTATATAAAATTAAATTGAGGTGTTTGTTTGTCGGCACGTATTCAATGGACTTTCTATTTATTTCGGTAACTCGGACTGCATTTATTTCGGTAAATAATTTACAAAACAGTTGGTTGATATTATGAGTGTTAATCTATGATTTCAAAACATAAGAGATAACGTGAAATGATGTCATATTTTCCTTTAACGGTGACGTTAATCATGTTTACATGGTACCAAAAAGAAATTCGAATTTTTTTGCATGTCTCTCTGTCTATTGGTACACGCTAATAAAACCTCAAAATTGCTAGACTAATTGCCACAGGACTTTCATCGGAGAGTAGCTAATTTCGTAAAGAGTGATAGAGGCTATATCACTTAAAAAACAATACGGTTAAAAATAAAAAAAAATGTACATGGAAGTGAAGCAATGACAGCTACAAAGATCGCGCTACCGGATGCGCAGAGATCAAACGCCATTTTTTTGCAGTACTACTTAATGATCAATATTAAAGGGGAATCCGAGCTCAAATAATTTATTTTGATGAGTGTAGTAGATTGTACATAGCAACAGTATCTTGTGAAGATGTCAAGGAAGAGATGAAAAAACCTTTTTGTCTTTTGTGTAGTTCCAAAATCTATAAATGGACAATATTTCGGTCAAATTTACTCTTTATTGTACACGATCATTATCAACAGCCTCTAACAGTCCACTGCTTGACACAGACCTCTCTTTAGCAAGGAGGTTTCTTTGTTTCGTACACAATAGAAACACGAAACAAATAGTTCATTATCATGATAATAATTGTGATTATAGAGCAGCAGATGTCACTATCGCCAAAACCATGGCCAGTTTCTATTGGCTAGAACAAGAGTTGGATCCAATCTTAATGATTTGTGGCTTCCATAAGCATTGGTCTACTGCTGTTGGATGTAATTGTGTTGTTCCATTCTATCCTTTGGATGTCCAGAAACTGTAAAAACTTGACTTGGTTTGGATTGAGTAATTTTGTTGTTCGTCAGTATCATCTTCCAGACTTTGTTTGTCTGCTGTTGGACATAGGCCACGTCTTTGAAAGACGTAATCAAGACTGTGATTTTAGTGTTGTTATAATGTTATCGTTAAATACTCTTTGCAAGTAACCTTCAAATCCTCCAGAATCTATCCAAAAAACTATTTGTCACAACCGTTCTCTGTCTAATCCCAGATGTGTGAAATTGTGCGAGACAGAAACTGTTGCATATTGCACCATTACGCAGTACGTGCCTAGATTTTGTGCTAATTTTACCTCATTATTTGGTGTTTTAAAGTGGTCTGGCCTTTCTTTCTATCTTCAGAACGACAATTAGCGGCTCTTGTAATATATGTTACTACCATTATGGTATTATATTTTGTCCTTGAGTCTGTAATTTGCCAAAAATGCCTTGCAATATGGCTTCTTATCTTTACCTTAGCCTAATATTCTTCGCCTTAAACTTAAATATATGTAGATTATTTGACCTGGTTTGCAAAATTTCATATTGAAATCCTGGCCTCTGAGTCTTTCTAATAATGATAAAATGTTTGTTTTTTTTAAGTAAATTAGGCTGCTTAAGTCTACTTAACCTCAAGTCTAATATTTAGCGAAGTCTGGCCTGAATTAAAAAGACTACTGAGAAGAAATCGGTAGAAAGTTGAATGATATTTATTGCATGTTGTTTCTCATAATCATAAGTTTTTTAAATAAAAAACTTGAAATAATCAACTTTGATTTGCGTACACAAACTGTCAGCGTACACATAATTGATTAGTCTAGTCGTTAATAAACAATAACACGCGCAGTTATTTAACACGTATATATCTTAAAGTACTTCATCCTTGACAGTCTGTGGTACATTATTTTTAATGATTTGTCAGCAGACAAACCACCATACACTTTTATTATTATGGTAACACTGATTGGTGTTGTCAATTAAAATTTACGGAATGAGTTATTGCTTTAATATGGGTTCGGGTTGAGAGTCCTATTTCTAGACTTTTACCAATATTGAATACGGTACGATTCTTGAAAATTAATAAATAGATAGCTCCTTAGAAGGTGTAGAAACATAATTTAACTTACAGTACCTAGTTTTACTACGAAATATTATCTAATATATAAAATTCTCGTGTTTCGTTGCCATACTCCTCCGAAACGGCTTGACCGATTTTGATGAAATTTTTTGTGCTTATCCGGTATCTATGAGAATCGGCCAACATCTATTTTTCATCCCCCTAAATGTTAGGGGTAGTACAATCCTAAATTTTTTTTTTTATTTTTTTGACAAAATTTTTAATTTCTATTTTTTTATGATACAACATACAAAAATACATACAATCCTCAATTTTCACCGTTCTACGATCAACTCTTATTTTTTAATAGCCATTTTAGTAATTTAATCATTTTTCATCCCGCTCAAATTACTTAGAAATAATTTATATGGCAAAGTAACGTTTGCCGGGTCAGCTAGTACGATATAGATTTCGTATGACTTATTTTTAGCCAGTAAGTTTTAGGCTTCGATTCTCAAATAGCCTTTTGATATTTTCAAGACATCAGAACATTGAATATGTTAAAGTTGCCAAGTGACTCGACCCCGCGGCACAGAATAAATATTAAAATAGGAAAATCATATACTCAAAATACCTAGTGATCTCTGAAATATCTAATAAGCGTTATTTTCTTTCACAGATCCAGTAATGTCCATATAACTCCACAACAAAATACAAAATGGCGAGCGCAGGCGCTGTACTCCTGGAGGCTAGGCCTTTCAGGCCCTTCAAGTCCTCAGAGGAATACCTTTATGCTATGAAAGAAGATTTAGCCGAGTGGTTGACGGTTCTCTACCCCGAACTAAGAATCACTGCTGATAATTTTCTGGATAGATTGGATACAGGCGTCGCTTTATGCAGGGTAAGTTTAGTAATTATACATACAACTATTTTAAGATACTTTCTACTAAAGGTCTTGGCAAACTGACCGAGTTTTCCAAAATCCTGTTTTTGTCGTGTTGATATCCGCGCGGACTCTTTCCACCGGACGGCCGTTGTGGTGGTTATCTCAGACTCGAAGTGACTAAAACCACACGCCATCTCGGGTACCAGGAGCCTTGATATCCCTGGTATGCTTAATAAAAGAAAGTAGTACAAAGAAGCAAGGATACAGAATTGTTTTTGCAAATTTATATTTTATCTCGGCGATATCCTACCGCTCTTCGCTGTGGCATTGATGAGACATAATTACAAAACTGATGGGAGAAAATTTAAGTATATGTGACAAAGTTTGTAACAATATCTTTAGAATAGGGAAGTGGGGTGTATGACGTCGAGTTCAAAGATTACGTACTATTTTATCGTAGTGAGTGATAGTGATATGACGGTAAATGATTGACTGAATGATTTTTGTATTTGTTTGTAATGAGGAATCTATTTGTCGTTATTAGATATAGTGAAAAATTGATGATTGTATCGTATTTTTGTGACTTAACTTTTTTATCTATAAGCCTATTTACTATGGCAACGTTTTGATGAATAATCTACCGGCTGAAGTGGTTTTTGACCTGCTGTGATGTCCTATACGTGTTTGTGACAACAGAAACACACTTATCAGGTGGGAGGATCGGAGAATCATAGCACTGGTTCCTCCACACAAATCATAATTTAAAATTTTCTGGGAGAGTGCATGTACTGCTCCCCTTTGTTTGCATTCCCTTGCTAGCTCATGGCGCTCTAGTTTACTATTCTTTTAATAAAAATGCTGTGGTTGTTTTTCATCATTCGTTAATAGCCTTTAACAGTCCACTGCTGAACAGGACTACTTAGCAAGGAGATTTTGGCCTAAAGTTACGACTTCAATTTAATTAAAAATGCCTCAGTGAACTGAGAGGCGAACATGAATCACGAAGTAATCGTTTAGACTTCAGAGAGATGGTTTTGAAGTTTTCTGTGACTGTGGTCATCAACAATCTTTGACAGTCCACTGTTTGACTTAGGTCTTTCCTTAGAAATGAGGTTTTGTCCTACTATACCACGCTGGCCTGATGGGTTGATATGAGGTTGGTTTTGAGTTCCTTCTGTTTACAGTGATGTTACCTTTGTTCCCTTAGTCGCCTCTCACAACACCCATTTGAAGAATTGGCGTGATGACACTCTGTGCTCTTAATCCGTCACCACACGGTGTAGTTATTTTTACTATATTATGTATAATTGCTGTTTGTTAGTCTTTCTAAGACTCTTGTATGAATCGATCTATGTGATTGAATTTGAGCATGATTTTTGTAAGTCCAGGCAAAGTTTAAATAGAGTGAAAATGTAAAATAAAGAAAACAAGGAGTACTCTTTCATCCATAATAATACCGAAGTTCATGAGTACGAAATAACGAGCACAGCCAGTTAAGTAAGTGAATAAAGAAATAGAAATTTTACATGGTTTTTAATACTTGTATATAGTACTGCTAATTTCGGTTGTAGGCAAGTTGATAAAAAATTGTAAATGTGTTGATTATTCGTCATTAGTACGTGTTTTGTAAGCCCGATTGTTTATCGACGATAATATTTTATTGGCCTCTTTGACTGATGATAAAATCGAGGAAGTCCAAGTAAATACATTTATTTTAGTTTTTTCATTAGACAAACCGTATAATTGGTTCCTGATTTAGTCATAGTTTTGTTTAAAAAATAGATTTTGTCTTTTAATTTATTTGTGTTTTTGTATCCCTTCTTTTCTATTCTGATGAACTTGTCTGCTTTTGCCAGTGTGTGTACTTCCTCAATCGGGCGCGTCCAATGTGAACGCAAGTGTTTTGCCCTTCACGTTCACTGTCGTTTAATTTAATTAATAATAATAAGCCCTCAATAATTACTCAGTTTAATTTAATTAAACTTAATTGTACTCCTTGGTTTTCTAAAATGAATTCGCCAGTTCAACGACCGTACTTCGCAGGTCACCTACAGGGAAAACGACATAACTTTAAAAATAAAATAAAACTAGTTTTATGGACACAACAACTTATACATTTAACAATTTCACGCTCAGGGTCGATGTATGAAATTAACTGGTATTGAATTAACTGTGATGTATTTAAATTTGCGTAGGAAACTTAAAAAATATCAGATTCTAGGACATTTCAATAATATTTCAAACATCTGACCTAAATCTAGTCCCAAACTAAGCAGAGCTTGTACTATGAGTACTAAATAACTTATATAAATATAATACATATATACTTTTATATTGTAATTGCGTAATATTTTACATAGAAAATACCAAACTCCGAAATAAATATTTGCATATCATGCAAAGATATAGACCGACACGAGAATCGAACTCGAAGCATCAAACACAGCAGTCGCATACGCTACCACAATGCCTCAAAGGCAGTCATATTCATATGAATCATCAGTATAAGATCCAAAAATAGGTTTTACTATAGTTTCTAGAATACGAGTAAATTTTTTGGTACCTACATAAATGCATAAACTCACGCCTGCTTCCCCGGAAGAGTAAGTAGAGGCTTATTAACCACCAACTGTTCACCAGTATCTTGGTCTTACGTAATACGTGCTCAGCTTATTGTCGCTAATCTGAATGTTTTGTTTGCCTCAGCCTCGTTCATCGAGAATTTTGTGTTGTTAAGGAAACCTATACAACCTTATTATTATTTACAGAAATAGCTAATTTTACACCCCCTATTATTTACGTACATGTTATCTGTAACTAGTTAAATACAATTAATAAACTGTCAACTGCAAGTTGTACTAAAATAAAATAGCGCTAATAGGCTCGAAATTTACGCGGCAAAAACCATGTGTCTAATGTAAAAATTCAAATCCTACGCTAACACAGTGCACACAACTAATGGCTAATATAGGTATCAGAAATCGTATTATAATGATGTTGGTATTTGATATTGCGTTATAATATGGTAGTGTTAAACAGTACACTGTTATCAGGGTACGTCGATAAGAGAGAGATAACATTCAATAGATTGACCGACTGAGCCTGTGGTAGTTCGATACTGGTAAGGTAATTTATAAATAACAATACATATTGATTTTGTTGTGTTAAGTATATTTTTGAGGTAGACAAACAAGAAGACGAGAAATCTTGCTTGGCCGGAGTTACGTCTCACTCCTGATTGGTGTATGATAGTGATTTTGGGTTTGCCAAGTAAAAAAATGTAATAACAGAAACAAAAACACTTGTGTTCATTTGAATTTTAAAAATAGTAAATGGAATAAATTTAAATTAAGAATTAGTTGTTGTACTTGACTTTTTGCAAAGGCGAAACTAATTGATTCTTAATTCAAATATGTCAATTTTCTGTTTCCTAATTTAAATTCTCAAACGCTTTTTGAATTTTTTTTTATGACTTGTCAAACAGGTATTCTATTACCAATATTGTTATTAGCTGTTTCTCTATCTTCGCATGTATGTTTATTACATATTATGTATACCTACATACCTATATGCGTCAAAATCAATAAGTATTGTATCGATAAGGCATTATCATTTACGTTATAGTGTACACCTACCTTTATGAATCATAGACAAGAGTATTTCGTGCAACACTTAGTACGTCAATTAAGATTATTTATTTAAACACTGTGGCACTTGTCCTAAACGCTGTATATAATTAAAATGGCGGCCAATCGATTTGGTCAATGTTTCATTTATTTATTTCATTACGAAATAGTGGACTGTTATTAGACTTCATACTTGTATAATCGCCTATTTTTAATAGTTTTATTTATATACCAATCAGCTCATTGCAGTCCACTACACAATCAATGTGAAATGGATTATAGAGTTACATATATACGAGTACATAAAATATACCCTTTTTGTGGTAATCCCCTCATATACACTCTTGCTGGATACGCGGTTTTATCAGCCTGGCATCAACTAAAAACCGTACACCATCTCGTCATCAGAAGACGGAGATTCAGATGTAACTTAAAAGGGTAATCCTTAGTAAACCGACGGACCTCGAGTCGAGTGGACTCGAGGTCCGTCGTGATAATCACAGTGTCCCTTTCCATCAAAGAACATTGTAACCCAGGCTTTTCTGGTAAGATGACAATTGACATCACCTGTTATCTATAAGCCTGCGTTTGTGTTTGTGTGTTTCAACGATCTCCAATACCATAGCCGTCTACGACACATCTAGACCGATACAAGTCTAAATCACACTCCGCCCTCTCTGCCTTCTTCTTTCTAAAATCACTCCTAAACACTTGATCTTATATATATCTTTGTACCTGCGTATATGTGTAAGAATTTAAGCAAATAATAGTAAGTCATACTAGGTTATTACTTTTTTTTCTTTTTTTTCTTTTTATAAATAAATAAATAAATATTTCGGACATTTAAAACCAACATCGTCTAGTTTCAAACTAAGCAGAGCTTGTGCTATGATAACTAGACTGACTGATAGAATACATATATATATATATATATATTTGTAAACACATACATATTATACATAGAAAACACCCAGACTTCGAAACAAATATTTGCAGATCATACAAACATTTGGTCCGACCCGGGAATCGAACCCGAGACCTCAAGCATAGCAGTCGCATTCATTATCGCTGCACCACCGAGGCAGTTATTACTATTTTAACCTTAATTAATTAAGTCTTCTTATTCAGGGTTAGGTACCAACCTAAAACAAAAACATATTACTCATACATTTTATTAAATTTTGCTGTATTTCATTGTAAATATTAATTACAAATAAGTTTGTTATCGCATAAAGTTTCCATGACTTAGAAGTCTTTAATTTCTCACTGACTTCAGAAGAAAGTCTGTATTTTACTTATAACTCGGAAACGGCTGAAGCGATTTGAAGAAATTTTTGATGGTAGGCAAATTGTGTTATGCTTCATTACTTTTAAGCACGTGAATGAAGTTACTAGATACTCAACCCTCCCTCTTATTTACTTACCTAACTTACTATCAGTTGACCGGTTTGTTTCTTGCCAACTACTGACTTAAGCCTATTTGTAGTTTTTAAATTGTTATAGCTTACTGCACCTCGATACGGCATCTTCTTCAACCTATAGCCGTCTACTGCTGATCAAGAGCCTTCATTTTAGCCCACTTTGTTTTTTCGTCCACTTCTGTATACTTATAGTTCGGACGTCTGACACAACGCCATCTAGTTCTAAACTAAACAGAGTGTACTATGGGTATTCGACAATCACTACAAATGTATATATACTTTAAAAATAAACTTAAAATACTCATCCCCCCATAGAAATCACACAATTTTGTTTTGAGAGACCGCTTGCTTTGCTTCCCCTTTTTCTCTCCCATTGATCATGATCAATTATTGGGGAAAGCAGGGAGGGGGAAGTATAAGATTACGAAACACTTTTGACACTAGACTTGTACTACGGGTAGTAGAGAACCGTTATAAATATACAAATACTTAAAATATTCATAATTTCACATATTAGTACAACTTTAAATATAACACTATTTCTTAAATTCATTTATATTAACTTATCGTTCTACGCCAGTCATATTGTCTACCTCTTTTGATAACCTATCGCTTCGATAAAATTTAAAAAAAAAAATCTAAAAATAACATTAATAGATATGATACATCCATAGCGTATTTATCTTTGTACTCTTGATTGACTCCCGAACGCAATTTATTATTTGTTCGAAGTTATTAATTCATTGTTTTAACAACACAATTGTTTCATATAAAACAGAGGGAATATTCTATGAGGATTTTAGATATAATTTGTAAATAGCTGATGACGTTACACGAGTATATATTGATTATTATTTTCTACAATGGTATTGTGTGGTGACAGATCAAAAATACCGAGTCTTACCACCCCATATTCATCCAGTGGGTGTGATAAGAGTCGACTAAGAGACTACTCTGGACAATTCCCTGTAACGAGAAGGAAAACTTGAAACAAATACTATACCAACCCGTCTGGCCAGCGTGGTATAGAAGCCCAGAATCTAGGCCCATCGATGCACGGGTGACAGTTATCGTGGTAACTGTGTAAGCCTTACACTGACTGTCATGCCTTTTACGTCCCTAAGCGGGGTGTGGAAAAGCATCTTACAAGGCCGCCATACTGCGTTGTCAGCATTTGCAATGAGTATGGTGACCACAACTCTCGGAATCTATTCATGCTTTCCATCAGGCAGGGTAGAGGCACTATGGCAGGCTTTTAAGATGGATAGAAAAAAAAATTCTGTCTGAGGAGAAGCCTATAATCTAGCAGTGGATTTTTAAAGGCCAACAGCCTTTAAAAAAATAATCCTTACTGGTGTAGCGTATACCTGGACTAATATTGTGAACTTACACTATCAAGTCCTAAACTTATCAGTCCATGTGCTTATGGATTAAGAATATAAAATGTCACTACCCCTATTCTTCCCATGGGTGTCGTAACAAGCTACTAAGGTAACAAAATGTGCAAGACTGTTGTCTTGCACATTTTGTTGTGTTGTTGTTGTTGTTGTGTGGTGTTCCACTGCAAAGAGAAGGGAAATTTGAAACAAATCTTTTTCTTTTTTTTTAACTTGTGAATTTCTCCCTCGGGCCGTCACCCCACCGGGGTTTACGGCGAGGTGGTGTGTCGGAATCGGACCCACTAAAACCACACGGTGTGCCACTTTGCGCCTGACATAGGAGGGATCCGGGAACAGCTGTTATTACGACATCCAGACTTGAAACAAATTCTATACCAACCCGTCTGGCCAGCGTGGTATAGTAGGCCAAAACCTCCATGCTAAAGAGAGGCCTATGTTCAGCGCTGGACTAAATGCTGTTGATGATATTAATAATACTTATTGTCCTGTTTGTGGACTTACTTAACGAAATATTTCATGCGTTATGTGGTAAGCGGTTGGTTACGTCATGGGAATAATAATGGTGTTATATTTACCCTGTAATGGTCGACATTCTTTTTCTTTGTGGCGAGGAAAGTACGAGTAACAAACATTTGAGACAAATTATGGAGTTTGGTATACGTTGTTAGTAATATTTATTTACTTATTATCATTATATAAATAAATATTTCAGACATTTAATACACAACGCCACCTAGTTTCGAACTAAGCAGAGCTTATACTATGATAACTAGACTGATTGATATAACATCGAAAACACCCAAACTCTGAAACAAATATTTATAGATATTACAAACATTTGGTCCAACCTGGGAATCGTATCCGAAACCTCAAGCACAGCAATCGCTTTCGCTACCGCTATCCCATCGAAGATGTCTATACAGCAGTCGTTACAGATTACATCCAATACAATAGTGAAGACTAAAAAAAAATTAAGAAATTACAGCCATTTTTTTTTAACGTGTGGAAACCCCCTTAAGCCGTCACCCCACCGGGGTTTACGGCGAGGTGGTGTGTCGGAATCGGACCGACTAAAACCACACGGTGTGCCACTCTGCGCCTGACATAGGAGGGATCCGGGAACCGCTGCTATTACGACATCCAGATCTATTCCAATCGTATACCAACAGGTCTGAATAGAGAGGCCCTTGTCCAGCAGTGTTACTATAGACTATTGATGATGATCATGAGGTTTTTTTTATAATCTATGCATCTAAACATTAAAGTAATAAAACCAGTGTTAATTTCTTCAGTTTTACGTAAATAAATGAAATTACTAGTTTACTTTGAAAAGTTTTTGCTGTATTAAAAGAGACAATTATCGAGCATGTTAATAGGCTGTTAATATCGTACTGTAAGTTCTAGGAATAAAGCAAACGGTAAACTGATATTTACAATTATATTTCATGAAGATAAATATTTAGTTTAGTGTAGGGTGGGATTCTTCTAATAACCCCATAAAAAGAAATCTGCTGGGGATAGATCTGGACTTCTAGGTGGCTATGGAATGTCGCCTCGTCTGGCAATCAGTTTTTCCGGAAACATGTTTTTGACCGATATGTATTACGATTGTAGCGAGCAAATTCGAATAGCATCGTTCCCAAGAACTCCCGTAACATGTTTGCGCGGGATGTTAGATTTCAAAGTTAACAAATTCTTGGCCCACCTTATAGATATGTAAAAAATTGGGGTTCGTGAAATAGGAACCCAACCTGAGTTCCATGGTCACAGCCTGGCTTATTTGACAACAGTCAGCGATCGCATTTTTTCCCGTAATTATAAATCAATAAACATGAGTGGTGCGAGAGTTTAAAATGAGTATTTATCGACGAATTTAAATAGTTTAGCTTAGAAATCGATAGTAATAAAATAAGTGATATTTTCAATCGCTTCCATACAGCGGGCCTTGAGTGCGATGTCGTAACATCTCATTAGCAAGTTCTGTCATCAGGCCACCTTTGTCGCAACCTGACCCTCGCCACGCCTATCTGAAGGCATTTCGTAAAATATGTGAGAAAATTACGCTGTTTGACATATTTTGTTGGAGAAAGATTGAGTATTGACTTATCTGGTCTATAGAAGACCGTGATTGGTCAGTTCCATACTGAATTCTAGCTAACCAAAATCTTCTTACCAAGGAGAGGTCTATGTCCAGCAGTGGTCTGTAAAAGGCTGTTGATGATGAGGCTCAATTAGTTGTATCAAATAAACTTTCTATTCTTTTATTTAGTAACAATGACTGCTAAATCTAAAGTCGTCAATTCGAGTTCCACCCAGGACAAATGGTCGTCTGATGTTCACGATTGTTTGTTCTGTGTCTGGGTATAATTTATCTGTAATGTGTAGATATGTATTTTGAAATAAATTAATTTATCAGCAGTCTGGTTTGGTTACCATAGTTTGGGACCAGTAAACCGTGTGAACATATTATCATGATAAAATATTGAGTTACTGGCAACGGTAGTTACATATCGCTGGGTCTGACTAGGCACGGCGTTGATCCTGGAGGGGACCTGAAATAACATGTACCGGGTCCCCTTCAGAGTAGGACACCTGAGACCGGCCGTCACGGTGGTTTTTAGTGGAAACACCACACACTCCTGGCTCCTGCGTCCCTGAGGAGCCGGAGATCCGAAGAGACATCCAATCTAGTAATTTAATTAAATAGTAAAAATTAACTGTGATCTTCGCCATACGTTGTTCTTCGGCAGAAATCTCTTACTCGAAACTCATTCATGCTTTATTAAAACAAGAAAATCTACTACAGAGCTACAATGAGTCATTTTCCTCTCCTCACTGGGCCGGGTTCTGAGCAAGACTTACTCATGACACAAGTCACCGTTTATTTTTATTATCTACAAGATATTTCCTGTGTTTGCATGTACAGTTATTACCTATCACTTTAATATTGAATAGATTAGGTTAACGGTACTTGTTTGATGTTTTATCTATGTATGTGTTCATGTCAATATAACCTCTGTGCACCTCCCTTACAATATTTCTATACCACTCTAAAGTTGATTGGAAGAGAATGTATTAAGTCTGCCGATGTACAAAGTGCATTAAGTGTAAATAAATAAATAAATAAATAAATAAAAATGTATTTTTTCTGTGATGTGACTATGTACACAATAGGATGTAAATGAACACAGGTCGTGAGTAAACGTTATGTTGACTTCTTTTATTGTAATCACCAGGACTTTACGTGATCCAGGTTTAATCACTGATTAAGATAATAGTTTTTTTAAACACCTGGATCACCACAAACCTTACTAAACAAATCAGTTAAAATCTGGAAGTCACTACCAGTGTTTTTGCAGCACCTTATTTGGAATTAGACAGCTGTGTGTGAGATGTGTGATTATTTATTTATAAGTTTTTTTTTTTTATATTAAGAGCCTGCCAAAGTGACTCACTCTACCTGATGAAAAGCATGAATAGAATCCAAGAGTTGTGGTCACCATACTCATTGCAAATGCAGACAATGCGGTATGGTGGCCTAGTGAGATGCTTTTTCACACCCCGCTTGTGGACGTAAAAGGCATGACAGTCATCGTGACAGTGTAAGGCTTACACAGTTACCACGATAACTGTCACCCCTGCATCAATGGGCCTCCGGTCTCACACTCACCAACGAAACACGACAGCACGGATGCTGGCGTTTTAGGTTGGTCTTTTGTGAGAGGGTAGTACTGCCCCGGTCGAGCCGGCCTGCTCGTGCTGAAATCAGGGTGGCTCTACTACCTAAGTTTATTTATTGTACACTTTATAAAAGAGTACTAAAATGATATTATCACAATTGATAATTAACATGAAGTAGTGTATGACAAGTGTTTATATAAATAGTATATTAACCACTAAAGCATTGATAAGTAAGAAGCTATGTGCTGAAATTCTGAAGTATTTTGACATACATATATTAACCGAATAATACTCGTATGTCTATATAGTCTATGGCACTGTATAGCGATAAAGGCCTATTGTTTTACTTGTAGCCACAAAGTAAAGTTCATAACAGGAAATTTGACACAAGTGGGAAGAGCCCCACTGATAACACACACAATAAAGACAACTTTGTCTTGTAGTAATGTATTAAAGTATGCAAGACAAGATCATTACAAATAGAATTGCTAGGTAGTAGAGCCACGCTGATTTCAGCACGAGCAGGCCGGCTCGACCCGGGCAGTACTACCCTCCCACAGCAGACCAACCTAAAGCGACAGCATCCGTGTTGTCGTGTTTCGTTGGTGAGTGACCGGAGGCCCATTGATCGCACTTAAACGCCATGGTCAAGATATAAACAGCTGGTGTACAATCTTTCTGTTATCTTTCTTAGTTTAGTCAGTCATATTCCGACTAACAGTGACTAAGATATTATTCATTGAGAAATTTGATAGTTATTGACTATTACTGTTTAAATTTAAACCGGGCCAGTGACTAATAAGTGTAGTAATATTTTCTGGAGTGTTACTAGTCATTCTTTTTATAGGATGGTATTAAGGGGACTAGTATTTAATATTTGGATATCAAATACAATGTATCAGCATCATCTACAGCACAGTTCTTTGATTATTTGTTTGTTTGTAACCAACTTTTGTAAACGTCTTTTGTGGTTTTGTAAACTATATATATTTCTTTTATGAAATAGGGGCAATCCAGCAGACATATTATGTGTGTTGCCAAATTTTGAGTCATTCTTCATCAGAGAGAAAGGACTTCTCAGTTTCAGTATAAGTCAAGAATAACCTTGTCAGTATGTGATTATGATGTGTGTTACCACCTTTTGAGTCCTTTTCCCCAGAATTAGGAAAAAGGGGGGTTTTGGCTCAAGTATTTTAACTCACTTAGTCTAATCAGCTAAATGCAACTCAAGAATAACCTCGTCAATGCGTTCCCACCCTTTGCATATTATAGACAAATCACACCCAGAAACATATGGTCGTGCTCATCACACAATACTGTTGTCTTGGGTGGTAACAGAACCTACGACTTTTGGTTTAGCACTCAAGATCACCAACTACTCTAGACCAACAGGCTGCCTTGAAATCTCTTTCACAAAATGCCATTACTTATTCATTGCATATTAAATAATGATATTATAATTACTAATTATGTTGAAATGTTAATAATATGGAATTGTTAGACGCAGAATGCTTTTCAATTGCTTTTCAATTAAATATAACTTATGAATGTATTAAGAAAAACTTTATTGGATAAATTAGAGACTTCGGACGCTCTTCTTAAAGAAGGACGAAAATAAATAATTTCTTGGAAGAAACCATTAAATTTGCATTAACGCCAAGGAATTTATTGACCGTTTGCGTGATTAAAATACAAAGTCTAAGCTATAGAAATATTTTTTCGTTGTATAAGGGGCAAATAAGCAGATTGGTTAGCCAACCGTAAGTAACTGCTACTGCTCACAACTTATGATACACTAAGTATTGCCGCTCTTTGAATACACACACTCCTAAATACAAGGTGGGAAGCTAGTATGGACCTTAAGTATCTTCACTCACTTTTTTTTAACGTGTGGAAACTCCCTCGGGCCGTCACCGTCGTTTATAGCGGAGTGGTGTGTCGAAATCAGACCGACTAAAACCACACGGTGTGCCACTCTGCGCTTGAGATAGGAGGGATCCGAGAACAGCTGTTATTGCGACATCCAGATTCGTCCTAGCACCTGTCCGCTACCGCGGGTCTTACTCACTCACTTAGATAAAGGTTACTTACGAATTGCTCTGAGGTACGTAACATTGGCAATAATGATGATAATGATAATATATTCCTAGCCAATATCGGTCACGGCTGCCTCAACGGAGACCAGCTAACTACGTACGAGATATTACATTGCACAAGTGTGTACGCAAACATAGGTGCACTCTCTGTTCCCTCATCGTGTAGGACCGACGGTTTTACGTGCTTTCCGAGGCCCAGGGGTTAAGACCCCAACTTCCAAACTCCGGGCTTAAGCACTTCTTTAATCAAAAAATTTCAATAACACATTTTCGTACATCTACAGCACAACAGTGTTAACATTTTACGTGAAATCCTAAACTTATTACCATTATACGATTAAACCGTACAGGTGAAGCAATGAAACCCTGATTAATATTCAAAAGGTTGATCATAAAATGCTTATCTTACGATCAACCGCAAAAAGTTGGTCGTCTCCACTCACGATTAAGTTTAAAATATCAAATCATTAACACGTTTAGAAGTAATTGGCAAGGAGTGGAGTCCTAAATGCCAGAGAAATAAAACATTACTATAAATTAAGAAAGGTAGGCCTTCGATTGAGAAAGATAGGTGCCGCGGAATTGTTGATTAGGAATGTTTAACTGCGCTATAAAAGCTGTCAAAGATATATGAAGAAATTGGCAAACAATATAACGTCCGTGTGGTCACTGTATACAGTTTTACAATGCTTCCTATACTTATAAACAAAACATCAATTTGCTAACTTCTTAAAGATAAAATCACCTTCCTAAAGATAGCCCTATGTCCAACAGTGGACTGTTAAAGGCTAGTGATGATCCCTTTAACAGAACATACGATCTAATATTAGCACAGATAATAGTCATACGATGGTACCATCATTTTATTATCACAAATTTCCTTTAAGATATCAGTGATTCGTATATTGTTATTTGACAATGAAATTCTAGTGTTTGTTTTGAATAAATATGTATTTATTTGATTGAGTGATTGAGCCACGTAGTCTTAACCGCTGGGGCTATAAGCTTGAAATGTTGGCAGCTGGTGCGTTTTATATTGTAAGAACACGCTGAATTCGTATATTTCCAAATTAAAAGCACAAAATAAATAAATATATTTAAAAGAAAACATGCTTCCCAAAGACGGTTATTATAAAAATACACAAGCTAATAAAAGCGTGTTAACAAAATCATGCAAGTGCGTGAGCATGCATTTGGAGAGACTGTTGATGATGACGTGAACGAAGCCGCAATTATTAAAATATTTACCACAAATCCATGACATTCGTCTCATTGTTTCTCCTGTTCTTGACTCTTTCGTGGTATTAAATATAATTTACTTTTGACTAATTACAGAATATGTCATATTTTAAATGGATATTTGCCGTCATATGTAAATATGGCGCCTGTACTGAGTCACATTTAAAATTGACAGAAGAATATGATTAAATTATCACAAATACTTTCGCGAATCGAAGTTATCGATCTAGATTAAGGACTGATAGTATAAAATGGAGATCGCGTGGCGGTCAAATTTTGATCTATTTAAAGGTCTCGTTTAATTGTAATCTTTTTTTTTTCTTTTTTTAAAAAGACAACGCCCGCATTAAGCATAAATCCTGCGTCGCGAGGAACTTTACAAACATTCAAGTAACGGGGCACAGAACATCCAGATTCAGAACAACAATTGTGGATCACACAAAGTGTTATCCCATGTGGGGTTTGAACCCACAACACTCAGTGCAGTAGAGAGCGGCGTGGCGACTGCTTAAATCACTAGGCCAACCGTGCAGTAATGACCAGTATAACTTGAACTGTCGGCGTATTAACCGTTGTATCTAAATAGGGCAACATGTACCTTAAGTTGTAACTTCTGCCGCTTTCTGTCCACATAAACATTGAGTAAGTATTCTAAATATACTTCATATTTTGCATTTGACACTTGCATTTGACACACAACGCCATCTAGTTTCAAGCTAAGCAGAGCTTACACTATGACAAGACGAAAGGCTAACTGATAAAATACTTATATACTTTTTTTTGAATACATACATGTCATACATAGGAAACACCCAAACTCTGAAACAAATATTTGCAGACCATACCAACATTTGATTTCAATTGAGTTTATTCGAATGCTTAAGTAAAGTACAAAGCGTATCAATTGCGTTTATTCGAAGGCTTAATCAATATGTAATCTTATAAATATTAGATCAAGGCAACAAATAAACTGCTGCGACATAAACAACAGTACACTGACAGTTATCATTTTTAATATGGAGTAGGCCTGATATACGTGTTACCTTTGCCTATTTAATGTGACCATAGATAATTTAAATCGTATGACTATGTATAGAAAAGAACAAGTCAATTAGGTAATAAATTGCATGATTAAATTTAAAAGCTTCAATAAATAGTAAACTCTAACATCCTATTAATATTATAAATGCGAAAGTTTGTTTGTTTGGATGTTTGTCACTCTTTCACGAAAAAATTCCTGGCCGGATATGGATAAAACTTCACAGTAATATAGGTTATATATCGGAATAACATATAGGCTACCATTTGTAATGATTTAATGTAATTTTGGTCGTAATATAATGATAAATGTCAATTAAGTCGGAAAAAAATCTGGTCTCTGAAAGTGATCTTGACGTACGCTGTCTAAACTATTGAAGTTACACAAAGATGATGTACCGTAGGATTGTTTGTACGTTAAAAAAATATAGTTATTTAAAATGATCTGTTACGAAACTTAATGTGGCAGACCAAACTCCACGCTATCGAAGTCGCAGACAAAAGCAAGTTAATTGATGATGAAACATGGAAATATGCTACATACTTATTTGTTATTATTACAGTTAAATTATCTAAACCGCCATTTTGTATATATTATTTTTATCACAGCATTACAAAGCAAAGGCAAGACTTGCAGAGCCAATTAGTGAGATAAACATTGTATAAGCAACAACAATTTACATCGTCATATCACGCCGGCCTTGTTGATAGACATCGCCGATTGGCGTAATTGTCGATCGTTGGCGGAGGCGCCGGCGCAGGCGCAGGTGTGTAGTGCAATCATTAGGTATTTACATTCCAGATTTATTGTTCTACTGTTATAGGGCGTGTCTCTGGAATAAAAATATTTTGTTATTGTCTTGTTTTGTCAGACAAGTAGTTAATAAGGCGAGGTATTCGGTTTAAAGTTTTATCGATCGTCAAAATGGACGATGAATGGGTCGTTTAATTTAAGATATAAAAGTCTGTCTTTGTTTTACTTGAAGTTGCAATTAAATAATTAAATTTAATACGTAATATCTCTCAAACTTTCGTGTTTATAATATAAATGGGATTACTGTTCGTCACGATTCATTTTATTTTATCATTTAGCTGTCGCCATATTTGGATTGATAAACATTCAAAATTTATGAGTTCCCTGTATAATTACTATTTCAATAATGATGCTCAATTTTCCGCCACGTTATTTGGATTTCGTTAATGGATAAGTCAGAATGGACGAACATGTTCCTAATATGGTCTAATGGTCACGGTTGTTTGCTAAACTAAAGGTCGTGGGTTTTATTCCCATCCAGGATAAATAATTGCCACTATTGCCCCTTATGCCACAAAAAAACGTGTGTACTGTGTGTGTGTACACTTACACACTTGTGTACTTATGTACACATGTAAGAAGCTATATTTTTTTTTAAGATTGTAGTAGAATAGGCGTTTGTCCTCTATCTCACTTGATGGAAAACGTAGATGAAGACGAAGGTGGTACCCGCCCATCCAAAAGAAACCTGTTCACTTTACTCTTAAAGGCTCCAAAGTTCAACGTATCAGGAAAAAGTAGACCCAGACAGGTCGTTCCAAATCTTGTCGACTCTCACCAAAAAAGAGTTGTCAAACCGTTTGGTTCGACTTTTGGGTGTGTCAACAACGTGTGGATGAAACTTTTGCCTGCGGCGAGTAGTCCGATAAAGGAATGGAGATGGCTTCATCAGTTCGAAAAGAGCCTTCGAGCACTCTCCAAAGTGTATCCTATAACAAAGTTCTTTGGCGTAACAAGATAAAAATCTTTCTTAGAACGTTATCCTTCGCGTTATTCGATGTTTATGGAGAAAACGACACTAATAATAGAAAAAAAGGTACTTAATACATTGAAAGAAATTTTTACTATAACACATTATCTAGTTAAATAAATTTCGCGCCAAAAGAAGTGTAACTTCAAAACTAAAATGTTGACTAGCTAATTTCATGGTGTCGGTTTTTCGTGACGGTATGCGCGTCCATCGCGGCAAAGAAGTGTAACTTCAAAAGATAAAGCAGGAATGTAATACAGTCATAATTGACGGTAATATAATTACAATAGACGACATTTTATGTAATATTATGATGACTTCCATACTACCTACATAATCAAAAATGCACATATGAAGAATCTTTTTACTAACACCACTTAATACTCTGCACACCCATTCTAAGCAAACACACTTGTTCATTTGGATTCCCCGAAATTATTACCAATTTAGCAATAGGTTACATCGCAAGAATTATTTAGGATCTGTGCACACTTAGATACCTTGTACAGACGATAAAATCGTTCAACATTATTCCACGATCAAAACAATTTACAAGTAGCCTAAAAAACCATCAACCTCAAAAGGTTGTCGCATACAACATGTAATATTTTATATTTGACATATCACTTGGCATCTGACGACGAACTCCAGCATCACGACCGCTTATTGGTCAAATTAAAGTCTCCGGGTTTCCATCACGTATTTCCGTCCCTTTTAACGAAGTAACAACTGCCACAAATTGCAAGAAAGCAAGAGGAAAGATGGTACATATTAAAATGCCTTTTAATATTGACTATTTTAATACGACTTTTACACTTCAAGTAGTGTAGTAACGCTACCTCCTATTCGGCAAATTTAGATACGTTCAAATATATATATGTCACACTGTGTGGTGATGGATTAAGAATACAAAGTGTTTCAATCATTTCGTGGGTGTCGTAAGGGAGCAAATTACGCAGGGCAAGAATACTACAAGAGAGGCAAAGAGAAGGAAAACTTGATACCAACCTTGTACCAACCCGTCTGGCCAGCAAAACCTCCTTTCTAACAAGAGACCTATGTCCAGCAGTGGACTATTAAAGGTTGTTGACGATGATGTTTGAAGATCTGTATGTCAAATGGTACACGCTATCATGTAGTGTATTTTAGAAACGAAATTCTTAGAGTTTCATGATTTATATCAAGAAGAACGTTTATATGGGCAAAAGAAAAGGGCAGTTTTTAGGCTTTTCTCGGCAATTATTCAAACTTTTCTCACCTTTTAACCTTTCCCAGACCTCCACAAAAATTTCAAGACCAAGACAAGAATAATTCGTTCAGCCGTTCTCGAGTTTTAGCGAGACTAACGAACAGCAATTGATTTTTACATATATGTATTGAAGTACATATTATTAAAGTACTTTCACGGTAAGAAGTATAACCTCAGTATTATAAAGAACAAGGAAAACTGTGGACGAGACCTATCCAGTGTGTTAAAACCCTATCATATCTAAGTATTGCTTAGAAGCCATTTACATAATTACGATTCTGTTCGCGTCCGTCCACGATATTCGACGTATCGAAGCTAAATTCTGTCTTCTGCTCTCTTTGACAAGTTTGTACGTGTACTGTATGCGCAAGAGTTTGTGTGAAACATGATTGTAGTTGAAAATTTAAAATCACGACAAAGTTTGAGGAACTACAATGGAGAAATTTTTTGGTGGCAACTTCGCACACCCATTCTAAGTTTGCCCATTCGTTGCCAACAAAATGCAGTTTTATAAAGTATAATGGTTCAATAGATCTGTTACTTTTCACAATTATATTTTTAAGAAGGTTCATAAGAGCCGGAGAAAATTAACATTAGCTTAGACGAACTCCTCATTGATGGATAATTCGTGCAAAAGATAAAGATTCCAGTAAGCTAGTATTATTTCACGATTTTGTCATATCAGTATTTTGAGTTCCATGCAAAAATTTTGCCTCACCTGCCTTTACAAGAGAATCTCTTTCAAATTAATTTCTGTCGTCGAAAACTAAGCTGTTTCATGCTGAACATACAAGCATATCTTTTAATCTTTCAAGTATATGACATTAAACAGGTCAAACTTGCAATTTTTCAACTCAAATGTCAAAAATATACTTGTAAAGTCTCCTCGATTAATTGCCAGAATAAATAATTAATTAGTCAATCGATACTATCTCGATCGGATCTGAATCGATTCAATTATACGACAAAATTTTAATTGACAATTTAATGTAAAAAATATACATAAATTATCTGAAGTGATTTCGTCTTATTTACTACATATACACTACTATTATTATATATGCATACTTGTCTGATTGCCTTTATGCCTGATTACTAATTGCCTGAAACATGGATCTTACCTAGATCAGATAGGTCACTAATTTGAATTATGTATCTAATTTAACAATTAGTGTAGAATTGTGTCTTGGATGTAAGATATAAAGACTTAGTTCTAAGTTTATGCTTAAGTCAACTCTTACAAATCACCCCCAAACATTAACATGTCGGATGACAATACGAGTATACGTTATATATGAGGGTTTTAAAAAAACAGTTTTGTTATTTTATTATTTGTGACGAATACTTGAAGATCAGCTTATATTATAAATGTTAAAATTTAGTGTAATTGAAGTAAATTATGAAGACTAGACATGTAAACTCAAGGTGCAGATGGTCATAAGGTTCAAAATCATTCGGTAAGTTATGGAGAATTGTGCTTTGACAAATGAAGTGATCTGTCAGAACTACGATGAATGACATATGTCAAAAAGTTGAAAATAGAATGACAAAAAAGACTGGGCACATCTGTGTTCAGAAGTAGAGGATGAAATTCTGATAATGGTGTTACATACTCGCATACAAAGGTTACATAAAGTAATAGTTTTTTATACATTGCATGTTAAGGGCGAGTTACAAATAATCGCAGCCGCAGGTGTTCGCCTAACGAAAGTAAAAGTCTTATTTAATACCAGTAATGTTACGTTGAACCTGTGATTTCGAGTATTAATTCATAGGAAACCGCCCACAATTTGCCACGGTAATCACGAAATTGAGTTTTTGATTGAAAACTTGAAAATATTTGTGTTTCATTGCGTCGATCGCTCTATTCTGTATTTTTGTTGAATATCTTGAAGTTTTGATAGATATTAAAGATGCTAGTGTATGACTCACGTCTTTAATCTTGAAAGTGTTAATAGAGGCATGTTCTGCCGATCATATTTTTAATATCACATAAGGAACGTAGAAAGATGTTGAACTCAGTCATTAAGTACTAATTCCATATCCATGCCAGAATCTTATGTTTCGAATTTAATAAATTTCAAGACTATCCTGACATTTGTAATACCATAAAAGGTTGCAGTAAATTATTTCCGAAATATCCCTTTATTTCCCGATGACATTAGCTCCGAACATGTGTGGAGTGGCCTTAACAGTTGATAATGTGACATTTATGGGCGGGAGTGTCAAACGACTTTGAACTTTAAAGTTTCATTCAACAATCGTAGCATGGGCAAGATTGTTTTTAGTTTGACCTCAAGTTCTTGAATGAAGGTGTTGGTGATTTGATTGAAATGATAATGAGATCTTGTAAATTATAGAAAGATAATGAGAATTGTCATGTTTTGACAATTCCCAAACCCATTCCTTTAAGCAGTTAGTTCTAGTTTTTTTCAGTACACACTTAATTTCCCCACGTAATTCTTGAATTGTCCTGTGAATGACCACAGGTTTGCGTTCTATTACGAAATTAGGACTGAGTTTTGGACCAATGCTATGCATGCAAACCTGTTAACCATATTGAAGAATATAGCTAATCCATCCTTTTCCATGCATGCATATCTATATATTTACTGAGTTTATCAAAATATTCACTTGATTATTTTTCATGCGCACAAGAAATATTTAACTTTACTTAACATTATCTGACCTCGGTATCCATGACGAGTGTAATATGAATTAAATTCATAACGTACAAGTTTTTGTCTTGCCAAATGTGAATGAAATTAAAAATTAATTTTAATGTAATAAACACAAAAATGCGAAGCAATAACACTTGTAATAAAATGTTGCAAATTAAAAAAAGATATATTTTAAGAGGACGACGGGGCTTATTATTCTTGCCAATAAAAAAAAACGTGTTTTGATGACATGACTCTAGAAACTGTCTTAAATTATTATTTACTTTATTAAACCATGCTCAAAAATTGCCATGAAGATTTTTAAGGGTTCATAAAGAAGAAATTGTCTCTGTTTTCAACAGATATGTATCTCTTCTAAATTACTCTTAAGTTTCTTAAAAAATAACAATATCTTAATATTAATTACGAGTACATTATCGCTGTCACACAAACCATACCGCGATTCAGTGGTACTTAACAACGACATCTATCGGTTTCATTGGTAAACAATATAACAACAACTTACATTTTAACTTAAACTTTAAATATATACTCGTATAATATAATAATAATTTATTCAACTTATGTAATAAACATCAAACATTCAAGGCACAAATGGTAGTTGAACTCTGGCACCCATGATAAGATTTTACTGGTGTTATGGGTACCAGGGATCCCCGTAAGTTAAAAATATCATTGTCTACGTAAGTATAAGTATAAACGGAAAGCACAAACTAACATTTCAGAAAATCATGCCATCAATATGTTAATATAATATATTATAATAGTACTTAAAGATAACCTATATCATGTTTATTTTTATGTACAATTGAGTATTTACACTTGTTTTATCTGGACTCTGTACTTTCACCCTTCTCAAGTTTTATTATCCATTTCATCAACATCCTTTTACAATCCACTACTGGACATAGGCCTCTCCTTAGCAAGGAGGTTTTGGCCTGTTATAACACGCTGGCCAGACGGGTTGGAATAGGGTTTGTTCCAAGTTTTCCTTCTCTTTGTAATGATGTTGTCTTGCATACTTTGTTCCCTTAGTTGCCTTTTACGACACCCACGGGATGAATAGGGGTGGTAACACTATGTATTCTTAATCCGGCAACACTCGGATAATTATCCATTTAATGTGTTTTATTTCTTCTCTCCATATCTTCGGTTCTAATTAAATTACGAGATTTTTTTTGCTTAATGCTATCAATTTGACATTACCATTTCTCATGTTACAAAAACTGTAACTTGCCTTGAAAACAAAATCAAAAGTTGCCCATTAATTTATACTAATGAATTAAATTACCTCTCATTATAAAAATATAGTAGCAAAAGGGCTTTATTCTGGCTATTACTTAACTTGGAAACAGAAATGGAGACCTCTACATACCGATGTGAGTATTTTTACTTACCACTCCGTAAATACTCATTAATTTTTTCACTTAATTAACGAATTCTCGAAAAGAATTAAATTATCACGGCTGGTAACATTGCATGGAGATGTTACAGGCCGCCATGTTGGCGAACCATCGACAATTAGAGGTGCAATAAATATTTTTTTAAGATTAATTAATGCCTTATATCGTGGTCATTATGCTGAATAATTGAGGTGACATGGTTCGAAGGCTAAGCTAAGTGATGAATGGGTGTCAATTGTATGTTTTTTTATGTTTTTGTGTAATAATTTCTTGGGTTCAGTATATCTTATGTCATAGGGGTAAATTGTTGTTCCAATTGGATTTTGTTTGAAGCTTAGCATAGTATTTTTCTTCTTATGATTTTCATTGTGGTAAAAACTGTAGATATGGTATTGCCGACCTTTTGCAGGTTCTTGATAAGGTCCTAGTTTGTAAATTAATTTCTAATCATATTTTATCTGGCAATAATGATTTGTATACTAAACTAGCCTGACCATAACTTGGCATAAATGATTGAAATTTTTATTTTGTACTTAGGTACGCAATCATGGTTGAATCGCTGAACGATTACAGAATAACTATTTTTCATAAGATTTATAATCTGTATCCTGCAACAGTAATAAAAAGCAATCTAAAAACAAAAATAATATGAATAAGAAACGCCAGACAGATTATAGCGAGTCCAACATTAGTTTGTTTTATAAATCCAAGGAGACTCAAAAATATACTTGATTAGCATACAATGCTAAGCAAAACCGGCTGCTATCACAAATCTAAGTCTAAAAACTCTCCCGAATTACAATGCGACACACCAAAATGGATCGCATTAAACTACTCTATGCATCATTCTTACACAAACTCAAAAACATACCTTAACTCAAAGGATTTAAGTCCTAAACCCAACGTTAACACTTTTAAATTTAGCCAAATATGGCATAACTTCTTCCGTATACCAGCCAATTAAAGATGATCTATATCCTTAGATAAGGTTAGTAAAGTTTATTTTATGAGGGGAGGTCAAGTTAGACTGGGTGTTGGATGACCAGGATGCGACCACGACATGCTAGGAATGACGAAGTTCAAAGATTATTAAAATCGATAAGAAAGTCTATGTTTGAACTGTTTTGTTGCCTACTGAACTTGTTAGTGGTCGGTGAATCATTTCTTCGCTTTATTTTTATTCTACTGTAATATTTTAAGCCATAGTGACTGTTCGTTAGTAGGTTTAACCGTTATATCCATACGTGAAATCACGCCCGTTTTCCTGGAGGGGTAGGCAGAGATATATTAAACACTCATTTTTTGCCAGTGTTTTAGTACCACGTAATAGATGACGAGCCTATCGCCGCTAATCCGGATGTTTAGTTTACCAGAACCTCGTTCGTCGATCAGCAGGTACACCACTCGCAGTGAGGTTGGTTTGGACCTTAAGCTCTTGATGGGAATCCTAACAAAATATTATTTGACTCTTTTATCATTTTTCATATTTTATTCATTTTCACTGGATCATCTTCACGCGTCTATACAAGCAAAATAATTGAAACAAATGATTGTACGTCGACACGGTATGTATCATGTCATCTGATCCTAGGCCTTGAAAACAGTTTGATTGTTCCTTCCTTTGCCGAGCAGTCAAAACGTGAAATTCACTACCAGCGCACATGGCCTTTAAGCGGGGCGGGAAAAAGCATCTCATTAGACCGCCGTAGTGTGGCTCACCATGCTGCATTGTCCACATTCGCAATAATTATGGTGACCACCACTCTTGGATACTAAACATGCTTTCAATCAGACAGAGTAGAGTCATTTTAGCAGTCATAATCCAGAATGCTGATGACTTTTTCAAACAAGATGTTCCTAAATACAAACACATTATAATAAATACACCCAGCCACAACACAAATAATCATATCGTTGCTCACGCAATTATTTGTCCTAGTGGGAAGTGAACCCTCGATCTCGGGTTAAACAGTCAAGGTACTACACCATTGGCCTCGAATATTCGAAACTGTAATGGAATCTACTCGAACTATCCACATCATCAGAGACTAGACGAGTCTGGCTTAAGATGGTCATGGTGAACCCGTGACATCCTGTCGTAACGTTATATGTAATGAATGATAATAATTATTGTTCACCATAATTCTTTTATTATATTCCTTACGTCATAGAACTATGTTTGGGAACGAAAAGGATCGATGTTTGTTTAGGTTTCTTTGGAAGATTTTGTTGTCGTCACGTCACGAACTGTTTGTTGATCTTACAAACGGCTGACGTCCGTGTGGTGACGGATTAAGAATACTCTGACCAGCCGTATTCATCTCATGGGTATCGTAATAGCCGATTAAGGGGATGAACCACGCAGGATCACAGTACTGCAAGGAGAAGAAACAATGAAAACAAAGACTACCACTCCATTTGGCCAGTGCGGTTCCTTTCTAATGAGTAGACTATTAATGTCTGTCTATTATTGGTGATGACAAGTCCCTACTTAATAATATTTTATAATCTATGGTTAGTTTTAACTGGTCTGTTAGTCTAGTGGTCAAATTAGGCTTTCAGTATACGGTTAAACTTCAACATTTTACGTGGAGCGACTGCCATCAGATCTCCACAACCTAAGTACTAGCTAATTAAGTTTGTGACAAGCAATTGCCGATCAAGAGGACTCGGGTTAGATACCCGGGTCGGATCATTAACTATTATAGAGTTTTTCTGATAACAGCTCGAGTTTGGAATTTGAAGTCTTAACCTTGGAGAGCACGTAAAGCCGTCGGTCCTGAGCTTGACCTTTCCTCGGTTGTGTCGGATAGCCGTTCTATCGGTTTGTGAGAGTGAGGGAACAGAGAGTGCACTTGTGCTGCACGCATTTGTTCACTATAATATCTCTTGTGTGGTGGTCTCTGTTGAGACTGGCTGCCGTGGCCGAGATCATGACTAGCTGATATCAAAGTTCAGTAGATAGACTGTTGTCGGATTGTTTAGGATTTCGTCTACTCGTAACGGTTGCCATACATGTTAAATGTTGAGATGGCAACAGGAAGTGACGACCTAACACGCTTTAGCTATTTCTTTTCGAATTTACAATTAACATAATATAGATTGTTTCAAAGACTGTAAAGTACTTCCTACATACAAAAACATTACACCTTCCGACCATTGTCGGGTTCGATTCCCGTGTGAAACAGTGAGTAACATGACGTAAATGTGTCATTATTAAGTGCAAATCGTTGTCACGATAACGTGACACGAGTGACGTTATGGAAAAGTTAACAAGGAGGTAATAAGAGTTTGGGAAATTGAGGGTAATTGGAAGAGTACAATATACGAGTAGAAGGGGTAGACAAAATAATTATAATGTCAATGCTTTTGCCTCAAAATATCTTTTTTTAATTAGTTCGAAGATAAATATATATTTCAGATATTTGACATACAACGCCATCTAGTTTCAAACTTGTACTATGATAACTAGACTGACAGATAGTATACTCCCATACTTCTTTTCTTTTTTTTTGTAACGAAATACAAAGAAAACACTCAAAGACAGACTCACAGATCATACAATCATTTGATTTGACCCTGGAATCAAAGCTAAGACCTCAAGCACAGCAGTCGCATTCGCTACCGCTGCGCCACCGAGGCAGTCATTAGATACAAATATAATCGATCTTCAAGTCTTTTTTTGTTAGACCATTCATAGGCCTACCTGCGGGTAAGTTAATAATGTAGCCCATAAATGCTTACAAGTAGGAAGAATTATATCATCACCTTTATTTTTACCCCCTTTCTGACGAAATTAACAAAACATATTACCCACTATTGAACTGTTCGGTTTTAATCTACCTAAGTTCTTTTCTATTTAAAAAAAAAACTTAGGAAACTAATTCACATCTACTCCTTTCTAAAATCCGCAACTAACCAAAAAAAGTAGCGTAAGAAATCCAATTGTCATCTGTCAAAACAATCAGGAAGCGAGTGACAGGCTGGCGATGTCAACGTCAACTTGACGTTTACACGGTACCATGTTATGGTATTACCATAAATCATAGAGCGGTATCATAGACAAACATAATACTCACCAGATATTCTCTAAAGAGGAATTATACTTTTTGTTGTGTATGTAGTGCTTTAGACTTGATATTGCGCTGTCACTGGCGGTTGCGTCAATTTTTTGAAGGAGCCTTTGAGTGACAGTTACATGACTTTTATTGATGATGAGTATGTGAGTACGGTTTGAGGGTTTGATGTAACTTGGTACTATAGTAAACTGTACATAATATATTACTTTATAGTACGACTGTACTTAAAATAAATTTAAAATGTAATTTTAGAATTGAATTTATGGAAATGTCTTGTTCGGAAAGTATATTCTTCTGTCTTTCTACTTTTTTATAATTTAGTGGGCTTAAAAGAAATAAATTAAATTCACTGACACATAGCTGATTCTATAAGGAGTAACTTAAGCTACTTTAATATTAGTAAAAAATTAATCACACGGAAAAAAATTAAAGACAGTGAAATAGTAAGCAATATTCGATTCAAAAGGAACAAAAATCGCGGGGTGAAGTTAGTATTAGATAAATTATACCTAGACACGGAACAAGTAATCATGCTCATCACACAATTACTTGACTTAACAGACAGAATCACTATCCGCTAGACCAATCGACCTGACAGAGTAATTCTCGCTTTCTAGATAATTATACAAAGATCATGTTTCTCTAAACCATTTATTCTAAAATTTGACTGATCACACCTAAATATTATTTTCATCGTCATCATCGACAGCCTTTTACAATCCACTGCTGGACATAGGCCACTCCTTAGCAAGGAGGGTTTGGCCTACTATATCACGCTGGCCAGACGTGTTAGAATAGAGTTTGTTTCAAATTTTCCTTCTCTCTGTAGTGATTTTTTTTTGAATATTTGTTCTCTTAGTCGCCTTTTACGACACTCACAGGTTGAATAGGGGTGGCAACACTATGTATTCTTAATCCGTCACCACACGGACAATATTATTTTACTCATTAGTAATTGACCCCTATCCATTAAACGACTTAATTATAGGGGTCTCTTTATATCTTAATATGACAGTGAAGTGTTTCTCTCGGGATAAGGGTGAGCCCTTTTCACTTATAGTCTGAAATTATCGTTAATATTTTTCTCCTTACTCTTTATAAATACATTCAAGTACCTGTTTTTAGTGTCATAATGACTTCAATAAAAAAAAATCGGACGTTTGACACCCAACGCCATCTAGTCTCAAACTAAGTAGAGGTCTTAGTATGGGAAATAGACAACTAATATAAATACATCAATAATCTTTTTTGTAAATACGTACAAATCAAAAATTCAAACTCGAGAATCGAACCCAAGACCTGAAAGTACAGTAGTTGCAAACGCTACCACTGCACCATCGAGGCAATAAATGTTCAAAAATGATGCAGTTCTAAACCGATTGAGAACCTACTTCTTTTTAAAGTCAGTCAAAACATTGACAATAACAAAACGTATAGTGAAAACGACAACTGTCAGTTTGTCAGAAACACAGCAACTCATAAATCGATTACCATATAAGCAAAGATGATTTTCAACTCATTTAACATCGAACCCACTTATAATCATACATAGGAATGCTGTTACACCTTTTTCGTTGAAGTTTAACACCATTTACTTGTAAAAATAGCTGTCGGAAAAGTAAAAGGGAAACATGTGTTTGTTTACAGTTAAAAGAATGCCTAAAAGTTGTCTTGCCATGTAAATATATGAACTACTGCAATATTAATGATATATCAATGATATTTGCACTTAAAATAAATACCAGACTGTATATGGATCATTATATAGTCGCGACTTATGGTCCAGTGATTAATGAACCATGATCATATTAATATATCATTATCAACTATCTGTTTTTACATAATTGTCTTTTTTAAGAGACAACACTGACGTTAGGGATATACCCTGTGTCGCGGGGGACTTTCCAAACGGACACAAAGAACACCCAGACTCAGAACAACAATTTGTTGGTCACACAAAGTGTAGTCCGGTGTGGAATTGAAACCCCAACACTCAGGGCAGTAGCAAACCCGAACCCCGTCCTCCACAAGCGCTACCTGGGGATGGTAGGTGAGGCCATCTGTCATCCTAGTAGAAGCAGGCCGGGATTGCGATGCGCGCGCTACGGACTGCACTCGCCCTTTTTGGGGACAAGAAGAAAAGGGAACATGGAGATTTCCACCCGGGGGGAGGACATCTACAATCTGTAGATGACCCGAGGTACGATAGGGTTACAGGGATTGCCTTACTGGTTCCCCGGTTACTGGTAGCTGAAACGGCATGCGGTTTTCAGTCCGTTGGGATTTCCGCACAGAAAAAATAAAAAGAAAAAAGGCAGTAGCAAACCACTAGCAGTCAATTGCCAATATCTTAAGTCCTGACTTCGTTCTTGATGAATCTTTATTAACTTCAGAAATAAGATGGGAAGACTTTGACATAGATTGGAAGTATATTGACAAAATGGTTTATAAGAAGGGTAGAAAGTGCTACACCTGTAACTCACATATCCCTCTATCTGTAATCGAAGTTTTACATACCTTCCATATTTAATGTATGTAAACTGTTATGTTTTTATACTTTTATGTAACAAGTAATTATTCTGAAGTGTTGTTAAATGTACTGAGACAGTAGATGAAGTGAAATGAAAGCTATCACTAATAGAAAACAAGAAAATAATTACAGACAACTGCAAGTAAGAGTTGATACTTGAAGCTTGTCAGATGATAGTTAAAGCAATAAAACCATCTTAATTTTATTACAAAACGCAATTTTACACCTATACGATCACAACATTAAGAACGGATGTACCAAATGTGGTTGAACTTTCATAAATCGAAGAAAGTGTTGTGTACGCCGCCTAAGGCGAGTTATAAGCACCCATCTTGACGTTATGGCGTATTGTCTCTGCTAACAATGAGTTAACATAGACGATTATTGCGACCGCTATCCTACTTTCTTATTCATTTTAAGATTGTAACAAGTTTTTTATTTTCTCAGAGTTTCATTTATGCAAATGTCTGCGACTTCTGCATATATGACCTTTGACAAAAATACACTACAGGAAATGTATTTTATAGAATAGCCCCTATTACGCATTGTTACGTGTCTATTTTTTCTATATTAAGAATCTATAAAACTGACTACTCTGCTTGAAAGAAAGCATGAATAGAATCCAAGAGTTATGGTAACCATACTCATTGCCAATGCAAACAATGCAGTATCGTGATTAACACAATGGCGACCTAGTGAGATGCTTTTTCACGCTCCGGTTGAGGACGTAAAAGGCATGACAGTCATCGTGGAAGTGTAAGGCTCACACAGTTATCACGATAACTGTTACCCCTGACCGTCGCTCTCACACTGACAAATGAAACACGATAGCACGGATACTGTCGCTTTAGGTTGGTCTTCTGTAGTACAGCCTGGTAGGCCCGTATGTGCTGAAATCAGATCTTGATATACCCCTGGACATGATGATAATTAAGACGTGGGTATCGTAAGAGGCGACTAAGCGAGCATATTATGTAAGACTACAGTACTGACTAGAAAAGGAAAACTCGATAAGTAAGTTATCAACTAGCCTGATCTGCGTGGTATACTGGGCCAAAACCTTCGCAAGGAGAGGTCTATGTACAGCAGACGACGTTAAAGACTTTTGCTGTTGATGACTAATGCAGCAGATTTTTTTAGTGGCGTTGCGTTTTGTAAGTTGCTAAAATGAAAATGTGTATTGCGACGAGCTACCTCAAATGATGGCCAAGTTGTGTAATGTCATGTTCAATTAAACTTACATTGTAACATCGTATCTATTAAAATGACTGTTATTAGAACAAGTTACATTCTATTATTTGCGGTTTTCACGTAGATTTGAATCAATGAATCTGATAAGGTAGGTGTACCTGTTGTCGGTTTAGTTGGTAATATTTTTTTAAATAATTTTTATTTTGATTTCTGTTTCATTTTTATATCTAACTGTTGATATAGTTATGTTTAAAAATTAATGATTTTCTGAGGACTTTGGGGTGACAATAGTAGGATAAGTCATACCTGAGGATTGTGATTTAATATCTCCAAATTACCTATTTCATTTTATTTTCACTTGTCGAAGTAAATGCTTGTTAGACTTAAGTATGTGTTATTTACTAGACCTATCTTACAAGAGTGGTGTAGTATAATTTCATATTGATTTCCTTATTAGGTGCTGGTGAAAGAAACACCTAAGACTTAACATATTAAGAACGTAAGATAGTATGACATCAACTTATATATTTCCTCATCTGTAAGTTGTTTGTTTTTATTATTAAAACCGCTAATGAGTTCAAGATTATGAGATCATTTCAATTCGTTTGATTTAAGCGACGTTATTATCGGTAAGATTGTTTATGGTCAATTAAACCTTCATTAGAAATTTATGTACTTTGTTTATTATTATTCCACTGAAGGTACATCTACTTTCAAAGAGAGGAGACAGCAAAAAAAAATATTACAAGTGTGAGACGGGTCCTTGGTAATACAGTGGTAGAGATATTACGACGACGACGACGACGTTTGGAGATTATATCGACGGACCTGTGCGTCTAGTGGTCAGTGATCCTGACTGGTAAATCAGATGTCATAGATTCTGATCTCACCCAGGACTAATCTTTGTGCGATGATTACGATCACTTGTTCTGTGTCTGTGTTATAAGTATGTTTCTTAGCAGTCTGGTTACCATACGCTGGCTTTGCTTAGTTTGGGATATAATTATTATTATCGTGCCACATTTCTGCACAAATTACTTGAAAGCCTTGTTTAGCTTTTCTTTCATCGCTTTACGCTAAGTACCAAAGGAATTCTAATTCTGTGGGGAGGGTGAGGGTTCTTATAGGGTACTATTTGAAGTCAGGTGACAGTCTCCATCAGGTATTCTGCTAAAAAAAATACATTTTACAATTGCCTTGATTAATTATGACGGAAACCAGGATTCTCACCCGTCACATCCTCAGCAATGCTGTTATTAATTACATGAGTAGGTAAAATTTTACCATTGTTTAAATTTCTCACATATATTACGAAACTAACCGTTTTAAATGGGCACTTCACTTTGATTCTTTATTGTAAGTGTTGCATGACTAGATTATATCACCTTAATCATCTGAATGACATAATGTGGTTGTTTTAACTAACATTTTTAATAATTATTGTGAGTAATTAATTTTTTAGTATTAAATGCTACTGTTTCGTTGTAAGATAATTGAAAGTACGTTCTGTGTTCTGTGAATCTCGTCTTAAGGTTAGATTATAGCTGCTGTAAATCTTGTCTTAAGGTTAGATTATAGCTTTATTTAACTGAAATTTGAGGTTTTGAGAAAATGATTAATTGCTTAAGACCAGATACTATTTCTTTGTTAGATAATTAAGAGTACACAGTTGCTGTAAATCTTGTCTTAAGCTTAGATTGTAGCTTTATTTAACTGCCATTTGAGACTGAGAAGACTTGCAATTTATATCTTGTTTTTTGGTAAAAAAAATATATGTTTAAGGCGACAGATAAATATACATTGGAAGAAACATTAGATATTATGGATAAACTACACCCAGATACGGAATTGACTATGTACGACTTAGAAAATAAAACTCACGACTTCTGACTGAGTAATGTGGATTGCTAACGATTTTAACAATTAATATAAATGATAAAATTGAACGGTGCTGAAAAATGTTAAAAACTTTTGTGTCAAATTAAAAATTAAAAGAAAAATAGTCTTTGAACCTACAACCAGTGGATTTAATTAATATAATCAAAGGTTAGATAAACTAATTAGCCACTAATGATTAACTAAATCAATAATCAAGCTCATATATCATGTCCATTTATGTCATATAACGATGTAAAGGTTTCGTAAATGATGTCACGACTCATTATATTGCAAGAAAACTATATTCATTAAAATCATTAAGTTTGATTCAATCATCATAAAATGTAAAAGTTATACAAACGATCCTTAATGATTTACGTCTTAATTAACGATTTATTAGTCAAACATTTTCTCCTACAAATACTTATGCCCACATCCGTATTAACGCAATACTTAGACGCAATAATAGAACTATGATATTTTTTTCACTTACGTAACTGGGGATACACTAATTGTCAAGCATTTTAGATATTAGATGAGAAAGCTTGGAGTATCATAATAAGAAGTGTAGATAAGAAGAGAAGATAAGGAAGATAAAAGGATATTGCTAATTTAGATGGCTTAGGCACTGTCATAAACGCAACACTACTTAGGTTAGAAGTCAAAAGCCTAGGCTACCTAGGCAGAAGTTCACTTAAAAAACGTATAGTTTAGACGCAGGTGTCTCCACAAATGCCAGAACTTCTAAGTAATATCGAAATATTTCTCAGAAACTTTAAAAATAAACAACCTCTAGTGACATAAGTTACAGTGATGTTTGCACAATCTGACCGCTTGTAAGTCAACAAACTTACAACACCTGTCTGTTTCCGAAGTGATTCAAAACAATTCACTCTCAGAAAGGCACGGTCCAATGTCGGCTGCAAAGCCAATGATCTAATCTAAATAATTATAATACCTAGTCACGAAGCAAATAAATCGTTACCGGTGTAATAATAAAAGTATATTGTTAACATTTTTTTATTGGAGTGTTTCTTGAACGTGTGGGCAGACAATTTATGTACCATCTTGATTCTAATATAAGGTTTTGCTTGTCTGATGGAATAAGGAGATCAGAATAAATTATTTTTTTCCAAAGTCAAGTAACACTCAATTTTGAGTAAGTTATAATAACTGTAAAATGCATTATGCGTGTTGATGTTATAAGGATGTAAGATTCTCTTGTCTTTGAATTGAAATGAAGTTTATATTTCGCCAATTAAGCTCATGTTTGCGTGATACGCAGACTCATATAACGGATTGCAAAATAAGTCATATTCTGAAGTATTCTTTTTGTGAATAGATATTAAATATAAACAGACATGGCGTCTGCGACGTCTTATTTTCTGACTTATAATACAATTGCCCAAAAACAGCTGTATCAACAAGGTGATCTTTAAGTATTATACGATTGTTTTAATAAAATATTCTACATTACAAGTGGAAACAATGTTTCATCTGACATTTGTTTTTTGCCGAAAATTAAATGCCTTAAAATCTTTGCATACCCAATTTAATTAAACTAACATTGTCAAATCATTACTCAAGTGTGTGCACGCGCATTCCCCGAGCGCTGCGCATACCATTTCACTAGCCTACTGTCCAAGCGCGCGAATCCTCGGCGGAAACACCCGAACGCGATGTGATCGGCATGACGAACGCTTCCTTCGTGCTATTCTTGTTTTAATTTCGGTTTTACTAGGACATTTATGGGGGTTTTAACCTTCCTGGGTTAGCTATTTTTGGAGCTTCATTGAGTTTAATACTCACGTTTCTTACCAAAATAAGATGTAGCTCGTAAATTTAAAATCTACTATTTAACTGACCACAGAAATAAAATATATTAGAGTATAAACTGTCGTAATATTTACCTTGAAAATATATTTTTTCAATGTGGTAGATGCATATTGCCAAAACTTTCGTTGATTTGTCTTATAAGTCAGCCAATTAATTAATTTTATACATACTTAGATATACGAACAACTTTTACTTCATCAGCCCTCTTCATAAATTATCGGTCATAATAGTATTCATCTTGTCATTATACCTAAAATCATCACATACCTACATCATCTTCGTCAACAACTTCTAAGAGTTCGCTGCTGGATATAGACCTCTCCGTAGAAAGGAGACTTAGACGAGACGAGTTGGTATTGGGTTTGTTTCAAGTTTCCTTCTTGTACATTGCAGTGCTGTATACATACCAATATAGACAATTAAAACTCCAAATAAACATTGGTTGGTTTGGAGTTTTACGTTTGAACGGTTGGTTTTTTCTGTACAACTTAATTTGCGCTCATTACTTCAATTTGTGGTTTTCGCCGTGCGCCCTCGGCCTTACTGTAGCCAATTCATTAAAGCATTATTAAGACTTTGTACAAAAATGAATAATATTTGATACGAGGCCAAAGGAAGGTGTTGTAATAACCGAAAACGTTTTCAGCCTCACCGTAGAATCCGTTCATTGTTTTGTGCAATTGTTGCGAAAAATAATTATTTTTGTAATTGTAATTGTATTATTTGTGACGGCCGCTTATTGGTGCTGTCACCTCGAAAGGAGGCTCGAGGCTAACTATATTTTAATTATTTTATTGTTAATTCAAAATTAGTTGTCCTTGATATGAACTAAAGCTAAAATCAAGACTAACAAACAAAAAAATTTAAACTCAAACTCAAAATTGCCTGCATAAGTCCTAATCCCCATGCTTCAAAGAGCATCGTATTCCATTGCTTTTCCCATGAGATTCCATTGTTTCTATGTTTAATAATCAAGTTGAAAGTTACGCCCTCAATACACATGATGGTATGTGTTAATCGTTACTTAATACTTACCGTAACAAAATATAGAAGAAAAGTTGAAATACTGAACGTTCATTAACAGCCTTTTACAGTCCACTGCTGGACATAGGCCTCTCCTTAGCAAGGAGGCTTTGGGCTACTATACCACGCTGGCCAGACGGGTTGGAATAGAGTTTGTTTTAAGTTTTCCTTCTGTTTGTAATGATATTTTCTTGAATAGTTTGTTCCCTTAGTCGCCTCTTACGACACCCACGGAATAGGGGTGGTAACACTATGTATTAATCCTTATATAATACTTAATCCGTCACCACACGGATATGGAATTCTACTGAACGTACCTATTTGTAACTCTTGCATTGCAAGTGTACTTGGACGATGGTAGTCACTTACCATTAATAGCCCTGACTATTCGTTTGTCTCTTTATATCATAAAGAATTTGGTCAAATTATAAAATAACACTACCAGCAAATAATTCAAAAAATCTCACACCAAGTTACAGCACCACATATAAAAACCAAACGTAAATCTAAACCATTCAGAGATTTACTAAAACACACATTTTTTTTTATCAAAATCTGTCTAGTTGTTTAGGAGGAGTTGATTGACATACACACGTATAAAACAATTATATTCGCTAAAGTAAAGCTCGACCGCATCCGACCTTGACCGTGCTATGACCGAGCAATCTGTCATGGCGTCCACTCTGTCTAACCAATTAATTGATTTACCGTAAAACTTATAAAATATACCGCGCTCGTTACTGTCTAGCACCTTATGTTTTATCACCTTGATCATATTGGTGAACTGTGATGACCCCTGGACAGAAATAAGTTTTGAAAGAAATGGATTTTCTTTTGTACAACAAAAAATTAAGTTTTGTTTGTTCTTTTCGTGACTTTTTTTATCTTTTCCGCTTAATTTACAACGCTATGCAAATTTGATTTATACCTTTTAATCTTTTTGAGTAAGTACCTAGTTAACATGTAGTAGAAAAATCAATGTGATCTTATGTAGCTTATAAAAGTGATTTTTTAAATTTCTTATGTTATTTTGGAGTGTAAGTTTGCCATTTACCATTATTCCAAGAAGAAAAATATGCGTAGTATATTATTTTCTAAAACGAATAAAAAATCTCACAAAAAAAAATAATTTTCACACTGTTGATGACTACATTCACAGAAAACTTCGAAATGATCTCTCTGAAATAACTCTAAACGATTACTTCGTAATTCATGTTTGCCTCTCAGTTCACTGAGGCATTTTTAATTAAATTAAAGTCGTAACTTTGAGGGTAGAAGCACACCCTTTGTAATAACCTACATTCATTAGAGCGGAGCTGTATTTGTGCATATTTATATGTACATATTGTCTAAGCCAAAGGTCGTGGGTACGATTCTTATCCAGGAATCATCCTAATCAGATCAGACAGTGTATGAGATGTGTGAGTATATTATTGTAATTATAATACAAATGTAGCTAGAAGCAACATAGCTCTTCAAATAAGCAAGTTGAAGTAGCAATGGGCAGGCCACATCGCTCGTAGAACCGACAACCATTGGGGAAGAAAGGTTCTCGAGTGATGACCGCGTACCGGAAGACGAAGCGTAGGTAGGCACTAGATGGACCGATGACATATTCCGAGTCGCGGGGAGCCGCTGGATGCAGATGGCGTCCAGTCGTACGGCGTGGCGTTCTAGGAGGCTTATGTTCAGCAGTGGAAGTCTGCCGGCTGATGATGATGTTGATGATGATGAATTCGAATGTTACGTTTACGTAAGTTCCAATAACTTCACAGGTTCAACACCGATTGGGCTGCTTCAAAGATCATTTTAAGCTATTATCTGCGTCACTTTTGTGCCTTGTTTTCCATTAATGTATTACAGGGAAACATGCGAGAATATTACTAGTTTATTAATGAATAATATTTAAGAAAATCGCTCTAAACCTCCCACTCAAATCAAACTAAAAGGATAAATTAAAAAAAAGATAGTGTGATTAATAAAATAATGACTTTAATTGCATTACAACATTGGGTGTCAATTGTTATAAATATTTTATCAACAAAATATTGGTAGAAGTAGTCATTTTGTCTTAAAAAGCACCCCACGCTTTTACACAATAAAATGCCACTGTGGGAGAATTACCACTAAACGATCAGCACAATTTCGTACTTGTCTTTGATAGGGAATAAACCTCTTTTTGCATCACTTTCGAAATTAGCGCGTTTTACCAAACACACTCTTAATCTGTATAATACTAGTTTATACCAAATCGATGACGTTTCCAAATTATAATTTTACAATATTACATAACATTTGAACCGCGGGAAAATGTTAACGAATAATAAAATAAACCGCCTGAAGCTACTTTCATGGCCAACGGTCAAATATCGATTATCGTATAACGAGCCGAGTCGAATCGATTATATATCGATGCATTCGGTCGTTCGACACTTTCGCGTGATTAAAGACTTTTGTTGAACAAGTACTTTGTTTTTATTTTATTCTATGTGTGGTGACGGATTTAGAATACAGTGGCACCACTCTTGTTCTTCCCATGAATGTCTAGACTCTAAAGCAATGAAATATGCAAGACAGCATCACTGAAAGGAGAAGGAAAATTTGAAACAAACCCTATTCCAACCCGTCTGGCCAGTGTGGTATAGTAGGCCAAAACCTCCTTGCTAAGGAGAGGCCTATGTCCAGCTGTGGACTGTTAAACACTGTTGACTAATAACTTATTATTATTAAAAGACAATTATTTGAGATAATATTAAGCCTGTTTTTCTACATTGATTTAAAAAAAGTTCTAAACATTTCTTTCATTACTTTTCACTGACTGATGTTACCAGAGCCCTAATGACTCCCACTTAATCCCGAGAGGAGATGGGCTTGAGTAATTTATTGTAAAGTGACTCCTCGTAACTTTGCCTTTTACGATAAGAGAAAAGGTTTCAAGAAGTTTAAAAGATCAAACCATCTTTGGTTTGATGATGAAGCCACGAGGTGGATAGTAAATAAATAAATACCCTCATACTCACTCACGGCTGTCTGATTTCAAGTTAGGTATAGGCTGTGCTATGTCGTAATAGCAGCTGTTTCCGGATCCCTCCTATGTCAGGCGCAGAGTGGCACACCGTGTGGTTTTAGTCGGTCCGATTCCGACTCACCGCCCTGCCGTAAACCCCGGTGGGTGACGGCCCGAATGGGTTTCCACACGTTAAAAAAAACAAAAAAGGTATCTAGACTGCTGATAAACATACTTAAATATTTCTAAATACATATATATTATAGATAAACTACACTCAGTCAGAACAAATAATCATGCTCTGCTGCTCTCATGCATCTAATATTTACTCTGGCTAGGAGTCAAACCCACGCACTTCAGCGTAGCAGTCAAGTCAACTATCAACAGGTCTGTCAACTATAATGCAACTGTTTTTCTTACTTTAACCTATTTTTAAGTTTTTTTTTTATAGTGGCAATAAAAATTAAAATGTCAACTATCTGAGAGATAGACAGCTGAATGTTTGCTCTATGGTTCCTTTCGAATACTGAACTCTTAATATTTTTTATTAGTTATTCAGATGAGACAGCTCAGTATATTATATACATACATAGATAGTGTTAAATATTTTGTTTTTCAAGCATCGTGTTACACCCAATTGACTCACAAATTAATTGAATTAATTGCTTGTTTAATTGAATAATAAATATGACATTATTGATTGATTACATTTACAAAATGGCGTCGTGACAGTGTAAGTCACGCGATAGTCGCTTTAAATAGCCACTTAACTGTCTCCCACTTGGAAAGTAGCTTCAATGGTGAGTACTGATTAGCTGTTAGTGACCTTGTCTTCTAAGCTGAAGGTCGTGGGTTTGATTGCCACCCAGGACAAATTGTCTATGATGCACGACCTTTTGTTCTGTGTGAAGTTTATCTATGATATGTATTTAGAAATATATAAGTATGTTTAACACCAGTCTGGTTACCATAGTACAGCTCTGCTTAGATAGGAGCCGACGATCATGTGTGAGATTAGACCAATTAAAACCTGAAATTCATTACCAGCGCACGTGTTTCCCTCGCAATACGATCCCGGGTCCTTTAAGCGGGGCGTGAAAAAGCATCTCATTAGGCCACCATAGCGTGGGTCGCCATATTACACTGTCGTCATTCGCAGTGAGTATGGCGACCACCGCTCTTGGATTCTATTCATGCTTTCCATCAGGCAGAAAAGAGTCACTTTAGTAGGTTGTAAAAAAAAAAGAAAAAGATGCGTGAAGTTATAATCATTATTTAATCAATAACAAAAGGTCGGGTGTATCTTTATTCTGGATTTTCTATGCTTTTTCTACCCACCCTAGCTCCTCTAGCCTCTTTATGGAATCGGCAAGTACACCTTCCAGTAAGTTAATGGCGAACAAGTCCAGTTAATACTCGTAAATAACGACGTTTTCGATAATACACATAAAAAAACAAAAAAACGCAATTGAGAACCTTGTCTTTCAGTAGATTAAATATATCCAACATTCAAGTGTATAGATGTAAAATTTATGTATATTTCATATCATCTTTCTTTACGTACGTGTGTAATTATATATGTAAGTTTATGACAGTTCTATATATGTATTGATACGTGGTTAATGCTTTTAGCACCATACCCTCGATTGGGGAGACAGAGTGAGTGTGTGGGATTCTCATGGAACCGGTTTACCCACTAAACCCCACGACAGCCTACCTCGGCAGTCGGGTGGAGCTCCATGAACGCATCGGCAACTATTGGGGTCCTTCCTGTCGTACTACTCATCCGTGGATGTAATCATCCCCGGGGCGGCCACCACTGTACTTCTCACTTTTATACACAGCAAGGGCAGCAACAGCACCTTGCCTACCTCGTTACACCTACCTTACATAATTTCTACACCACCTAGACGTTGCCTGGACATTAAGTCCGGCGATGTATATGCGTACATGAAATAAACAACAAGAAATGCTTAAAATCAAGTGAAATGTGAATTATTTCCTACATGAGGGTGACTATTACTTACATTACTTTATTGTCATGACCTACAAAATTGATGGATAAAATCGCATGCGGTTTCGATTTCAAAACACATCGTGATTACTGCAAAATGAATTAATTAAAGGCTTACATACAAAATACTGTTAAAAGTTAATTGCAATATTTCTAAACACATTAACATTTAAATATTAACATTCGCTAGTGTTTATTAAATGTGTAATACTTGGTTAAAACAACCTACAATGTATTGCAGACATAATTTAAAAAAAACTGCGCAGGACAACATTATTGCAAAGAGAAGGAAAACTGGAAACAAACCCTATTCCAACCCGTCTGGCTAGCGTGGAATAGTAGGCCAAAACCTCCTTTCTAATAGCATAGGCTGTCATAGTACAAGCATTACTTAGTTTGAAGCTAGATGGCGTTGTGTGTCAGGTGTCGGAAATATAAAAGAAAACGGAATCATTACAGATAGTTGGTGCACTACATAATCTAAGAACTATTTTTCTACAGAAAGTCAATATCGCCTAGTACCTGGGTTATGGAGGTAGACTGCCCATTGATGCAGGGGTGACAATTATTGTGGTAACTGTGTAAGCCTTACACTGTCACGATGACTGTCATGCCTTTTACGTCCCCAAGCGGGGTGTGAAAAAGCATCTCACAAAGCCGCCATAGTGTGGGTCACCATACTGCATTGTCTGCATTTGCAATGAGTATAGTGACCACAACTCTTGGATTCTATTCATGTTTTCCAACAGGTAGAGTAGAGTCACTTTGGCAGGCTCTTAAGGTTGAAAAAACAAAGACTGAAGCTGACCCCAATGTAGTTTAGGAGATGACTTGGAGTTTAATTACTTTATTTTATCACTAACGATATTCTTAAATATTTGCTATACCCTTGACACTATGAGCACAAGTGTTTAGTAATATTTCGTAATTGGTCACCCATCTATGGAATTGCCCGCGGCAAGGTGCCTTAACCGCGTTGTTTGCATAATCCGTGTGGTTTTATAGCCTAAAGGTGTTGGTATAATTGTTTGAGAATCTAATATAGACATTACAATTTCTATTTGGCCTTGTTTAGCTACCGTGGGTGACCGCTGTCCGGTAAGATATGTGTATATTATACTAACTCTAGTCCTTAGCTGTTCTTGCGCAATATAGATTTTGCAAATCAGTGTGTTAAAAGAAAGATAGGAAAGCGATTATACTGTCTGTGGATTAGGGGAAATCCCTTAACGAGAGACATTACCGGGCCCTATTCCCCTGTCGTCTCAATTGAGGGATGGAGGTAACTAAAAAGGCGGCAGATATTCATGGGTAACGGTAGTCACTTGCTATCAAATGAACCATTTGCTCATTTGCTAAACTTCACTTCACTAGGCCGTCATAGCGTGGGTCGCTATACTGCACTGTCTTCATTCGCAGTGAGTACGGCGACCACCGCTCTTGGAGTCGGAAGTTGGAAGAGTCACTTTGGTAAGTTGCTACAAAACAAAAATTATGAAAATATTATCATATATTAATAAATAAACCTGTATTTACTCCACTCCCACATCTTAAAAGGTTATTCTCGAGTAGAATCTCATTATCGAACTGCGTTTAATACCATTTCGGACATAAACAAGATCTCAAGCTAAAAGCAGTGGTCTACATTGGCAAGTCAGAGTTATGCAGTATAATTGGTTATTTAATATCAATTTATATTTGATAACAGTCCACAATGACCACAGATAGGCGCCAACAGGTAGTTTGTAGGGTAACAATAACAAACTTTGTTGTTGAGACTTTCTCACTATATACAAATGTCACAACAACAACAACAAATATATAAAAATAAAAAAGTCATAATTGTGTTTATCCTATTTTGGTAAGGGATGAAGTTCTATATTTTCTGATCCTAAACTAAGCAGTGTCTGTAAGTGGCCACATATTGTCATCATCAACAGTATTTAACAGTTCACTGCTAGACATAGGCCTCTCCTTACAAAGGTGATTTTGGCTTACCTGTTTGGGCCTACTATAACACGCTAGCCAGATGGGTTGTTTTCTTTCTCTTTGCGGTGATGTCTTGCATGTTTTATTCCCTTAGTCACTTCTTACAACACCCATGGGAAAAATAAGGGTAGTGACACTCCTAATTCGTCGTAGTTACATATATAGTTATATAAATTTCTATTATAAAATTTGTTAATTACATCCAGAAACAATACATTAGTTATTAATAATTATTTGTTACTTAATGATATTTCTTAGTCACTAACACCTCCATAATCTATCCAATAGGTTCGTCAGACCATTGTAAGTGACTTTCGTGATACATCGTTTTACTTACATGTGGGTTTCAAAGTTTCGTCGGCAACTTCTGATGTTTTTGACAAAACTAGTATCTACGCCATCACAGAACTACACAGAAGACACAAAAATTTGAATGTGCTTGACAATATAGATAATGTTTTTTTATATCTTTCCAAAAAATCAAAGAATTAAGTTATTGAGACATATTGAAGTCGTTTATATTTTATAATTTGTATTTGTAGTTCAGTCTCAACCTGTCACACTACACTTGGTCACCCTGCTCCTTAGTAAAACTGTATCAAGTGCCGCCGCCCACGACTAACACCCACGCGTGGCCTTCCACATCCACTCGCACTACTATTTCGTTGTAGTTTTTTTGTCCAAACTAAATTGGATTGTTTGTGTCGATTAGATGTTTTTAACAATATATTGGAAAACCATTGTGTTTTTTGTATGTTTTTAACCGACTTCGAATAAGGGGACGTTTTATGGTTTTTTGAATATATCCAACATACATACATTTTTTAAAGTAAATACATAATTAAAAGCAGTATACGATCATATTAAGTCGGAAATCGAATACGTTACAGCTCATAGCAACACCACGTCGATCAAAAAGTCAAAAAGAACCAAAAATATCTATATTTCATAAAAAAGAACATTTCAAATTGCCACTCAAATAGGCTTTAAGCCATAGATCGCTTACAATAGCAAAAACCTCTGTGTCGTCAAATATTTAACAACATATCATCAACAGCCTTTTACAGTCCACTGCTCGACATAGAGCTCTCCTTAGCAAGGAGATTTTGGCCTATTATACCACGCTGGCCAGACGGGTTGGAATAGGATTTGTTTCAAGTTTTCCTTCTCTTTGTAATGATGTTGTCTTGTATACTTGGTCCCTTAGTCGCCTCTTACGACACCCACGCGTTGAATAGGGGTGGTAACACTATGTATTCTTAATCCGTCACCACACGGACAGTTTAACATCATAACTACAAGTTAAAAAGCCTGTAGCAGTCAACTGCTGGAGAGAAGCAACATCCATTTCATCCCATGGTTAACGGTTCTCCACCTTCTCATTTAGTCTAGCTAAGCTACCTTCTACAGGTAGTCACTCCATATGCTTTAATCACCCCTGAGATTTGCTGCGGAGTTGTGTGTCGCTATTGAGGCGACTTGGGTCGCTAGGTAATAGAGCCACGCTGATTTCAGCACGAGCGGGCCGGCTCCACCGGGGCAGTACTACCCGCCCACAGAAGACGAACCTAAAGCGCCAGCATCCATGTTGTCGTGTTTCGTTGGTGAGTGTGAGACCGCAGGCCCCTTGTTGCAGGGGTGACAGTTATCGTGATAACTGTGTAAGCCTTACACTGTCACAATGACTGTCATGTCTTTTACGTCCCCAAGCGGGGTGTGAAAAAGCATCTCACAAGGCCGCCGTAGTGTGGGTCACCATACTGCGTTGTCAGCATTTGCAAAGAGTATGGTGAACGAACTTAAACAGGTAAATACGGTGTGCTTTTCTGTGCCTAAACTAGACAGAATCGAATGGCCACTGTTATTAAGACCTCTGTTTCACTATATATTAATTAATTACCTAAGTCCACAGCAAAATGATTGAATGTTACACGTGTTGTTTTCGTAAACAAACGGACTCAAGTTTTACCAAAACAATTCATGAGTCACATGACCTCTCGTATCGATTAAACTTCCATTGCGATTCGATTGAGACAATTATCGAGATATCGATCTGTTTACATCGTGTGTGTGAACTGTGTTTTGATGGTGTTTCGCTTTATTTGGTGAATAGGTATGTATTTACATGGCATTCCCGAAGCTCAAAGCCTAACTCTTTCCTGATTGGCCACTTGGATAGCCGTGGCTCACTGATGACTAAAATTGAATTGATTTTTCTCTGTTTTTTGTTGTATTTTTTCGAAATGTACCCACATGTCGAATTTTATGTGTAGGTGTGTATAATCACAGAAAAGTATTTGGTTTACTACGCAGGTAACACAAGTGTGTGTGCAAACACAGGTGCAATATCTGTTCCCTCACTCTCACTATCTGATAAGACGGTTATCCGGCACGACCGTGGGGGGGTCAGGTTCAGGGCTGACCGCTTTACGTGCTCAGCGACGCACGGAGGTTAAGCCCTCAACTTCCTCAACAACTCTTATCAATAACATATTTTTAGTTCAACCCGGAAATTGAACCTGAGACTTCTTGATCGACAGTCACATACGCTAACCACTAAACCAGTGAAGCAGTGCTTTAATTGTTAATTAGCTTAATAAGTGTAATATTAATGGCTAGAAAAATACATTGTGTGTGTATGTTTGTTTGTCACTTTAGTTGTCAAATATTTTCTTTTACTTATGAATGTATTTTCTGTTACAGGTAAGTTCCACCTTCGCAATATTTAGCACTTCTGTGGTAAGTCTTTGTGGGGGTAGTGAGTTAGACTACGAAGGGTCACCACCCTTGTTCATGACACTAAGGGAACCAACTACACAGGAGAACAGCCCTACGAGAAGTAAGCCTTTTTTTTTATTTTAAGAGCCTGCCAAAGTGACTCTACTCTACCTGATAGAAAGCATGAATAGAATCCAAAAGTTGTGGCCACTATACTCATTGAGAATGCAGACAATGCAGTATATACCTACACTATGGCGGCTTAGTAAACTGCTTTTTCACGTCTCGATTCGGGACGTAAGAGACGTTACAGTCATCGTGGTATTGGTATACACACTTACCTCGACAACTGTCACCCCTGCATCAATGGGCCTCCGGTCTCGCACTCACCAACGAAACACGACAGCACGGATGTCGCTTTAGGTTGATCTTCTGTCGGAGGGTAGTATTGCCCCGGTCGAGCCGGCCCGTTCGTGCTGAAATCAGCGTGGCTCTACGACCTATACAAACACTATACCAACTGACCTGGCCAGGGTGGTATTGTAGACCGAAACCTCCTTTCTAAAGAGAAGCTTATTACCAGCTATCATTATTATAAGCTGCAGCTGACGGTAAGTCTAGAAGGTCCTTTAAAAGTCAAGTAAATACCTAAAGGCTCAGTAAGCTACATTATTGGCTATCATTACCAGCCATTAAGTTCACTACTTGTCAATAATTTTAATTAAATTAATTTTATGAACAATATGCTTGTATAGCTTTATCTAGATACGTAATTATAGTGCGCGAAGGTTGATGACGTCATGTGTGACGTCATCACTCTACTACATGATTTTTCGTCAATCGTATCTGATCTCGTGACAAGTAGCAATTTTGTACTTTGATGTCACTGTGACGTTAAAGGACAGTAGTACAACTTGAATTGTTTTTCTAGTTATTTATTCATTTTAATGCCTCAGTGGCGCAGCGTTAGCGAATGCGATTGTTGTCCTTGAAAGTTCGGGTTCCACTCCCGGATAACTTAAGCAATCGTGCGCGAAACTAAGTAGCACTAGCTCTATAGGAGCTGGATTGACCGATAGAATCATCATTATAATCATGATCGTCTCAGCCAAAATACGTCCACTGCTGGACATAGACCTCCCCCAAGGTTCTCCACAACAGCCGGTCCCGCGCCGCCCGCATCCAGCAGCTTCCCTTTCCCGCTCCCTAGACCGATAGAATACTTATATGTTTTTTTTTAGTAAATACAAACATATTATACATAGAAAACACCCAAACTTCGAAACACATTTGTAGATCATATAAACATTTGGTCCGCCCGGGAATCGAACCTGAGACCTTAACCACAGCAGTCGCTGCAAGCGCAAATTAATTATTATTATTTAAAAAGCAATAAACCTCGATACAGAACAAGTGACCATATTCATCTCACAATTATTTGTCTTGAATGGGAATCGAATCAATGACCACTATAGGTCCGTCAAACCCATTGTTACTTTACGACCAGCGTGTGCCTTACCTATTATGGTAGACGCATACGACCACTTTAGTAGGGCAATAGGGACGTGGAGGCGACACTTACCGCTATTTGTACCAACGGATTACCTTATACTTATATAGATATTCTTAAAACTGTTTTTTATAATTATTGAAGCTTGCAAGTTTGTACATACGTTTATGGTGACTGCTTCACTTCTAAAGGTCGTAACTTGATGGTATACAGGCAACAAACTTCCTTATTAAATACTCAATCCAACAGAAATAGTCATCAACATCGAATTGATAGTTTTTGAGGTTAATACTATTAATTGTCTTACCCGTATTGTGGAATCTATTTCGTGTAATTGCCCAAAGATTCATAGGCATGCTGCAAACATATCTGGCTCAGTCTCTCGTGCGTTTCTTTTAGGGTTTGTCAGCCGTGTGCCCAGAATTCTATGCTCACATGAGTCCTTGACAAACCTACAGCGAGGATATCGCCTGTCCAAGTATCAAGTTTCTTCACCATACGTGAAAATAGGGAGAATGCACACATTTATGTTCTTCATGTGGTCTTTCATCGACCAATGACTCTTCTACTGGGCGTTTTCGATGCCGCGTAACAGTTTTTCGTCTGGTCTTGACTTGAAAGAGACTATTTTACCTCGATATAAATATTGCGTGCTTTACATATGCTCTTTTATCACCTATGTATATAAAAATGCATTCTTTTTGCCCTTGGTCACGGCATCACGCGTGAATGGCTCGACCATCTTAGATGAAACAGATAGTTTGAGTCTCGGGAAAGGATATAGGATCGTTTTTATCCTAGAAATCATTGCGTTGAAATGTAATGACTTATCGTTGAACTGATTTAGATGAAATTTGATTAATATCTTTATGCGTATGTCCGTGTGGTGATGGATTAAGAATACATAGTGTTACCACCCCTAATCATCCCGTGGGTGACGTAAAAGGCGACTAAGGGAACAAAGTATACAAGACAACATCATTACAAAGAGAAGGAAAACTTGAAACAAACCCTATTCCAACCCGTCTGGCCAGCGTGATATAACAGGCCAAAACCTCCTTGCTAAGGAGAGGCCTATGACCAGCAGTGGATTGTAAAAGGCTGATGATGAACTTTATGCGACATATACACGGGCTTAGCCGCGGGCAAAACCCACTTTACGTTAAAATAAATATCCTACAGTTGAAGGCTCTGCTATATCTCTTTCTTTCGTTATTTCTTATTCACTCAACTAACCTTAGACGCTAATGTTTTTATCTGTCGCATAACATCCGCAAGAACAGTGGTACCCGCCACCCATCCGCTTACGCACCGGGGCGCGGGTGTCACTCATTGTGTCCACACAATAGTTGACGCTTCCTTTCTTTATCAGTATATGGGTCGCCGGTCAAGGAGGTGCTAAGGTCAGGTCGCACTGATAGCGATGTTGTCAGTTTTAGGTATAATTTGATGTTTAACCAAGAAGCGAATAGCTGCATAAGTAAATTTATTACCAGTAGTAGTGGTAGTGGAGGGAACGGGTCTCATGTCCCTCTGACACAAAGGGAGGACCCTCCAATCAGGCGAGGTGATCATGCCTAGCGGGCCACGGCACAACGATTAATGTTGGGATGTTGTATATATGCTAATTGCCACGCGAATGTTTATTTCGCGATACAGGATTTGTAGTTGCTTCGTAGTTCATTACATTCATACGTTTCGTTCATACTTCATAGTTTCATGTATCTTCGCTAGATGGCACTGTTGTATATTTTTATTTGTGCTGTAATGTGGAAGTTGCCACAGTGGTATTACCTGCCGGTTTTTCTGTTTAGAATCGAATATTGTTCACTTCATTGGTTTTTCAAGCTTAACTACATACTTTACTCCTTATAACATTAGCTGTCTACCAGTTAAAGTCTTATCAAAATCAGACCATTACAGAGCTTAACCAGAACAAACAAACAGACCGAAAGAGAGGCAAAAATTTAAAAAAATATATACTTTCATCTATATTTAGTAAAAAAACTCCAAATTACACATGGACACATGAATTTCATTTTCTATAGATTATTGCGCCGAGTGCGCTTCCGATTTCCCGTTTCATGCAGCTGTCCTTTCTCGCAAAACTGTTCCGCCAGTTTCCAACAAAGTGAGAAGAACAATGTATTACATAAAGTTTTAATATGATTTATAAGATACTAGTAAACATAAAAATCATATTACCAACCCTAGGCTATAAAACTATAATTGCGTTTAAGCTAAGTTTAATGGAATCGCTTCAGCTTCATTCTTCGCGCTCTCTTACACCCAACCCTATTCCATTGACAATTTGTAACGACAATATTTCAAAATTACTCAATTTAGAATAGGGTTTTATATCATTACTTTTCCACTCCACGTAATGTGCGGCTAGGGTTGTCACTGTTGGTAATTTGTTTTAATAATATTTTAGAGAGCTCACTAATTCTTTTAATCTTTTTATATTAATGTTAATGTTTATTTATTAGTAGTTAAGAGTACAAACATTTGACTAAATTATTTTGTTGAAAAATTTAAAAACATAACTGAACATATCTTGAGTTATTTGTAGGTTATGTAAAAAAAGCTAACATACCATTAGAAAGGACACAATTTAGTCAATCAGTTTGAAAACTACACGGTTGGCCTAGTGGTTTAAGCGGTTGCCACGCCACTCTCTACTACGCTGAGTGTTGTGGGTTCGAACCTCACATGAGACAACACTTTGTGTGATCCATAAATTGTTGTTTTGAGTTTAGGTTTTCTTTGTGTCCGTTTCTTGTATGTTTGTAAAGTCCCCCGCGACACAGGATTTATTCTTAGGGCGGACGTTGTCTTTTTTTTTTAAATGAAAAAAAAAATATAATCCCTCGGAACTCACTACTTTTGTCGACGTCCTTTTCTCTAGCATATACAAAATAAATCATCGTAATTAATTGCATATTAAGTTATAAAATAATAACAAATCAAAAAATTAATACACCATTTTCTAATTTACAGTACATTAAGATTTTGGACAACCCTAACCATTTGCAGAACTTCCAGTAGAGGCAGTAGACAGGCGAAAATTACGTAAAATTGTTTACTAAACTACGCGTGGGTTGGTATTCGGTGCCCGGTTGAGGCATTTTAAGAACATGCTGATATATTTATGTTTGGGATAGTCGCTTTTAATGGATTGTTCAGGCGTTCGTAGGCGACAGGACCGGTAGCGTATTTGTGTAATACGATATGACCTGGAATGCTTGCGTAGCCTACGAAGTACTGAATAGGTTAATTTATCGTAACTTAATATTGTATGTGTCATTTGTCTGTCATTTTATGCAACGAAGTTTCATATATAAAGTAAATAATTTATTTTATAGCTAGTTATACTTAGGTAGTAGAGCCACGCTGATTTCAGCACGAGCGGGCTCGACCGGAGCAGTACTACCCTCCCACAGAAGACCAACCTAAAGCGCCAGCATCCGTGTTGTAGTGTTTCGTTGGTGAGTGTGAGACCGGAGGCCCATCGATGCAGGGGTGACAGTTATCGTGGTAACTGCGTAAGCCTTACACTGTCACGGTGACTGTCATGCCTTTTACGTCCCCAAGCGGAGTGTGAAAAAGCGTCTCACAAGGCCACGATAGTGTGGGTCACCATACTGCATTGTCTGCATTTGCAATGAGTATGGTGACTACAACTCTTAGATTCTATTCATGCTTTCTATCAGGCAGAGTAGAGTCACTTTGGCGGGTTCTTAATATAGAAAAGAAAAAGGTGATAATATTATGTCTCTTTTCAGTGGGAGATGGTCGAAAGTAAAGATTTTTCCTTCGACACAATACGGATTGTTTTATTGTTTTTAAACACCGGCTTAGGAATAGATCTTGTATAGCGGGGGACTTTACAAACATACAAGAAACGGACACAAAGAACACCCAGACTCTGAGTAACAATTTATGGATCACACAAAGTGCTGTCTCATGTGGGATTTGAACCCACAACACTCATTGCAGTAGAGTGATGTGGCGACCGCTTCAACCATTCGGCCAATCGTACCATCATCATTATGAGAGAACAGAAAGTGCACCTGTGTTACGCACACACTATTGCATTATAATATCACGTGTATAGTTGGCTGGACCCGTTAAGAGTGGCCGATGTGGCTAAAATAAGTTAGGAGTAGATCATTATCATATATTTTTTAATGAGTTTGAATTTATTTTCTCTTTTGTAATCATATTACCTTCTTCTCTGTTCTCTTACTCTCTCATAAGCAGATGAGATGGCTATCCGATACCACTGAAGAGAAATCAGACGCAGAACCGACGGTTTTATACTCCGAGGCACGAGGGCTAATCCTCCAGCTTCCAAACTCAATTTTTATAACATATACAAACACATATATCTATCTATACGTATAAATAAAATTGGAGTGTCTGCATGCATATGAACATATATACAATACATACACCAAAATGACATTTTTTACAATTTTTGTCTGTCTATCTGTCTGTTTGTTCCGGCTTATCTCTGAAACGGCTGGACCGATTCCGACGGGATTTTCACTGACAGATAGCTGATGTTATAGGGAAAAACTTAGGCTACTTACATTCTAGAATTTCGGAAAGTCGTGGGTTTAGCTAGCTAGTAGTGGGTTTAGTTTAGGGTCAGCTAGTTTAAAAATATAAGACGTATTTATTATGCTAACTAATATCCGTAAATATACTAGCTAATAGAGAAACAATGAACGATGTCGTGGGAACTGGCGAGGGGTCGTGTCGTACCAGTGCCGCGCCGCACCCAATTACATACAAGTCATACAGCACGCAGGTCGCAGTTTATCGTGACAAACGACGCCGCGACCACCGCTATGATCACCATGAGTTTCTCCTCAGAACGTTTTTTCCAACTTGGATTTAATTTTACTAGAATACGGCTTAACTGCCATTAGACGTCCATAACCCAAGTACTAAGGGCTATCGAGATTCTGTAGAAATATGGTAGCGTATGCGACTGCTGTGCTTGAGGTCTCGGGTTCGATTCCGGGTCGGGTCAAATTTTTGTATGATGTACAAATATTTGTTTGAGAAGTTTGAGTGTTTTCACAAATGTATGTATTTACAAAAGAAAGTATATACGTATTTATTAATATCAATTGTCTAGTACGCATAGTACAAGTTCTGTTTAGTTAGAACTAGATGGCGCTGTGTCAAATATCTGAAATAATATTATTATTACTTTTTAAGGCTCAATAGTCTAGATGACGCCTTAGTCAAATTAGTTACTTTATATCATCTGTCAAAACGACCATTTTGTATGAAAAATGTCCACTTCATTAAAACTAATATCGGGAAACATCTCGGCAAATACAATTAACATAGCTTTTTATTATTAATCAAGTATACACTGAAATATATCGTTCAATTGAGTAGTCTAAAACAGTGACGTCACAATTTTGTATTTAGAACATTTTTCATACAAAATTATCGTTTTGACAGATGATAAAAAGTAAGTAATTTGACTAAGGTGTCATCTAGCCTATTCTTAAGTCTGAAAATATATTAATAGAGATTAGGAAATATCCCAAATATGTCTAAGTTATGGTCACCGTTCAAATCAAAGAGAGGTCGCGCTCCGGCCGGCGGCGATCAACAAAGTGATTGCGCGACAATAGCGCCGCATGCGCATCTCGGGTTTACGTGTTTTAGCGTTTACGGTTATGTTACGGTTTTGCGGACTTTTAAGGCATTAGTATAATGTGTTACAAAGATAGGTGATTCGTTATGACTTTTGGCCTAACTGTGGTAAAATAGTACCTTAATTAAGTTTGCTTGATGATTACTGGTTTTAGGTCTGAAATATTCAAATTCATCATCATTGCTAGCCTATCGTAGTCCACTGCTGGACATAGGCCTCTCTAACTCCGCTTGGTTCGAATAAATACAAAAAAAATGTAGTCATAATTAATGTAAATTAAAATTGTCTGTCTTTCCATTTTTTTATATATTAAGTATTTATTATCGATAATGTTTTGTTAATACTTTCTAATTATATATGAAAGGCTTTTATGACAATTAATTTTCGTTATTAAAGAACATTTCATAAGACCACTTTTATCAACAAGTTTTATCACATAATGCTATGTAATGAACACCTATTTCAGTTAAATTGTCAGCTGCGATGGTGGTGTAATGGTCAGCATAGTTGCCTTCCAAGCAGTTGATCCGGGTTCGATTCCCGGCCATCGCAGATTCTTTTTGACCTTTCAAATTGTATTTTGTAACGTTTAGTAACATTTTACGTAAATAAATTATGATTTTTTATTATAGAAATGATGAATTTATTTAAATTTGTATTTCTTAAAGAAATAAATTGTTGCTTAAAGGAAATAACGATTCAGTGAATTTGAATAATTGAGCAAGAATAATAGTGATTTATAGTTTATATTTCGTATTTAAAGGTGAAGAGTATTCGTAATTCTTGCTACAATAATATATCCTACAAGAAATTATTTATTTGCCAATGGAAATCAAAAGGCACTCCTAGTAATATATACAACTAGCTGACCCGGCAAACGTTGTTTTGCCATTTTTACTAAAGTGGCTATTAAAAAATAAGGGTTAATCGTAGAAGGGTGAAAATTGAAGATTGTATGTATTTTTGTATGTTGTATCATAAAAAAATAGAAATTAAAAATTTTTTCTAAAAAATAAAAAAAAAAAATTATGGTTGTACTACCCCTTTTTTTTTTTTTTTTTTAACGTGTGGACCCTCGGGTCGTCACCCCACCGGGGTTTACGGCGGGGTGTGTCGGAATCGGACCGACTAAAACCACTCTGCGCCTGAGATAGGAGGGATCCGGGAACCGCTGCTGTTATGACATCCAGATCCCTCCCAGCGCCTGCCCGCTAATGCGGGCACCATCTATGGGTAAACTCTCTATTTTAGGCGACGTACGGCACACGCGGACGTCGCCTCCTCGCGGCTGGCCATTGTAGCGGATGGAGGGGAAAACCCGTCCCGTCCACCCGCGGCCACACTCAAGGCGGCATGAGGCGCTGGTATGCGCGCCTCCGCCGCCCGGCTCGCCAGCGGCGAATTGGGTCCGAGTGGATATCGTCCTCCCGGGCCTTCTCCGCCGCCTCCTTCCGCGAAATTACGCCTTCGCAGAAGGTTGCGACCGCGGTAAAACAACTGTCGCTACCGACCATGGAGCGTATTACGGCCGGTAGCGAGAGATCTCCTCCAATAACTGCAGTGAGGACCCCACGCTGCGCCGCCCAGGCGGAACAAACCGCCAGCGTGTGCTGAGCCGAGTCCTCACTGCAGTCGCAGTGGTGACAGGCGGGACTCAATTCCCTCCTGGCGACCGAGTGCAGATACTTCCCGAAGCAACCGTGCCCGGAAAGAATCTGCGTCAGTCGGAAGGAAAGGGTCCCGTGCTGCCGCCCTGCCCACTCGGCGATGACCGGCTGGAGAGCCTCCACGGTGGCAAAGCCAGCACGTGGAGCCTCCAGCCGGGACGACCAACGAGCCATCGTGGCTCGACGAGCGGCCTCTCGCCACTCGCGTATCTCTTCAGGCGGGGGCCGAATGCCGCTACCCACCCGAAAGTCTGCCGTTCGCCGATAAACTTCAGCGAGCACTTCCGCCTCCAAATCCCACGGGGGAGTTCCGGCTAACGCGCACGCCGCCTCCGTCGATACGGTGCGGTAACCGCATATGGCTCTAACCGCCAATATCCTCTGAGGGCGCCAGAGGCGAGCCCTATTCTGGGCGGTCAGAGCCGCCGCCCACACCGGTGCACCATACAGTGCCATTGACCGAACAACCCCCGTGTATAGCCGTCTCGTCGCGACGCTGGCTCCACCCACATTGGGCAAAAGTCGCCCAAGAGCAGAAGCAGCGCCGACCAGCTTTGGAGTAAGCTGTCGGAAGTGCTCGTCGAAGAGCCACCTGCCGTCGAGGATCAGGCCCAGATACTTCATCTGGGCCTTAATCGGTACGAGGACCGAATTGACTACGATAGAGGCACCGGGGGGTGGACCACGACGGGGCCCATGAAACAAAAGGGCTTCCGTCTTATCTGGGGCCACCCGTAAACCCAGCGCCTCAATGTGCCCGACTACCAAAGAGACTCCCACGGTGGCCAGGCGCGCCGCCTCTTGAAAGTTGGCCCCCCGGGCCGTGACCAATGTGTCATCGGCGTAACAAATTACGCCCAGCCCGGGGGGAAGACGACCTCGAAGGGCCCAGTCGTATCCCATATTCCACAGGAGTGGAGGAGTGGTCCGAGGACGGACCCCTGTGGAACACCGCACGACATGGGCCGCCGCCTCAAAATACCATCTCGGTCCTCGTACACGACGGTACGCTCCTCAAGAAGGTTGTACTACCCCTAACATTGACCGATTCTCATAGATACCGGATAAGCACAAAAAATTTCATCAAATTCGGTCAAGCCGTTTCGGAGGAGTATGGCAACGAAAACTGGGACACGAGAATTTTATATATTAGATATGAGTACCTAAGGCGCGATACATATCGTAATTATCATCTCAACCAAAATACATCCAGTGCTAGGCATAGGTTTTTTGTTTGTTTCATCTTTGGTGATTCATGTCACTCTTGTCACTCTTCGCTGTAGCATATTGTTGTTTACATTTGAGACTATCAATTACTTCTGAATTTTTAACCCACTGCTGGACATGCCCTCTTTTTAGCAAGACAATCTATACAAAGTGGACGTCACCGTTTTAGAGTGGTAGACATGCGCTCTCGAATTGCACGGTTCGGTTGCCTTCCTGTGTCGATCAGTCAAAACCTGGAACTGCTACCAACGTATGTGTTTCCCTCCCACTATGATCCCAAGTCTTCACTTGGCTGCCATATTGTATGTCACTATACCGCATTGTGTGTATTCGCAATGAGTACGGTGATCACCACTCTTGGATTTTAGTTATGTTTTCTATCAGGCAGAGTACAGTTACTTTGGCAGGCTCTATATTTAATAATAATAATCATAATTAGTTTTTTAAAACCGAAGAGTTTGTTTGTTTAATTAAATGCGTTAATATTAGGAAGTACTAGTTCAGAATGGAAAATCCTTTTAGTTTTGGATAGCTCATTAATATAAGCTGTTAAATAGGACCGTAAATTACATTGAAAAGGAATATCCATTATAATAATTAATGAACTTTCAGGACGTCATATTGTCTTATACAGATGTGTGTCAAGACAATAAAAATGTAGGGACTAGATGCATCGGGAGCGCACACTCTAGTGAGGTGGCGCTGCAATGGATTATGATTTTTGCTTCAGCCATACATAAAACATAAGCTATTAAACTTCACGCTATAATCAATAGGAGCTCAGCATCGATGAGAAGTGTTGCAAAAATGGCGAATATTCATTGCTTTTCTGAGATACAGAGTGAGTTGCGTATATTACCTAGAAGGCAATATACGCAACTCACTCTGTATTGTTGTAACTCAAGTTGCAAAAATATTTTTAGTTTTGACACAATTTTCTTAATTTATTTAAAATAACCTTTAAATACCTATAAAATATATAATTAGGTGTATTTTATGTATATTTTATTATGATAAGGTTTACAAATTTGGATGTAAAGGGCCTTATTTGGAGCATATTTACAGTTTTGTGTACCTTTAGATAAAGACATTATTAACTTTGTAAGTACAGGAAACCTTGAGAGTTTATTACATCCCTAATTTGGGCAAAAAAACACGATATAAGTAGGAATTCACTAAAAAATCAAGGTGAATTAATTGTACGGCTGGCGTAGAGGTTTAAGTCGCCACTTCCTACTTTGCTAAGTGTTGTGGGTTCAATCCACACAAAGTCTAACGTTGGAAATATTTTCAAATAAATCTACTTAACGGTTAATGAGTGTGTATGGAGTTATTACTCCATACATATTTATTTTACCCAAACGTACGTGGTACTCCAAGTGACGTGGAAGTGCCACGTACACGTGGAAGTGTAGTGTCGCGTACGCACGCGCTACATCTACCATATAAGGGCTACGTTCCGCCGCCCCACGCCAGTCGAGGCCATTCAAGCGACACACAAGGCTGCCTTCCAACCAGGGGTGACTGAATCATACAAAAATTTACACTATCAGCAAGATTTACGACTTCTGATTACCCTAGAAGGCGTAAATACGGAAGAAAAAATGTTTTTATGTGACACGATGAAGATGATTATACCGTTGATGGATGAAAGCGTCAAATAATCGTAAATAAATTACTTTTCTGAAGATTTCTTGAGGTCTTTGACTTGCAACAAATTTGTGTTTCTCTTAAGTTTATTGACTTCTTAATCTGATGTATACTGCTTAAATAGGCTTAGAATTTCACCTGGTTTAGTGGTCAGTGATCTTGGCTAGTAGTCAGTAAGCTGTAGTTCGTTTAATTCCCTCTTTAGACAAGTAATTCTCTCATTTATGTATTATTTCATGTATGAACTAGTACCATATATATATATTTTTTCTATATTAAGAGCCTGCCAAAGTGACTCTACTCTGCCTGATGGCAAACATGAATAGAATCCAAGAGTTGTGTTCACCATACTCATTGCAAATACAGACAATGCAGTATGGTGACCCACACTATGGCGGACTTGTGAGATGCTTTTTTACACCCCGCTTGGGGACGTAAGTCATCGTGACAGTGTAAGGCTTACACAGTTACCACGACAACTGTCACCCCTACATTAATGGGTCATCATAGTATGATTGCCATAGTACAGATTCAGTTGCTGCTGTGTCTGGTTTACGATCGTAAGGCCCTATGTAATATGATGTTATGTTAAACATTAAAATGGTTGATATTATTATAATTTGTAATATACTTAGCAACCTTAGTGCATGTTCTCGACCAAATGTTATGCTAAACTTAACACAAGTCACGTCGTAAAAGATTTTAACAATACGGTCACGGCGTGTTCATGTACAACCGCGATATACATATGTATACAATATTTTGCCAAGTTATTATGATAGAAACTTGCATACATTTGAATACTATGTAAGGTTTTGATCGTCATATTTACTGAGGGGTTCAACTGTAGTGATATCACCTCAAAGAAAACTCGTTGTCTTACACCAAGTGAGTGGCTACTGGAGTTTAAACTCCCCTATAATTTAGGGGGTGAGGGTCCCAAAAGTAGTTTGTTGCCTTAGTCGGTCACAACACCCACGTAATAAATAAACCGTAACTACAGAAGTACATCTTTCATGCTAATAATATCTCTGACTTAAAGTAACTAGCAAATAAATTACATTGAATGCATTTCAAGTCACGCAGCCTCAGTCTCACGTAAATAAAAACAAATTAGAGCCTTCGACCCTGACATTGCCTTATATCACAAATCAGGGCCTTGTCACACGACAGGTTGTCAGTTATCACCATTTATGATCATTGCGGATCAAGCTGACATTGCCTTGAATCGACATTGTGATCATTAGTAGATCATAACTCGCCATATTTGGTCTCATCAACCATATTGTTGTGTGTTAGACATTTTTATGATATGTCGTAAAGTATTATACCTCGGTATAAGTTTTATAAGTCAGTTTACATTGAAAAAGTGTTCGATAAGGGAAAATACCGTTTTAATAATCGTTTTCAAAGCGTTTATAACGGTTATGAAAACTAGTTTTAATATATAATAAAAGTTTAGAACTATATACTTATTTTTAACGGACTTTGCCGATAGGAAAATTATGTTTTTTGAGTAAATGTTTGATTATATATATCGCCAGGACCATTATGTGTTCAAAACGATTTAATGGGTTTTGGAGTTTGAGGTGCTCTTGGGTTCATCTTAATTATGAGAGTTCAATTTACACGCAGTAATGTTTTTTTTTTTAAATTAACCTCTTTTATTTTATTAATGATAACAAAACACTTCCCGGATACAAACTCTGCGTCTACACACGTTTCTTGCCAACGTATAATGTGTTATCAATGACCTCTCGAATCACGCGGCTGTGATTTTTCTTATTACATATTTTTATTATCCATCTGTTACTTAAACCCCTTAGAGGTTAAATTTCCAAGAATCCATTCTTAGTGGGTGCTTACAACATAACAACAGTGGGTATGTGTTTCCAGCGGCTTAGGCTTTATGTGACTGAATCACTCAGTAAATAAGGCAATGTTCGCAAGGAATTTCATACATGTCCATTATATGAAGGAGTTTCCTCAAGGAAGTTATTAAAAACTTGACCTAACAGTTGTAGTATTAGGAAGTGTAAGCCTCGCGTGTTTGTGTGGTTGAACTCGTATACTATGTTGGCTTGATGGCCAGTGGTGATCCTGACTGCTGAGGTCATGGGTTCGAACTCTACCCAGGATAAGTGATTATGTTATGATCATTTGTTCTGTTAATGAGTGTAACTTATCTATATTATGGCTGGAGGCCCATTAGTGCAGGGGTGACAGTTGTCATGGTAAGTGTGTGCAATACAATGCCACGATGACTGTCATGCCTTTTACGTCTCCAAATGTGGCGTGAAGAAGTATCTTACTAGGCCGCGATAGTGTGGGTCTCCGTACTGCATTATCTGCACTTGCAATGAGCATAGTGACCACAACTCTTGGTTTCTATTCATGCTTTTCACTAGGCTCTTTAATAAAACAATAGAAAATATAAGTATGTTTGTCATCAGTCTGATTACCATAGCGTATTATCTGAATAGTCTGGGATTGTTTTAAATACTATAATGATATCTGTACAATTTACTTATACTTGCACATAGCAGTAGTCGTTTACCATCTGGGTACCTGTTTAGATTCTAAGTTAATTTTGTCACGAAAAGTACCGCGACCGACGCGCCGCGACGCGATAGATGGCGTTGTATCGTAAAATTAAATGTCACTATTGTTTCGTTAAGGGTTTTGTTATAAATTGTAAAGCAAATATTATTACGAGTAGGAAAATATTGTTAAAGTTGATAATTATTATTAAATGTTATAGCATTACAGCGTATATTTAACCCGCTGAAGCGCTTTACAGTAGCATGTAAATCTCGTTTCAAGCCCGTCCATGTTTGATTCCCTATACCATATACCTACCTAAAAACACCAATAATATAACTGGATTGAATTCAAGCATTAAAACGCTTGAAAAGTGGAAACGCATTAACTTAACTCCAATAAATAATTCTGCTTCCTGTCTTATTTGTAACCGGAGCCATTAATCTACATGTCAAAACGAAGCCTTCCGAATAGATTATCTGTCCTACGAGCCCACTGTGTCTATTGCGTCGTCATTTCTACGGTAAACAATGGGATGTGAAACCTGCGCACGCGCAATATCAAAGATCTAGAGCCGTAATGATTGATTGTTGGTTTAATTCAATAGACAGTTTTTGGTGGGAATTGCTTTGAGCGCATTGACCATGTCTTTTTGACCTTCAAGGTTGTTGAAGGAATCAGATGGAAGTCACATATTTGGACGTGATACAAAGGTGATATATCAGTGATAAGATGACGAAAGTTTTTGAGTATACATTCTGAAGTTAAGTTACTAGAGATGAGACTTAATTGACCAAATTGTTTTTGTCAATCAATTTTTTAGGGTGAAAATGTGGAGCCTGATGTATTATTCCACAGCACAATCTATCTTCTTGGAATGTTTCAACCAGATTCGTGTAGCTTTTTCTTTAAATTGTTTTTTTTTTTATGAGCATGCCAAAGTGACTACTCTGCCTGATGGAAACCATGAATACAATACAAAAGTTATGGTCACCACTATGTGTCCCACGCTATTGCTCCCCAGTGAGATGTTTTTCTCGCCCCACTTGGGGACATAAAAGGAATGACTGTCATCGAGTGTAAGGCTTGCTTACACATACCACGATAACTGTCACCCCCACACGAATGGGCCCTGGTCTTGCACTCGCTAACAAAAATATGACGACCATCACTCTTGGAGTTTATTCAAGTTTTCCATCAAGCACGTCACTTTGACAGGTCCCAAATAAAAAAATATATTTCCTTATAACTTATAAAGGTATAAAAACTTTAATTAATATTTCCGTCTCGAAACATTAATTTTTAACTGAGGAACTAATATTGGACCTGATAAAAAAATAATAGAAAAAAGGTTATGTTAACTTGTCTATATTTTTTACCTATTTAAAACAAATAGTATATGTAACATAAACAAATACTAAGTTTTTTTAAATGAGAATGTCAAGATGACTCCACTGTGCCTGATAGAAAGCATGACTGGAAACAAAGAGTAGTCTTCACCATTCTTTTCAACAGTTGATTTCCGTGTTGAAAGGAAAACGATTTTTTAATAAATCCTTGTAACTCTTTAGAGGGTTATATTTTTAATTTGTTTGTTAAATTTACATAAAAAAAACTATTTTATTGCTTGCCTCTATGGACTTCATAAATTCATGTCCATTTTTTTATTGATTAGATTTTTTTTGGTGTACAATTGAGTTTTATACATTTATTAATTAATGCGGTCGCCATTACGCTGAGTGTTGTGGATTCAAATCCCACATGGGACAACACTTTGTGTGATCAGACAAATTGTTGTTCTTTGTGTCTGTTTCTTGTCTGTTTGTAAAGACCCCGCGACACAGGATTTCTTCCTAACGCGGACGTTGTCTTTTCATTTAAAAAAATAAATAAATAAACAAAAACATACTGAAGATACTAAGTGTTTGTCTAAAAACAAAAAAACAACAATAATGAGTAAAAACATCGTACGCTCGCGTAATGTAAAAGCGAAATTTCTCAGGTGAGAGTGAAAAGCGTATCATACGGCCTTGAACCCATGATATTTCCGGTTTGGCGGCCAGACTGTCGAACCTTAATGGAGTCAAGTGCACGCTTACTTATCCGACGTGTTTTATACAATAATTTATGGCGTCATAAATTTTTGACTGACTCAAATGGAGACAAAGTTGAGTCATAAAGATTTTTATTATATTAACAGTTCGGCGGTTTATAAATTAATTTATGAACGTGTTCGTATCATTAAGTGGTGATTATTAATTTCGAAGGTAACGACGTGAGGCGATGTTTTCTCTGTTGATCAGTTTTTTACTATATAAAAACTGTAAAAAAAATATATAGAAATAACTAGCCTTAACGCACGGCTTCATCGACGTGTACGTCGATTATCACGGTACAAAGTATCCTATATCCTTTCGCAATAATCAAAGTATCTCCATGCTAAACTTCATTGTAATCGGTACAGCAGTTTAGCCGTGAAAGCGTAACAGACAGACAGACAGACAAAGTTACTTTCGAATTTATAATATTAATAGTATTTATGTTAATGTACTACCTAACTTCAACTCAACTACGTCATAATGTTTTCAGATTACAATGGTGGGGCAAAAATACTCAAAAACTCAAAGCAAATATTCTCAATTCAGTTATTTTTTTTATCATATATCATACTTTAAAACTTCGTCTAATATGGAGCGATAAAAAAGTCCGATTTTTACTTTACTTTGGTCCCATTCAAATTTGAGGACGAACAGTCCCTTATGGTGGACAATTACCGAATTAAGAAAACAGTTATTTTCATATTACAACCCCTCATTTCTTTCAAATTTTTATCAATAACCATCAGCCCATCACAGTTCACTGCTGCACATAGGTATCTTGTATTAAACACCGCGAATATCGTATATATCAATATTATCAATTAAATACACTAGAGATGAAATTTCATAATTAGATTGTTGAGTGTCTGCGAATGGCTCGTTGAGGTTCTAATCTGTTGTGGGTGTACCCTTGAACCCATTATCCAAATCGATTTACAATCAAACTTTGTATCGATTTTTATACAAACTTCGATTATCATATTCAATTTTTATGACTTATGACAATCACCCGGTTTTAATAGAAATATTTTACATTTGTACTAGCTGACCCACACAACCTCGTCTGCCTCTCAAAAGAAACGAATTTCTCATCACTTTTGCAACATTTTTCATTGATGCTCGGCTCCTATTAGTGGTACCGTGATGTTATATAGCTTATAGTCTTCCTCGGTAAATGGGCTATCCAATACTAATATAAATTTTCAATTCGAATCTTTAGTTTTTGAGATTAGCGCGTTCAAAGAAATTATTAATTCCGCTTTTTTTTTCTATAACAACACCCATATTAGAACTATGTCCTGTGTCACGAGGGTGTTAACAAACACACAGGAAACGGACACAAAGAACACCCAGACTCAGAACAACAATTTGTGAGTCAAAAAAGTATAGTCTCGTGTGGGATTTGAACCCCACAACACTTGACGCAGTAGAGAGCGGCGTAGCTTCAACCGCTACGCCATCCGTGCAGTCAATATAAAATGAAGTTGATATTGAAGGCATTAGAAACATTGTATTGCTGTCTATGGGGTGGGGTTTGCGCATCTTAGTGAATCATCTTCCACGTCATAAACTACATGGTCTGTAGGCTGGTGGTGTTACGTGGTGTGACGGCGTGGGCCAGCCCATTGTGTCGAGTGTCATGGCTATATTATATACGTATCAGTGTACTGAATTGCGCTTATTGTTATTTTTATTATCTAGGTGTTTAGTTTTTTAGTTTAGTTTAGTAAGTGCTGCCAAGCCAGTAGAAGTCAAATTTAACGTCTCATTTCGATCCAAGATAATCCATTTCTAACTTTTTGAAGCTTACTTCGTATTGTATGTTGATTATTATTATATTTTGTACCGGTCAGAGCGGTTTTTTGTGAATAAAACTATAATTTTTTATTCAAAACGAAAGCTTTTTGACAAATTGAGTATAACATACAAAAAAAAAGGAATTGGATAATTGATGCTCTTAGTCAAATAATAGTCGACTAATCGCCAAACTTGTGGTTGATAGTCGACTCTATCGACTAATAACTAAATAGCATCCTCTTGCAGCTTAGACGTTATTAGAATAACTGTCAGGAGATGCATCTACATCCACATGTAATATTAACCAATATAAACGGCTATATACAAAATATGTTATTTCTCTATGTATTTTCTTCCTGCCAAGACCCTCTTGTACCTCCCTCCCGGCGCCCATATCGACCAGAAACTCCACACTTAGTGAAAGGCACCGATAGAATTGCTCAACTTTCTATATCGTCCGACTAAACAGATAAAATGACTAACACTTCGCTAATTTGCGACCTTCACGGTATGAAATAAAGAGGATTTTATCAGTAGAATGACTGTCGCTTAATAATGATGCCAGATTCATCAAGCTGTTTGTTTCCCACGTGAATCGATCCTGACAAAGGTAGGAAGTCGTGTGGTTATTTATTTGTGTCAGGATACTTGAACGGGTCTGTTGCGCTGGTGGTTTGTCACCCTCACTGTTACGCTGAAATATCGATTCGATTCCCATAAACGATAAGTAATTGTATGATGAACTTGGTCATTTCTTCTGCAATAGAATTATTTTCCTTTTTTTATTGTATTCTCACACCTAATCTGACCACGAATCTTGTCTTTTTACAGTCCAATTTTTTCCAATTCCAATTTTTGCCTGGAAGAAATTGCCTTTAGCGATAAGGTGGCCAATTGTACATGGTCACCCAACTCATAGAAATAAATAAATATTTCGGACATTAGATACACACTGTAAACTAAGTAGAGCTTGTGCTATGATAATTAGACTGACTGATAGAATACTTATATACTTTTTTTGTAAATACATACATATTATATATAGAAAATATCCAAAATTCGAAACAAATATTACACTTTTTACTAAACTACTAACTATTACACTGTTCTTACATTTAATATCATTTCTCTAGTTCAACTTCCACTACACCGAGTTACACATTGAACAAGGAAAAAAAATTAAGAAAATATAATTTCAATGTATCATTACACCCACATACGCTATTAAAGGTACCATTGAAGTCATTAACTGGACAGTGGGTAGGTAGACCTTGGTATTAACTGCTTTATTATAGCCAATATTGGTGTGTTCTACTTGGTTCTGGTGGGTTTTCTGTAAGATTCTCGACCAGAGACCACAACCACACAGAAAACCGGGGTTAAGAAAATCTTTCGTTACCACCGGGTAAAGAATCTAAACCCCCTAATTAAAGCTCGCAACATACTTGTGACTCTGGAGTTGCAGGTGTCCTTCACCGGGGGTAATTACTTAACATCAGGTGACTTAACTGCTGGTTTACCCCCTATACTATAAGATCGTACTCCCAACTGAAAGTTAGACAATGGTCTTGTACACGGTAGGGTGTGCCTGACAAGTTTGCCTGTGCAGTTGAATTTTACATGTAAACCAGTGTGTATGTTACACTATGCAGATTTTCACACCCGTTCAGGCAACGAAATAATTTTGATATTTCTTGCCTGTTGGTATACCTACATAGTTTAACTGTACAGGCAAACCTGTGCGTGGCGTCAGGCGTCAGTTGCGCGGTGAATATAAGAGGGTGTGTGTCCTCTAGTCAGCTCGAGCATACCTAATAGGTATAGCAGATGTGGCGATTCCACATTATAGCCCAATCAAAAATATATCACAGCGACATCTAGTGAAGATACATCGAACTACGAAGTATGAACGAAACGTATGAATGTAATGAACTACGATGCAATTACCAATCCTGTATCGCGATATAGAGATTCGCGTGGCAATTAGCATATATACAACATCCCAACATCAACCGTTGGGCCGTGGCCTGCCAGACATGATCACCTTGTTTGGTCGGAGGATCTTCCCTTTGTGTCGGAGGGATATTAAACCCTCGTCCCTCTACACAGACAAACCTGTCAGGTAAACCCTACTGGCGTACTACCTTCAGGCGTCAATGAGCGTCCCTTGCAATCGGCAACACGCCTGCTTTTTCGTCCTCTACATGAAGAGACACCTTACATAATATCATTTAATTACGCCTTGTCATTTGTTTATTTTTAAACTCTCTAAATGCAAAATAGCATTATAAAATTCACATTTCCCTATCCATAGTACAGTATATTACAGAGCTGAACGGCATAAACCATCGAAACGAAACATGTTGCATAAAAAATAAATATAAATGTCTACAGCCGTTCATTTAAAACAATAAAAATTCTGATAAATATTAAAAATAACATGTTGGTTACCTCAAAATAATAGTTGAACTTGTCATTACATCGTACGGTAGTATTATCGTAAGCAAATAAGGAATTAAACGTCGCTGACTCGCTTTTGTGTGACTCGATAATTATACATCTGGTCAAACATGTTATTACTATTACATGTCTATGTAATTAACTTTTAAAAAGAATTATCGTCTCCAATGCTTCTAAGCAAACGTTACGAAATTAATGATGTGATGTTAGTTTAATGACATTATTTCTTCTTTTTATTTTTCTTTCTTAAAAACGACAACGTCCGCACTAGGAATAAATCCTGTGGCGTGTGGGACTTTACAAACATCCAAGAAACGAACACAAAGTGTTGTCCCATGTGTGGTTTGAACCTACAACACTCAGGGCAGTAGAGAGCGGCGTGGCGACCGCTTAAACCACTGCTTTTTTTAACGTTTGGCAACCCCCTCGGGCCGTCACCCCAGCGGGGTGTACGGCGGGGTGGTGTGTCGGAATCGGACCGACTAAAACCACACGGTGTGCCACTCTGCGCGTGACATAGGAGGGGTCCGGGAACAGCTGTTATTACGACATCCAGATTCCTCCTAGCGATCGCTTAAACCACTAGGCCAACTGTGCATCAAGAACTCGTCTTAATTTACCGGAGATCGTTTTGAAGTTGTGATTTGATTTGACTTAAAAAAACGTATTCCTATGTGTTAAAAATTACCATATTTTAGCTATATTTATAAGCTTATTAGAAAAAGCAGATATAATATTTTACTCTAATTTATTTTAAAATGAAAAAAACATAGCTATATGCGTATTGGTAAATAGTACATTACAGTCATTACAACGCAATAACTTATATGAACAATAACACGCAATTCACGATAACATCTTAGTACTAAAATAATATTTTATCGACTATTATAAAATACCTACAGTTTCACCTGCGCTTTAGTCACAACTCTGCTCTTCATTCGGTTTCATACACAATATACGAGTATTTGAATTGTCTTATTTTTTTCATGTATTTTTCAAATATCTTGAGACAGAGCGGAGACAAATTAAAAACAAATAAAATTCCATAAGAATCAATCCAGTTGTTCTTAAGTTAGAAATGGTGTAACTAAAACGAATGGTGTCTTTATCTTATACATTAATACCAAATATGTGAAAGACCAAGATATGTGACTTACTCGCCTTGAAACTGACAGATTTATATCATATAATAAGCTAGACATATAATAAATTAAGCATATCAATCTTACGAAAATATCGCATGAAATTACCCAAACATCAATTGCACAGAACATTGTAATTAAAACTTTGATCGATAGCTCAACTTCCACTGGTCTATTACGAGTAACGTACAAGTTACAATGTGATAAACGGCTAAACGTCGTCACAACGTGTAATTACGCCCTAATTTGCATATATTACGTGCGTAATTTGCATTTTTAACGCGTAATACTTGTCTAAAAGATTGCATGAGTTTTGACTACTTTATTTAGAAGCTTTTGACCGCAACTTTGCCCGTATAAAATTGGTATTTTTATCGGTTTGCCGGGGTGATAACACGTCCTTACAGAAACAGGCGCTAATCCTTTCACTTGTTGGATTTCAACACCTAAGTAAAGGGAACCCCACATCCCCCACAGTACAATCCCTCTGTTCGTCCCCTCCCAATTCTTCTAGAATGGGGTCTCTTAAGAATCAAGACGACAAGTCCATTGTCAATGACAACTCGCCAACAGGACGCATATATTTTAAAACATATTTATTATAATTAAATTACTCTCAAGCTTCAACAAAAAATCGTTTTCATCGAACAATGTATTTTCCTAAGTGGGCATCGAACTCACGACTTCTGGTCAAACTGTCAAGATTCCCTACCAACTAGATCCGTGATATTTTTCTATTTTTTTATTGTATTTATCTATCGTACTATGAATATATGTGTCGTTATTTTAACACAGCATTAGTGTCTACTTGTCACACCGCACTTAGACCATTTTGTCCGTTTTAGTCAATAGGACTTAACAATATGGCTATAACGACATTAACAGTGTCCAAACATTTAATTTAGTGCTCTGAATCATTGACTCTTATATACTAAACACTCATTATCATAATCTTTAAATCTGGGTGTCAAGGATTTCAACTTGTCACCAAACTATATTCAGCATCAAGCATGCTATATCGTACGGAGGTTGCTTGAGTTCTACTACAACGTAATTTCTCATCAGTTACACTTTCGCTTTTGTGACCAATATATTTTTAAAAAGAGCGCCCTCTCTATATACCCTGGATAGCGATGGACTTCACATGCATATGGGCAAACTGTGAAACCGCGGCACTCTCAAGTTTGACTGGTCAATCCGTCCTGACTTAATGAATTAATCAAAACTCAAATAAATTACGTTTTTTGGCCTTTGACTAAGGAATTTTCGAACCGAAATGATTAAAAATTTGATCAAAATACCTTAGTCAAAGGGCCGAATTGAAATATATTTCGGGGGTCGCCTGAAAGCTATGGCCAAACCTAGGATAAACCAGTCTTTCCATGAAGAGACTGTCCATCAAACTTTAACTATAACACATATATGATACAGAAGCACAAAGGACACCCTTTTTTTCTTTCTGTGCGGAATTTCCTCCAGATACTACCTACTGGTGGTTATGTCGGACTCGAACCGACCAAAAACCACATGCCGTCTCAGGTACCAGTAGTCGGGGAACCAGGTGTAGCCTGAAAAGGAAATCCCTGGAACCCCGAAACACAAAGGACTCAGTCTCTCTCAGACTCAGTCTAAATTTATTGATCAGATATACTGTTGTCGAGGTGACCACTTATATCACTACGTCATCTGTACAGTCACGTTTATATTGCTTGTATAAATAATGCTGTGTTTTAATTGCTAGTCTAATCCTAACACACCTATGCCTTAAGTGCACACAGTGATTATTGAGTCGGTAAGTGCGTCCACAAGTGTTTAACAGTAAATATAACATATAAAGTTCTTGCGACATGTGAGACGTTCATAAACTTATTTGCTAATGGTTGGCGCTTAAAGCTACGTCTACAAAATATATTATATTATGATTTGTATAGTTTTTCAATTGACAGAAATCACAGAAAATTAGGTTTAGCACTTTTTCTGGTGCTCATCTCCACGTCAGTGAGGTTACCGGACTTCCTGTGATAAAAAATACATCCAAATCAGTTCATCCGTTTACGTTGCGATGCCACAAATATAGCGGTCAAACTTATAACGTCCGCCTTTTTGCATCGGAGTTTACTTAAAACAGACTTAGACCATATTTTTACGCAGTGACAAATGAAGCTAACAAAATTGCGTTAAACAGAACAGAATTGAAATGAAATCAAACTATTGCCGTCCACTACTGAACAAAAGTCTCCCCCAAGGAGCGTCAACCATCCCGGTCTTGGGCAATTCGCATCCATCCGCTGCCAGCCACCTTCTTTAAGTCGACGGTTCATCGCGCGCCAGGGTACCTTACACTACGTTTGCCCAATCGTGGTATCCACTCTAGTACACTTCGACTCCAGCGACCATCGGTTTGCTTGGAGACATGACCGGTCCACTTCCACTTCAGCATACTGATTCTATTCAGAATTAACTAGAACTTAAAGGTTTACCAACACAAGAAGCTTCACAACATAACACTATCTCTCTTTTACGAAATATTTCAATATTTCCAACAGGCTCAATAAAAATATTTCGGTGATCGTCATTGGAATGCATTACACTGCATTAATATTCAATGTGCATTACAAAAGTATGAAAGTGGACGAATATAAAATTCTGCATTGCAAATTGAATCGCTAAAACGTGCAGACTTCCCAAGCCTTTACCTTCGTATGAATCACTTCGACCTTTTACATTTGATAACTTCTAATTTCCACATTCTTCTTGAACAAATTTGACCTGTTACGATCAGTGGTTCATTGCTTGTCATTTTTAACTAATTTCTGTTGCATTCGTTACTATTTGCTATTGTTATTTAACGGATTAAGTAAAGATTTATAAGGTGAAATGCAATGAAACAATCATTTATCACCGCTAATAGGAGGTCTTTCAGTGGGAAGGCTTACAGGAGTCCCAAAACATGCCTCATCACTAATTCTCCGTGACGGAGGCATAAAGAGCCGCTACATTGTAGGTCCATTAGCGTTAAAAATTTACCGTCAGGTGACCGATCCATTCTAAATTTTAAGCTAATTTTATTTTTCTCTTTTGTTACAGCACGCAAACGCAGTCCGTGACTCAGCACGTCACATCTTTGATTCTCCACAACCGGAGTCTGAAGATGCCCTCAACTTGGCTAAAGCCCTCCGATCCCGACAACCAGTCAATATGTTGCCAGCAGCCAAGGCTGGCACCTTCTTTGCAAGAGATAATCTTTCCAACTTCATTGACTGGTGCAGGAAAGCTCTTGGAATCTTGGAATGCCTTCTCTTTGAAACAGATGACTTATGTTTGAGAAAGAATGAGAAACATGTCGTTCTATGTTTGTTAGAGGTTGCTAGAAGAGGTGCCGTGCTAGGCATGCCAGCACCTTTGTTGGTTCAAATGGAAAGGCAGATTGAAAGAGAATTAGCAGGAGAAGAGCTAAGGCCTGATGATTCGGCACTAGGTTTAGTACCTTGTGGCCCGCAGCCTCAATTAGTGACGAATGATTTGAGGAGCTTAGATGAGAGAGTCAGGGATTTAGTGGAGCGATGTTCCTGTCCCACACAATTTCCCATGGTGAGGGTTTCGGAAGGAAAATACAGGATTGGTGATACCAGGATGCTCATCTTCGTCAGGGTAAGTTTTTTTTACAACCCAGAAACTATCTAAGTAATTTTTAAAAGTATATGAATTTGGCCATAACACAGACTTAACTGCCATTGTTGAATCTTCTTGGAGTAATCAAATAATACTAGGTGCGAGGAGTTTCTTTGTTAATCTCTGAGATATGCAGGTCTCAGTATTAACTATTAATCAACTACCATAAATAGACACAAGCTATTACGTAAACGCAGCTACGTTATTACACATGGCAGAAAATTGTCTATATACACCACCAATCACAGTAATTGCCCGCACACAATCATTATTATAATATTATTCTCAATTAAATATCATTAGCAAATAATAACACTAAAATAATAATGGGGTGATAAAGAAACAAATAAGGTGTGGACATTTAATGCTGTAAATATACACGTTGTTGCCGCAAAGGGCATTCCAGTTTTCTCAATAGAGTTTCCAGTTAATGAACAACGTTCGTGTACATAGTAAGCAAAATCTATTGGCTTAATGAAGGTTTTGGAGACGCAAATATCATCATATTTTCTTACTCTTTTGCTAATTGAATATGGCATTTACCCAATGCGTAAAATTACTGGCTTGCCAAACCTTCTTGTGAATATAATCGTTTTTGTATAAAATAAAGATATCAGATAAACTGAGGTAGTAGAGCCACGCTGATTTCAGCATGAGCGGGCCAGCTCGACCGGGGCAGTACTACCCTCCCACAGAGGACCAACCTAAAGCGCCAGCATCCGTGTTGTCGTGTTTCGTTGTTGAGTGTGAGACCGGAGGCCCATTGATGCAGGGGTGACAGTTATCGTGGTAACTATGTAAGCCTTACACTGTCACGATGACTGTCATGCCTTTTACGTCCCCAAGCGGAGTGTGAAAAAGCATCTCACAAGGCTGCCATAGTGTGGATTACCATACTGCATTGTCTGCATTTTCAATGAGTATGGTGACCACAATTCTTGGATTCTATTCATGCTTTCGATCTGGCAGAGTAGAGTCACTTTGATCGGCTCTTAAATTTGGAAAAAAACGAATACTGTTAGAGAGTGGGTAAAAAGTGCAGCAAACAGGCTAAAACTAAAACAGAAGAGAAGACCAGGATTAGAACATCAACTGTCTAGAGATTTTCTTTGTTATTACTTATCTTGCATTTATATTTTCTTTATTAAAATCTTCAGCAATGAAAGTTGAATAAGTAAAGTAAAACACAGACTTTGCACATTCTTGATGACTCCAGGTTAGGGAGATTCTGTATAGATGTGTATTTACCATAATTTATAGTTTCCTTATAGGAGGCAAAAGGAAATGTAAGTCAGCACTGATTGTAAGCGTACGTACGCTTGCAATTCAGGAGTCACAAGCGTGTTGTCAACTGTTGAACCCTCCCCAGACTTTATGGAAGATTGGCCTCGGATAACTACGTTCACTCAGTCAGAAACTTCGAAAAAACTGATTAACTTCTGTTTTGTGGTATGGCTCTGCTTAAATCTGGTTAAATACGTGCCCTCTCAGATCAGAATTTGAAGTTAATACTGAACGAAGAACCAGAATGGTCCTGTGATTGGACAGGCCTTTAGATCTGAAACGAAAATCCTTCAGCTGTATTATATGAGTGTAGATAAGTAATTGCTTATAAGATAAGATAACACATGTATTTGAACATAATTAAGATTCAAGAACCAGTCGCCGCAATATTCGGTTTTACAAGTGTAACGTGTATAAACAATGCAGTGTTAAGCATTGTCAAGTGTTTATTAAGTGTGTTCGCTATTGAGAAAGTGACCAAAGGTTACACTTGAGATGTAACTTCAAGTTATATGCGATAAACGCAATCTTGCTGTGTGTTAAGATGACACTTGATTTTAACCATGAAAGAGCTATGGTTGGAACAAATATGTTAGGTTAGGCCAGCCGAGAGGAGGCGACGTTCGCGTGTGCCGTGCGTCGCCTAAAATAGAGTGTTTACCCGTAGATGGTGCCCGCGGCAGCGGGTAGGCGCTAGGAGGGATCTGGACGTCGTAATAGCAGCTGTTTCCGAATCCCTTCTATATCAGGCGCAGAGTGGCACACCGTGTGGTTTTAGTCGGTCCGATTCCGACACACCACCCCACCATAAACCCCGGTGGGGTGACGGCCCGAAGGGGTTTCCAAAAGTTAACAAAAATAAAAATAGGTTGTTATAAAACCGATGTTAAGCAATTTTTTTATTGTTTTTCACCGAGTGAGTAAAGTTACCGGAGTCTAAACTGTACTTAACTGTAACTTCAATGGGACAACACTTCGTATAATCCACAAATTGTTGTTCTGAGTCTTGTTGTTCTTTTCGTCGGTTATAAAGTCCTTTTTTAAAAATTAAAAGTACAATTGCTTGCCTAAACAGTCGCGGATAAAGGACGGTAACACACTTATAACTATTGAACTGTTGGTAACTGCAGCTGGTGGTACTCGCTTACCATCTGCTGACACGTCTGTTTATTTACGGAGAACAAATGAGCAGATATTTCAAATATAGTACTTAATTAAAGACACGAAGATCGCTGCATTGGTCCTAAAAATAGATCTCCAACAATTTTAACAAAAAAATGAATACTGATTTGACTTTTATAGCAGTGCTAATAGCGTTCCATTTCCTTTAACGATGTGTCTGTGAATCATTCTCCACGATCCCTTGTTTGGTGAAACTAAACGAACGTCTCGTACAACAGGACCGAGTTATTCCCCAGTAAACATTGAACTCTTAGTTCTGACAATTTCTTTTATGAAAGAGTCGTTTAAAATTGGTGTTGCAAGCTCCAAATTTAGGAAGAGCTCCAATTAGGAACTAGCACTTTGAAGGGGGGTTCTTATTATGTTGGCATGACTCTCTAGCCATATTAAGGGGTGCAAGGCTAAGCGAAGGTGCATCGAGGTCACCGGTATTGATAGGCATTCTCACGGTATCAGCAGATCTTTATTTGGATTTTCTAATAAACGACTATTTTGCGGTTCAGGATACATTGGCCGCTACAAATTTTACGCTGCGACTTCTATAAATTGGTCCTCATTTGCAGCGTATGTTTTTGCTATTCTGCATGCATTGTAATGTACTGTTGGCAATCTAAATTTAGATCAGGCATATGTGGATTTATTTGCCTAGAAATAATTGGTATTGTGTGGTTTTGAATCGATATATTATCAGTTCGCTCAGAAATTCACATAATATAGTCATTCTCATATATTATTAGACATTGTCTAGCATTCAAGCAATCGTTTTGATTTTAATGTATTATTTCAGTTTTTCTAATAGTGTTGCTAACTGATTCACAACTTGTGTTTCTGAATCGCGCAATGATAGTTTTACCATGATTAGTTTGTATAAAACTTAACATACCATAAGTGCCTTGGGTGTTTGTGATGGATACATATCACACACTTTTAAACACATCGTGTATCCATATAAAGTCAAATTTTATTTTTTAATCCATGAATATTAATGATACAAATTTTTTTTTTCCAGATTCTCCGTTCTCACGTCATGGTCCGCGTCGGTGGTGGCTGGGATACTCTAGCCCACTATTTGGACAAACACGATCCGTGCCGCTGCCGAGCCCAGCACCGCTCCTCCCTGTCAGCTCGTTTGGCCCGCCCTAAACACGATTTAGCAGGCGCCACCGTTACTTACGAACGCACCCCAGAACCATCTGGTCCAACCTCGCTCCCATACAAGCCAGAATCTAAGAACTATGAACCCATGTCACTCCCATACAATTCAAAGGTCTATCACGAAGAGCCAAGGTCTGGACACTACCAATCAAATCACAGACTCGAAGCTCCTACCAGTCTACCTTACTTAGGAGACATGGATAGAGCAGCATCACCAAATAGGAAGCACTTAGCACCAAGGGCTAATAGCCCTAAACGAAAATCTTCTTCTCCTGAAAGGAGGACCAAAATTGTGGCTTCGAATCACTTGGTGCCGACACCCCATGGGATGAGGAATAAGTCTCCTAGGCCAGTGTCGCCCGCACCAGCCGCTGAGAGTGCTTCTGATAATGGTTCTGAGGTGTCAGACGAGGGATACAGGAGTCTAGGAGTGGTAGCTGGATCTACACAGGGATCTCCTTCTACAAAAACGACAAACCGATACTCGATACACAGCCAAAACTCTATTGAAGATGCAGAATTTAATGGTAAGTTTCTCGTATCTTTATATGTATGTAATTACTTTCTCATTTGGTGACAGAATGAGATCAAGATGGGACGAGACTGTACAATTTCTTTTTTAAACTATTTTATACTTTACTCCAAGGAGAAAGAGATCAAGCAAATTGCCTCGAAATTTCTAAAAGAACCAAGTTAGTATATAAAGATTTTATCAGCATTGGGCCTAAAACTTGTCAAGCTAACTATTTTGTTATAAAAATATCGAAAAGAAAAACAAATTATAAAAATATCTACTCTAAAAGTAATTCTATTTTCTGTAGGAATTCTTATTTTATGAAATAACAATTAAAAGTGTGCTAAATCAAACAATTCCATATACAGGGTGTCCAAGAACCTGGCGTCCAACTGGATTCCCACGATGCCCCAAGTTCTAACAGTACTCAGAAAAATATTTTAAAAAATCCACCCCATGTACTTACAGAATTATACTGATTTCAAAAAAAAAGGGGAAATGAGCACCCTGTGACATACTTTTGAATGCTGTGACTGCTAATGCTGATAATTTCGATATTTCTTGGAGGTTTTGTAATCTAGGGTATTGCTGTGTCTAAATAGAATGTAAAAATAAAGTACTTTTTGTACCATTTTAAAATAAAATATTATTTTAACTAAAGGTGATATGGAAAACTATTGAATTTCGCAACTTTGACCGACTGTAGTGTAAAAAAAATGTACCAAAATAGTATGGCAAGTGACGTCAAATTTTGACGCGTTTATTCCTCTTTTTAAAAAGGTATAATACTTACACATTAATTTGAAAAAAAAAATTTTGATAATATTTTTACTCAACAACCCAATTTTTACGAAGTGCCTACCTACTAACGGTAACTGTCGGACCCTTTCTTATCTTAGAAACTGTTATGTTACTACTATTATTTACTTCGGTTCCAAGAGTGAGCAAGAAGGAAATACACACAGGTAGATGGGTTCCCAGTAGAATAAAAGCAAAGAATGTTAGTTTAAAGATATTTTATTACAATAAATGTTCAAAATGTTGACCACCCGCGGCAATACAAGCTCTCACTCTCCTTAAAAAGGACCGCTTTATGTTTCGCGAGTGACGTATCACCTGCACTGCTTGTGTTATCTTCTCACGAAGGTCAGCGATGTCATTAATGGGCTTCGCATAAACGAGCTCTTTCATAGTTCCCCAGAAAAAAAAATCCAGCGGATTTAAGTCAGGTGAGCGGGCTGGCCACGGGATTGTTCCTGATCGCCCAATCCACCTGTTCGGGTATTGCTCGTCCAAAAACTCTCTAACGGATACGCGAAAATGTGCTGGACAGCCGTCGTGTTGGAACCACATATCTGGTGGGGTCTCTTCTAGTAAGTTTGGCAAATCATTTTGAAGAAAATTTAAATATGATTCGCCAGTCAAATTCTCGGGCATCTCAAATGGACCAATAATATTCCCACAGAGAATACCGGTCCACATGTTCACTTTGAACCGGTACTGGGATCTATCTTCTCGCATCAAGTGCGGATTTTCCACATGCCACTCGTGCAAGTTGTGTAGGTTCATGTAGCCATCTTTCTTAAATGTTGATTCATCTGACCACAAAATTTTGTCGATAAAGTTTTCGTCTTCTCGATGTTTTTGCAGGATTGTTTCACAAAACGCGACTCGGCTCGGATAGTCTCGAGGTAAAAGACTTTGCACTCGCTGTACGTGGTACGGATGATATTCTTCTTTTTGGAGAATACTGTGTGCTGTGCTCTTCGGTATCCCCGTATCAGCTTCTATTCCTCGCACAGAGATGCTTGGATTTGCCGACACCGCCTCTAAAACTTCATCGCGTATGAAGTCATTTACGGGTCGTCCTTCACCAGCTACTTGATTGGGGAACCGCCCGTCACATAGTGATCTGTGCACATTAATGAAAACTCGATGGTCGGGATATCGCGTAGCCCTCGGATACCTTTCTCTGTAAAGTCTCGCTGCAGCTCGTCCATTACCTCAACATTCTCCATAAATGTAGTGCATATTTGCGTATTCTTGCGGAGTGTAGGTCGCCATGGTAGCACACACAAAACACAAACTGTCCAAACACAGGCAAAGGTCGTCGTAAAGAGTTCGTTTCAAAGTCCAGAGCACAAAGAGTAATCGAGTCCAATAAACAAAGCTTTAAATCGTAGTACGTGATCAATGGTAACAATAAGAGAGAGGTGCGTAGTAACGGCAGGAGGCAGTGACGTGTACTGACCGTACTGTTATCCTAAATAGCACGATCCCAGATAGCGTCACTATCTATCTCACTCGCACCTCTAACCTTTTTCTCCCTCACTCTTACCTGAATAATGGGGTACCATAAAGAAGAACCAGCAAATCGCAAAGATAGTTTCTGTCTTGCTCCCTCCTGTTGTAATAACGAATCACTATGGTGAGATGCATGCACATACCGTCCCTTACGGTCTAACCTGTTTTTTGAGAGGCCTGTTGTTATTTTTATGAGCATACAATAGTAATTCTTTAGAGGTTAGATTCAATTCGTCGTAAATTTTTCTTTCTAAGAATTCTGTAAGACATCGTAAAAATTGGGTTGTTGAGTAAAAATATTATCAAAATTTTTTTTTTCAAATTAATGTGTAAGTATTATACCTTTTTAAAAAGAGGAATAAACGCGTCAAAATTTGACGTCACTTGCCATACTATTTTGGTACATTTTTTTTACACTACAGTCGGTCAAAGTTGCGAAATTCAATAGTTTTCCATATCACCTTTAGTTAAAATAATATTTTATTTTAAAATGGTACAAAAAGTACTTTATTTTTACATTCTATTTAGACACAGCAATACCCTAGATTACAAAACCTCCAAGAAATATCGAAATTATCAGCATTAGCAGTCACAGCATTCAAAAGTATGTCACAGGGTGCTCATTTCCCCTTTTTTTTTGAAATCAGTATAATTCTGTAAGTACATGGGGTGGATTTTTTAAAATATTTTTCTGAGTACTGTTAGAACTTGGGGCATCGTGGGAATCCAGTTGGACGCCAGGTTCTTGGACACCCTGTATAATTTAATATATCCCTCAAAAATTGACATTAAGAATTACTAAGGAAATAAAACAAAGACAAACACATCAATATAAAAGAATTATCTCAAAATTTGTCTCGTTTCGTAAACACGTGTAAGTAGTCAAACCGATGTTGTTCTACCAAAGTAGGTACACAACACAATTTCACGTGTCATCTCAACACATATGTACGTTTTGTGTTTGTTTTGGACACACACACATGTGGGATGGTTGCAGTAATTTCCGCTCACCGTTCGCGCGTTTCAACATTTGCGTAAATATGAATACTGTTTGATTACTACTTGTAAGGAAACTGTGAAGGTCACAAACTACAAATTAAGTATAAACGTAATATAGTTTAAATATGATAATTTTGGCTAGTTGGTAATACTATAAAAATACTATAAATCTGATTCGGCAACAGACAGAGCCTGTACCACAGAACAGTAAGTTACTAACTCGTGTGCCTATATTATGGCAATCAATCTGCTGATGAACATACTTATATCGAATACTTTTAAACTAGCAATTCTTGTATATATATAATCTGAATCTCGGAAACGGCTCCAATGATTTTCATAAAATTTAGCATGCAGAGGTTTTCTGGGACCATAAATCGATCTATCTAGGTTTTATTTAAAAAACGTTGCTTTATTCTTGTTTTCAAGCATTGAAGTGTTTGTCTAATGGGCTCGTTTTGACACTTATGTGACAAAACTAGGGATGGGAACAGAAGAAGTTGGTAAATTACGAATCGACTATTACACAATAATACCGATCCAATACTATTTCTAAATACGTACAGATATAGTATATAGTTGCATTTTATCGATAAAAGATCATTCAATTATTTGTCCTGGAGTTGAATTAAGCCACGACCTTCGACTAAGCAGTCAGCATTTTTATAGCACATGTATTATTAAAAAAAAATAACTTTGTGCACTTCGTTTATATGTAAACGATACAAACATTAGCTATTCCAAATGTGATATGTGTCTGTAGGTCCAAAGACTGCTCTTTGCGTATCTATGTATCCTTCTAAATATTGAGAGCGCATATTGTGTCTCGCTCACCTCTGTCCAGCTATAACGAAACAGCTACGTCTGTTTACAAAATGCACATTTGACGGAAAGTGTTTAGTATATTACAATGATAATGTTAATTTGCGTTATTGAAACATATTGTTAGACAGATTTGCAAACTGAACGACTATTCTTTTTTGCAATTGGCGCTTGGTACAAGTGTTTAGGCGATTTACTCGAGTCAGTCTACTCAGACGTCAAATTATGTCGAATTACAAAATCGTAATAAATACGAAAAGATAGACTTATGTATATAAATTTCTTAACATAAATTAACTATTTACTAATTTAGAAATATTTCGAAAGTTTTAAATAGACAATAGAGAGAGAAAACAAAAAAAAAGTTATAATAATAATAATATCCTCACACGTTTCACACACGGCCGTCTCATCTCAAACTAGGCAAAGCCTGTACTATGGTAACCAGAGTGGTGATCTGGATGTCGTAATAACAGCTGTACCCGGATCCCTCCTATGTCAGGCGCAGAGTGGCACACCGTGTGGTTTCAGTCGGTCCGATTCCGACACACCACCCCGCCGTAAACTCCGGTGGGGTGACGGCCCGAGGGGGTAACCAAAAGTCAAAAAAAAAAAATATACTTCTAAATATATGCATATTATAGGTAAATTACATCCAGACACGGATCGTGTTTATCACACAAAGATTTTTCCTGGGTGGGAATCGAACCCATGACCTGGCTTAGCAGTCAGGATCACTAACCACAAGGACAACAGGCCCGTCAGACGTCAGTCAGTTTAATGCGAGTTAATTTAAGATTAAGTTGTTGTGACGACAACGTTTACCATTGGATTCTTTGAATGGGCCGACACTGAAATCTTCACTGATGACGCTGAAATCTCTCAATAACAGTAACTTTTTCGAGAGGACACACACAAAGAACAGTTAACTACGTTCGTATAAAACTAAAGACAATCTATGGACTTGTTAAATTGTAGCAAACAAACACACACTTTTTGAGAAATAACAGTTATTAATAAATAAATAAATAAATATTTCGGACATTTGACACACAACGTCATCTAGTTTCAGACTAAGCAGAGCTTGTGCTATGATAACTAGACTGACTGATAGAATACTTATATACTTTTTTTTAAATACATACATATTATACATAGAAAACACCCAAACTTCGAAACAAATATTTTCAAATCGTACAAACATTTGGTCCGACCCGGGAATCGAACCCAAGATCTCAAGCACAGCAGTCGTCATTACTACAGCTGCGCCACCGAGGCAGTTAGGATTAAATTATCGCAACCGCTTACATTTTGCGATCAAAGTGCTCTGTTTTCGCAAGCGCTCACAACAGAGTACACCGTAAAATTGCGATGTCTCCACTTCATGAACAGTTATATTGTTTGAATGGTTTGAGTAATATTTGTTCAACGTACGAGTATTGTATGATATTGAGTTTGTTAATAGAAAAACATCTGTATCTGACCCTTGTGTTTGTAAAGTCCCCCATAACACAGGATATCTCTCAAGGCGGGCGTTGTCTTTTTATAAAAAGAAAAACAATGTGAGAGTGTGTACTAATGTACACATGTACACAAGATAAAAATCTTTCTAAAAGTTTTATTCCTATGCTTGTTGAGAAAACGACACTAACAATAGAAAAAAAAGCTATTTTGTACATTGAAAGTTTTATTATTATATTATAACGCATTATCTAGTTCGTATCTATTGACTGCACGATTGGCCTAGTGGTCGCCATGCTGCTCTCTACAGTGCTGAGTGTTGTGGATTCAAATCCCACAGTGGACAATACTTTGTGTGATCCACAAATTGTTGTTCTGAGTCTGGGTGTTGTGTCTGTTTTATGTATGTTTGTAAAGTCCGGGATTTAATCCAAGCGCAGGCGTTGTCCGTTTTAAAAAAAAAGTCAAATAAACTTCGCGCCTAAAGAAGTATAACTTGAAATTAAAATGTTGACTAGTTAACATGGTGTCGGTTTTTCGTGACGGTCTGCGAGCGCATTGTAAAAGTTTGCTCTCATCATTTTTCCCTAACGCTCTAAAGCAGTATGACTTCAAAAATCTCGAATCGTGACAACTAAACACCTAACAAAGACGTAGAAGAAGAAATATAGAAAACAGATGAATATACCAAAAAAGGACAAATTCTAAAGTGTACGAAACCCGGATTTTCTAGCCAGCAAGACTGACAGATTGAAAATAATAAAATAAGACACACAAATGAAATGTTTCTATGTACTTATTGTAGATGGTTTAATATATATCCATTGTTTATGTAACTGATATTATAAACAATTGATAGGACCGATACTGAAGGTGATCTTCTTGTGAAAGTATGACAACATACAATGGAATGTAAAACATTAGCTAGTTACACAAATCATATACTTACATAAATACAAGCTGACCCGGCAATTAGAAGGTTGAAAATTTAGGGTTATAAGTATTTTTTGATGTCAAATTTAAAAAGAAAAATTGACTAAATAGAATTGTCTGGATTGAGCCTCTCTTGTCATTTAAGGGTGTAAGGACCTCACACACTGAATACACAAAAAAAATCATAAAAATCGATAAAATCGTTATGATGGAGTTCGATAACAAACACTGCAACACGATTTTTATATATTAGACTAGGTTAAACTGGTTTGTTTATTTATTTATTCAGTAATTTTAAGCACAAATACGTGCATCGGGGAACTTTATTCTAAAGGCATTTTCGGCCGATTGTGTGATGCAGATTGTGTAATGGGAACACCGAAGGATATGTAATGGAGGGACGGGTATCGAATGATCCTCCGACCAGGCGAGGTGATCATGCCTGGTGGGCCACGGCCCAACGGTTAATGTTGGGATGTTGTATATACGCTAATTGCCACGCGAATCTCTATATCGCGATACAGGATTAGTAGTTGCATTATAGTCCATTACATTCATACGTTTCGTTCATACTTCGTAGTTTGTAGTATCTTCGCTAGATGGCGGTGTTGTATATTTTTCTTTGTGCTGTAATGTAGAAGTCGCCACATGTAATAAATGAGAGAAAATTAACACATGGATTATTTTGACTATGAATAAGCAAATTTACATACATATACACATAACACATACATATTCAGGTAGTGGGTGTCGTAAAAGGCGATTAAGGGAACAAACTATTGAAGAAAACATCACCACAAAGAGAAGGAAAAGTACAGCTTGGTATAGTAGGCCAAAACCTCCTTGCTAAGGGGAGGCCTATGTCCAGCAGTGGACTATTAAATTCTGTTGATGATGATGATGATGATGCCACATTTTCATACAAGTGCTTTGTCGATTGAGTTCAAATTTTGACATGATATTCAACTCGCTATAATTTACTTTTCGAGCTAGCCTTTGACAGAAAGTGTCATAGCGAAGCATGGCTGTGTGAACCTTGCCACGTTTTATTGACAGACATGGAGCAAATCATGATCTCCATACAATTATTTGTCATTGGTCTGAAGCAAACCCACGACCTGCGATTTTGTAGTTGAGACCAATAATCAGACCAAGAATCTAATAACAACCAGTAAACAAAAAATGGAAATCCTAATTATTGTCGTCACCAAATACGTAATCATTATCGTTAAGATTATCGTCAATTGACGTAGTCAAATCATTTTAATAATAATAAATGACAAGTCGTTATCGATACTTACCATTCTGCATTCTGAATCATTGATGGCCAAGTTGGGCTTCGAAGAGCTCATTGTACGCAAAACGGTCATTGGCTAGCCTTGCGTTGATATTATCACAATGTTGGCTGTTCCTGGATTGAATGTGGCTTCAGTGGTCTAAGATTGGCGCTGTAGCGTTGACTTGGGTGAACCATCGTTTCAGAAATGGTCCGACTTTACTGGAGTGATCACGGCTTCACAGAGGCCGTACTCTGGTTGGAGGTGGTCATGCGCTCTATGGCTCTTAAGGTCGCCACTGCCTATAACGATTAATAGAAGCATCAACTGGCTTACCTTTTATAAAAAATGTATTTCGATCGTGCTGAACTGATCTGATAGGTTGTCAATTAGTTGCCAATGCAGGACAAATAATTGTATGATGAATGATTTGTTTAGTTAAAAATTATATAAAAAAACGAATATATAAAATCGTAGGGACCCAGTATATAATAGTTAGCCCAGTGTATAATAGTTACTCGTAAATCGTCATGATGCAGAAGTCTACACAATGACAGCTCAACTTGTATTAATCAAAGTGATCGTAATTTAATCTCATGTCGATCTTTAGTACAAATAAATCCTTGTCCAGCCCACTAATGAAGTCAGGTCCCAGTTCACCCTGCTGACTGACAGAGCAACATTCCACTCAGCGTGACACTCTGTACAAGGTATTACAGCATACTTACAAATGAGTGTGGGTGTTAAACACATGGACATGCAACAATTATTATTATAAAGGTCTTGATAACAAGCTATGTAGACTGTCTTAGTTTTATATTGGCTCGAAACGTTTGTAGTTCGGTTTAACGATCTTTATTTCCCATTAAGGCAATTGTCACTTACATGAGAACAATATTAAACAAATAACATAACATTAATATCTCGGTGCGGGTAGAACAAAAATAAAGTTGAACAAAAATAAAGTTGCTACCGCGTAAGGAGCGAGTTCTCTGCATTCCTGTGATAAGGTGGTGGTCCAAGTGAAAACATGTTGCTTAAAATGTTTCATTATTATATATCTGAATAAATAATTTATTTTTGAATGTTTTCAGAGAATTCGCTTCTTTTACATCCGCAGGAAGTTTGTTGTAAATCTGTGCTCCCCCAAACGTTAAGTTGCGTTTTCCATAGTTAGTTCTTATGTTAGGCAATACGAGGTGATTGGCGCGACGTGTGGCGTATTTATTGGCTTTACCTTTCATTATGAAACTAATTTGTGAATGTATGAGTTTATGATTTATTTTATAAATTAGTATACATGTGTTGTACATAAAAAGTTGTTTTATGTTTAGTAGTTTAGTGTCTCGGTAAATAGTTTTAGTTGGTGTAAGAAAGTCATAATTATGTAATACTTTGATTATTTTATTCTGTAAAATTTGAATTGGTCTTAAGTTTGTATCAGATGCATTTCCCCATAACTCTATGAGGTACAATAAATGAGGCTTAACAAGGGCATTGTAGATTAGAGGCCGAACTTTTTTGGGAATACATTTCACTATTCTGTGTAATGAGCCCACAAGTGTGGAAAGTTTATTTGTGATATGTTGTATATGGGCGTTCCATGTTAAGTTGCAATCCAGTATCAATCCAAGATATTTTTCTTGTTTACTAATTCGCAACACTTCCCCGTTTATTCTAAGTTGAGGATAATCGGCGAGTTTTTTATTTTTGGCTTTAAATATTATGTATGATGTTTTAGAAGTATTGACTGTAAGGAGATTGTGCTGAAACCATTTTTGTAGTATGTCAAGATCAGACTGAGCACGCTCAGCGATTTCAGTGATATTACTTCCAAAATAAAACAAACATGTATCATCTGCATATAAAGTTAAATGTCCCTGTAGCCCTGCTTGGTGTATGTTGTTAATGTACACTAGAAACAATAAAGGTCCTAGGACAGATCCCTGAGGTACCCCGCAGGTCAACCGTTCACGACTACTTTGGTATTCTCCCACTTTAACCACCTGATATCGATCACTCAAGTAAGATTCAAGGATGTTGTAGGCGGAACCGGCAATACCAATTCTCAATAGTTTCTTGAGTAGCAGAGAATGACTGACGGTATCAAACGCTTTTTTTAGATCAATGAACACCCCCAGTGCTATCTGTTTTTTATCTATTTTGGTTTTGATATTGGTAATTAAATCAATAGTAGCACTGAGTGTGCTAGATTGAGGTCGAAAGCCGTATTGTTGATTGTATATAAATTTAATTTTACTTAAATACTCATCCAGTCTTTTATATATAATCTTTTCTAATATTTTGGAAAGTATCGGCAACACTGAAACCGGTCTGTAATTGCCAGGATTTGATTTAACACCTGACTTGTAGATAGGAGTGACTCTAGCAATCTTTAACTTATCCGGAAAGGTCCCACTCTTCAGAAGCGAATTTAAGCAATATGTTAGGTTTTGAATGATAAGGTCTTTTATACATTTTAAAGCTTTCGTACTTACACCATCAATTCCTGTACTTGTATTGGGATCTAATCCATCAATAATATAGGACACTTCTTTGATAGTACATGGGTGGAAATAGGTTAGTTCATAGTGTAACAAATTTTGGCTAAGTTTAGGTAGTGTATATGTGTCAGCATTGCCGTTAGTGGTAGGTATCAAGTTTGCTAATTGTGTTCCTATGCCTGCAAAAAACCTATTGAAAATCTCACATACCTCTGTGGGTGTAGTAGCTATAGTGCCATTATCAAGCCTCAAATTTGGGGGAGTACAACTAGCAGGTGCCCTATTATTTGAAAGGTTACTGATTAATTTCCACATGTTCTTTGGCTTTCCTTCAGATTTTATAAATTCACCGTAAAAGTATTTTTCCCGTAAAAGTAGTTTAAGATCGTATAACAGTCTTGGAGATAAAAAGAGTGGAATGGGCTTAAGGTTTTTATTTATTTTATGTGTGGAAACCCCATTGGACGTTATCTCACCGGGGTTTGTGTCAGGGTGTTGTGTCGAAACCAACCTGACTAAAACCACACGGTGTGCCACTCTCCACCTAAAATATAGCGTTCTGGAAACGACTGTTATTTAGAAATAAAAGTACCAAGAGAAGTTTAGTTATCTTACAAATATGTACAACAAGATCTCGACCACAAAAAATACAAGCACCAAGAAATACATATGTTTTTAAAATATGGTACTTGAGTGAAACTACTTATTCAATTGTGCCCAAAAATAGACTCTATTTATATTATTTTATCTACTGTATAATTTGTCCGTGTGGTGACGGATTAAGAATACGTAGTGTTACCACCCCTATTCATCCCGTGGGTGTGGTAAAAGGAGACTAAGGTATCTAAATATCAAAAAAAGAGAAACAAAACTTGAAACAAACCCTATTCCAACCCGTCTAGGCCAAAACCTCCTTGCTAAGGAGAGGCCTATGTCCAGCAGTGGACTGTAAAAGGCTGTTGCTTGCTATAAATCCAACTATAATAAACCTTACTCAAACAAAAGCTCAAAGGCGGTGCAAACGTTTACCTCTTAAAATACTACACGTATAATATAATTGACCATAGACTTGCGGAAAAGGGAAGTGACTAAGGCTCGCTCCGTATATGCCCATCTATGGCAACACTGGCTATGGTCACAATTATTAAGTTAGTTAAATGTAATTGCCTACCAAATATAGGAATTGTGAATTAGAATCAGTTTTTGTACTGAGTTTATTAATATGAAAGGGCTCTGATTATATACTATTGGCACCATATTAAGTGGGTATCGAACGAGTTTCAATATCCATACTAATATCATAAAACTAAGTCGTTTGGTTGAGTGCATTAATCTCAGGAATTACTGGTTCGAATTAAAGAATTCTTTTAGCATGGGATAGCTCATTTACCAAGGAAAAATATAGACTATACAATGTCACGTTATAATTTACAAGAGTAAATATATACCGTTATAAATTTGTAGATAACAAATTCTAGATGGCTAATTAAAAAAAAAAATTATTAATCCATCAATGTTTATTACTGCATCATCAACATATCAAAATTTTTACGAAATCTTTTCTTTTATTTTCAGAGCGTCTCGACCACGACGACAGTTGTCACATGGATAGACCGGAACGAGTTGATGATCACGTGAGCCTGAATACCGGTCTACGCAAGACCGACTTCTCTGAAACTTTCTACGGCGGCCGCAAAACCAGCTCCATCGATGAGAAATCAGTTAGAAGCAGTCCCGATCGCGTAGTCGTCAACGAAAGCAACGATTCCCCAAGCAAAAGCCTCAGACCTACGCGTGAAACTTCGGAGTCACCCACAAAGACAATTAGGAGCCGTCAAGCGAGTCGGATCCCTCACTCTCCAGTGCGAAATCGAACTCCGACTCGCACGAACACTCCAAGCCCAAAACACACTGCGACTCCCACACAGACTTCACCAAAGCTGACTCCGAAACTCCCACCTACAACTAGAAACACTTGGGGAGGAAGATCCGCTCCCAATCAGGCAAAAACAAAAGCCAGACCTACTATAGGAGCTGATACTTTTGAGAATCCCAACAAATCTCCAAAAATGAAGCCGAAAGCCCCACCACCTGATGCTTTTAAGAGGAATTCTCCCCTCAGAGCCAGTAGTGCCACTCTGAGGTCTCCACCGAATAATAAATGTTTAAGTCCGCTGCTAGAACAAATACTCAGATCAGCTGAAACCGCCAAGGATGACATGGCAGTTTTGGAGAAAATGAAAGAAATCATTAGGACCTATTCAAAAGGAGACGATTCTTTATCTAGAACTAGTTCCAAAGACTCAGACTATGCCGACTTTACATCAGCCTGGGTAATGTCTGATGGAAAATTAGAAAGATCTACCAGCACAAGACAATTGGCTGCACCTAGGAAAGATCAAAGGAATGGCCCGTCTAGAATACCTGCACCCGTAGCTATTGGTTGCAGGAGGTCTACATCTACGTCACAATTTCAATGACAGGAGTCTCAAGGTAGTGTGGATGACACTGACAATTGAACTATCTATTATAGGGATTAGTACGAGAGAACATTTCAGATTAAATTGGTAGTGTAGTGATGGATTGCACCCTAGATGGCGCTGTGTGTGATATAGGAAAGTGATTTGACCGTAGTGTCGTGTTCATATCGTGGTATTAGCATTGAAATGTGAAGTTTATATGTTCTGTGACAACGGTTAGTCGTTTGCAATTATCTCAAAGTAATTGATTCACTTCAAGTTGTATTTAACAACTTACAAAATAGATTTATTGCAAGCAGACTGGCCACTCCCGGCTTTGACGCAATACTACAATGATATTGTAGTATTTGAATAATGGGTTTCAGTTTAAGCTTTAGTTTAAAAAATAATGTAACCCACTGAAATGACGAATATGTAACCCGTTAGGCAATTTTACTAACTTTATAAGTTTTTTTTTTGTTATTTTCGAATGAAAACCAGATTTAATCTTTTTTTTTGCTTAAATTAACTATTGGACATGCTGTTATAATCATTATTTAATTTGGAAATCATTTATTTCAATATGTAAAATGTGTAATCTAAAATAATAAAATTGTATTTTTAAATATAAATGATTATTATGATTATGTTATAATAGCATTGCTAATAGCAGATTTATTATGGTGCTAAGCAATGAAAATATTAACTTCTGTTGTTTAAATAACGCTAATTTAATTATTACAGCTGTATGTTATCGCAGGAATTCGTAGAATTTTAATCATAAGTTAATTAGCGACAACTCAGCCTTTTGAAATAGCACTAATTACGTTGCACCAAAGTTAACAGATTTTATATTTTTTTAATAAAATTAAAATTGCTAAATTTAGCTGCTATTTCTTTTCAAGTTTTGGTGCAAATGAATTTTATTTTAAAGACGAATTAATTTCAAATAATGTTATTATTCGTAATGGTTAAAATATGTTACATTTAATAATTATTTGATAAGAAAAAATTAAAAATTTATCTTATAAGTTTAGAATTAGTCACTTTTTTATGTATTTATCCCGGTAACTTTACTAAATAATTAAATGTATGATTATTAAAAATTTGAAATATTCAAATTTTGCATTAAAAAATACACCATTCCATGTATGCAAAAGCCGGGATTTTGGCAATTTTTATTTTCAAAGTAATCTCATTTTTGTAGGTTGTGAAGAGTAGGGCTTATAAAAATCTGTAGTCTATTAACAACAATTGTAATAGGTCATCATTACGGCATAAAAAATAAAAAAAATCAAGAAAACATCCATTTTACATACCTCATTGTATTATATCAACAAAATAGATATTTTTGCACAATCTTTAATAAAATTAATATTGTAATCATTAAATTTCATTGCTCTAAAGCCGTCCGTATCATTGTGTAGTTGAGACATAGCTGTAGATTGGCATCTGCGAAAAGTTATATAGCCACGTAAAAAACACAAATTAATTAATCGATAATTTGGAAGTGGTTTAATAATATTTACGCGTCTAAATTTTTACTTCACTCATTTTAATGGAAAATTTAATGTTAATTAAATTAATGATTGAAGTAATTGTAGGTAATGATATAATTATCTTCGAATAGGTCTTAAATAGATCTTAATTTTAAGATGTCACAAATACTTCTATGTTATATCGCTATTCATAATAATGTTGTAGTTTCTTTTGTATTTATCTCTAATGTTATCATATCATTAAATGGCCTATTATCATTATTTGCATTATTATAAAATTTGATGTGTTAAAATAGCCTCTTTGAAAGCTCAGCCCCGAAGTTAATAGGTTAAGTTTACTTAATTGAAAAAACATTAATCAAGAAGTATCAAACCTGTTAAACATTGAAATGTGAACAAAATTTAATATTATTATATCATACATATTTAAGCTTATTATCACAAAATACAGTGTGTGGAATCAAACAGCTATAAATTGTTAACGTATTGTTACACTGTATAAACACGCTAGGCGAGAATTGCATATTAAGCTAGCTTTTCTAGCCTTAGCTTAAATGATTCTAGCTTTCGCAATGATCTAGCTTTTATTTTTATAGTGTAACAATAATAAAAGCTAGAGGCTAAGTTAAAATTAATTTGCATTATTTCACTTCGACTTAATGTTACCAGTGACTATGCCATAGATATCTGTTATTATTCACAGAATAAACGATAAGTTTATCTTAAAATAATATTATTTTATTTACCTTACAATCCAATTTCCTATAACTCAAAACCCCAACTTTTAATACAATTAAGTGCACAAGCAACCATACACCGCAAGCCTGATGGTAAGAACACACGTATCTAAAAATTTCTCTCTAACTTTCTCTCAAGGGCTTTATTCATCCTCTTTGCTCAATCGGAATAATACTAAGACCTCACACCGACGTTAAGGACTCTCGTTGTGGTCAACTCAAACTATTGCGCATCGAAGCGTCTTCATAAGTAAAGCGAAGTTAGTAAGTTTTTACATTCGTATGCCGATATAGGCCGATGCTGCATAACGAGTGACGATGCATCGATTAGCGCAGTAGGCACTTAGATTCGCACATAGACAAAAATCCCGTGTCGCAACACGCGATTTTTGTAGAGTGCTTACGAATTCGCGCGTCTTTCTTTATCTTAAAAGTCGTTGTGTGTTATGTGGCCGAGATAAGGGTGAATTTTCTATGTTAAGTTCAGATTGACACTTCAATGTTATTTAACTCTATTCTATATATGAATTGATCCTTATATTGCATCGAGTGAGTGAGATTTCTTGGAGGCAAAAGTACCCTGCCTCCACTAATTCTGAAGGGGTTACTAGGCTGGTAATGCACTTCTTACTAAGTTAAAATCAGGTCACTCGTCTGTTCACTATAGTACAGTATTGCCAAAAAGAGTGTAGGGAGCGCTTAAGCTCAACCTCACTCGAGAAGTACCCGAGAGAACTCGTTATGCATTTGTGACCCAGCTCAGTAGGAAACCGCCTTGCACGTGGCTTTTGAGTGCCCCATATTTGAGGCACTACAGTATGAAGCTGAACAACGTCTTAGCACAAAATTGATAAAGGCTACACTTCCTACTACATGAGAGAGGAACACGCACAAAAATCCTGCGTTTCGCCGAAGATGTTTTCAAAAAATTGATTGAAAGATAAGTGAAATGAATTTTCCAAAAATTATACCAACAGGAGTCATCAATCATCAATCAACCTATCGCCGTCCACTGCTGAACGAAGGTATCCCCCAAGGAACGCCAACCGTCCCGGTCTTGGGCAATTCGCATCCATCCGCTGCCAGCCACCTTCTTCAAGTCGCCCGCCGGTCCATGGCGCCGCAGTGCGCCCTACACTACGTTCACCAAATCGTGGTATCCACTCTAGTACACTTCGGTCCAGCGACCATCGGTTCGTCTGGAGACAGGGCCGGCCCACTTTCACTTCAGCATACTGATTCTCTGTGCGATGTCAGTTATTTTAGTTCTCTGTCGAATAACCTCGTTACGAATTTTATCAGCCATAGCCCAGCATCGCATCCTCCATCGTACGCTATAGTAGTAGTTAATAGTTAAAAAAAAACATAAGATAAGGTGGTGACACTCTGCATTCTTAATCTATCGCCACATGGAGAAGACTACCCGAGTCAAAAAGTAAATTCATATTTTACCCTCAAAATCTTCAATGAGGTTTACGAGGGTCAGCTTGATTTTTTTTAGATTGGATTTAACATAGAAAGTAGTCTCAGTTTTTACCTCAAAATCCTACTTACGGACGGTTTTACAACTTTGAGGGTAAAATCAGAACTATAGAATCAACATTTGACCCTCAAAAACCTCAAACCATATAAAAATTATCCTATACGGCTTTGAACCTCAAAAACCTCATATGATGTAACCTTCCATTAAATTTACCCCCACTCCTTTTATGTAGAGGAGTATTCCATACCAAATCGGATAGTTCAAAAATTTTTTATTTTCTATTTTTTCTCTTTTGACATTCCGATGTATGAGTGTTTTGAGGGTAAAGTTAAGATTTCAAATCTATGGGTAATCAATATTTAAACCTCATAGCCTTCAATGAGGGTTTTGAGTGTTAAAATAGAGTTACTTTTTGTGCGGCAAATAAAAGATCAAAGGAATTGAAGATTTTGAGGTCAAAAATGGAACTTGTTTTTTGACTCGGGTAATCAACCTATTCATCTTATAACTTAAAAACGATAGTTTTATAACTTACCTGAAAGTTATAAGTACTGGAACTCAATAGTTAGCTGTCATGTAGTATTATAAAAAAGAACATTCTGTTCTATAATTAGACAAAACTGTTTGGCATCTGTCATTTCTCAGAGAATCACAACTGTTGGTGAATATCTATAGAATTGTTTAAACTTATGGTGCTAAGGAACATGGGAATGTGGTGATAATTCTTAACATTCCATAAACGTGATGCATCGCCCACGATGGTGCTAATGATAACTAGCTTCTGGACGCCATTGTTTTTTCTTGTTATTGTGTTTGCTGCCTTATTGTCTGTTAAAGAGCTTGTGAGGGTCGCCAGACCTAGGTAAGTTTGAAGTATTTTGTTTTCAATATTTCCTCTTTCTTACCTTTCTTCTATGAGAGTAGGACATCAGCACATCATCCTAAGCTCCTAACATATTGTCTAATTTTCAGAAATAGAAGAATGTCACGACATTATTTTAAACAGCCCCTTAATGGAAATAGGCTTGGAAATAGGCTTGGAAATGACTTTATTTTTTTTTAAGTAATTTGAACAAATTGATAAAATCACAGTGTGACAGATATCTAAAATCACTCTTACTTTTACTATTCTTGATGGCAAACAAACATTCTATTTTTAATGAACCACTGGCAATATATTTTTTTTATAGTTTGGAGAGTAAATGAGCAGACTTGTCAGCTATTGGTAAATGACAGTCCCAAGTTTGCCGCCTTTTGAGCTCCCTCACAGAATTAAATAAAGGAAAGGTTGAGGGCAACGGTAACCTCTCACTTGGTGAAATGTAAATTGCTTAACACAAGTTTTCTGTAAGACCGTGGTACCTTGATACCGTCGGCAGAGCATGGCTTCCCCACTATTGATTTTACTTTATGATATAGGGGGCAAACGAACAGATAAGTCAGCTGATGGAAAGTGACCACCGCTGCTCATGAAGGCCTGTAACTCAGGAGTCACGAACACGTTGCCGGTCATTTAGGCAGGAGTATGCAGGTAGGAGTTTGTTGTCTTCTCTTGTCGATTTAAAGGTCATATCGAACCGGAAATAAACATGAAAGGGTTGAAAATACATTAAAACCTTTTTTCTACAGCTTCTTTTCTTCAAATATGATAAAACAAGCATGCAACCTATTTTAAATAAGGAAGTACCATGGAGTACAAAACATTATGCGTCCAAAGAGCTTCTGAACCATCCGTTTACCGCCCAGCTGCATGTAAATTCAGCCTAGGTTTCACCTAGTATACCAGAATGCAGTACCTTGCATTATTAGGTTTCCAGAAATCTGCAAATTGGTAAGATAGGTAGTAGGTTAACAGTAAGAGGAAGCCATGAACAGTGACATTCCAAATCGTAGCAAGGCCTCGGGCGTGGAGTTTAATACGGAACCCTCACCTTTGATAGTAATATTTAAAACAAGTAAGAACAGGCGAATTGAAACACGGGAAATCCCCGTTGTTGCGTGAAGTCCCGGACGATTATCTTGCTCGTCATTTCCAAAGACCGCTCCTGGGCATGAATACATATACAAGCAAATGAAAATCTACCTACTTTCTTGTTTAGATGCCGTAATGCAGCACGTTGTCCTAATACTGGGAGCAGTTGTGTACCTAATTCTGGTCGCAATTCGTAAGCATGTTTTTACAAAGTTCTACTTTTGGTAATAAATTGTATGAATGAGGTCTTTGCTTTTTGTATTAGATCAAAAGACAATGGAGTAGACATGAATTCTGATGATATACTGTCACCCATGGACAAGGCCTACCAAAATTAGGGTAGGTGGGATATTAAGACGTGGTGGGATATGAAAATCAACGAAAGTGGTGATGAGACCCGATCATATCGCCTCATTTCTGTTGAAGCTTGTTCTTAAATTTTAGTTAGTACCAATAGGGACTAATATATTTAAAAAATACATCTTAAACAAACACTTTTTTCTACAGTGGTTGCAATTAACGAAATATACTGTAAGCCGATGTGTATTAAAAACGCCGAAATAATTCAAAGACAACGAGAGGCTGACGAGTCGAGTGAAGTCGAGTTTAATGATTTAAGGTCCATGAAGCCGGGCAGAGAGTCGTATTATCACAACCCGGGTGATGCATCATACGAACAATGTTATGTTTAAAAAACTTTTAGGTGTTCACGCTTTTTTAACGGACATACTTTTGTTTTCTGCACTAATCAATAGATGGCGCTGTACTAAATTTGCAACACTTGACAAAACTTGTCATGTCAATTGACATTTGTCGAATGTTACCAGTAGTAATAAATTTCACGGTGTAAAAATTTATTACCATATAAAAATGTCCTGTAATTTGTCACAATAAATAAATACGTACATAAATATTTGTTGTTTTAATATGAAAGGTTTGAGTAAAACTGCATTTCGTAAGACAAAATTATTTACTTAAAACTATACAATATTATTAAACAGTCTAATTAAAGCAACTTCAATAAATAGTACATTCTTGAAGATTTTTATAATTTAAGGTCTTGATAATACTATGTAATTAGTTTTAGAACAAACTCATTTCTTATTGTACTTTGCTTTAAAAAAAAATAATTACGAAAGACAGTTATTAAGTCATTTTAACTTGTCTTATTATAACCTATTTTTATATTACAATAATTTATTCTTTCAAAAATATTTTATCCATTGGTACTTTATCGAAGATTTTATTCGACACATTTTTGAACACTGCGCTCAGTGCTTTCTCGTACGACTCTTTCAATTCATTAAACACAAGATCGGAGTTTGCGTTTAGGAATCTGAAAAATAAAATGGACAATTTAGTTTACTGCTATTTGACGATAGATGGCGATGTTCAAAGTAGGTTTAACGAAAAAAAATTGTAGACTCCAAAAAACATTATTTTACCCTAATTCTTAATTAATTAAGACTCTGTTTAAAAAGTAATTAAAAATAGGAAAATTTTAGGAAGTGACGACTTAATTATTTACATTTCGACTTCTTTTTTATTCATGCTATCCTCATATCACATGTCTTGAAGATGTTCAGAAACAGACAATAGCCTCCGTACATAAACATAAACTATGCAAGTACCATTAGTGTCATACAGCGTTCTGATTGATCTTTATATAAAAACTATTAAGCATCTTAAGGAAGTCTTATAATTCTTAGCTGTCTACTGTTAGAAAACTCAAGAATATTCTCAAAATGATGAGTTTAAATAGATTTCCAGGACTTACGCGTTCATGTTGTCTCCGAGAGCTTTATTCCCGTTGAAGAGGTTGTCAAAGTGCAGCAGCACTCGCTTTGGGAAGAACTTCACTTTGTAGTCGCGAAGGTGCATGTAGATCTGTCCGTCTCTTTCCACTGGCTCCCCTATTAACTCGTGTTTGACAACTAGGTTCACTGGAAAAGAAATAAACGGAGTCAGGTACACATATATATGTATGTATATATATACTTTAACTGTTATGGCACAAAAGTTAATACAAAGAGAGTTCAAGTTATACTGGTCTCTTCCTACTACTACTCTACTCAAATAAGCTTATATAAAATAATGTACGGTGATAAATACATTAATAAAATATTTTTTTTTAAAGCAACCTTCCATAGTGACTATTCTGCCTGATGGAAAGCATGAATAGAATCCAAGAGCGGTGGTCGCCATACTCACTACGAATGACGACAGTGTAATATGGCGACCCACGGTATGGCGGCCTAATGAGATGCTTTTTCACGCCCCGCTTAAAGGACCCGGGATCGTAGTGGGAGAGAAACACGTGCGCTGGTAATGAATTCCAGGCTTTAACTGATCTGCACAGGAAGGAAGAGCCGAACCGTTTAGTTCGGGAGCGTATGTCTACCATTCTGAAACGGTGATTTAGGGTTCGGCTATTATATAATAGATGGCGGTGTACTTACACATAGTGATATTCGCTAAGCCTTTTCCTTGGATAGGCAGCAATAAAATTCTGCCTTTCATTACATAATCTGCTACGAACTCCATCTTCGGAGTGATGGAGTCTGTTCGGATTCTGTAATGCTTCAGGTCAGCTCTGAAAAGTGAAAAAGGATTTAAAAACAGCACCAGATCGTTATGTGAGACGTTATTGGGTTCATAAAGTCGTTATAATAAGTTCTATATAATGAGTTAGACATTTGAACACAGATGTGAAATGTTAAAGCAAAAATTTTGGATACAAAAGTCACTTTTATGTTCAAAATAGAAAATAAAACAAACTGAAACATTTTATTTTTTTACAACCTACCAAAGTGACTCTATTCTGCCTGATGGAAAGCATGAATAGATCCAAGAGCGGTGGTCGCCATACTCACTACGAATGACGACAGTGTAATATGGCGACCCACGGTATGGCGGCCTAGTGAGATGCTTTTTCACGCCCCGCTTAAAGGACCCGGGATCGTAGTGGGAGGGAAACATGTGCGCTGGTAATGAATTCCAGGTTTTAACCGATCTGCACAGGAAGGAAGAACCAAACCGTTTAGTTCGGGAGCGTATGTCTACCATTCTGAAATGGTGACTTCCAAGGACAGCACGATTTGTCCTATAGAGGAACGGAGAGGATGACATCAGTTGGAAGAACTCGTCAGAACACTCTCCATGATAAAAACGATAGAGGACTGCCATAGAGGCGACATCTCTATAACATATATTAAGGTCATCTTATATTACGACTGCACGAATAGTGTAATTGTTTAAACAATTGTCTTGCTTCCTACGGCGGTGTGTTCCTACATCGGATGTCATGTTATACAGAGGAAGGATGCTCCGACCAGGTGATGTGTTCATGCCTGGTGGACCGCTACCCAACGATGTAAGGATGTTATGTTTACGCTACCCGCCGCGAGAATTTCTAACATAGAGAGGTAGATGGCGCTGTAGTATGTCTTATGTTTACACTGTATGTGAAAGACGTCAAAACACAAATTGGGTAAATGACTGTATCGTAAATAAATACCAATGTCTACTTCATTAAAACTAAAATCTCAGCAAATACAATTAACATAGCTTTTTATTATTAATCAAATATACAGTGAAATATATTGTTCAATTGAGTAGTCTAAAACAGTGACGTCACAATTTTGTATTTAGTATATTTTTTCATACAAATTGTCGTTTTGACAGATGATAAAAAGTAACTAATTTGACTAAGGTGTCACCTAGCCTATTGTTGTCTTGCGTCTGAGCGTTCTTTAAATCCTACACGCAGGATATATTTTCTAGTGTGGGATTTGTATTTAAAAAGGTAAGTTTATAAATAATTCTTACTTATAAGTAGTCAGTATAGAGTCAGTCAGTCCATATAACTTCACGTTTCTGTAGTCCTGGGTGATAGTAATCGGTCCGGCGCCGGAGTCAATGTTGATGGCGTTGACAAGCAGCGGTTCCAACTGAGGCACGGAAAGCGATGGTATACCTAGAACAGAGTAATTATTATAAGAATTGAATACAGGTTTGAGCAATAGTGATGGAAATTTGGACGCCTGTTCGTAGTGTTATAGCAATACGCTATTTTGATCTTTAATGTTGATTGTACGGTTGGCCTAGTGGTTTAAGCGGTCGCCACGCCGCTCTCTACTGCGCTGCGTGTTGTGGGTTCAAACCCCACATAGAACAACACTTTGTGTGATCCACAAGCCGTTGTTCTGGGTGTTCTTTGTGTCCGTTTCTTGTATGTTTGCAAAGTCCCCCGCGACACAGGACTTATTCCTAGTGCGGGTGTTGTCTTTTAAAAGAAAAAAAAATGTGGAAGATACTCTGTGGTTCCGTCTTAGTTCGTGTTGTTACTACCTGTATGTTTTATGAGTGCATGTTAAATCTTCTGATCTCTCCTAGGCCGTACCGGATAGCCACCCCATCGAATGAGAGTGAAGTAACAGAGAGTGCACCTTTGCACACACCTTTGTTCACTATTACATTTCCTGCATGGTTAACTGGTTTCCCTTGAAACTAGTGGTTAGGTATACACTGTTTCGGACTGATAGGTGAGGAAGCCTTTGTGGCCTCCCCAGGATAGGGTCTGACTAGGTGCGGCGTTGATTCTGGAGGGGACCTAAAATAATATGGTCCGGGTCCCCTTCAGAGAAGGACGCCCGAGACCGGTCGCCGGGGTGGTTTTTAGTGCAATCACAACATACTCCTGGCTCCTGCGTCCCCGAGGAGCCGGAGATCCAAAGGAATATGCCACCTCGACAACAAAAAAAAAAGGTATACACCGTTTAATTTTTATGATAGAGATGGGCAAACGAGCAGACGATAAGACCCTACCACCGACTATGGAACTCAAGAATTGCAAGTGCGTTGCTGCCTTCGAGCCCCTCTTCCAGAATCTATATTTGAAACTGAGCAAGTGAGGTCACTTGCTCAGTTTCAAATAATGACAGTCTGGTTACCTCCACTTAGTTTATTCATCATCATCATCATCAACAGCCTTCTACAGTTCACTGCTGGACATAGGCCTCTCCTTAGCAAGGAGGTTATGGCCTACTATACCACGCTGGCCAGACGGGTTGGAATAGGGTTTGTTTCAAGGGGTGCTGGGCTAGAAAACCTCCACGTGGTGCACCCTGGAAACGTTAGCGGTGGTGGTGTTCATCACTGCCAACGGCTAATATTCTAGCACGAAGAGGAAGCCATTTTCTTCGGCAATTCGGCCGAAACTTGGTCCAACAGAGCGGGCGTTTCTGTCGGATCCTCTGTTGGTTCTTCGCTCTTCGGAGCAATGAGGAGGAAAACCTCGGTAAAAAATCACGATGGTGGGACCCTTTCTAGGGTCGGAGTTCCTCCGCTTTCAGCGGTGAAAAAGAAGGACGGGCTCGGTGTGTACTCACACTACCACCGAGCAGGCATCAGGAGACGCTGTCTCCCTGCCGCCGTCGGCATATCGTAGTCCCGAAAGGAGTGTCGTGGTTATGCCTCGCGACTCCGATCGGGGACGAGGGTCTTGGCTTAGCCGCCCGGACTGCGAGGAAGAAAACCTCTATAAAAAATTACCCCGAATCCCGTGTTCTGGTGCGTGACCAGGGGATGCATGGCTGATGGGTAGTTCAGTCGCAAGCGCACCCCCAGCCGAGGCACCTGCGGACCCCTCGGTTGGGCACAAATTTACGCTTGCCCGGGTATTGGGGGATCTCTGCCCGGGTCGACCTTTAGTTCTCCCCCACGCGTGGGAACAATTATGGATATATTTACAACTAACAATAAAAGAAACGAAGAAAAGAAGGAGATAGAAAAAAAAAAGGACAAGAATAAGAAGGGGAACGAAACGGCAAAAGAGCGTGAGACGCCGATCTCATTGGGGCTCACTGAAGTTAGTCTTGCTTCCGGGAGCCTGCGAAGATCGAATCGGTTACGTTCGAAATCCGCCGTTCCGACAGACAGAGGTGACTCCAGTGCAACACCTGAAGCATTGGAGCTAATGGAGGTAGAAATCCGCGATAATCGGAAACGCGGACGCTCCACAGACGAAGAAGGTGAAAATTCTCAGGAGTGGTTGCCGACCAAAGTGGCTACTAGCCGCAGAGGAAGGTCACGCACTCCAGTCTCAGTTCCCTCAGGCTCCCTTTTCTCTAAGGCGGCAGCCTATAGGAGAGTCAGGGTGGAGGGTGAATGTGTAGTGGAGGAGGAGATCGCAGATCTGCTCCAAAAAATTCGGGAACCAACGGTGGAGGGTTCTGAAGCCCAGGGCCCGGTGTCCCTGCAGGAGAGGGACACCGGGATTATCAATAAAGTGGCCACAAAATCTACAAACCTTAAGGGCCCATTCGTTAGGGCCCTTAAGGACTCCTCCTCCGCTATCGCAGAGGTTGTCACAACCCTTATTGGTGATGTGGCTCGCCTTCAGGCGGCTAACGACCGCCTGACGGGACAGGTGGCTGAGCTCAGCAGTCAGTTTGCTCATTTTAGAGCACAAACGGAACACCCTGAGCGGCGGGGCCCAGTTTCAGAACGGTTGGCGCCTAATCACGGTCCTGATGACGTCTCTGATGCCCACCTGCGCCAAATACTTGACGCAGTGGGACATATGTTGGACGTACGTCTCGCGGGACTGGAGGCGAGGCTGCCTCCGGCCCCTGTAGTTCGCCCATCACTAGCAGCGGATAGGGCTAAGACTAAGTCGCAGCCGGCTCCACTTCCCGTTCCAGATGGTCGAGTGTCATATGCGGCGGCAACACTTGCGTCCACCTCGAAATCAGGTCGAGCAACAAAAGCGGCAACAAAGAAGGCTGTAGCAAAAATAGCTGCATCTGAAACCCGCCCTAAGATAGCCGCAAAAACGAGGGCAGAGTTCCCGCCGCTTCCCACTCCGACACCTGCATCTGACCCCTCCACGTCTGCCCCGTCCACCGATGGATGGAAGGTAGTCGGGGGGACTAAAAAGTCCCGAAAGCGCGATAGGAGGGCTGCCAAGGACGCAGCATCGACTCCGCAGTCGCCACCGGTGGTAGTGGTTAAGAAGACGAAGCCACGGAAACTACAGCCGCCAAAATCTGCGGCTGTAGTAATTACAGTATCGCCGGAGGCGGCTAATGGGGGGCTGTCCTATGCTGCTGTTTTCAAGAGGTCTCGCCATGAATACTTTTGGGACAGTAGGAGTCAGAATGCGCCTCGCCCAGACAGGAGCTCGAGTCCTCGAGTTCCCTGGTGCCGAAGGCGCAAAGAGTGCGGACACGTTTGCCGATAAGCTGCGGGGTATATTTGAGGCCACGGATGGTGTAAAGATCGCCAGGCCTACCAAGTGCGCGGAGCTGCGCGTTTCGGGCCTGGACGACTCGATAACGGCCGAAGATGTCCACGTTGCAATAAGAGAGAAGACGGGATGCAACGCGGACAACATTAGAGTCGGCACCATCCGCCCCGTCCAGGAGGACTTGGCGCAGTGTGGGTGAGCTGTCCCGTAGCGTCGGCCAAAATTTTGGGCGACGCTGGCAGACTTCTCGTCGGTTTCGTGAGCGCTAGGATCACAATCCTGGCGGCGAGACCGATGAGAGATGTGAGAGTTACAAATGTCTGGCATCGGGGCACACACGCGCCAAGTGTGTAAGTTGCATTGATTGCAGCGGACTATGTTTCCGTTGCGGTCGACCGGGGCACAAGGCGGCAGATTGTTCTGCCGCCCCTCACTGCCCCGCGTGTGCAGCGGGTAATAAGCCCGCCAATCACCAGATTGGGCAGGGGGGTTGCAAACCTCCCCGCAATTCTCGACAAGCGTCGGGAGCTAGCCAGTCGGCCCAGGCTGCCCCCGATGTCGTCCGCACGCCGGCATCGTCGCCCATGGAGGAGGATGTAGAGACGGTCGAGTAATGGCCCAAGTCTCCAACCTCTTGGTCCAGACGAACCTGAACCACTGTGCCGCGGCGCAGGACCTTTTCCTGCAAACCATGGCGCAGTGGTCGATCGGTGTTGCCGTAGCCGCGGAACCCTATTACGTTCCTCCCCGTCCAAACTGGTTGGGTGACCGGGACGGTTCCGTGGCAGTCGTCGGCTCCTCGGCGGCTCATTCCCCGCCCTTGTCGCTAAGAGACAAGGGCACTGGATATGTTGCTGCCGAGTGGGGGGGAATCACCGTATATGGTGTTTACTTCTCCCCCAACCGGAGTTTGAGCGACTTCGAGGTTTTCCTTAACAACTTGGAAACCTCGATGCGGCGTCTAACGTCTGGGCACGTCTTAGTGCTGGGGGACTTCAACGCAAAGTCCATTGCGTGGGGTTCCCCCAGGACGGACGCTAGGGGCGAAGCCGTAGAGGAGTGGGCGGCCTCGGTGGGCCTCTGTTTACTAAACAGGGGCTCCACCAACACGTGCGTGCGACAGCAGGGAGGGTCGATAGTGGACCTTTCGTTCGCTACCCCTGCCCTCGCCGCACGAGTAAGGAACTGGCGTGTCCTGGAAGAGGTTGAGACGCTCTCGGACCATCTCTATATCCGATTTGAGCTCTCCCGGTCCCAGGACCCCAGAAGGGGTCACATGGCGCGGCGTCCTTCTCGCTTTCCGCGTTGGGCTGTAGCTAAATTGAACAGGGACCTACTAGAGGAGGCAGCCATCATTCATTCTTGGCTGTCTCCGCAGGCTCCGACCGAGGAGGTCGATATGGGGGCTGGTCGCTTTCGCGATGTAATTACGCAAATCTGCGATGCGGCCATGCCCCGCATCCGAGGTTGTCGGCCTCCACGGAAGGAGGTTTACTGGTGGTCCCAGGAGTTGGCGGACCTCCGCGCGGCCTGTACTCGTGCCCGGAGGTCCTACACCCGTAGTCGGCGGCGACACCGCGAAGAAGGCGAGGAGGTCCAGCTTCATGAAGAGTACCGAGAGGCGCGGCAAACTCTGAAGCTGGCCATAAGCCGCGCCAAAGAAATTAAGAGAAAGGAGATGCTGGAGAGTCTCGATCGTGACCCCTGGGGTCGCCCTTATCGTGCGGCGCGGCAAAAGCTCCGCACGTCGGGCCCCCCCCTTACAGAGACATTCCAGCCCAGCTTCCTGCGGGTAGTGGTCGAGGGCCTTTTCCCGCAGCGGGTGGAACACACACCCCCGTCGATGGCCTTCATGGTCGGAGACGACGGGGGGAACGAGGACGATGTTCCGCCCGTCAGGGAATCGGAGGTAGGGGCGGTTGTTCCACGGATCCGCTCTAAGAGCACCGCCCCCGGGCCGGACGGGATACCTGCCCGAGTGCTGGCTCGAGCCCTCGAACATATGTCGGACCGCCTCAGGGAGGTCCTGGACGCTAGCTTGGCGTCTGGACGCTTCCCTGAGTGCTGGAAAAGCGGGAAGCTGGTCCTATTGAGGAAGCCGGGACGGCCAGCCGAATCGGTAGCGGCCTATAGGCCCATCGTGTTGCTGGACGAGGCGGGTAAACTGTTTGAGAGGATACTCTCTGCCCGCATCGTCCGGCACCTCTGCGAGGTGGGCCCCGATCTGTCGGACGCCCAATTTGGTTTTCGGGCGGGGCGTTTGACGGTCGATGCCGTGTTGCGCCTGAGGGCCGTTACCGAAGAGGCGGTGAGCTGTGGCGGCGTGCTGTTGGCGGTGTCGTTGGACATCGCCAACGCATTTAATAGTCTGCCATTTAGCTGCATCAGGGAAGCACTCCACTACCATGGGGTGTCAAAGTACCTGAGGCGGCTTGTAGCAGACTATCTTGAGGAGCGTACCGTCATGTACGAGGACCGAGACGGTGTTCTGAGGCGGCGGCTCATGTCGTGCGGTGTTCCACAGGGGTCTGTCCTCGGACCACTCCTGTGGAACATGGGATACGACTGGGCCCTTCGAGGTCGTCTTCCCCCCGGACTGGGCGTAATTTGTTACGCAGATGACACATTGGTCACGGCCCGGGGGATGAGCTTTCAAGAGGCGGCGCGCCTGGCCACCACGGGTGTCTCTCTGGTGGTCGGGCGAATTGAGGCGCTGGGTTTGCGGGTGGCCCTGGACAAGACGGAGGCCCTTTTGTTCCATGGGCCCCGTCGTGGTCCACCCTCCGGTGCCTACATCGTGGTCAATTCGGTCCTCGTACCGGTTCAGGCCCAGATGAAGTATCTGGGCCTGATCCTCGACGGCAGGTGGCTCTTCGGCGAGCACTTCCGACAGCTTTCTTCAAAGCTGGTCGGCGCTGCTTCTGCCCTTGGGCGACTTTTGCCCAATCTGGGTGGAGCTAGCGTCGCGACGAGACGGCTATACACGGGAGTTGTCCGGTCAATGGCGCTGTATGGTGCACCAGCGTGGGCGGCGGCTCTGACCGCCCAGAATAGGGCTCGCCTCTGGCGCCCTCAGAGGATATTGGCGGTTAGAGCCATACGCGGTTACCGCACCATATCGACGGAGGCGGCGTGCGCCTTGGCCGGAACTCCCCCGTGGGATTTGGAGGCGGAAGTGCTCGCCGAAGTTTATCGGCGGACGGTTGACTTCCGGGCGGGTAGCGGCATACGGCCGCCGCCCGAAGAGAAACGCAAGTGGCGAGAGGCCGCTCGTCGAGCCACAATGGCTCGTTGGTCGTCCCGGCTGGAGGCTCCACGTGCTGGCTTTGCCGCCGTGGAGGCTCTCCAGCCGGTCATCGCCGAGTGGGCAGGGCGGCAGCACGGGACCCTTTCCTTCCGACTGACGCAGGTCCTTTCCGGGCACGGTTGCTTCGGGAAGTATCTGCACTCGGTCGCCAGGAGGGAATTGAGTCCCGCCTGTCACCACTGAGACTGCAGTGAGGACTCGGCTCAACACACGCTAGCGGTTTGTTCCGCCTGGGCGGCGCAGCGTGGGGTCCTCACTGCAGTTATTGGAGGAGATCTCTCGCTACCGGCCGTCATACGCTCCATGGCCGGTAGCGACAGTTGTTTTACCGCGGTCGCAACCTTCTGCGAAGACGTAATTTCGCGGAAGGAGGCGGCGGAGAAGGCCCGGGAGGACGATATCCACTCGGACCCAATTCGCCGCCGGCGAGCCGGGCGGCGGAGGCGCGCATACCAGCGCCTCATGCCGCCTTGAGTGTGGCCGCGGGTGGACGGGACGGGTTTTTCCCCTCCATCCGCTATAGTGGCCAGCCGCGAGGAGGTGACGTGCGCGTGTGCCGTACGTCGCCTATATAGAGAGTTTATTCGCAGATGGTGCCCGCTTTGGCGAGCAGGCGCTAGGAGGGATCTGGATGTCGTAATAGCAGCGGTTCCCGGATCCCTCCTATCTCAGGCGCAGAGTGGCACACCGTGTGGTTTTAGTCGGTCCGATTCCGACACACCACCCCGCCGTAAACCCGGCGGGGTGACGGCCCGAGGGGGTTTCCACACGTTAAAAAAAAAAAAAAAAAAAGAAAAAGGGTTTGTTTCAAGTTTTCCTTCTCTTTGTAATGATGTTGTCTTGTATACTTTGTTCCCTTAGTCACCTTTTACGACACCCACGGGATGAATAGGGGTGGTAACACTATGTATTCTTAATCTGTCACCACACGGATAAGTTTATTGTTACATATTTCAATATTTACCTTTCCTCATCCGCCTCAGTGCGTCAGGCACGGCCACTATTAAACACTCGTTTAACTTTGCGTCACCTTGTTTGCATTTTATGAAGTCTTCGGCTGTAACAATAAGAATAATTATTATTACTAAGAAAATGTTAAGAAAAATAACGTGTAAATTACTCCAGTATCAACTAAAGAAAGTCTAACCTAACCAATCAGAATTTCTCCTTTCAAGGAAAATTAAATAAAATTTCATTGTTTCAATGGTTTACTGTGATGTTTGTAATAAATCTTATGTGAAATGTGAGACCGGAGGCCCATTGATGCAAGCGTGACAGTTATCGTGGTAACTGTGTAAACCTAACACTGTCACGATGACTGTCATGCCTTTTACGTCCTCAAGCGGGGTGTGAAAAAGCATCTCACAAGGCCGCCATAGTGTGGGTCACCATACTGCGTTGTCAGCATTTGCAATGAGTATGGTGACCGCAACTCTTGGATTCTATTCATGCTTTCCATCAGGCAGAGTAGAGTCACTTTGGCGGGCTCTAAAGATAGAAAAAAAAAGAAAATCTTAGGTATTTAAATTCAATTACAATTCATAGGAATCCGTACATTAGAATGACTATTAATGATCAACGAAATTAAACGGGTAAGGCGAAATACTACACATCTAAGTAACTCGTTTTCTGTAATCTACATTTGAGTATATAAAAATGATAAACTATTTTGTGTTTGCTTCTAAAACTCAAAAGCTTCTGTAACGATTGATCAATCAAACACAAACCGCTTCGAAGTTTGATTTTATCTAAATAAGTAAATATTTCGGACATTTAACACACAACACCAACTAGTTTCAAACTAAACGAAGCTTGTACTATGAGAGCTAAGACTGACTGATAGAATACTTTATCTTCGAAATACTTTTTCTTCGAAAACACCCTAACTCCGAAACAGATTTTTGTAGCTCATAAAAACATTTCGTCTGGCTCGGGAACCGAACCTGAGACCTGAAAGCACAGCAGTCACAATCACTACCACTGGGCCACCGAGACAGTCAATTTATTTCATCAAATCTATTTTTCGATTGGTTTTATTTCTCATTTTTATTCAATATATTTACAATTTGCCATAGCAAAGAGTGGTACAGCTAATTAATTATAAGCTCTGTACATTTAGATAATAATTTCAGTACAATTGCTGCAAGAAGTGGCATCATCAGATGCAGAAGACAGATTGTATTGCGTCATTCGCCTTGGAGGCTGTATTACGGGTTGGTGACACGAATTACGTACAAATGTTACCGTAACGACAATACGCAGTAATCCCACTCTGTTACCGTTGGGATAGACAGTAGCGTAATTTGTTATAATATAAGGGCAAACAAGTATATACGTCATCACATCATATCAACAGCCTTTAACAATCCACTGTTGGACATAGGCCTCTCCTTACAAAGGAGGTTTTGGATTACTATAGGTATTTATGTCTTTTTTCTATTTGCACTCCGGTTTTCCTGCCTAGGTAGCTCTTAGTGGCCTCAGACGACAACCACGGGATGAGTAAGAGTGGTGATACTTCGTATTCTTAATCTGTCACCACACGGAGGACAAGTATTCACCGGGAAAGTGATTACGTCGTCCATGAACCCTGCGACTCAGAAGTCGTAAGCATGTTGTTGGCCTTTGAGATAAGAAATTTTTTCTAGATATAAAATAAGTCAATTTATCTGGATTATTAAAGGTGACATCTGAAAGTACAACCTGAATTATCGTATGATACCTATAAATTTAATATTTTTATTATTTTTGTGTCTTCGAATTACCATTAAACCATACATAGTATATTACGATACATAAAAGCAAGGTATGAATATTACTAAATCGTAATACCTTAGTATTTCAGTAAGATTGCATATCGGTCCCGTAATTAGTGAGTAATCGCTGAACTGGAGGTTTGAGTGTCGATGTCCACCTTGGACAAATAACTATGTGAATTTAAATATAATGAACACTTAAATACACCGTATTGGTAATAAAATGTGTATTTTCTCAACGAATCGTTTCGAGGATACCATAAGCCAGTCAGAGACAGTTATTGACCACAGTTGTATCTATTAGAAATATTATTCTCACACAATGTCTCAATTATCCACCTAATAACGGACACCCATCTATTTCCAAACCTTGTTTACATACTTAACGTTCCCGTGCAATCATCGTTTAACCTGTGCTTTCACAACTGATACTTTTGCATTACACAGTTGTATTGTCACATCTGCACGACAGCTATTCGTTACAAGGCCGGCAGTTACCAAACCTCATATTTAGCTTGTAGTGGAATAAACCATCACGTTAAGCAATTATTTATTTATAAATATATGGTACACTAACACGTGTTGATTGATAAAGAATGAGTATGGTTGCCATATAATATAATATGTCTATGTATAACTGACATTCAACTGTTTGAGTTAAATCACCTAAAAATAGACTTAGAATGAAATCATTGAATGAGTGAGTGATTAGTACTTCTGAAGCGATAGGTCGTGGGCTCGATTCCGATTTAGAACAAATCTTTGTGTAATGTGTGAAGTCGTTATAAAAAAAAAACTATTAGAAAGTACATCATCCGATGATGCAGTCACTGTATCATCAGATGGGGTGCTTGCATGTGGCGAAGGAGGAATGATTATCATTTTTTAAATGGTTATCATTCTTCCTCCTTCGCCAGTATAGTTAAGACATGTCAGCTTCCCTCCCACTATGATCCCGGGTCCTTAAAGCGAGGCGTAAAAAAGCATCTCAATAGGCCGCCATAGCGTCTGTCGCCATACTGCATTGTCTGCATGCGCAATGAGTATGACGACTGCCACTCTTGTATTCTATTCATGCTTTCCATCAGGCAAATCCTGCTCAGTACTTTTCAAATTCTACTCCGCTTAGTTGGTAAAGTGGTGACCTCCACATTACAGCACAAAGAAAAATATACAACAGCGCCACCTAGCGAAGACACATCGAACTACGAAGTATGAACGAAACGTATGAATGTAATGAACTACAATGCAACTACTAATCCTGTATTGCGATATAGAGATTCACGTGGCAATTAGCATATGTGCAACATTCCAACGTCAACCGTTGGGCTGTGGCCCGCCAAGCATGATCATCTAGCCTGGTCGGAGGATCCTCCCTTTGTGTCGGTGGGACATGACACTCGTTCCCTCTACAGTAAGAGCATGGTCAGCGCACTCTGATGAATCTTCCTACCACGACCTTTCTATCTTAAAAACTACGCCCTCCTCGACCTTAATTCGAACTTAAACCGTCCGAACCAATTGGTTCGGAACTCAATTGAGTTAACTGGCAGAAATGGATTCAATTGATAAAAAAAATGAACTTTTTAACACTAAGCTAATCAACCTCTAGGTTAGGGCTTCAAAGACAGGAACCTCCTCACTATACGGGCCGTGTCAAGGAGGACTGCCTTCTGAATCAGACCCTTTTTTTTTTGACGTGTGTAAACCCCCTCGGGCTGTCACCCCACCGGGGTTTATGGCGGGGTGGTGTGTCGGAATCGGACCGACTAAAACCACACGGTGTGCCACTCTGCGCCTGAGATAAGAGGAATCCGGGAACCGCTGCTATTACGACATCCAGATCCCTCCTAGCGCCTGCCTATTAATGCGGGCACCATCTATGGGAAAATCTCTATTTTAGGCGACGTACAGCACACGCAGACGTCGCCTCCTCGCGGTTGGCCATTGTAGCGGATGGAGGGGAAAACCCGTCCCGTCCACCCGCGGCCACACTCAAGGCGGCATGAGGCGCTGGTACGCGCGCCTTCGCCGTCCGGCTCGCCGGCGGTGAATTGGGTCCGAGTGGAGATAGTCCTCCCGGGCCTTCTCCGCCGCCTCCTTTCGCGAAATTACATTTTCGCAGAAGGTTGCGACCACGGTAAAACAACTGTCGCTACCGGCTATGTAGCGTTCCTGCATCAGACCCTTGATCCAAGCTTCTAACGTGAGCCTCTTAAGGTGTTGTTCGAGGCTCTTGGCTATCAATCTGTGAAAAGATATGATTATCGGAACAATGATCACCGAATCCACATTCCACATATCGGCAATCTCGTGAGACAGATCCAAATACTTCAATTGCTGTTCTTTATCTTTTATTTTTCTAATATTTATACCTGTTTTTAAGTGTTCTCATTTGGCTGTCCTGAGAATTCGACACAAACACAGTTTCATACGAATGTAGTAACATTGTTATGTCACTAGGTTTTCCTTGCTTACACGTCCTGAATGTAAATAGATCTCGCAAATTACGTGAAATCTATATTTAGAATAATGATTCTTACACAATACTAAAATAATGGAAGTAGTTAGGACACCATAGTGTTTCTAGGGCGCCATAGTGTGGGTCACCATATTGAGTTGCTTGCATTCGTAATGAGTGTGACGATCATAACTCTTGGATTCTATTCCTCATGTCTGTTAGGCAGAGTAGAGTTACTTTGGTAGACCCAGAATAAAAGAAAAGAGAAAGCTAAAAGCCTCTGTTCCATTGTCTGTAATAAATGGTTTCAAAAATCGATCACTTTGTATGGGCTCCTGGCCTAGGCATAGACAATTTATTATTGAAATAACAATGTTATTTTTTCAGCTGCAAATACTCAATAGAAAACATTTTTATGAAGTTTAGTATCAAGTCCATCTGTAAGCTATACATGTACACACACCCATTGATACAGAGGTGACAGTTATCGTGGTAATTGTGTAAGCCTTTCACGATGACTGTTATGCTTTTTACATCCCCAAGCGAGGCGTGAAAAAGCATATCACTAGGCCACCACAGTGTGAGCCACCATACTGCATTGTCTACATTTGCAATGAGTATGATTACCACAACTCTTAGATTTTTTTTTTGTAGAAACCTACTAAAGTGACTATTCTGCCTGATGGAAAGCACGAATAGAATCCAAGAGCAGTGGTCGCCGTACTCACTGCAAATGAAGACAGTGCAGTATGGTGACCCACACCATGGTGGCCTAGTGCCTTTTCACGCCCCGCTTAAAGGACCCGAGATCGTAGTGGGAGGGAAACACGTGCGTTTTTAATGAATTCCAAGCTTTAACCGATCTGCACAGGAAGGAAGAACCGAACCGTTTAGTTCGGGAGCGTATGTCTACCATTCTGAAACGGTGACTTCCAAGGCCAGCACGAGTTGTCCTGTAGAGGAACGGAGAGGATGGGATCAGTTGGAAGAACTCGTCAAAATACTCTCCACGATAAAGGCGATAGAGGACTGCCATAGAGGTTCTTAATATAGAAACATAATACTCCTTCTAGTGCGGTCGGGTTAAAGAAAAAGATAGTTAACAACTTTGAGGATACGAAGTAACCGAAATTTCTTTGTAATTACTCATCAAAAATTAAATAAAAAATTAGATTGGTATGAAGTAACGTCATAATTCTCTGACATAAATTTTAAAATTCAGATCTACTTTTTTAATATGTAATTTACAAGTAGGTAGTGAGTTTGAATTCATAAGATGCTACTTCAATAATTAATATTTATGACTGCTGAAATCCATCTTTATATTTCAGGTTCTCGTCTTTATTCTCTCAGCCTTTTGTGAAGAACGATAACCCATCTATAAACTGACTCGAATAGAATTACTATTTGTAGAAAAAATTCATTTTAGATACCTATTTAATAAATATTTCAAATATATACCAAATAATTAAGTAAACAGACATACATATATTATGCTTAGTTACTAAGTATGCTTTTATAATAGTTTTCATGGCCATAAATTCACTGCTTCATAACCACTTTACAATCGCCACGCTACCTCTGTCGCGGGACTTTACAAACATACACGACAGAGACAATTAGTAGATCACACAACGTGTTATGTGGGGATTAAACTTACAAGATTCTTCGCAGTCATAAGCGGCAATGTGACCGCTTAAACCAATCACCATCAACTAGCATCCGTGGAGTGTTTAAGCGGATATGCTTAATATACTCTCTTTTAAGTGCTTATTGACAGGTTCATGCAATTTCCCTTAAATGATACTCTTGCGACAACACCATCCAACAATAATTACTACATGCTGCATCCCACAATTAAGTTTCCCTACTGATTACCTTATTATGCAAGTTCCCAATGTCCCCCAAACGGACCTCCGGAGGCTACGCATCAATTTACCACCAGAAAACACCAGATTAATACAAACAACTGGTCGACCTCCTGATTTTTAACCGACTTAAAAAAAGGACGAGGTTCTCAAGTCAAACGTATTTTTTCATTGTATGTTGGTTACTCGATATATTTGCTATACGTAGACCGATATTCAAAATTCAAGATGTCACGATCTGATTGTGGCATCCTAGAGAAATTATCAAATGTAACAGCCCCGACGACGTGTTTCAGCTTTAGTATACAGGTATTTGTGTTTAGTAGTCGATATCTGATGTCGCTTAGCTGATGATGAAAGTGCCCTTGAACTTTTACGAGCTGGAGTATAATATTTTCAACAATATAATCATGTAGTTGACCTCTTTTATCTTTTCTAAATATTTGTTAGGTACTTATGCTAGGTTCCAAATAAAAATAAGTGTAATACAATTTAACTTGTTACAGTTTCATAATATGCATTACAGTACGTGGTGTTATAATATAGTTTCTACTCATAACAAATATATTTTACATTAAAAAGAGTAAAATAAATCTCTTTCAAAAAAAGTTGAACCGACTTCAATTAAAATTAACAAAGCTCTAAAAATTATAAAATAATTATAAATCTATTGGAAAACTAAAATACTATCTAAGAAGTACAATCGTTAATATCTTAGTACAGGCAACATTACAGTAATAGATATCCAATGCATATTAAGCGGGGCATGAAAAAGCATCACACACAGGCCGCCATAGCGTGGGTCGTCGTACTGCATTGAGTATGGCGAACACCACTCTTGGATTCTTTTAATACCTTCCATCAGGCAGAGTGGAGTTATTTTGGTAGGCTTTTTTTAAAAAAAAACATCTGATAATAGTGGAGGTATATCTCAATTTTAGATTAGCTCAATAAAGAATTAAAAATTGAATATAATTACAATGAAATATTGAAGATTTTGTTAGCTAATAAAAAGCAACCAGTTCAATTCCCTACGCAAATGTATCAACTATTTAACAATAGTATCATCTGAGATGTGCGTGACATGATTTGGTTTGTTTACGCATGTCTGCCCAGCATGAAGACATTCACAGCCCCCACGACATCTTGTGCCTCACCTATAAAGCTTCTATCTACTACAGCGCCATCTAAGAATGATAGCCAAATGCTGCATCGCGCAATTAAGTTTCCCCAATGATTAGTATATTATACAAGTTACAAGACTTAGCATTCGTGCTTAGTGTGGCAAACAGGGATCCGCTTGATGGACACCCGTCAAGCGGATCCCTGTCTCCACTACGTACTCATATACCACCAGAAATCTCGAGAATAACGAAAAAAAAAAACAAATCGACTTGTTGATTTTCTTGACTCTTTTCTTTATAATCATAGAAAGGGTCAATTTTCTAATTCTAGTCCCGTTTTCCTAAGACTTTCTGCATCTTTTACCTTGGCTCTATTACCTACACTTGCCTCAATATTCTTTTCCACTATTACCATGTAATTTAACATAAAATTAGCGTCATGGAGGCGACTTGCCATAAACGACCGCCTCAAGTTTTATATCCAACCAGATTAAACGTACACAGCATTTAACACAGTCATCATTTTGTTCTGTGGCGGCTTCTACATTACAGCACAAAGAAAAATATACAACACCTCCATCTAGCGAAGATACATCGAACTACGACGAAGTATGAACGAAACGTATGAATGTAATGAACAATACAACAATACTAGTCCTGTATCGCGATATAGAGATTCGCGTGGCAGTTAGCATATATACAACATCCCAACATCAACCGTTGCGCCGTGGCCCGCCAGGTATGATCACCTCGCCTAGTCAGAGGATCCTCCCTTTGTGTCGGAGGGACATATGGACACACGTCCCTCCACAGTGGGGTGCTGTTATATATTTTCGTTTGTGTTATAATGTGGAATCGCCACATCAATGCTGTAATGTTGAAGTCACCACAGTTCTGTGTGAGTGTAATTCATCCATAATATGTATGAATGCGTTTGGAAATCTTTAAGTACGTTTATCAGCAATTTGGTTACTATCGGCTCAACTAATGTGAGTCTAAAACTTTAAAAGAACGTATCTAATAAAAAAACTCAACTGAAAATTTTGTGACACTTTGTCATAATAGTATTAAGTATAAGGTTTAAAGATTTCTTTTTTTCAGACTTTAATTTAATTTAATTTTTAAAAAAGACAACGACCGCATTATGAATAAGTCCTGTGTCGCGGCGGACTTCACAAATATACAAGAAACGGACACAAAGAACACCTAAACTCAGAACGACAATTTGTGGATCACAAAATATGTAGGATTGAACTCACAACACTTTACGTAATAGAGTGCGGCGTGACGATATCTTTATCTACTACACCATCCGTACTGTCAAATTTAACCTGAAAAGCGATGAGATGTGTGTGAGAGAACTTTACATTTCTTTCAATACAAGCATCAGTCAACGTCCCTGACACCAGCCAATTTCATCACTTACTTCCTGCATCCAATGTGTATTCTTAAAGCTATTTCAAACACATTTATTGGTAAAAAATCTTATGAAAGACCGACCTTCAAAGATTCGTACTCACATACTTTGTGCAACAACCCATATACAGACAAATAAACATTATATATAGATGTTATTGCATCCATAAACATTTAAAAAAACGGATAATACACATTTTAAGTTTTAAAGTTTAATAAATTATCTTACATTCAAGTTATTTGTAAATAAATATAAGCAATAAAATAACAGACTTATAAAACAATTCAACTTTTGTGTTCAATGTTAAAGAACGTTGCATTTCAATCTGTCTCTTCTCACTACTTCTTAAAATTTGGCGATACTGCAGTTCGACATACTTACAACAGCAAATAAAAAATAGAAATTATAAGTTATGATCAGATGATGTGTGTTGAACGCGCGTTTTGAGCTTATTGCATTATTTCAATAGAATGATTAAATGTGCGCTAGACTTGCGACCACAGTATGAAACTAAACTTGCCACCTACACGTATTATAAGTAAAAAAAAGCTTTACTAATTGGTTAAATTAGTGACTAGATTGATCTTAAGATTAAGATAAACTATATATATTTTTGATGTATATAGTTACCATAGTTACTAGAGACTTACATAAACTTAAGTATGTATATGTATGTATTTATGTATTTGTATTAATTTTAGTATATAAAAGTTTGTATATGTCTACTTCTTCTATTCAACATCTACTTCCTATTTTTTCTGCATCACCCAAAGGTTGACTGGTAGAGAATGCCTTAGGCATTAAGTCCGCCTATGTACATAAAGTGCATGATGTATTTATTTATAAATAAATAAATATTTTTGGTAACATGGCTATTGTATATTAATATTTTTATTGTCATATTAAGAAATACAAATACGGAAACCAGTTCATAAATGACAAAAATTTCCAGTAATACATATAAAGTAAAAAAAGAACAGTTTAATTCAGAATTTGCAACTATTTGAAGTCGGTTTAAAAATACTGGCCATTGGTGCTTTTGAAGAGGTCGGTATGAACCTTTTTTAAATTTATGAATATTATTGAACCTCTTTTTTGAAGGAGAGGCTTAGGTCTAGCAGTGGGCTGTTAAAGGCCCTTGATGACTAAACAAAAACAAGATATCAAAAATAAATAAGAAATTATTATTTAAAACATCTCGCACGTTGCAGTCCGATTTCAAACTAGACACAGCGTGTACTATGGTAAGCAAACTGCTTATAAACATACTTATATATTTCTAAATATATGCATACAGATAACTTACTCATTATACGGTGTCAAAAAAACCATGCAAATTTAACCAACAACTTATTTAAAAAACCTTTGTATCTTCAAGGCAGTGAGGTTCATTATGATATGAACTAAGAATTGTCAATCGATGTATTGAATAGCTTTTACGTGTTCTAGTAGAGGCTGAGGACCAATAACCGCGGGGTCAGGCCTGCCCAAGGTTGGAGCGCCTCCATGCATGCCAATGAGGAACAATTGCAAGCGTATACTTGCATGCATCGTGACCTTGACTCCATATACACAGTCAGTTGGTAGTTTTATAGATTTCTAGTGTTTTCTTGTGTAAAATTTCAATGAAGTTACGATGACAGTAATAATATCATGAGATGTATTAAACTTAGAACGAAACTAATAATCACACACATCTTACACACGCCTGTATGGTTCCGACCTACGGAGAGCCAGTGTTATTGTAAACAGACTACAATTAAACGAACTTCAATTATTTCTAGATACATTTCTACGCATCACGAATTTTACTTTCTTTTAGAAATTAAATAGGTCACAATGCCTGCTATTCAATTTTAATTTGCTTTACTTTACTACACAGCGATATTCAAAATCGATCGAAAAGGAATGCTTAAAAGGAACACATTTTTTACGACTCAAATGAGAAGTATTCTTATAACTTATTTTACTCCCGCATTGCGATAAAGAAAAAGGTTCTACTTTAATCTTAGTTAGTCTAGTTCTATCTAGTGAGTCTGGGCAAATTGGAACCGCTATCACCAACTATTTCTTGGTGTGAAAGCTATAAATGCTAAGTCTTGGCTATCGAACTTTTAATTATAATTTTGAATTATATGCACCGACTTCAAAAAGCACATTTTGTGCTTGAAGAAGCTTCTTATTTCATAAAGCTTTTTTCATTGAAATTCTATTTCCATATTTATTAATGTGATATTTTACATATTCTTTTATTGTACACATACATGTATATTGCCTACATCTTCTATAATTTGTAAGACTCTTCACATCAATTCGGCCATTGTGTTTAACAAACTACACAATTGACCTTCGTCAAGGATAACGTAAGTTTATTTAAACATATATATGTATATGGCGAAACTGGTTTGCATTAGGTAATACTAAAAAAATTTAGCTAAAAATAGAATAAACACATTCGTTATAATCATAAGAATTGCATAATAAGGCCTTGTCGAAAGAAAGGCTATCGAAAAAAGTGAATATTATTAACATTGATGACTTGGATGGGTTAGGAAAATCTAATTCGAGCAGATTAGAGCTTATAAGTCCGAATACTCTAAAATATACCTATTTTAGTATAGTATATGAAAATAATGAGCGGAGTGACAAGCAACAGATAGAGCATACAAAAAAGTGTTTTAAAAACCTAAATAGTAAAGTGGTATTATCACACTTATAACATTATTAAAAAACACAGAATAGAATAGAACCAACCTACTATACGATTAAGAAAGAATTTCTTGTGATCGGAACGTTTATTGCCATTGAATGGTGTAACTGAAGAAGACTTTTGACGTGCTAATCTCAGAAGCTACTGGTTTGTATTTAACATTTCTTACAATGTTGGAAAGCTTATTTAATGCAGAAAGATTTAAAATATTACAGTAGGATCAATAGGAATTGAGGGTCAATGAAAAATATTGCAACAACAGTGCAAAATTGTTCCTTATGAGAGACGCAGACGGAGTTGCGCAGGTCAGTTATCAGTAGCATTATAAGGCGGCTCTTTGCATCAGCAGAGGTGAATTGCTAAGGAGCTATAATGCAAGCTTAGAACTGGTTTAAACCAGTTACTTATGTCACACTTATATCACTGAATTGATAACAGTTCACTGGAATCTATCCAGTGATATAAGTATGTAGCATATGCAGAATAATTGTTTTTCTATTTATGCATGTGTTTCGACAATACTAGGTTATGTTCACGGCATAATTCGTTTAGTTTTTTTCATTCATAAGTACATTTTTTCTGCACATATGTCCTCTATGTTCGTTGTATACTGACAAATTATAGGTATTTATAAATGTTTTTATCAATATTTTGGACAACTGGCACAACGTCATCTATCTTCAAACTAAGCAGCGCTGGTACAGATAGAACGGTTATACACTTTTTTTAAATTACATAGTTATTATACACAGCTAACAATCAAACTCCGTGACAAATATTTGTAGATCATACAAATATTTGATTCTACCCGGGAATTGAACCTGAGACCTCAGCACAGCAGTCATACGGGCTGCCGCTACGTCACTCAGGCAGTCAGGTTAGAACACGATTGCTTAGAGAGTATATCGTATTTGGTTGAAAATGAAATTAGTTCTTTGACGGGCTTGTTGGTCTTGGGGGTAGTGATCTCAGTTGCTAATCTAAAAGTGTTAGCTTCAATTCGAGAGATCCGATGGGTGTGAGGAACACAAATGATTGCGTCAGTATGTACCACACCCGTCTATTGTATCTGGGTATAAGTTATTTCATCATCATCATCATTATATTTACAACAGTTAAATTTTTTATTTTCTTTCAATTGATTTAGGTGAGTAAAACAACCCCCCTCTCACTTGCGGAGGGTCTTATTCCTTCCGGCAGTATGAAAGTGTGTAGCTCAAGAATTCTTTTGTTTATTTAGTTTAACGTGCTAATCTCAGAAACTACTAATTCATATTTAAAAGTGCTTAATGTGTTAGATATTTTTATTTTATTTCAATTGATTTAGGTGAGTAAAACAACTCCCCTCTCACTTGCGGAAGGTCCTATTCCCTCCGACAGTATGAAATGAAATGAAACATATTTATTCATTGCCCAAAAAATCCTGAGATTAAAGCACTTATAATATAACACATTAAACATAAAAGGATTTGTTTAAGAATGTGGGCAAGAACAGATCACCATCTTCGCTAAATGCTACACGGTATCTGTGCAGCGCTGGTTTCCAGATGGCACCCAATGTATCGTTATCCAAGCCACGTAAATTCACAAATTGAATATGAACCGTTCAGTAGTTAACTGACCAAACAAACACTATCGCGTTTATAATCTCAGTTGGGTAAATTGGTGGGGTCTGGTCACCAGTGAAAGTGAATCTCGTGCGCCGGCGCTTGTACACGGAAATACAACCATTACATGATCATCTATATAAGTGTTTATGTTTTGTTGCGCTTCTTACGTTGTGTTGCGAGTTTGATTATATTTAAACAGCATAGAATTGGAAGTTAAGTAACATTAAAACACAGACAAAATATGTTTGAAAATAACAAAATGACACATGGTTTATTTAAAAAAAAATAAAAAAATGAAAATATATTTTAAAAATAAATGTATTTTGATATTGGGTGCGTTATGAACTTTTTAAAAAAAGATGCATTACCGACTTCAATGCGCCGAAGTCATAATAAATAAAAATAAAGTACCTATGTATCTATAGGTACTTTATTATTGTTTGTTATGATTTTTCTTCTGAAAAAATCCGGTTCAGTTAAATAATAATTTACTTAATGGTGACCTATTTTTGCTAAAACTCGACCTCAAGGTCAGGGTTCGATATTTGTTAAAAGAAGTACCTGTTGTCGGGAAGTCAGAAATAGCTTGTCAGCTAGTCAGAAATAACTTGACAGTGCGTATGGCGTAGTTGTTTAAACGGTCACCTCGTCGCTTAGTACTACGATAAGTGTTGGGAGTTCAAATCCTACTTGAGACAACACTTTGAGTGATCCACAAATTGTTGTTCTGAGAGTTTTTTGTGTGTGTTTCATGTATGTTTGTACCGTATCGTAAAAAAAAATGTCCGGCAAAAATAATTTTAATTTAAAATAATATGATTGAATTTATAAAGCATAGAGTCGAAAAAAATATATTTAGACATAGGTTTCAAAAATAGAAAGTTTACTTTCCGGAAACAGTTAATTTGAGTCTAATGTATGCGACCCTGACCTGCTTCAACCACTGCTTATATTATCTAATATATCCATAAAAACAATATACTTCCACTTAACCTGCCTATCCTTTCGTGATAATCAAAATTTTCCCCATTTCATCGGGACTTAGGACTTAGGGACTCTATTATATGAGACTAAAATAAAAATTGTCAAAATGTGGGTTACTATATACCTCTGCGTATCCCCACGGGAATATAGACGTGCGTGTATATACCTATAAAAAAGTTAAGATTAAAAAAGATTTTATTCTGTAAAATTTATCTAAAATTGCAGTGTATCTAACACTGCAATTTTAATAAACAAGAAAAAAAAACTTATCTATGATTGAATTCAAAACATTTTGTTTGACGTGTAAAAATATTGTATACATTTTATTAATGAACGCAGAAAATGTGATTCATGTATTTTCTGCGTTCATTAATTTGTAAAATTTAATTTGCAATTAAAGTAATTTGTTTAAAGCAAATCTTCCTAAGACGTTGGCATTCAGAATGACATTCGTATATCGTAAATGTCATTTATAATATTTGTAAAATATGGATCAGAAATCAAATCAAAGGAGTCCACTATAACAATTATAAATTGCCAGTTTTTGTCCTGCATACAAAATTTAATTTACCTATCACAGCTAGAACTAAGAAAATTATTTCTTAATTTTCTTTTAGTTTTTTCGTTTTTCGTTTAGTTACAAACTAGGGTTAATAAAATCGTGTCAAAAACATACAAACATCATTGTGATTGAGTCCCGAATTTTTTACTCAAACACTAAAAAAAACTAAATTATTCATTCAAGTAAATTATTGTAAAAAGCTGGCGTAGTTATGGCGTAATAACAGAAGTTCCTGGATACCTCTATTTGCAAGCATAGAGTAGCATACCGTATGGTTTTAGTCGGTCCAAATCCGATACATTACCCCGCCGCAAATCCCGGTGGGATCACAGCCCGTGGGAGTTTGCACGCGTTAAAAAAAAAGTTAAAAACTTGCGAATTATTTAAATGATATTTTTATCTATCACGAACAATATACAAATGAAATGTTACGTAAAGAATACACATAATGTTTTAACTAATGCAGCATTAACATACATATTACCATTTTATCTAGTACATTGTTGTTTTAAAATTCGAAACAGATTATCACATTTTAAGGTTAACTAACTGTGAAATATTTCGCGGGAAGTGCAATGCGTAACTCACTAAAACAGCCTATTCGGTAACACTTAAAGCCGCGGAACTAGTTAATGAAAATAAAGAAGCAAGTAAAATATCAACTTACGCAAACTCTGCGCCGAAACTAAGCTCGTCAAACAAACCAATAACAATATATAGTTATACATTTTTTTAACACTTGTTACACATTCACGTTTCTGAACAAGAGTGACAGTTCTCTCACAAGCGCAGCGCACACAACTGAGACGCGCGCATCATGTCAGCCATATTTATTCTTTTACGCGGCAAAGATTGCAAAATTTAATGATTGCTTTTTAATTTCATCGTATAATTATCGTAATTTTCCATAGTGGATGTATGCTCATTAAATTGATGAAAAAATTATCTGTCGCATAATTAAATATGTGGTTTCTAAGAAAATAGGTCGAGGTGACGTCATCTGTGTTGCATGTAAAGAGGTTAAACAAAAAAAAATGAATTAAATAATTATTCAAATATAGAACGTGTAATACAATTTGGTTAAAATGTGGAGTAAGTAAAATGATATTTTAAAACTTTAAATATTAAATCTTGATTACATCATCATCAACAGGCAACAGTCCACTACTGGACAAAAGCCTCTTTTTAGAAAGGAGGTATAGGCCTATTTTTTATTATTATTATATTTTATTTATTATAGGCCTATTATACAATTCCTGTTTTGTTTCGCTTTACAGCGCTCTTGTTCAGCATGTTTACTTCCTTATCCGGATCTTAAGACGTTCAGAGGGTGAATGGGGGTTGTGATATGTATATATTATTATTAACGAAGTTCACAGTGGTGATTGTGGTGCATTCGATTGCCACATCGAGGTTATAAGTTTAAAGCCCGTTTAGTTAAAATCATTGCATTTTTGTATATTTACTTTAATTTGAGTGTTTTAGATGTAATATAACTACAAAACACAAACAAAACTTTGTACAGTCTCGGTCGTGGTATAGCGAAGTAGAATAAACCTTAGGATTTTCAGTTCATTGTATTACCACTAAAGTAGTGAATAAGGACATAGTCCGCAAATGAATATATTATTTATCTTTAAATGGTAAAGATACTTTTGCATACCCTCTCCTTGTGGAGAATTGAGGAACTCTGGTAATCATATTTCAAACAGAAAAACACTTTATAAAGTCAACAATATTCCTAAGATTAGGTGGATTAGGGTATTTTATAGTTAGGCAGTTTATATATATCCAGAAGTTTACAGTTCCCTGTGGTATATTTTTTTTCTTAGCTTTTAGCTTTATTCGCTTTAAACTAAGCAGAGCTTGTACTATGATAGCTAGATCAGCTAATAGAAAACTTAAACACTCTTTTGTTCATAAACACATAAAAAACACTCAACTCTGAAGCAAATATTTGCAGATCCTACCCGGGAATCGAACTCGAGACCTCAAGGACAGCAGTCGCATACACTACCGCTACGCCACCAAAGTAGTTTCACTCAAATACCACATTCTAAAAACATGTGGTTCTTTGTGTTTGTATTTTTTGTGGTCGAGATGCTGTTGTAGATATTTGTGAGATAACTATACTTCTCTTGGTACCTTTAGTTCCAAAAACAACATTGCAGATCACACAAACACACGGACCCGGGTATCGAACCCAAGACCTCCTGCGCAGCAGTCGCATACGCAACCCCCGCGCCGCCACGGCAGATAATCTATACGAAATAAACATTAATGGTAACAATTAAAATATTTGAATGATATGTCAGTTGAATAATGATATAATCATTTATATCGTTATATATATTAATGATAAGTGAATTCTGTTAAATAGGTAATATATTTAATTACTAGTGGTTTATATTTAATTAGAGTCTTTAAAATAACGTGTTCTATTACTTTAATGCATTTTTAAATAATAGATATCCATTAAAGCATTAACAGCCTAATTACGAAAAAAATCTAAAATTAAACACTACATCATTTCTTAATATAACCAGATAGAGTTTCTTAGAGCATATGTTTCATATGGCATTATGTCACAAATAAATGGGTGACCTTTGATCGCCTCTGGAAACCACCATCTATCTTCTATCATAGGAGCCTGCCAAAGTGATCCTACTCTGCCTGATGGAAAGCATGAATAGAATCCAAGAGTTGTGCTCACCATATTCATTGCAAATGCTGACAACGCAGTATGGTGACCCACACTATGGTGGCCTTGTGAGATGCTTTTTCACATTCGGCTTGGGGACGTAAAAGGCATGATAGTCATTGTGAGAGTGTAAGGCCTACACAGTTACCAGGATAACTGTCACCCCTGCATCAATGGGCCTCCGGTCTCGCACTCACCAACGAAACACGACAGCACGGATGCTGGCGCTTTAGGCTGGCCTTCTGTGGTAGGGTAATACTACCCCGGTCGAGCCGGTCCGTTGTGCTGAAATCAGCGTGGCTCTACTACCTAGTAAACTTGGAGCCTTTTTATTGCAGGCACAGAGTGGTACACCGTGTGGTTTTAGTCGGTCCGAATCCGACACACTACCCCACTGCAAACCCTGGTGGGTGACAGCCCGACGGGGTTTCCTCAAGACAAAAAAAGGGTTTGTATAGACATATATAGATAGATGTCTTACTAAAACTAGTAGGTAGTAGTAGGAGCTGAATAAGGCCAATAGTAATGTCATTTTTAGATTTGCGTATAAAATTCTCATAACTTCTTTACTTTCAGGAACGCCTAGAGGTATCAAGTTGAAATTAATATCAAATACTCAGATCTGCAATGCTACTACTATAAGAGTTGTTACCCTGTAAGGAAAGAGTCATCATCATTAGCCCGTTGTAGTTCACTGCTGGACATATGCTTTACATAAGACTAACATAGAGCCCGGACTGCTGCTTTTTACATCCAGTTACCACCAGCTCTCTTGCGCAAGTCGTCGCGCCAACTGACTAGAGGACGTCCCAAACTATGTTTGCCAAGACCCGGTCTCCAAAACACACTTCATCGGCTATAGGGTCTGTGACATATGTATATGACCAGTTCGTTGCCACTTCAACTTTCAGAGCTATATTGATCTCTTTGGTTCTCTGATTCGTTGCGAATTTTGTGCTTCAGCGAGCATAATTCTTTCCATAACACGTTGAGTGTCTTTTAGCTTATGGATTAACTCCATCAGTGTCCACGTGACAAGAAAAGAGTGATTGAAGATTATAGACTTCAGCAGCGCATATTGGTAGTCATTTTCCATCGGGAGACTCGTCGTTTGACAACTATATCGTATATAAAACAAACTGCTTACATTGTGTATAGTTCATGAATGTATTCAACTAAAAATAACTTTAAGTCATACAACAAAATAGTCCTTGAACAACTTTAGAAGTACAAATTAACAAACAATAAATGGAATGTCGTTTGTTGCTAACAAAATCTACATTCAAACATTGGTGGTCTTTGTTTTTCATTTATAAAAATTGATTGCACTAACTGATGTACTCTTAGCCGATTTTGGTCACGACGGTGAATAAATGTGTGCGTAAACGCAGGCGCACACCTTATTCTCAAACTATCACAATCAGATGGGACGGTTTTTTTTTCCAACTTAAGAGCCTTTTCAATTGCCAAAGTGACTCTACTCTGCCTGATGGAAAGCATCATACTCATTACAAATGCAGACAATGCAGTACGGTGACCCACACTATGGCGGCCTAGTGAGATACTTTTCCACACCCAGCTTGGGGACGTAAAACAGTCATTGTGACAGTGTAAGGTTTACACAGTTACCACGATAACCGTCACCCCTGCATCGATGGGCCTCCGATCTCACACTCACCAACGAAACACGACAACACGGATGCTGGCGCTTTAGGTTGGTCTTCTGTGGGAGGGTAGTACTGCCCCGGTCGAACCGGTCCGCTCGTGCTGAAATCAGCGTGGCTCTACTACCTAGAATATCCAACACATCCTGGGAGACATCAGGAGCTGGTACGACGGCTTTATTTGCTCTCCGAGGAACGAGGATTAAGACTTAGGAAAAATTTGGATATCTTAATTCTTTTTTTTTTTCTATATTAAGAGCCTGCCAAAGTGACTCTACTCTGCCTGATGGAAAGCATAAATAGAATCCAAGGGCGGTGGTCGCCATACTCACTGCGAATGACGATAGTGTAATATGGCGACCCATGCTATGGCGGCCTAGTGAGATGCTTTTTCACGCCCCGTAGTGGGAGGGAAACACGTGCGCCGGTAATGAATTCCAGGCTTTAACTAATTTGCACAATAATTGATAAAATATATGACGTAGTGTATCAATTAACACTCAGATCATAAAAAATACTTGTAAGCAATCGCATAATTCGTTATAGCAAATGTTTTTGTAACTAAAGTTTTATTCGTATTCAGCATGAATACTTTTCAATTGCATTAGTTTAAAATTTAATTTTAGAAATCATAACATTAGTTCTGACAAAGTCTATTCAAAAATATTTGGTTTATCACTACTGTAATTTTTTCGTAAATAACTCCCATTGAAGAGCGCGTTTGGATTGTTTGTGTGGAAAGACATGGTATATACATTTTTTTAATTAGAATTTTCGAATAAAGTAATGTTTGTGGGGATTAAAAACATCGCAGTAGGAAGTGGCTAGGTGATTGCTTGGATTGTTTGGAAATTTTAGGTATGTTTACCAGCAGTCTGATTCCCATAGTACAGGCTGACTGCTTAGGTAGGGATCAGAATGCCTTGTGTGAGATGAGCGAATTTATGGCTCTTATTAATTAAATACATTATTACTTTATTTATATACATGATATACACATATTTGTTACATTTTTAAATATATAAAAAAAAAACAAAAATACACATTTAAAAATATAAAAAAGCCTCTTAAGGTGTTGGTCGAGGCTCTTCGCTATCAATCCATGAACAGATATGATTATCGGAACAATAATCACCGAATCCACATTCCACATATTGGCAATCTCGTAAGACAGATCCAAATACTTCAATTGTTTTTCTTTTTCAACTTTCACGAGATTCTCGTCATGAAGAACGGCAATATCGACAATCATTGAGCGGCGCTCTAATCGATCTATCACCACAATATCAGGCTTATTGGCAACAATAGTCCTATCTATGATAATAGATCGATCCCAATATAACGTAGCACGACTGTTCTCGAGAACTGGGTCGGGCACATACCTGTAGTAAGGTACTTCGAAATTGACAAGTTGGTATTTAAGGGCAAGTTGTTGATGTACGATCCTGGCTACTTGGTTATGCCTGTGCAAATACTCACCGTTAGCAAGACGAGAACAACCGGAAATAATATGCCTAATAGATTCTTATATACATTATTATTAATATATACAATGCACGGGTTGTGTGTTGTGGATCAATATACAGGTATTACCACCCAATGGAACCAAATATTATACGATACTGCAATTGAATTGAATTGAATACTGCAATCTAGGTAGTAGAACCACGCTGATTTCAGCACGAGCGGGCCGGCTCGACCGGGCAGTACTACCCTCCCACAGAAGATCAACCTAAAGCGCCAGTATCCGTGTTGTCGTGTTTCGTTGGTGAGTGTGAGACCGGAGGCCCATTGATGTATTGATTGATGAAAAAGCATCTCACAAGGACGCCATTGTGTGGGTCACCACACTGCATTGTCTGCATTTACAATGAGTATACCACACACTACCACAACTCTCGGATTCTATTCATGCTTTTCATCGGGCAGAGTGGAGTCACTTTGGCAGGCTCTTAATATAGAAAAAAAAAAGAATTAAGATATCCAAATTTTTCCATACATGTTTTTGCGTGAGATGATAAGCTGCTAGATGTCTCGAAGATAAATAAGTATTCTGCAAAGGGGAAAATGAACAGGTAAGTCCTGATGGTAAATGTCAACCACCGCTCATGGGCTCTTGCAACTCTAAAGATAGAAATAACTGTGTCACTCCTTGGATGCACCAAGGATTTAGGATGGATGAGTGAGTTTGGACCCCCGGTAACTTTATAATCTCCGTGAAATTGACGAAAGAATTATATTAGACCGGTTTCTGTACAACCATCTTATTTACGAATTAACGAATAGTGATCAAAAATAAAAGTTACAAATGAAATAAAACCAAAAACATCTCAGTACTAAGTTTAATATTCAATCTTTTCAACTAATCATATTATTATAACATCATTTTCATTGATATTCTTGTATGTATATCTTTCATCAAATCCATATTCCTTGTAACCTTTCTGATATTTCAAAGCCAAGGAGTCTTCAGGCAAAGTACTATTAAAAACTGAATGCCCGTCAGTTCCTAGTTTAACTACACCGAAATATACATATTTATCATTTATCTCTCTCTCTTCTTTTCTTCTTTCTTTGATGATAAGAGATTCCTTTATAGGCAACAAAAGAACTACATCTTGAGTCTCTTTACCAAATTTCACTTTAGCTTGAATGGTACCATTGATTTTATCGCTGTCACGACCAGTTTTGATATCCATCGGTAGTTGACATTCAACACACCTGACTTTGTTATTGTAATCAGCGTTCAATGGAACGGGAAATAAACGATCATTCAAATAAAACCTGTAAACACACTTGTGGTCATTCAAACTGGTGATGCTACTCCGGCTTCTGACCCTAGCTTTTGCTGAATGGCATTCGAAATAGTTTTCATTTCTAAATCTTTTTAGTTTTTTAATGTTTTCTTCGTCATCTGGATCTAAATATGTGAAATCTTCGTCTGAATCGGAGATAACCACGAATGATGAATCCTCAGAGATCTCATGTAATTCCGAACCTTCTTTTATGGTGTCTAAGGTGTTTTTATTTTGATATTTTCTATCATTTACTTCCACAGATTCTGTAGATTCAACGAAGTTTTTATTCCTGTAATATTGCTGAATGGGTGTAGAATAAATGTTATTCATACGCACGATGTTATCGTTGCGAACGGCTTTTGCATTAATGGTTGTTACGATTTCAGTAGTTTTTGTTGCTTTCTGACTGTTTCTATCAACTGTGTCGCCACACTTCTTGCAATAGTCTACTGTCCTAATTTGGGTCTTTTCTGTAACCACTACATCCGAAGCAGTGACCCTTTTTGGTTTTGCTGGACACTTCTTGGCGCTCACAACACTCGTAGAACAGCTTTTCGCATCGTTGCCATTGGAAGATAATTTCCTTGAAGGGATGACTTTTCTTTGCTTGCTTTTATAAGGGCTGCAAGTTTTATTTGAACACGGTTTTATATTTTTTGAACTGAATGAGATTTTAGAAGAGACATTACTTTTATTCATATACATTATGGCAACAGAAACTTAACTTTTCACAGCTCTTGTAGACGTCTGCTCGTGTGTTACAATGCTAGAGCTTGTCGTTTTATTATTGATGTGTATACGTTGCCATAACAACGCTGTTCGACATAATACCTTCTTCATAGTGAAATATTTTATCAAAAATAAAGAGTTTCGTAAATTTGTTTATTATTTACTATTTTACATGAACAGCTATTTGTTATTTGATACAATTATCCATTATATTTAAATAAAATTAAGATGTAAACTTTGCATGCTCTTACCGCGATCTACTGACGAGTAGATAAACTATCGTTAATGTTTTATTCAAAGAATAACCCATAGATGGCGCTGTTTAAAATTTTAGTAAAAAATTAAGTCACCATTAACCATATTATTAGTACTACATACTTCAACTCCTATATCAGTTAGATGGCCAGATTTATTACGTATTTTTTTATCGTTTCTTTATTTTAGCGTGGACATTCATGAATGAAAACTGACGCGTAAACATGGTATTAAGTCTAGCTACAACCAAGCGTAGATGGCGTTATACGCAAATTGAGCACAAAAATGCGTTTTGAAAAAACCCACAAAAATCGCTGTTATTTGCGTTGCATGCACGGTTGCATGGTTACATATGACCATAGGCATCGCTAGTCATGAGATACACCTTCTGTTCCACAAAAAAAAAACAAAATTCTTTATGATCTCTTACGGTCATTGGAAAGCTATTTTAAATTATTAATTATTATATCAAAATCCGTCGCTTTTTTAATATACTTGCCCGCGATAAAAACCAGGTTTTTTTTTAACAATTGACGGTTGGTGTACCTAGTGGTTTAAGCGGTCGTCGCGCCGCTCTACGCTCACGCTTTACTGCACTGAGCGTTGTGGCTTTAAACGCCACATAGGACAACACTTTGTATGATCGACAAATTATTGTTCTGAGTCTGGATGTTCTTTGTAGCCATTTTATATGACAGGATTTACGCATAGTGCGGACGTTGTCTGTTTTAAAAAAAAAACATAAATTCTATATTTAACCGTTAGGTAGTAAAAAATGATATCCTCTGAAGTTACCCGTATCTTGTGTCATTAGTTTTGTACTTTGCGCAATTGTGTTAACAGTTTGAGAAAGCTGAACAAAATATTAACAATGCTATTAAATCTACATTACATTACAATACAATACAGTACAGTAAAATACAAACTTTATATATATTTTTTATATTATTTTTTACTTTAAGTACAAAGTGATGCATTGACTGACTATACTTCTCAGGCAATTTTAACTGTCTCGGTGGTGCAGCGGTAGTGAATGCGACTGCTGTGCTTGAGGCTTCAGGTTCGATTCCCGAGTCAGACTAAATGTTTGTGTGATCTGCAAATATTTATTTCGAAGTTTGGATGTTTTCTATATATAATAGGTATATATTTGCAAAAAAAAAAGTACTTAAGTATTCTATCAGTCAGTCTAGTTATCATAGCACAAGCTCTGCTTAGTTTGAAACTAGATGGCGTTGTGTGTCCAATGTCCTGAATATTGATTATTTATTAATTAGACGGTGCAAAGAAAGAACAGTTCTGGTTTTAGGGACCTATCAAAATAACTGTACTCTGCCTGATGTAAAGCATGAATTGAATTTAAAAGTTGAGGTCATACCCATTGCGAATGCAGACAATGCAATATGGTGATCCGCCTCGCTTGGGGACCTAAAAGGCATGAATCATCGTGACAAGGTAAGGCTCCCACACTTATCACAACAACTAACCCTGCAATCCCTGCATCAATGGGCCTCCAGTCTCGCGTTCACCAATGAAACATGACAGCACGGATGTTGACGCTTTAGGTTTGTTTTCTGTGAGTCTGAAATAGTCCGTGTGGTAATGGATTAAGAGTACATAGTGTTACCACCCCTATTCATCCCGTGGGTGTCTTAAAAGGCGACTAAGGGAACAAAGTATGCAAGGCAACATAATTACAACGAGAAAGAAAACTTGAAACAAACCCTATTCCAACCCGTCTGACCAGCGTGGTATAGTAGGCCAATACCTCCTTGCTAAGGAGAGGCCTATGTTCAGTAGTGGACTGTAAAAGGCTGTTGATGATGATGATAATGATGATAAGTTTGAAATTAGTTCGTATGGTGACGGATGAAGAGTACAGAGTATCACCACTTCTATTTATGAGACCATGGGAGACTGTAGGAGAAAGTTACACAAGACAAGAGCAATGCAAAAAGAGGAGGAAAACGTGAAACATACAGAAAACTGATGGGAACTAATTTCGTTGCTTTTTACAGATGGAATAGGTGTACTTTAGACCAAACCTCCCCACTGTCATTCTGGAGAAAGGTCAGAAGTAAAGAGCAGTATTGTCCTCCTACACCATGATTACTTCATCCAGTTCTTTTATGTGTCGGTGTAAGTGTTTAGTTGGTTATCTATCACGACGATAGTTATATGAATCTGTAATGACGTATTCAGCATGACATTTCTCAGAGCTATTTAGCTTTGAGGTGAAACATCATGTTGAAGGCGTCATTACACATTGTATTTAGAGCGTGGGATGTTGTATGGTGCTTAGAAAGTCATTATTATTAATTTTTTATGGTGTAATTTATGAAGTTCCGTATGTTGTTTTGTGACAAGAATCATATAGCATTTGGTTTATATAGGATTTTAGTGTAACAGTCATGTATTTCTAGTTGGATATTAAATATATATATGTGTATATATTCGCGCAACCTCATCTAATCCCAAATGAAGCAAATTTTAAAACAAATACCTATTTACTTTTTTTCTATAAATACATACATGTTAAACAAAGCAAACACCCAAACCCAGATCAAACAAACATTTGGTCCGACCCGGGAATCACATCTCTGATCTCAATATGAATCGATGAATTCAAAAAAAGCCGCTTAAGATGTACTTTGCAAAAAACAAGTAATAAAAATTTTGATTAAGTTGAAAGTTGAAAACGAAGCTGCACGACAGCAAGGAAAAGGGAATGTTGCTTATGGGGATGCATTTTTTTTATTTCTATGTATATATAAATATAATCTTTCAAAGTGACTCTATTCTGTCTAATGGAAAGCATGATTAGAATACAAGAGTTTTGGTCACCATACTCATTACAAATACAGACAATGCAGTATGGTGACCACCGCTATGGCCTAGTGAGATGCTTTTTCACGCACCGCTTGGGCACGTAAAAGGCATGACAGTCATCGTAGCAGTGTAAAGCTCACACAGTTACCACGATAACTGTCACCTCGCATCAATGGGCCTCCAGTCTCGCACTCACCAATGAAACACGACATCACGGATGCTGTCGCCTTAGGTTGGTCTTCTGTGAGAGGGTAGTACTGCCCCGATCGAGCCGGCCATTTCGTGCTAAAATCAACGTGGCTCTACTACCTAAAAAATGATGTACCGTAAGAAGTTTTTGGGAATTTTTCCGTTTATAAGTCCCAAATATGTTAAAGATGGAGTCAACATAAACCATTCTATCTACAACAGTATTTGCATTTATTTTATGGTAACAATCTTAGCCAACGAGCAGAAATGTCAACTGATGTTAAGTGACTTCACAACTTAAGAAACACAACACACACAAGTTGCTTTTCTTCATACTTTCAGAAACAAGGGACGGATTGGGCCTTCTTTCAATGAAGTAAAAATAATTGCTTCACGGTTTCCCCTCCATCTGCTACAGAGGCCAGTCATGAAGAGGCGACGTCCGTGTACCGTAAGTTGCCTAAATAGAGACTTCACCCGAAGGTGGTGCTCGCACTAGCGAGCAAGCGCTGGGATGGGTTTGAATGCGTCCGGATAACAGCAGTTCCCGTATTCTTCCTATTGTAGGCGCAGAGTGGCACACCGTGTGGTTTTAGTCGGTCCGATTCCGACACACCACCCCGCCGCAAACGCCTTGTTGATGGCGGCCTGTGGTGGTTTCTATACGTAAAAAAAAATAGTAACACAGTTTTATGTATTTTGAAGACTTCTAAATAGGTTTTCAATTCTTATTAAATATTTTTGTGAAGTAACATTAATGTTATTGCTAGAAAATATGCCTTGTTGATCTAGCGGTCATTGTATACTGCCGATCAAAACTTATTTCTTTGACATTCGTTCATACAGATTGTACTATATTAAAAATAAAATTTGATTTTAATAAAATATTCTATGTTTGATGATAAAAACTAAAGGGCTGGAGGTTACAGCTTATTAACCCTTTGCACTTCGTTGTCGCCGCATTTGCGACATTAAAAAGCTAACAATAAATCCACTGTCGCCGTAGTGGTGACATGGTTGTTTTGCTGCCGCGGCGCCCTTAACAGATATGTAAGCAAAATAGTCTGTCTGTGTCTGACAAAAACTGCACATATTGCGAAAAGACAAGAAAAGAGATTGTATTGTTTGTTCTAATAGATAGGAAAAAGGATAAAGACACGAAACTTCGGAATACTGTGATACTTGTCCCGCTTAACCGTGAATGCATATGGGCAATTGTTGCGAAAGATTTTTACTTTAACAAACTTTAACAAATTTTAAGTCCGAAAATTTGTGTTTTTCTTTTATAATATAAGTTAGAATACGTTTTGTTTATAAAATAGCTAAGAAATAAACATTTTGTTTTATTAAAACGGCTCTATTTTTCTTCTACATCATAGGTATGAAATTGGAGCCATTGGAGCTGTTGGAGTTGCTGGTAGCCTCTATGCATTACTAGGCTGGAGTGTAAAGGGTTTAATTATGCATTGATATACTATATGTTAGTGGCTGGCTCAAATTCAAAGGTGATTCTTTTGTTGCTACACAGGATACGATATAAAAGTATGTATTTCTACTTCTCGCTATTATATCACGAAGCCATCTAAGTCTAAATATCGGAGACTGTGTTAGATGATAATATCTATCGTATGTTACTTTTCGTTATCATAACATTAACTTACTATCTGTTCATAATATTTTATAGTAAGGGTTTCTACTATTATAATTTGAAGACATTTGAACGTGTATACTCCGAAGAACAAGACAAATATAACTCAAAGGATTATTAGCAGTAGTAGATAGTACTATAGAGTGGGCTAAGAATTACTTAACATTTAAATCTAACATCCCACCCAAACATGTTACGGGCGTTCTTGGGACCGATGGTACTGGAATTTGCTGGCTACAATCGTAACACATAGTTTCAACAAGATAAAGCCACTTGTTACACATCCAATGAATCCCTGCCGGTGGTCAAAGACATGTTGCCCGTATAGCTGATTTCTAGACGAGGCGACATTCCATGGCCACCCAGAAGTCCAGATCTAACACCAGCAGATTTCTTTTATGGGGTTATTGAAAGAATCATGTCTTCATCAATAAACTAAATACACTACGTCAACTAAAATAAAGCAACAGCAAAGAGATGTCGGCGATCTCGCGGTCTGTTTGCCGACGAGTATTCCAAAATTTCGGTAGAAAAAATCATTTAGACGATGTAATTTTCAAAAAATAAATGCTAACTAATTAGCTTTCTTGTAAATAAACAATTTTTATAACATATGAAATGATTTTTATACGATTTTTCAAATGCTAACTAATTTGTAGTCCACCCTATATATTAATTTTCCTAGCCTTTTTTTTTTCTGAGATTATTTGGGGTCGGCTGTCTGTTCAGCTAGTTTAATTTGAATATCAGTTTTCCCACGTAGGGACTGTCATCGCACCTCCACATCCTGAGGTCGAACTGAATTCGAAAGTTGAACTCGTTGTCGTTATATTTGGGAGCACTAACTTCCCAATAGCGATTGCTATAGATTTTCATGATAACCAGGACCGACGACCTAATGTTTTCTCCGAGGTATGGGCGTACCAACTTCCATACTTTGGACTCTTGTTACAAATTTCTTGTAAGAAATCCCAAAAACACTGGCAAGATCCGGTAATTCATTGGAACGCTTGATTGACGGTCGTGATTATTATAGTGTATTATAATAATACCAATATAAAGTTAATAAATGACATTTATTTCTGCAAGTAAATCTTTTACAGATATTTTTACATGTCGGACTTAACAGCTAGAAGGCGTCGGCATTTTCTAAGACTCACTCTGGTAAGAAATGTCGAAACAAATTATAGAGGTGTCCTATTTTTTTAAGTCCGTAAACATATGTTTAATAAATACTCTACTACATTCACCCCAACCCATTTAGTCCCAAACTAAGCAGAGTTTGAACTATGAGTAATAGATTGAAATAAATATATATCATATATGTACCACCAAACCAGGGAATAAATATTTTCAGATCGTTCAAACATTTGGTCCGTCCCGGTAATTGGTAAAAGTATGACTAATAAATATAGGCTTAATTATTGTGTACACGACCTAATATCGTTAGATATTGTAAAATTCGTTACGACTCATTTTGCTTTAATTATTTTTTAATTGTAGTTGTTAAATCATATTACAGTTAACGACTGTAATTGACTGACTCGGTGACACAGTGGTTGTGTATGCGACTGCTGTGCTTGAGGTCTTGGGTGCGATTCCCGGGTAGGATTAAATTTTTGTATGATCTGCAATCATTTGTTTGGGAGTTTGAGTGTCTTCTATGTATAATATGTATGTATTTACAAAAAAAAGTATGTATGTATTTGTATCAGTTGTCTAGTACCAATAGTACAAGCTCTGCTTAGTTTGGCACTAGATGGCGTTGTGAACCCGATGTCAGATATACTGGGTAGTAGAGCCACGCTGATTTCAGCACGAGCGGGCCGGCTCCACCGGGCTAGTACTACCCTCCCACAGAAGGCCAACCTAAAGCGCCAGCATCCATGTTGTCGTGTTTCGTTGGTGAGTGTGAGACCAGAGTCCATTGATGCAGGGGTGACGGGCATCGTGGCAACTGTGTAAGCCTTGCACTGTCACGATGACTGTCATGCCTTTTACGTCCTCAAGCGGGGTGTGAAAAAGCATCTCACTAGGCCGCCATAGTGTGGGTCACCATACTGCATTATCTGCATTTGCAATGAGTATGGTGACCACAACTCTTGGATTCTATTCATGCTTTCCATCAGGCAGAGTAGAGTCACTTTGGCAGGTTCTTAATATAGAAAAAAAAACTTAGCTACACGAATACATCTTATAATAAGTTGACCAAAATCTGAATTTGCCAAATTTTTCATTATGAGAATTGGCCTTGTGAATTCTAAGGCTTTTAATGGTGTGTATGATAACAGTGAGTGGATACCATAACGTGGTTATTGAATAAAGGTTCAGTCTTATTGGTTCGCTGAACACGATGCTCCTATACAGGGTCGCGGCCTAGTAGGCTGACCATGATGTTTCACAAATTATAAAGACAAAATAATATATCAATAAGTTTTAGTATTATATATAAAAAATATTTAGATTAATAATAATAAATAATAAATATTTCAGACATTTGACACACAACGTTATCTAGTTTCAAACTAAGCAGAGCTTGTGCTATAATAACTAGACTGACTGATAGAATACTTATATACTTTTGTTTTGTAAATTCATACATACTATACTTAGAAAACACCCAAACTTCGAAACAAATATTTGCAGATCATACAAACATTTGGTCCAACCCGGGAATTGAACCCGAGACATCAAGCACAGCAGTTGCATTCGCTACCACTGCGTCACTGAGGCAGTTAGATGATTAGTTGTCTCCGTGTGGTGTTTGATTAAGAATACGGTCTCGACGCCTATTCGTCCCATGAGAGTCGCATGAGAGACTAAGGGAGCAAAATATGTAAGGCAAACACTGCAAATAGATGGGAAATTTGAACCAAACCCTATACCAGGCTCTCTGACCAGTGGGGTATAGTAGGCCTAAGTCCAGCAGTGGACTGTTAAAGGCTGTTAATGATGTGGTAGTTGTTTAAAGCGAATCGATATAACCTTCGGAATGGAAGTGGACCTGCGTGCCCAACAGAAGTTGTGTATGCATTTGTATCACAGCTGTAGTAGATATTTAAAGAACTCCAAAAAGTGATATTATAATTCTCAAATGGACGCCACATGAGATGTTGGGTGAGCACCGCAAGTTGAGTTACCAACTTTTTTACGATAATTTTTCATTTGTGACTTCGCTCTCTAAATCTGAGGGTAGGAGGATCAAAATGTGGTAACGTACTTGTGTTTGCTTCCTATGCTATAAAAAATGACATCACCTGTCTTTATTGCTCCATGTTATTCATTCAAACATTCTTATCATTTATATCATTATTATTTCACCACAGATTTTCAAATAATTTAAATATTTAAGATTATTAATGAAGGATATATAAAAAACCCGTACCTAGAATTTCATCTCAAAGTCACAAAAGCAGTCGTATCCAGATGATCTGGCAAATTGTAATATTACTTATAACTTCTCCTTACTTATTTTTGTGTATATTCATCCTTTATTATAGCAATTCAAAATTACTTGTCTTTATTTTTAACCTCATTCTTCTGTTTTAATTCTTAATTTCTAGCGACTCTTTCTGTCAGCAATGCTGTGTTTATTTCTTTACATTTTCTGTCAGAGTTTTATTTTTCCTACTATCCTCTATGTCATTTCAATCCATTTACGAAACAATATTATTATTTTTAAATTTTCTTTCTTTGTTTTCATAATTTTCTATCTATTATCTTGATGTTTTTACTGATTTATCTCTTCTCTAGTTTTTAGATTAATTGTATCTATGCTTCTACTAACTAGCTCTTTGGTTTTTTTACTTCAAATCGAAGAAGTGTAGTAAGATAAAGCGTATCTTCGTCATTTAGTTAAGGTGAGACTTTAAATATTTCTCGCTTAGATTTATCGGTATGACCTTATTTATCATTTTCAGTGCTCGGATTTGTGATTTTGAGTTGCTGATGCTCGTTACTTACAATCTTTTGCCTATCAATAATCTACACAGTTCCATAGTTATATAAATGGGTTCAAACAGTAGGTAATAAATTTGGAAAGGAAGTTTTGGCGTAAGGAAGCGGCGGAAAAGCCGAGAGAGACACTCCACCGTCGGCGAATCGGGCGGTGGAATATTTGCCAGCGCCTCATGCCACCCTGAGTATAGCCACGGGAGGACGGAACGGATTTTTCCCTTCATCCGCCATCCGGCTAAGTGTGAAGCACGCAGCCTAAATAGAGAGTTAATTTGAGCTAGCGGGTAGGTGCTAGGAGGGATATGAATGTCGTAATAACAGCTGTTCCTGGATCCCTCCTATCTCAGGTGCAGAGTGGCACACTGTGTTGTTTTAGTCGGTCCGATTCCAACATACAACTCCACTGTAAGCTCCAGTAAGGGCCCGAAGAGTTGCTAGTTTCTTTTTTTTATAGTGATGTAGTCCTGTGTTGTTTACTTCCTTAGTCGACATCCACGGGATGAATAGGGGGTGGTGATACTATTCTTAATCGTCACTACGTACTATACTTTAATATTCTATTGTTAAAATTTTGACTTTTTTAGGCAATGTTCTCAAAAATATATATTAAGATGACCTAATTATTACTAACAATGGCTTACAGCACCAAGTTCTTTATACATCACCAAAAACATTACTCATCGTATTGAATATTCAATTGTTAATTTTTCTTATTTGTTTATTAATTTATTGTTCTACAAGACAATCTTTTCTTTTAAGTATTTAAATGAGTGTTTTATTATTAGAACTTCATTTCCCAGTAAGATTCCAAATCGTCAATATTAGTTTTTAAAAATGTTAATTTGGATGGCAGCTTTCATATTTTTCTCACCATATTTGCTATATAAATTTATAAAAATGATGCCTAGTTAATGCCCTGGACATCAGAGGACATTTTAGAATATATTTACTAAAATATTTTCTGTTGTCATCCTGTAACCTGTGAGAGTGATTTCGTGATAAGGAACGGAAGTGTGTGACCGAGCTGAGGGAGCTTGCGCTGCCAGAATGGGACATCAGAAAGGTAGGTAAAATGTTTAAAATTATATACTTTTGTCACTGTTCTAATCTACATGGTTCAATAAGAACGTTCTTGTGATATATTTATTTCAATATTTACCGTGTCTTTGAGGCAAATCTCAAGATTTACCAAGAGAATGGTGGTTAAAGTTCGAAATAAACGACTATCATAGAGTGGTTCTGACTTATACTATTATGAATTGATAAATCCTGGGTTTTACTGGCAAATTTGAGAATTTACGATAGTTCAGTACTATTTTCATTGCTGCTATAATTGAATTTTTTATTGTGGCAGAGCCATGCTGCGTCACATATAGGTCAGTGTAACTCGAGTGTTACTAAAGCCTTACAGAAAACTGACGTAAAATTACTCTTCTGTTGAGTTTCACCGAGTGACTTTCTTGTACACTATTCTCATAGTGAGGTTCTTACGGTACAGGTGTATATGGGCGGTGGTAGTCACTTACCATTACGTGACGCATCTGTGCTTTTCCCCACCTGTACTATAAAAAATACCGTTTGTCCTTGACTCCCAAAACAGAAATCATGGTAATTGAGTACTGAATATCCTGGGAAATGTGATTTTCTGTTTATCTTTGTATATAATGTCCACAATGTGATGTCACCCTACTCTTCTTTTATTGCCGCTTCAGACGGCACACGGCGGAACATTTAATGTCTGATGTGCGCCCGCGCAGCTCGTCTTTACCGGTTGTTTCGGTTCAAGAGAAGTAAAAAGTGGTCTTTTTTGAAGAAAGTTTTTCGGTTGTAACGATGTATAAAATTGCAATAGTGATTGCTTGGGCGCTGGTGAGTGTATCCTTATTTTTGCAATCTATTTCAATTCGTTTTTAAATTAGGAACTATTTTATATTTGACAGTTACATTCAAAAAATCGAAAATCAACACATGACAGCGTTTCTTTTTTTTTAAATTTAAATTACAAACTCTGTAGTTCGAATCTGAACCTTTTGTTTTCAACACATTCTAACATTGTGTGTTCTGAAAAAAAATCTATCAACCACACACATTTGCAGCATATTTTTTACTTTAAGCAAGTGTGTTGGTAGTGGTGCTAGACATTAGAGCATTCGAAAATTTAAGCGTGTTCGATTCTCACTCAATACACACAATGCTTGTCTCTGCTTAACGTGGATATAGGTAGCGTTAGAAAATATGTATGTCAGATATATTTCATTTTATATTCTTTCCATTATATATATATTTTATTATGCATATAATGTAAAGAAACAGTTTAATTTATTGAAAACTCTAAACAATATAAATTTATGAACAAAAAATGGTTCATACATTATTCAGTATTATTTGAATATTTACTAAGCGTAGATTGTATTATTAACATATCATACAGTATTTCACTATATAATACGACATTTGTTAAAAGCACATATGTTTGCATTAAGCAAAAATCGAAACTGTGGCTACTGCGATTGAGTGTAGTATCTTTTAATTTAATCTTAGTATCAATATAATATAGTCTGTATAATGGTATACTCTGGCTTCGTTCACCTGTCTCTTTGTCCTATTTCACACCGCATTCTATCTGAACTTATGCCAACTTCATCTAGAACTGTTCAGCCGTTTTGGTTTAACTCGGTAACAAACATCTAAACACCTATACTCACAAACTCTCTATTATTTAATGAGATTTTCCTACTTCCATGTCAACTCAATATTGCGAATAAATCTTGTATTATAAATCATTAATGATAAACGAGATATATTTATCGTTTCATTGGTTTAATTTGCAGCGCCATTGACCGACATAATCGCTAGACGTGACAAAAACTTACAATAATAATTATATAACAGCCAGTATAATGGTTTACGGTAATAGATCTCTCAGATGTACAAATAAAATTAGTTCTAACTTGACTGATCTGCGTGGTCCATCCTTCCATATGGGAATCCACCTAGATCATGGTGGATTACTCCTGTTATTCTAAAATACCAAGACATTCTACCACTTTTTGCGGAAAATCATTTTCCGTATGAGTACGTTTATTGTGGAATGCCTTGAAGGTTGTCATCGTGTGTAATCCATAACTACGTTTAAAACTATATTGTATGAGGATTATCTGTCACACATTGTTGAAAATTAGAATATATGTATATATATTTATGTATAAGGATGTGCTCAATGGCGGTTAGCCAGCATTAGATATTATAGTGTACAAGTGTATCTACAAACACATGTACATTCTCTGTACCTTTACACTTGTAATCACGACTATCCGATCGGGGAGTAATCAGGTTCAGGCCTCAACTTCCAAACACCGGACTGTTATTAACCTTTTCTATAATCTGAAAAACTTAATACCACTTTTCGATTCGACCCGGGATTTGGATCTGAGACCCTTAGTTTCTAAAGTCCCGCGCGACACAGGATTTATTTCCAGTGCAGGTTTAGTCTTTTGAAAAGAAAAAGCTCTTATGTACACCATTATCTCTGTTCTGTTTTTTAACCTTTGTCATTATCTAACATACAATATTATTTAAAGAAACGGGACTAGAATATAAAGACGTATGTATAGTTAATTTTTAGTGACTAATCAAATTTTTAAGCACTTCTGTGTTGCCAACAATGACTCAAATGTAACAAAAAATATCAATTGTCATCAAAATTGACAGTTTTATGGGTTATATATTAGACTAATTTCAATAAACCTATACTTTTGTGATTAGTTGCCTAATTAATTATCACTTTTTTTTATTTTACATTTATTTACTTATTCAAACTTAACACACACTTGATTTAATGCGAACATAAGCATTTCCTTTCATTTTAATTACTTGATATTTGTATTCTATAACTGTTTTTTTTACATAAAGGTGTTAAAATATTAAATGTGTTGCTTGTGATCAGACGGATTTTTTATTTAAGGCAGTAAACTAGGTAGTAAAGCCACGCTGATTTTAGCACGAGCGGGCCGGCTCGACCGGGGCAGTACTACTCTCCCACAGAAGACCAACCTAAAGCGACAGCATCCGGGTTGTCGTGTTTAGTTGGTGAGTGTGAGACCGGAGGCCCATTGATGCAGGGGTGACAGTTATCGTGATAACTGTGTGAGCCTTACACTGTCACAATGACTGTCTTTACTTCCCACAGCGGGGTGTGAAAATACATCTCACTAGGCCGCCATAGTGTGGGTCACCATACTGCATTGTCTGTATTTGTAATGAGTCTGGTGCCCACAACTCTTGGATTCTATTTATGCTTTCCATCAGGCAGAGTAGAGTCACTTTGGTAGGCTCTTAATACAGTGAAAATACAAACTTGGTAACTTTAAGTAGGTTGATGTTCAAATGTGGTCGTTGGAAAACTGTGGAAAAGTTTAACAGCACAAAAGGCGTAATGGTTTAAGTGGTTAACTGGTTGCTACTTATTGAATATTGTGGTTTCGACCCACATATGAGACAACATTTTATGTGATCCTCAAATTGTTGTGCTGAGTCTGTGTGTTATTTGTGTCTGTTTCATCACATCACAAAAAGGCTATAATAACATCAGCGACCGATTTCGGTCGATTGATAAATTTTTTTTTTCTTGATTAAGAGCCTGCCAAAGTGACTCTACTCTGCCTGATGGAAAGCATGAGTAGAATCCAAGAGTTGTGGTCACCATACTCATTGCAAATGCAGATAATGCAGTATGGTGACCCACACTATCGCAGCCTTGTGAGATGCTTTTTCACACACCGCTTGGGGACGTAAAAGACATGACAGTCATCGTGACAGTGTAAGGCTTACACAGTTACCACGATAACTGTCACCCCTGTATCAATGGGCCTCCGGTCTCACACTCACCAGCGAAACACGACAACACGGATGCTGGCGCTTTAGTCTGGTCTTCTGTGGGAGGGTAGTACTACCCCGGTCGAGCCGGACCGTTCGTGCTGAAATCAGCGTTGCTCTACTACCTAGTAAATTTGTGCACAATGCAGGCAGGTAAGCACACCATTGTAGTCATTGTAAGAGATAACACACGGGCGTGCTTTTTGCTCGAGCGTCGAGCATCCAGCAGCGATTGTTCTCAAAGTTCTCGACTCTAGTCATCATAAAAGTCTATGTGTGGATATAGACTTTCCTTAGAAAGGAGATTTTGGCTTACAATACCCCGATGGCTAGACGGGTTTATATAAGATTTGGGTCCAGTTTACCATCTCTTTGCAATGCTGTTGTCCTGGGTTCTTTGCTACCTTAGTCAGCTCTTACAAAACCCACGGAATGAATACTGGTGGTGTTGCTGCGTATTCCTAATCTGTCACGGAATTAAATCTATATTGTACTAACCGAACAGGTTCACTCGTAAACGTGAAATAATACTCCGAATTGGTTAACAGTTGATAGAGCTATGATTTAGCAAATATAAAAAAATTAAACAGGGCACTGAGAATTCAAATGTTTTAAATTCAGTTAAAAGTGTTGTCCAACAAAATCGTCTGACAGCGAAAGCCTGTATATACTAATCGTTTTACTTATTAGCTCAACAACTTGTGTTGTCCTACTTGTTTTAAACGGTATATTTGTTAAGGGATTTACCATATGTTGATATTATGAATATGTTAAATAAATTTACATAATATTTCACTTAATAGATTAAGTTAACTGTGTGATTTATTAGTGTTAAGTGATTTATTGTTATTCTTTACTACTAGTATTAATGTTAGCTGATTGGGGTCTAGCAGTCTAACAAACAAACAAACTCACTTGAGTTTTTTTGTTTGTTAGACTGAAATACTTTTATTTGTTTATTATATTTTTGAAGTCTGCTAAAGTGACTTTACTCTCCCTGATGAAAAGCATGAATAGAATCTAAGAGTTGTGGTCCCCATAGTCATTACGAATGTAGATTCACACTATGGCGGCTTAGTGAGATGCTTTTTACATCCCGTTTGCTGACGTAAAAGGCATGACAGTCATCGTGGCAGTGTAAGACTGACATAAATGGGCCCGAGTCTTACACTTACCAACGAAACACGACAGCACGGATATTGTCGCTTTATTTAAGATTAACTGATCGTTTTTTTAAGAAAATACATAGAGTTTGTCTAGATCTATTTCTGAAAGTAGAAACTGATTAACTTTCTGACCAACGTATAGCTTATATAATTAGGTCTAGAAGCATACAATTTTGAGAGGTTTCTTGGACGACGTGGGTGAGCACTAAGAACGGATTCTTGAAAATTCCCATCTAAGTTACATAAGTATACACTTGCCAGGTAGTAGAGCCACGTTGATTTCAGCATGAGCAGGCCGGCTCGACCGGGGCAGTACTACCCTGCCAGAGAAAACAATCTAAAGCGCTAGCATCCGTGTTGTCGTGTTTCGTTGGTGAGTGTGAGACCGAAGGCCCATTGGTGCAGGGGTGACTGTTATCGCGGTGACTGTGTACGCCTTACACTGTCACGATTACTGTTATGCGTCTTACATCCCCAAGCAAGTGTGAAAAAGCATCTTACAAGGTCACCGTAGTGTAGGTCGCCATACTGCATTGTCTGCATTTGCAATGCGTATGGTGACCACCACTCTTGAGTTCTATTCATGCTTTCCATCAGGCAGAGTAGAGTCACTTTGGCAGGCTCTTAATAAAGAAAAAGAAAAATATTGCAACCAGTGTGAAGCCGGGGCGGGTGGCTAGTTACTATATAAAACTTAATATTATTACTTTTGTGCTCCGGTAACCTTACTTGCTCGGGAAATAACATTGAAACAATAGTTATCACCGGTTTTCTGTGGCTAGCATAAATCACCTACAAAAATATTTGACGAATATTGCATTTATCGATAAGAGCACTATATATTTGTGTGGTGTAACGGTACTTCATTGACTGACACGCGGGCGGTCCGGGGTTCGCAAATATTTTGTTTATCTTTGCATACCTGTTATATCCTGACATACATATAACTGCAACTTATACATAGTTAAGTTCCGTAGTCAATTATTACTTGTTTTAAATAAATAACATCTTTATCGGAGTATTTTTTTACACAGACAGAGTTTGTACTTTATTTGAAACTAGCTTACCCCGTGAACACTGTTCCGCCTTAGAGACAACAAATAAGCAGATTTTTGATTTTGGACTGAAACGCGGTCGAACGGGATAAAAAGTATAGTATAGTAAGTATCCTATGTCCGTCTCCTGGTTCTAAGCCTCCGCACCAATTTTCAGCTAAATCCGTTCAGCCGTTCTTGAGTTATAAGTGGTGTAACTAACACCACTTTCTTTTATATATATGTATAGATATTTGATTGGTATTGTGGTTAGTGATTGTAGGTTTGATGCCCACCTAGAATAAATAATTGTGTGATGAGTACGATCATTTGTTGCGTCTAGATGTTATTAACTTATGTATTTAGTAATATATAAGTATGTCTATCGGGTCTAGTTACCATAGTTCAAACAGGTTCTGTCTCATTTGAGATCACACGACCGTGTGTGAGAGATGTGTGATATTATTAGTATTGTTGTTTGAAATAGGTATATTTTATTTATTAAGCAACCACTTAGAAAAATGTACTGCCCCAAACAATATTCCAAACACCAGATTTGTGAAACTAACCGTTTCTAATCCGCGAATAACTGAAAAGGCAAACGTCCTCAAACAGACGCGCGACGAAGCTGTAAGAATACCTTATTGAGACTACGGAACCTTTGAATAAGACTTTAAAGATCAAAGTACTCCCAGAAGAGAGGACAATAGATCAGGAACACACATTCTGATCACGGCCGGCATTGATACGTGATCCGAATGTGCAGGATAGTCATCATTGAGACTTCACACTTGACGTCAAGGATGGACCTTGTAATGATTAGCTCAATTATGTCACAGCCTTTGTTCGTTTCAAGTTCCTTGTCACGCAAACATACTTTGGAAGAAACCTGTTGAATTATAAAAAGATGGTCGGTAGAAAGGTTATACTATGGTGATTTAAATTATAATGGCACTGAAGAGATGTCAGTTTGGTGGCTTTCCCTCAACAGTTGATTTGATATCAAGATTCGATTCTAATTTCATTGTCTTCCCTTTCTACTTCCTCTGCTGAAATATTACTCCAAATAACAATTACTTCTAATTTTCTCCTTTATACCCACAATTTGGCGGATGACGGCAATACTCTTACCTCTATGACGCAAGTGGGACGTAACAATAGGCTAGATGACACCTTAGTCAAATTAGTTACTTTTTATCATCTGTCAAAACGACAATTTTGTATGAAAAATGTACTAAATACAAAATTGTGACGTCACTGTTTTAGACTACTCAATTGAACAATATATTTCACTGTATATTTGATTAAGAATGAAAAGCTATGTTAATTGTATTTGCCGAGATGTTTCGCGATATTAGTTTTAATGAAATGGACAGTGGTATTTATTTACGATACAGTCATCTACCCAATTATAGTTGGACTAAAATGTATCTAAAATATTACAGTGAGAGGAGTCCTTAAACAGAGACAGACAGATTAAAAAGTAATTTTATAAAAAAACCTCTTTTAAAATATGGAATCCTAAAAAGACTTTAAATATAATAGAGCTTACGAGAGCTTACGAGGCGATGGAAACAAATATTAACTCATAACTCATCCACAAATTCGATTTAAAAAAAAGTACTTCAAGTAAGTATCTTAATATTCACCTTCTTTAAGATGAATTTATTCTCTTCGCATCTACGTACGTGAGCTGAAGTTATTTTCTTGCTATCGGTCTACTAGTACCTTCTTTGAATAGTGACGCAATCAAGTTAGCTACTTGAGAGCATCTTGTAATACGCTTCAAGTTAGTGGAAAATGATTAAAACTACATATTACTATTTCTATGTGACCGTATTTTTACCCAATGTGTTCTTTTATTTCATTGATAATAATATTATAATAGTTTCACACATCTTACACACAGCCGTGTTGAACCCAAACTAGGCAAAGCGTGATTCTTTTTAAAAAGACTCCGAGCATTTGGAATATATACTGTGTCTCGGAGGACTTTACGTACATTCAAAAAGGAAAGACGTCAAAAAGAAAGTCAAAAAGAACACTCAGACTCAGAATTTGTGGATCACAGAAAGTGTAGAGAGCGGCGTGGCGACCGCTTAAATTACCACACCGTGCAATCCATCTACTATGGTAGCTAGACTGCTCATAAGCATACTTATACATATCTGAATACATATAGATTATAGACACATTAACAGACACAGAGCAGTTTGTTCTGAGGGGGAATAGAATCTAAAACCTCTGGGTTAGCACTGAGAATCACCATCCACGAGACCAGCAGACCAGGTGCATGTATAAATGTATGTATGTAAATTTATTTCGCACCTTCTACAATCTAAGCAGCTTGATGGATTTAGACTTGAAAGCTGTCGTTAGATTCATCCTAAATAATCCACAATTTTACCTTTGTATGCAGTCGAGCTTTCCGTTTTTTTAAAATTAACATCTTCGTTATTAGATATGTTTAAAAAACAAAAGAAGTGGAATGTTTAGAATGTCTCTTAGGTCTCATGAGAAAGTGTGGAGTGTTTTATAAACATTAGTGTCTGACAGCGTGACATATATCTGTCATAACAATAGTGTTCTAATAACGTCTGTTATGTTATCAAACCAATGAAATGCAAGTGAGAAATTGAGAGAGGTGACTAAGGCGTATATAACACTAAATTCGTAACTTCAGAGAAAGTAAATAACTCGTCTGAAATTATTAAGAATACAAATCCACCATCCATACTCTTTCCATGGGTGTCGTAAGAGGCGACTAAGGAAACAATTTTTTTTTTTATGAGGAACCTGCCAAAGTATCTACTCGTCCTGATGGAAAGCATGAATAGAATCCAAAGAGTTGTGGTCACCATACTCATTGCAAATGCAGACAATGCAGTGTGGTGACCCACACTATGGCGGCCTAGTGAGATGCTTTTTCACGCCACGCTTGGGGACGTAAAGGCATGACAGTCATCGTAGCAGTGTAAACCTCACATAGTTATCACGATAACTGTCAACCCTTTCATCAATGGGCCTCCGGTTCCGCAAATATGCAAGAAAACATCACTGCAAAGAGACAGTAACCTATCTGGTCAGCGTGGTATAGTACGCCAAAACCTCTGTGATAAGGAGAGGCCTATGTCCAGCAGTGGACTGTTAAAGGCTGGTGATGATAATGAAGTAATTCGACTAGCCTAGTGGTTCTATGCCCTCCAAGGACAAATAATTATTTGATTAACATTATTTGATTCGAGGTTTTAGTGCAATTTGTCTATATAATACTATGTAGATGTTTGTGCAAAATATTCTGTCGCTGTGTACAATGAATGTATATTCGCCATATCATTAGCCTCTAACAGTCCACTGCTGGACATAGGCCTCTGATTAGAAAAGGGGTTTTGGCCTACTATACCACGCTGACCTGACGGGTTTATATAGGATTTGTTTCAAGTTTTCCTCTACAAGACAACTCGTGCTGGCCTTGAAAGTCACCGTTTCAGAGTGGTAGACATACGCTCCCGAACTAAATGGTTCGGCTCTTCCTTCCTGTATAAATCAGTTAAAGCCTGGAAATCATTACCGGCGCACGTGTTTCTCTCCCACTACGATCCCGGGTCCTTTAAGCGGGGTGTGAAAAAGTATCTCACTAGGCCGCCATAGCGTGGGTCGCCATACTGCACTGTCTTCATTCCCAGTGAGTATGGCGACCACTGCTCTTGGATTCTATTCATGCTTTCCATCAGGCAGAGTAGAGTCACTTTGGTAGGTTATTATAAAAAAAAAATGTTTGCCTTCTCTTCGCAGTGATGTTATCCTGTGTAGTGTGTGCCCTCAGTCGCCTCTTACGATAACCATAGGAGTAGTGACATGACCTATTCTTAATTCGTCACTATACGGAACATATATTAGTAAAATACAGGCGAAATCGTATTTTGATTGTCACTTTAGCCGACTTTTACTAGTAATTGGTCAGTTCACGTTATTAACAAAGTCAATAATATTTTTAATGGTTTTAAGCGGTTCTAGTTTTATCAACAGACTTTTACAATCCACTGCAAGCACTAGCAAGGAGGTTGTGGCCTACTATACCACGCTAGCCAGACGGGTTGGAATAGTGTTTGTTCCAAGTTTTCCTTCTCTTTGTAATGATGTTGTCTTGCATACTTTGTTCCCTTAGTCGCCTTTTACGATACCCATGGGATGAAAAGGGATTGATCGTGTCGTGATGGATTAAGAAAACATAGTTCTAGTTTAGGGGGCTTAAATAGAAAATATTTTTAGGACACAGAATATATTAACAAAGTGTCAATTATTTGGATGGGCCAGCATTAGTACTGTTTACGCAATGTATGTATTGAAAAATATTTAATTGTATTTATCAACACGATAGTTAAGATAGTATAGGGTTTGAATTTATTTTATTTACACCTAGGAACCCTTAAAAGGATTACGAAATATTTTAGTCTTACTATTAGACACTAGATGGCGGTAATAAATGTAGCGTTTATTATGGCAATATAAAGTAAATTTATATTGAACTAATTTTTTTGATTAAATTTTTTTTGGACTTCTTTGTCGTATCATTTGAAGCTGCCATACTACATATAATTAAAGCTTGCATGAATCACGACTGACGCAATAACTCAAGGGAAACATTTAAATTAATGATTGGTTCATTGTCTTCAAGTCATTTGACTTAATGATATTGTTCATTAAACGATTTAGGATTACATATTCGGTGAAAATATATTAAAATTTATTACAAAGGTGCTTTGGAAAATTTTGTTTTGAATGCTAGCAGAAAAAGGGTGGAAGTCTATTGAAGTAGTTGTATGTAGATGTCGTTTTTAGTATTGCAGGGATATTGTGGTGGTTGTGGGTTGTCACAAGATGGTAGGCACTGGTAGCGGGCAGGCGCTAGGAGGGATCTGGATGTCGTAATAGCAGCGGTTCCCGGATCCCTCCTATCTCAGGCGCAGAGTGGCACACCGTGTGGTTTTAGTCGGTCCGATTCCGACACACCACCCCGCCATAAACCCCGGTGGGGTGACGGCCCGAGGGGGTTTCCAAACGTTAAAAAAAAAAAAAAAAAAAAATATGGTAGGCACTATGGTTAAGAACATGCAACTCTTATTTCATCCAGAACATTTTGGTTTAAGTAAGTGCAAATGCAGATGCAATGCAAGTATTATATTTTTATGAAAATTTAAAACAATATTTAGATTAAATCAAGTCACTTGTGATCTTGCACAACATTTCTTAACTCTGATTTGAGGTAGTATGTAAGTATAAAAGAAAAAAGTATTTAAAAAGACAACGCCCGCATTAGGAATAAATCCTGTGTCGCGGGGGACTTTACAAACATACAAGAAACGGACACAAAGAACATCCAGACTCAGAACAACAATTTATGGATCACACAAAGTGTTGTCCCATGTAGGATTTGAACCCGCAACACTCAGCGAATTGGAGAGCGGCATGGCGACCGCTGAAACCACTAGGCCAATCGTGCAGTCAATGAAAATACATTTTTAAATGTGTTTTCTTTGTGGTGACGTATGAAGAATATGGAGTGTCAACATACCTATTAATCCCGTGAGTGTCGTAAGAGACGCCTATGGGAGCGAACTACACAAGACAACGTGACTGCAAGGAGAAGGAAACCACAAGGTTAAATATCTATCTGGTATTGATACAAACATTAATCTATCTGGCCAGCGTGGTAGACCACAACCTCCTTTCTAATGAGAGGCTTATGTCTAGCAGTAGACTATTAGGTGAAGATCGATCCTGATCAACGATCCCGGGTCCTTTAAGCGGGGCGTGAAAAAACATCTCATTAGGCCGTCATAGCGTGGGTCGCCATATTGCACTGTCGTCATTCTAGTAAGTATGGTAACCACCGCTCTTGGATTCTATTCAGGCTTTCCATCAGGCAGAATAGAGTCACTTTGGTAAGTTAAATATAAAAAAAATATTAATATCTATAAAATTTCTCATTCCAGCTCTCCTCATGCAGCAGCATACCCGTAGAAGACTCAGTAGTATCAGTATACACCACACAGTCCACCACCGCCGGAACGTACCCCTCACTGGACGTATACCATCAGATCGCTAACAACTTGGCTGAGAGAATCACTTCACCTATTTACAGGTATTTTTTTTTCTATATAAAGAGCCTGCCAAAGTGACTCTACTCTGCCTGATGGAAAGCATGAATAGAAACCAAAGAGTTATGGTCACCATACTCATTGTAAATGCAAACAATGCAGTGTGGTGACCCATACTATGGCGGCCTAGTGAGATGCTTTTTCACGCCACTCTTGGGGACGTAAAAGGCACGACAGTTATCGTGGCAGTGTAAGCCTTACATAGTTATCACGATAACTGTCACCCCTGCATCAATTTGCCTCCGGTCTCGCACTCACCAACGAAACACGACAGCACAGATGCTGACGCTTTAGGTTGAATAACTTTAGCTTTAAATATTTGCCAACTCTGACTTCTCGATAACAGTTAAAATAAAAAAGATTGTCTCTGGCTGCTCTCTTATTGATCACTGGCGACGTACGCTCGTATCTGTTCTGAGTAGAGGTCAAACTGATTTTAGACGTTGATGCGTTAAAGCAAAAACAACTCTTGGATTTGTCATATAAATTAGTGTAACCTTTAGCCGGTACAACACAAATCCAATGCAGTTATAATATATTGTAAGCACGTAGAGGTAGTTTAATTGTCATGATCATACAATGACATCAATGGATTTCCTTTAACAATACACAGTAACTGTTACGCTCATAATGCAGCCTGCGTCATGACTATTGGATTTGAGCACTATTGTGGAATGTTCCTTAATATTTTATGTGCTATTTTAAATGCTTTCCATCAGGTAGAGTAGAGTCACTTTAGCAGACATTTAAAAGACAAAAATAAAAATTTTCGCCTTAGAAAATTTCGCTCGGAAGGGCAGAACACACACTCATCCAATTTTGTGGTGTTGTGACGTAAAGAAGCCTAAGAGTCCTACTATTATTAATACATATATTCTCTTTATTTCATTTATATATACATATTGACTACATTTTTAAATACATACAAAAGGAATACAAAAATACATATTTAAAAATATAAAAAATAGTAGACCACCGACATCGGGTACAGTGACCAAGACACCGGTGGTTAGGGCTCTAAAGACAGGAACCTTCTCATCATACGGGCCGTGTCAAGGAGGAGTGCCTACTGCATCAGACATTTGATCCAACCTTCTAACGTGAACCTTTAAGGTGTTGGTCAAGGCTCTTGGCTATCAATTGGATGATTATCGGAACAATGATCACTGAATCCACATTCCACATATCTTCAATCTCGTGAGACAGATCCAAATACATCAATTGTTTTTCTTTTTCAACTTTCACGAGATTCTCGTCATGAGGAACAGCGATATCGACAATCATTGTGCGGCGCTCTAATCGATCTATCACGACAATATCAGTCTTATTGTGAACAATCCTCTAATCCAAGTCCTATCTGTGATAACAGATCGATCCCAATATAACGTAGCACGACTATTCTCGAGAACTGGGTCGGGCACATACCTGTAGTAAGGCACTTCAAAATTGACAAGTTGGTATTTAAGGGCAAGTTGTTGGTGTATGATCCTGGCTACTTGATTGTGCCTGTACAAATACTCACCGTTAGCAAGACGAGAACAACCAGAAATAGTATGCCTAATAGATTCTCCAGGACAGTGGCACGTGCGACAGATATCAACCGTACTATTTTTCAGGATATATTTCCGATAGTTATTCGTCATGATAGCTTCGTCCATAATCGCACAAACAAAACCTTCGGTTTCTCCGAAGTTTTAAAGTCGATTATATCGACTATTATTATTATTTGTTATCCATACTAACACTATAAATTATAAATTAACTCTGTCTGTCTGTTACGCTTTCACGGCTAAGCCACTGCACCAATTTGAATAAAATTTAGTATGGAGATACTTTGATTCTTAAAGAAGTATATTGACTACTCTTTACTGCCATAAACAACATAATCGAAGGCAGAGCCGCTGACAAAAGCTTCTAATGATATAAATATGAAAATTTGTGAGGATGTATGGATGTTTGTTTCTCTTTCACATAAAAACTACTGAACGGATTTAGATGAAACTTTACATAAACTACTATTTAAAACAGTTTCCCAGATCTTTTCCTCAACGACCACTTTCGAAAATTATCTGATGGAATTATCGATTTCCAGATTCTTAGGCTACAACATAACGACCAACGCGCCAGCTGCAACCACAAAGCCACTGTGGCCTGAGTTAGAACTCCTCGATGACCAGGACCTTACCACAAAGCATGAATTGAAACCAATAGATAACGATATAGAGAAAACCAGGGATGTTGAAGAATTATCTCCAGGTGGGTGTGATTATTGATAATACGTTTAATTTCTAGTTCATTATCATGTATTTCTACACTACTTATGTTGTATTATTTCTTGAATTATACATCAACAGCCTTTTACAATCCACTGCTGGACATAGGCCTCTCCTTAGCAAGGAGGTTTTGGCCTACTATATGGCCAGACGGGTGGGAATAGGGTATGTTTCAAGTTTTCCTTCTCTTTGTAATGATGTTGTCTTGTGTACTTTGTTCCCTTAGTCGCCTCTTACGACACCCACGAGATAAATAGGGGTGGTAACACTATGTATTCGCAATCCGTCACCACACGAACATAAATAATAAAAACTGTCTGTAATTACAATGTTTTCGAAATCTAAAAACTATTTCTACTTTTCAGGCTTGATGAAACCTCAAAAGAAACCTGAAAAAATAACTCTCTACTCCAGTTTATCGTCAACGTATCTTCCTTCTAAGTTGGCTGCTAATGACAGCAAACAGAATAAGGTAGACTTTGAAGAGTTTGATTTGGATGATGTGGACATGGATAGAAAGAAAACAAGAGAAGGCCCTTTTGTTTACGTAATGGAGTTCCTGGGAAGTGTCTTTCAGTTAATTTGGGGGGGTCTCACGAGCTTCTTCAAGCCCGCAAGTGGATCTTCAAATAGATAATACTCTTTTGAATATTATTTTTTAAGCTGTCTAAATTCTTTGGCAACACTCATTAAAATACTTAATATTTTTTTAATAAAGAATTATTGAAAGATATGTACTTTTGTAATAACAATGTAATTACAATATATGTTTACATTTCTAAAAACTATTTATTTTATCGGTATTTATTACGTTATTGTAACGAGAGTTGTTATTGTTGAGAATGGGCTGGACATCAAAATTTAAATTCTGAATTGCTTTTAGAGCAATACTAAAAATATTTTTAATTATTACTTTTAACTACATTGCCCTTAAAACAAATCTTGATCAATTTTGATGTTATTTTTAAGAGAATATTAAGGTTCCCTTAAGTGCAAAGTTGTTTGTATTTTTAACGATGCTATTAAAAAACTTAATCGAATATAAGTTAAATGGTTATTTCGGGAATTTTTATAGTAAAATAGTAAAATGTGGTTTAATGCGGCTGAGTTGTTTTCTCGATCGAGTTGTAAACCTTTATCATAAGTTAAAGTGTAAAACCAATAAACCGATACAAAGTATTAGTATTTTAATACAGTTCTATTCCAGAAATTTATAACGCCAAGGGTTTTTTAGTTGTATATACTGTAGTATGGTACACCATAACATGTAACTAGTTTGGAGAAACTATCTATTTTAGAGGAGGCTATAATATTGATGTAGTTATTGTTAAAAATATTAAGAGTTTTGTTATGAACTTAAAGAGTTTTTTTATTATATTGCTGTTTGCGGTTTTTATATTATATATAAAGTGAATATTTTTAATGTTTAGAGCTACGAGTATCTAGTGTCAACTTGTGTACATGACTTTAATATTTTTATTTTACTAATTATGTAGTAGCGTCTAAATATAAGCGAGTGCTATTTATAAATTTTGATTCAAAGACATTAACTTTTTTAATTTAAAGTAAAGGTGTAAGGTGCCATGGAAAATAATATAGTCATAATTAGATTGTTTCAAAATCATGCGTGTGTGAGTGTGCACCACAAATTAATAAATGAGATAAAATGAAAAAGGTTTTTATATTTTCTATTCTATATTTAAAAAAGTATTGTTAAATACAAATAAAAAAAAACTAGTCTACTTTTCGATTTTAAATATATGCTCTATGAAATACATTTTCTATGAGATCATCAACAGCCTTTTACAGTCCTCTGCTGGACATAGGCCTCTCCTTAGCAAAGAGGTTTTGGCCTACTATTCCACGCTGGCCAGACAGGTTATTTCAAGTTTTCCTTCTCTTTGTAATGATGTTGTCTTGTATACTTTGTCCCTTAGTCGCCTTTTACGACACCCACGGGATGAACAGTGGTGGTAACACTATGTATTCTTAATCCGTCACCACACGGACAATGACTGTTGATGATTCCTATGGGAATCAAAATGCAGTAGAACAAAAACATGTTTTAGCGCCATCTTGCGTAGACACACTGAACTACAGAGTAGCTGTTAATCCTGTATCGTGCGTTGAAAAGTTCTCACATCGACCATATTACATGACTTATCATCATCAAAAGTTGGGCTGTGGCACGCTGGGCACGATTAATTTTCTTAGACCCTCCCTTTATATTGTTAAAGTAAGATTAATCAGAATAGCCGATAGTAAGTTCCTAAAGAGTGTATTACAATCAAAATTATTGCGTAATCTAATATATAAAATTCTCGTGTCAAAGTTTTCGTTGCCATACTCCTCCGAAACGGCTTGACCGATTTTGATGAAATTTTTTGTGCTTATCCGGTATCTATGAGAATCGGCCAACATCTATTTTTCATCCCCCTAAATGTGAGGGTTAGTACAACCCTAAATTTTTTTGAAGTGAAAACTTCTTTAGGCGCGTTGAGCGTTTTGGTAGAGGGTAAAATCCTCGGTTCGCGTCACCGACATGCTAATGATAATAGTATATCTATAGCTATGGAGAATATGATATTATATATTATATATGAAATTTATTATTATTATATATTATATATGATATTATATATTATATATGATATTATATATTATATATAGCTATATATGAAACATAAAAAATTTCATATAATTTTTGCATATAGTTTTAATTACTCTCAACTTAAAGTTCCGTTTTCACTTCTATCGGCAGTCCCACGACTGCTACTGTTTTTTTTTTTATTTTTTAGACAAAATTTTTAATTTCTATTTTTTTATGATACAACATACAAAAATACATACAATCCTCAATTTTCATCCTTCTACAATCAACCCTTATTTTTTAATAGCCATTTTAGTAATTTAATCATTTTTCCTCTCCGGTCGAAAACTGATCAATCTTCATTTTTATATGGCAAAACAACGTTTGCCGGGTCAGCTAGTACTATTATACAAATATAGCCTCGTTTCATGGAGTGTTCATACTAGAAGTATTAAAGCGTAGATAATTTGTCATAGCAACATAAATAGAGGCACACATTGCTATGTTATGGACACCTGCAGAGTTGTAAATCCGTTACTGCCCTTTGAATAAGAAAGAGGGATGGTTTGGTTAGTAATACAGTGGACCCTCGGTAATCCAGCCCCTGTCTAATCCGGACCCTCCCGGAAATCCGACATCAATCAAACAATTTTCGCTAATGTAGATCATGCATGATTGAACAGATTACAACTTGTGCTCGACGCGTAGGTATTGTTTCAATTCCGATTGCTTAGTTAGAATTTGACTACGTGTGATAGCGGTGCAGCTTAGCGTTCATTCTTTGTTGTTTATTCATTGTGTATTATATATATTCTTATACGTACCTAGTAATGTCACAAGCCCAGAAGACAACAACATATACAATCTTATCATTTGTCTGTAATTTGTCGGATTACAAGGTACTCTTTTGTAAAAAAATCCGGGCTATAGGCAGTACTCTATAATCCGACAAATTCGATAGTCCAACACTGCCCTGCAAAACGTTTGTCGAAGTACCAGGATCCACTGTATATCAGTTTTCTGTAATATCGCTCGGGTTAAACCAGCCTAAACATGCCAAAATATGGTTCTCCCACGTGGTGAGTATAGTAATGACAATTTACCCTGGTCTTGTTGTTCTACGGACCCTTCCAATCAATATATATTTGTTTAGAAAGATGTTTTTTAAAGGAATTTTATTCTTAAGTCTTATTTAAAGAAATCTCTTGTAGTAAATGGTATGGAGGCTACTATCTAGCCGATATGTGGATGACATCACACTACACATAGAGTTCCAAGTTACTTTTCAAAAATTCTCGTACTATATGACACTATATGACAATAATCTTTGTTTTTAAATTTCTAATAAATATCATAATTTGTAAGGGGTTTCGTATATTGGCAGGCACAATTAATTGCATACTTGAACTGAGTTTTAAACTAAATATTGATGGCTTAGCAAGTCTTTAAGGGGCTCAAAGGACGTCAACGTTATTTACTCATCTTCCCGTTTGCCACCATACCGTAGAAATCAATACCTATTTCTCTTATTTTTTTAATAGTCTGCCAAAGTGGATGGAAAGTATGAATAGAATCCAAGAGTTGTGGTCATGGCGACACACACTATGGCGCTCTAGTGAGATGCTTCTTAACGCTCCGCTAACATTTTCACGACAATAGTCACCCCCGCATCAATAAGCCTCCGGTCTCGCACTCGTCAACAAAACACGACAGCACGGATGCTGTCGCTTTAAATTGATCTTCTGTGGGAGGCCACCCTGCCTGTACTTAAATTATTTAAGGACTTTTTGTGTATTTTAATAATTTATCACAAGACACTATATACTTCCATATGCAAATTAATTGGCATTAAAATACTTTTTTGAGTAACATGAGATTAATACTTACTGGGTTGTTGCAGGTCTCCGCTAGATGGCAATAAATTTATGTAGGAAGCGATATACACGCAATTAATTTTATTAAATTATACATTATAAAAACACAATACAGATAAAATAAAAGGGTTGATTTAAATTAAATTTGCATTTAGAAAAGCCAATAAAAGATTCGGGGAAACAGTAAAATGAGTTCTTAAAATTGAGATCACATTTACAATGAAATCAATTTAGTTAAGTCTTTTATTAGACTAACGAATCAAGCTCCAAGGCAGGGCGTAGTCAGGCCGGTTTATTTCAATCAGTTCTGGTCAGAAAAATGTAACATCGAATACCATGTATGTTTACTAATCAGCATCATCATCATCAACAGCCTTTTACAGTCCACTGCTGGACATAGACCTCTCCTTACCAAGGAGGTTTTGGCCTACTAAACCACGCTGGCCAGACGGGTTGGAATACTTTGGTTTGTTTCAAATTTTCCTTCTCTTTGTAATGATGTTGTCTTGTATACTTTGTTCCCTTAGTCGCCTTTTACGACATCCACGGGATGAATAGGGGTGGTAACACTATATATTCTTAATCCATCACCACACGGACAGACATGTTTACTAATAAGTAACACTTAAGAATGAATGCATGCTATCATGAAAAACATTTTTTTTTCTTTTTTTTTTAACGTGTGGAAACCCCCTCGGGTCGTCACCCCACCGGGGTTTACGGTGAGGTGGTGTGTTGGAATCGGACCGACTAAAACCACACGGTTTGCCACTCTGCGCCTGACATAGGAGGGATCCGGGAACAGCTGCTACTTCGTCATCCAGATGAAAAACACAATACCGTATAGCCATACGATCTGAAATATCTAAGCTTTCATATTAAGGGTAACACATCCAATCTGTGATATGTTACCCTTCCTATCTTGATTGTCTCATCATTATTCACATCTTATGTAAATTTTAATGTTAATTAATGGCTAGAAATTGATGTTTCACGTTCCATGTTTAGTTTAGAGAGGTCGTGTGGCTTCAAAGATAAGTTTAACTGAACTCACATGGATACGGTGTTGTCTTTTTCCTAGTAGCGTGTATGATTGAATGTGGGTATTTTTGAACCTGATTTAATGGTTAGTGATTCTAACTGCTAAACCAGATGTCGTGGGTTCGATTCCCACTCGGGACAACTACATTTTTTTCTATATTAAGAGCCTGCCAAAGTGACTCTACTCTGCCTGATGGAAAATAGAATCCAAGAGTTATGGTCACTATACTCAATGTAAATGTAGACAATGCAGTATGGTGACTCACATCATGGCGGCCTTGTGAGATGCTTTTTCACATCCCGCTTGGGGACGTAAAAGGTACGACAGTCATCGTGACAGTGTAAGGCTTACACAGTTACCACGATAACTGTCACCCCTACATCAATGGGCCTCCGGTCTCACACTCACCAACGAAACACGAAAACACAGATGCTGGCGCTTTAGGTTAGTCTTCTGTGGGAGTGTAGTAGTTTACTGTTTGTGTAATGAGCATAACCATTTTTTCTGTCTCTGAGTGTAGTTTATCTATGATATGTATGTATTTAGAAATATAAAAGTATGTTTATCAGGTCAGATCTGGGTCTGGTTGGGTCTATTATTAAAGTAACTCTCTGATTGAATAATTATTTTTGTATAGGATATAGTGTTAATGGTAAGCATTACTTCTAATCCTTAGGAATAAAATAATGACCCTAAATCTATATGCATAATTATTATTTCATTTAGCATCAAGATAATAATAATGTTTTACTAATAGTATTTCAAATAACTGACACACAACGCCATCTATTCCCAAACTAAGCAAATCTTGTACTATGGGTACTAGACAACTGATATGATATAATATGAACGAGACCGGAGGCCCAGCGATAGTTGTGGCAAGTGTGTACAATACACTGACACGATGACTGTCATGCCTTTTACGTCCCCAAACGCGTGAAAAAGCATCTCACAAGGCCGCCATAGTGTGGGTCACTATAATGCATTGTTTGCATTCGCAATGAGTACGGTGACCACAACTCTTGGATTCTATTCATGCTTTCCGTGCGGCAGAGTAGAGTTACTTTGGCAGTCTCGTATAAATAAATAAAAAATATAAATACTTATATACTTTTTTCTTGTAAATACATACATATCAATCAAACTCTGAAATAAATATTTGCAGACTATATTAAAATTCCACTCGACCCGAGAATCGAATACAAGACGCGTTACTACTGCGCCATCAAAGCAGTCTAAGATATGAGGAAGTTATAAAACCATTTTCATTTATTCGTTTTATTTATGCAATAATTATTTTTTAATTGTTATAATACAACTTATATTGTCTAAAGGATACTTTACACACAGCAAACGAAATATCTAGCTAATAGTACGAAGTGTATGGATGCGTTACGTGAGCTGTTACTAAAGAATTTGAACAATACAAGATGGTTTCGTTTCAACACCATTCTGGTTTTAAATTTATTAATTTCTCTAGTAACAGTATCCAAAAATCACATATACTTAGTACTAATGACTTTAATTATATAGTAATAAATGCAAAATATAATTTACAAATAATTAATTAGAAAAATATAAAACGTTCAGTCTATATACTTATTTTCATATTTTTCTAATTATTTAATCGTAAAAATGTAAATTACAGTAATTAATTTATGATAAATAGTATTATTTTAAATGCACCTGTTCTTGCCATTTTTAAGTTATGGAGTATTTTGACAAGCTTTCATATTGTAGCATGATGTTACATGGGATTCAGCCCTTCCATCCGTCTTTGTAACATTACTGAGAATCGAATTGATTTAGACGTAGATTTCGTTATTCACAAGCAGATAAAAGCAATGCGATCGAGTTGTTACAGGTTTCTTTCTTTTTTTTTAAATAAATACGACACCCACATTAGGAATAAATACTGTGTCGTGTTGGGCCAACATATTAGAACCTGACACAAAGAACACCCACACTCAGAACAACGAATTGTGGATCACACAGTGTTGTTCCATGTGGGATTTGCACCCACAACGTTCAACGAAGTGAAGAGCGGTTTGGGTTCAAACCCTGGTGGAGCCATACAGTCATTTAGGTCCTGTTTATATGAAAATTTAGCGTGTCGTTATACAGTAAGTTTACGTATTTAATAAAATACTCGTATAAGATACAATTTTCTCTATTTCTTAATGTTTGTCATAGAAGCACATTTGAACACATGAATCGTAATAAGAGCACAGATATTATGTTAAATTATTATTAAAATACGATATTATTAGACTTGCTTCACAAATTTGGTATGTTTAAATAATGTTGTTGGTTCGTGTTTAAATGACATTGGAGGTGACACTCCACCCCTATTCATTCCTTGGGTATCGTAAGAGGCGGCTAAGGAAACAAATTGTTCTGGAAAATGTCACTGCAAAGAGAAGGATAACTTGAAATAAACGCTATTCCAACTCATCTGGCCAGAGTGCTACAGTAGGCCAAAACCTTCGTGTAAAAGACAGGCCTATATCCAGCAGTAGACTGTTGAAGTTTGTTGATGATGATATATTAACTAATAATGCACTTACGGATCCTGCTTAATTTAGTATCAAATGTTATGGAACTGCATCCTCTATCAAAAGAAGAATAAACACAATTATGATTTTTTTATTTTTATACAATTCATATTTCAAGTTTTGACATTTGTATATAGTGAGAAAGTCTCAACGACAAAGTTTATTATTGTTACCCTACAAACTACTTGTTGGCGCCTATCTGTGGTCATTGTGGACTGTTATCAAATACAAATTGATATTTAGATATTTACTCTCAGTAATGTGAATAAGACTTAATATATTATATTATATTTGTATTTAGTAAGTATAGATTATTGGCTGCAAATATCTCAAATCAGAAGAAATGCCGGATTCATCTTTTCCCAGTTCTACAACCATCTCCTTCGCTCTGTTATTGGCATATTCGTGTCCACAGTCGTGTCGCTCTACCATCTTGGAAAGTGCCATCTTCAGTTGACCCCGAGCACCTGTGCTTGAAGAGTCCACTAAATTCTTCATCACATCTGGAGAGAAACCCTGGAATATGAGAAGTTATTACTTACTAAAGTGTGAGAATTTTTAACTCTGTGTTTCACGGGTATTGGATCCTATGACAAATGAGTATGTGTGCAATAAGTTTCTATGGTGGTGGTGATCGCCAAAAGACTCACGCTTGAATATATTTTGGCTGAAAGCTCTGAAGTGGTCATTTTTTGTTATTTTCAACAATTTGTTTCTTGCGTCCGTTCCATTCAAAATTTGTAGCTTCTCTTACTGCAGCTTCATTACTTTACCCAATTTGATATACACCCAAATGGAGAAGGAACAAGGCATGTTTCTATTACGCATTTGAAAACAAGAACCCAATAATTAAACATCTAAACATTATGTACTTAGGTTATCCAATTACTAAAAATATAAAAAGAATAGACTGTCGATCACATTGGCATACGTGATTTTTAATTTTATGTATAGGAATCAATCAAAGATATAACTAAAGTGCTTAAGTATCAAAACAGATTAAGGTGCTTGAATTGTTATTCTCATGTTCTTAAACGTGTTATCGAAAACCATTTTGTTCCAGCTTCCACTAGTCACGGTATTATTACTACTAAGAGATTTAGCTTTATCGTGGGCATTCAAGCCATCCTCATCATCATTCAGGTCTGTATTTAAATTGTGTTATTCGCTAACGTGAGTCGATAAAGCAACGAACATAGAATAAAAAACATCCTGCCCTTTTCGTCTAGAATTTCGCTTCAATTTAAATTGTCGAAGAACGCGAGAAGAAAAATACGACGCAATTTTTTTGTTGACGCTACGTATGTTATTAACTTATTTCTTTAACCCTTAATCCCAACGAGCTTAAATACCCAAGTATCCTTAAAAAAAACCTTAAATTAAGTCGTAAAAATCGCATAAAAAATATAAAAAAAATAATTAAATCTTAACAACTTAATAAGAACGAGAAAATATTATGGCAGTTACATTTTATTGAGGTATGAACCCAAAATTTTGATATAAAACATTTTATTTATTGCATTATAAAGATATTCATCGGGTCAGTGTAGACGAATGGGAGGCTCTCAAAGTACTAATAAAGTATTTTGTGAGGTTACGAGGACATAAAACGCGCTGGAAGGGTTTCATTCACGAGCTTTCCATCAAAATCTTTTCAAATGAGCCTTTAAAAGAAGGGTTTTACATTGTGTTACTGTTAAGAGGCCTTGTTTTCCCATGTTTTATATGATTTTTATTGTCTTGTGCTGTAATTGCCATGTTTTCGACTCTAAGAAAACAAAGCAAATTTGACTGCACGTTTGGTCTGTGGTTTAAGCGGTTAGTGTTGTGGGTTCAAACCCCATGGGACCCCATGATCCACAAATTGTGGTTGGCACGAAGTTCCTTATCGCGCGTTGCGAAGGAAGCTAGACGGAAAAATTCAAACGAAAAGTTGTCACGACACTTTTTGCTATAGTGTAATAAGCCGTGCGGCGAGCGTATGTTTCTCTGTATGTCTCTCTCTCTCTCTATAATTTAAGTTTTTTTATAACTTAAAAGAAATTAAAAACAAAACATATTACAATTCCTTCACTAACTAATCGAAAGGAACTTGGTTCCATCCGGGTGTTACTTGACACCTCTCAACTTTTTTGTTGTCTGGGTGTTCTTCGTGTCCATTTAATGTATGTTTGTTAAGTCACCCGCGACACAGGATTTATTCTTAGGGCGGGCATTGTCATTTAAAAATAATAATCATAATTATAATTTTACTCAACTTTATTTTACTCGTACGGAGGTAGTGGAGACAAAGAAGAGAAAATAATAAAAAGAGAGTTTGTCAACAATATTGTAGTTATGTATTTTATTAGGATTTATTAACTGTTAGAAGCTAAAAAGAGAATTAAAGAGATGAAGTTGTTATTTACGAAGTAGACTTTTGGCTGGTTTATCCTTTAATAACAAAGTAAAACTTGTATTTATAATACTAAAGATAAAAACACTTAACGAGGTCGTTTTACGAGTCTCAATACAAATAAAAATTGACGAAGGTCTGTGTCCACTGACCTGCACGTAATCCAACGATATTAGTCTTCGAGAATTTCAATAATTTTGTTCGAGGTTTAATTTGTATCAGAATTTTAATCTTAGGCTTTGAATATAAATAATGTTGATTGATTTGTAATATTGGGAAAGTAATTTTCATTTAGATACCAAAGGTATTAAGGGAAGGTTTGAAATAGTTGATAGAACTCTGTCAGTTATAGGTTTAATAGTAATTGTATTAAGGAAAGTTTGTTGAAGTTCTACCAAAACTGTTTGGTATCTGAATAACGAAATCAGAATTTATTATTTGATAGATGAATTTGAATAATGGTCGCTCTCAATAGATTTTTTTAGGAAGTTGACAATGGTTGACCTATCATCATCATCATTATCAACAGCCTTTTACAGTCCACTGCTGGACATAGGCTTATCCTTAGCAAAGAGGTTTTGGCCTACTATACCACACTGGTCAGACGGGTTGGAAAGGGTTTCAAGTTTTCCCTCTCCTTGTAATGATATATTCCTGAATAGTTTTTTCCCTTAGTCGCCTCTTACGATACCCATGCGATGAATATGGGTGGGAACACTATGTATTCTTAATCCATCATCGCATGGATAACAAAAGTAAACCCTTGAATTGCAAAATGCTTCAACAAATTCAATACGGCAGTCACTTCGAAGGTAAAATTACAAAAACAAATCTCAATCTGAAACCCACTGAGCAGTGTAAATTGATGTGTATATATGTAAAAACAATTTACTTTCATCCTAACAACGTTAGATCTTAAAATAAAATATTTACAAAGCATCATAATCAACAAAATAGAAATATGCTCATAATGAGGTGAGGTGTTTTATTTTTAACGTTTTCATTAACTCTTATTTTTGAAAAGAATACTCTTGTTCTAAGAATATATCCTATATCGTGAGGACTTTAACAAACATGCATGAAATTAGCACAAAATACGTTTAGTCCGACTCATAACCCCTATCGCGGTAGTAAGTGGGAAACCGCTTAATGCCATCCGTGCAGTAAAAACTTAGGCAAGAAAATTAAATCTTCAATGGTTATATATGTTTTCAGGACAAAGGGGAAACCTGAGCCAGTTGATTACTTCATAGTCTGGAAATTTTGAACGTTGGTAAAAATCGTGCCAAACACAATTAAGAACAATTTCCTTAGAGAATTTAATCTTACTGTTTTATTTCTGTTTTAGTTGAGAATAGTTGACGTCACATAACATTATATTAGATTTGAAATGAAACTATTAAGTATATAAAATTTGAACATATTTGGTTCAGAGATTTAATCAAAGTAAAAAACTTTACTAGTTAAAAAAGGGGTAATCGTGTTGTAACCGTTAATTATACGTGTGGTATAGACGTATATACACGCCTAAGGTTGATGTTACTCCAGATACACAAAGGACCGCTTTGTTCCTTAGTAAAGGGTCCATGTCTGACCCAAAAGTATTTGGATGTGTTGAAAAGTTCGTCTTTCCTTTGTAACTGCATTTAGATTGTTAAGGTTTTAGTTTTGTGATTAATTATCCCTTTCTTAATATTTGCATTTGAAAGGTATGGTAGATATTTTATCATTTGCAACTAAAATATGTAGTTGATTGCCTACTCGGTTTCATAGCTAGCAATCTTGACGGCTAAACTAGATATCGATGTGATTTCTGCCCAAGACAAATGTGTGAAGAGAATGATAATTTTATGTGTTTATTATTCTGGTCTAGAGGTTTTTTAATTTATTGTTTCTCTCGGGAAAAAGTCTTTAGACGGAAAATTGTGTTTTTCTAGCCTTCTTATAATAATTGGACAGGTGTTTTCTACTTTTTCTATCAACATAGTTTTATAGGAGATAGGGTACTTACGCTGTAATCCGACAGCCTCTGCCTCTTCGCATCTCTACTCAACAGATCATACAGCAACAGTAGCCTGAGGTTTGTAGCTGACAGCTTGGCTTTGGGTGTGATTGGTTGATTGCCGTGACGAACACCCTCGAATACGTCAATGATTTTGCTATTGTGGGGATCATGTGCCATTTTGATCATTTCTTTGACGTCATCAGACAGGTACTGGAGATTTTCCTCAGTAAGTTCATCATCGGTGTAACTGTAAATTACGTTACAATCAAGTTTTTCTTGGTCAGTAAGTTATGTCTTATTTTTTACAAAATCTACGTGAAGTGTATGATCCAAAATAACTATCTCGATTTTCTGTATCTATCTGGAAGTTTTTGTAAATAAGAAAGCCTATACAAGTAGAAAATTCTCCTTATTGTAATCGTTTCCATGATGGTTTAAACTCACAGTAATCTAACCTATAATACCGAAATTTTAGTATTGCAGAACTGAAGCTTCTAGGTGTGTCTAGCTCCTTCTAGCTAATTTTAGAATATAAAATGATACTTCGATACTTTTTGCTGGTTGATTTGTCCATCTCTGTAACTACTAATAATCCTCTTACTGGATTATTAGTAGTTACTAGACTAGAAATCTTAATTTAATTTTACTGTTATTAAAAGCTATGTAAAACTATTGATGGAAGACACAGAAGACATTAATAATTTTATAATACAAGTTTTGAATTCTTAATTTGTGTTAGATAATTAAAATTACCTCGCATCCAACATGTCTAAGGTTTTACTTACCCTTGTGATCTACTAGACATTTCCACAAAGCTATGCGGAGGCAGCAAAGGTGACGACGCTGGACCTTTTTCCAGCAAAGGTTTTATAGTTTCATCTTGTATGGATAGCAATGGGCCATCTGTAATAGTCCCTTTTGGCTCCAGGATTGTATACTGTGAGTTTTGATTCACTGGCAGTAGCACGAATCGGTTTTGGGGATAAGTCTTGCGGTCTGATGGTTTTGGTGGAGTGTTAGGTGCGTATAGACCTGGTTTGTGGAACGGTGTTGTTAAATCGTTTCTGGAAAATTTATTTTGTTTATTATTATTTTTTAATTTATATTATGTTTTGTATTATATGTATATGTTAAACTTAGTGACAATATGTACATTATAGAAATAATTACATGAATATTTACACATTATCTGCCGCTTGCTGCTACTTCAACCTATTGCCGTCCAGTGCTGAATGAAGGCAATATTACGAACATATTATCTAACGAACAGAAACGTCGGAAGCGTCACTTTCAGGTTTTTTTTTATTTATAGTCTCCATGCTTTGCTATGAAGATATTCATCTGAGGCTTATAAAAGTGTTTCTTCATACTCTTACTCGTCTTGATAATAATTCATATTGCTATCTACTTCTAGCTTGAAATAATTGATTTGAAATTCAGTCAACTTCAACGTTTAATTAATACTTAGTAATTACGACAGTTTTTGTTATGATCCTATCTAAAGTGCAAGATAGATTCGTTTCTTATACAAAAAAAATATTGTTTGCTTGTTTGTTAAAAAGTTTATGTATAATATTTAAATATTTTGCAACATATACGAATGCTTATTAGACTGATAAGACGATCATGTGTAAGCTATTTTAAGTTTTTGTCATACTTACTAAAAAGTCCAAATACTTACCTGGCAACTGTAGTTTAGGACAATTTGGCCTACGTTAATATATACAATGAAGTTAAATAAAACGTCTAGCTATTAGAGTTCAAAGAGAATTTATAAAGGGATCCTTTGTTAGCATTCAAATTTGTGAAATTCAAACGTTCACACCCCCAATAGACGAAAATTTCTCAAGGTTACTACGAGTGTGGATTTCCATAATTGAACAAAGGTAGAAATTATCTGCATGAACACATCAAAACGTGTAAAGAGCGAAGAGTTCTGTAAATTGCACAAAAAGGGCAAAAGAGTGTACGTCAGCGCATTACAAAAGAATGATATTTTCTGATTGGACTAGATGATGCCCGTTTTGCCACGTACCAATGGGATTTTTTAAATTTATTCATGAACTTAGCACTGAGGACTTCTATTGTGTGATACAGGATTACATAGTTGTTAGTGTGGATTATATTCAATAAATGGCGTTAAAAAATATTTTTGTCATATGTGATCTGTTATCGTGAGATAAACAAATATGTAGTCCACTATTTTTAACAATTTACGAATTAAATAATGAGTAAAAAAAGAAACTTATTCCGAAATTTAGTGACCTTAAACTAAGGTACAGGGGTTGGTCGAACCCACCGTATTTGACTTAGCTATAACTTAGGCAAACATGTCAGATAAATTATAAGAATACTTTTCACCTTGATAATGACTCACCAATGATTAAAATCAATTCACAACAACACCTAAAAACCAAACGCTTTTAGAACCAACTTCTTTTTGTAATCAAGTAAAAATACATCAAGCAGGATAAGATAATTTCTATTAGCATAAATTAGTATTTCCACTAAAGTGTCAACATGTATTTTATCGTTGAAAATACCAAGGATTATCCGCAGACCATTGGAAGTTAATTATTCTACTGTCAAACCGGCTTATATCACCCGTCCAGTATTTTCCCTCGTGTTTTCTGCCAATTAGAATCAGCAGGAAAAGGAAGTATTGTACGCTTATTACGCTCTTCATATTCTTAATTAATTATGTTTGGAATCTCGTCTCCTCTTTTCTATAATGTATATATGCATAGATTTTGAACCGTCTTAAGCAGATTCTAACAGCCTGCGACTTAAAGCCATCTGAATTGAGAATTTAATCTTTTATATAACATTTGATCTGGTTGTGTAATGATCAGAAAAGTACTTTCTTAAAAGATGAAAAGACAAATTTCGTTTTACTCGGAGTCTTCCTTTGTAGACTTTAAAAGAGGAAGTTTCATGAAATAAAGTTAATCGAACTATTTATGTATTCCACCCGATGATACATAAATTACTGGAGTCCAGTAACTTAAGCAGAAAAAGGGAGTTAATCTCGGAGTGAAAGGTAATAAACTGTAAACTCGTTTACACCTTTATCTTATGGTTTCGTAAGTAATTCAGGGTCAAAGGTCATAGAAATTAGTTTTTCGTAATTTCTCAGTTTCTATAGCTACAATAATGTTAACTTCATCGTAAACTTTTGGAACTTTTGTATCGTATGTATACATATTTAGCGTGTATATGTAGTTGATCTCATTTCTAATATCCGGGCAAGTTGGGTTAACTCTGCTAGCAGTTAAATTTATTTTTATAACACTTCAATAATTCTACTACTAATTCTAAACCAATCTCGTATCTCTAAAGAGTTAAGAACTTGATGGTTTGGAAGATAGCTACTTTCATAGTTAAAACACTGAATAAGAGAGATTCATGGAGGCGACGCCGTGGATAATATCTATCTAATATATACTAAGGAGTGGATATGGACACCTATGTCCAGCTGTGGACGTCTTTTGGCTGAAATGATGATGATGATATAGTAAGGAAGTTTATATATAACTAGCTGACCCGCCCAATATCATCTTCGTCTCCTATACGTCGTAGTGCCAAGTTATATAGCACAAACACCACATGTTACCATAAAAATGGTTCAAACGACCCAACCATAAAAGATAGCCATATGGTGTCGAAGACTTTTTATAGAACTTTTAAAAGGGAACTAATATATGATATATTATTTTTGCGAAACTTTAACCGTTTACGGAGCGCATGCATGGGAACTTTCAGTTTCTCATATCATTTTTACTACATTTTTCATTGATACTCTATTCCTATTGGTCGTAGTGTGATAGCCTTTAACTTGCCTCGATAAACAAGCTATCTAATATAGAAATAATTATACAAATCGAACTAGTACGCCTGAGAAAAGCATGTTGAACCAAAACAAATTCTTTAGCCTGATAACATTTGCATAAATGCGCATCGACCGCTCTCTTTTTAAGGATATAAATTGACCGCCAAGTGACGGTGTTGCATTCATTCCGTGAATCTGGTTAGAAATGGACTATTAGTCGTATTATACCGTTACTTTTGCAAACATTTGTATCAAATGTAATCCGTAGATACACAACACTTGCAAAGTACCGCTATAATGCAGCGTGCAAAGCAGAACTTGTACTATGAATACTAGACAACTGAGATTAATACTTAGTACTTGGAAACCGAGCTTTGCTATGTATTTTTTGGAAAGAACTTTTTTTGTTCCCATCCCTAATTTTGTCACATGATAGATAAGTGTCAAAATGGGCCTATTAGACAACACCATCTACTAAATTTAGCTTTTGCGTTGCTGTGTTCTTAAAGCAGCATTTACCTTCATATTCTAATGACATTGTTGCAGATTTTATTGTCCGAAAACACGGAATATCTAAAAGTTAAACCTAGTTAGATCGATTTATCGCCCCCGAAACCCCCGCTATGCTAAATTTCATAAAAATCGTTGGAGCCGTTTCCGAGATGCAGATTATATATATATATATTTTACGTAGTATGGTATTCTTTACAAAAAAAAAACTTTATAAACAAAGTTACGCACTAAAAAGAACAAAATAAACTTTGCCTTGAAAACTTTTACTATCAACTTCTAATGTGATTACACTATTTATGTGATATTAAAACTTGTCACGGGATCCAGTTATTTAATTTGCTTGTTTATTTACGCAGGTGAATCTAGTGACGAGCTAATGGCAAGCTTATACAGTACAAACAGCGTAAAAGCTCATTTTCTTCTTTTTTGCGTGTTTAAACAAAAAACTTGTCTTTAAATAAGCTTTTTTGCTTTTAACTTGCGTTTTAGTTATCGCGGGACAAGTTTATTAGTCTGTGCATCACGGAATTGACAATCACAACAAATGGAACGAATTTATTTTTCTAAATCTGATGCAGTTGCGGATGAATATTATCTAGAACTAAAGTACTCATCAAGACGATTCACAAAAGATGGGGTTTTCTGGGGTCATTTTTACCTTCCAGCACATTATCGATGTCAGACTCTGGGCACTATCTAAAGACAAATACTCGTCAAGATGAATCAAACTAATCCACACTCGATGGGGTTACGTCGTTTCGTTGCAGAGTTCCTATGGTCACCTTCCAGTTTATCATCAGATCAAGTTCTCGTCATCCTAGTATTGTATTACGACGCGATATTCATCAAAATTTCAACTCAATCGCTTGATATCACCCGAGTAAATACATGTACAAGTTAAACAAAAACTTGTAAAATTAGGAAGTATTTACAAAAGTTGGAATAAGTTTTGGTCGACTTTGAAAACTAATTGAGATTGACGCAATGAAGGTGCTCTTGCAAATTCTCTTGGAATATGCTCAATAAATTGCCATATATGTAAACAATTCTAGTTTTTTCTAAAAGCTACATTCCTTCATAAGGTCATAGCATTTTTTTATTAATATCAAATGCAAAAATTTAAATATCCAAGGACATATTACTTTAATATGGTTATAGTTAGACACAGTGTAAACTACTAAAAATTTATCCTGTGATATTAAAAAGATTTTGTTTTTGAAGTCGACGTAAAAATGCGTATTTACAAAAGCTCCAAATAACCTCTTAGTAGTAGTAAAAACACTCCACCACCCGCTTGTCACATACGGTCTTGATGTAGTAGTCCAAAATGGTGGGCGTGTAGTCGGCTTCATTGTTGGCTTAGTCGGCTTTGTTGTGGGCTTGGCCGTCGGCTTGCTTGTCGGCTTCGGCGTAGCTACATCTTTATTTTCAAATGCCATCTGATCTGTGATGTGAGCTATTACTTGCATCACTACAGGCAGATATGAATCGGATAACTGGACTTGTTGTTTCGCTGAGTCTACCTGCAATTTAATAGTATAACTATTTTTGTCATAATAGTGCAATAAGAGAAGGCAGAAAAACCTAAAAATTGAGCTGTTAAAGTATGTTCATATGAGACTCCATGCTTCCACGCATATGTACCGGAAGTGACATCACAGTTCCACAAAAAACTCGTGTTAAGCAATTCTTTCATTGCTTGTTTCCCAAGTCACTGAGGTTACTGGAGTCCACCCTCTTCCCTGGACAACCATCAGGTGAATCGTCAGTTCGTTTGCCATACAAAAAAGAAACACAAAGTGATATGATGACATACCCGATGTTAAATCACATATTCCCGGCTTCATATTATACCTTATCATTTCATTTTACGAAATCTCTCCCATATATTACACGAAAGTGAGAGCAAATATGTCACACATAGAAAAAAACCACTACTATTTTACATACTCGTATAAATTAAGTCCCGCGAAAGTCTTCGCGTAACAACATCAATAACTGTCAACAAGTGTTTTTGCAACAGTTGCCAAAGCCTCGTTCAAAAACTATGACTAATCAACCGTTGGAACTCATGAATAATTCACATTTGTCACTTTCGTACACTTAACTCCATTGTCACGGCACCTGATAGATTTCACTTTTAACTTGTCTCAACTTGTTTTAGTAGCAGGTGACATTTGTTCTGAACTTTAGACTTAAAATGATTTAGCTCAGAAATATGCTAAAATTTACCGTATTGACGTGGCAAGTGTGGAAAAATGTTTGTAATCCCTTTTGAACGAACATGTTATAAGTTATTTTGGCTCAAGAGCTGATCAGAATTATGCTTAAGTATAATGGTAAAATTGTTTAACTTTACGTCTATATTTTGACGATTTCGTAAAGTATATGAATGTTGTAAATATTATTTGAACTCAAAATTAAGTATTTTATGGCTGAAAACTAGATCAAAATTCATTTCAGTTAAAACTTATATTCAACTAGCTTCACAGTCCATTAATTATCTAGTTTATGGGTATTAAGGTTACTTAGGTAAATTGACAATGCGATCATGCGACAAGCGTCGTTACTTTCAAGAGACAGAATTGTAACAAAGCTTACCTGACTCAACGGAAGTAGAGACATTATAATGAAAATTGCGTGTCGAATCATTTCGAAGTAATCTGAAACAGAAAATATTTTTATCTTCCTAGGTGAATATTCGTAATTTTAGTATGCAATGCTTAGTCTAAATTAAATTTCTTTTAATTTTTAATTTAACAGGTTCTCGACTCCTTTTGATATTCCAGTTTCTAGTGAAATTTCAATTTTGTTGTGCAATGCTTAAAGTCTAAATTGAATTTCTTTTAATTTTTAATTTAACAGGGCCTTAACTCCTTTTGATACTCCAGTTTCTAGTTTATTACTCTGTTATTCGTACTCAGTAATCAGAATCCAATTCACAGAAGTAGAAAATACCAATTGAGTTGATCAATTGATGGAACGCCATAACAAATCAATTTTGTGCAATGGCAGTTATTTATAGGACTTTTGTATCACCTTACGTACCACGTGATATGGATTTATTTTTATATTTATTTGGTATATTATCGACAGTAACATTTTAAGTGCTTCGTTACTCGTAACTTTACGTTAAAAAATTGAGTTTGTGGTTTCAAAGTCGATAACCATGACAGCTGGCTGTCACAAATGTGTTATTGTTGCCGCAAGTTGTCATAGTACCCTATTTTATAAACAAATGATTTTGTTTATAAAACCCGTCAATAAAATGTTGATCTAATAAATATCAATTTAAATATTATATAGTTTTTTATATTTTCGGCTATTTGACACACAACGTCATCTAGTTTTCAACTAAGCGGATGTTAAACATGGCAACTTTAGAAAACGTAGGAATGCGTTTTATTATTGCAGTTGTAATAACTTTTTAAGAAGAATTTAAATTATTTTAGTAAAGTTCTAAAAATATGATAATTACATGAAAATAGTTAAAGTACAAGTAACAGTACAAGTTCTGCCATTTTTCTTTATCTTTATTAACATGTCTTGGTATTTCATTAAACGCTTGCTTATAAACCTATGTCCCAGTAAAATAAATAGTTATGAGTCCGTTGTAGATACCATTAATTTTGTTCCATCTAATTTTAAATAAGTTAATCCCGCCTTGTAACACTTAATGTTCGGCTGACGAACTTATTCATTGCTGTGAACATAGATCGTAACTCAAGCTTGCTCAAGCTCATAAAGTTTATAACTCGTAAAGCCCCGTGCGTAAAAACCAGACAATGTTTCTAAGAGATTTAGATAACTCACACGTGCGGTTCTTTTGATAAGATATTTTGGCTATACAACAACAAACAATTAATAAGAAAATAACAAATCTTTAGTTAAGTTTTGAAATTATAAGATTAATACCTTTTCTATATACGAGTATTTAAAATGGTTCTTTCGTGTGCTGCTTTTTTTTGATCGTGATTTAAGTTTACTTTACGAAAAAACTTGATAATATGTGTTTACGAAATGCAGTTCTAATAAATTATTAGATGTATTTGGCCTTAATACACCGTTATTCGTCTACTGATTTAATATTTTATAAATATACACCACAAATACTTTGATTCCTTACATCGGACTAATGAAATTGTTGATCAGTCCTGTGACGTGATTATTTTCTTTCACAGGACAACACTCCCGTTCTAGGATCAAATCCTGTATCGCGAGGGACTTTAAAAACATACATGAAACAGAAACAATGAACACCTAGACTTAGATCAACAATTGGTGGATCACAAAAAGTGTTTTCCCATGTGGGGTTTGGACCCACAACACTCAGCGCAGTAGAGAGAGGCGTGGCGACCGCTTAAGCCACTAGGCCAAGTGTATACTGTAATAATGTTTGTTTTAGTTCGCCATCGCTATGACCTACGGTCCTTGTGAGATCGTGGAAGCCGTAAGACTGTTATGTTAGTAAAGTATCGTAATGTGATGGAGCACAGTACCTACACATCAAAGTTTTTCTTTTATTTGTGAGTAGTAACCATATTTACTTTAGTTTTCATTTTCTTGTAACTACAGCCTATATTGAACATTGTAATTAAAGGTGTCGTTAAAGAGGATATATGTATCATCATCAACAGCCTTTTACAGTCCACTGCTGCACATAAACCTCTCCTTAGCAAGGAGGTTTTGGCCTACTATACCATGCTGGCCAGACGGGTTGGAATAGGGTTTGTTTCAAGTTTTCCTTCTCTTTGTAATGATGTTGTCTTGCATACTTTGTTCCCTTAGTCGCCTTTTACGATACCCACGGGATGAATAGGAGTGGTAACACTATGTATTCTTAATCCATCACCACTCGGACGAAGAGAGATGTATACTTAAAAATAATCACGATCTGAAAAGATCTTACAGAGGTCAGACAGCACGGATGGCTAAATGGCTAAAGTTTCCAACTGCACTGTCTTGTGGACTGGATATTCACATAGAACAACACTTTGTGTGATGTTTATATTTTGTTCTGAGTTTGGGTGCTCTTAGCGTCCGTTTGAATAAATGTTTGTGAAGTTCCTCGCGACACAGGATATATTCCAAGTATGAGAGGTGCCTTTATTGTATAATTTCCAATTTAGAGCATGTAATGCCATAAGAAAAGATTAGATTATGGTAGTTATGCTACCTTAATGAACTATAATTAAATTACAAGCAAGAAGTTTTTCCTTACAGGTAAATCGTAATTTTTTTGACACATAATAAATGCAAAAAGATTATTAATACTTGTTTATGCATATTCTAACGTAGAAAATAATTAGATCCTACACAGTTGATTCTGTAATAGGTTGAAATGGTTTTGCTTCAGAAAACATGTTTTGAAAAACCCCTCTGGGTGTTTACCTTGTTAGTGAGTTATGTTTTGCCTTCATGTGTTTTCAATGGGTGTAATATAATAAGATTTTGAATTGTTCTTCTCTTCTAGGACACGACATACCCACTCATAAAAGAATTTAAGGAAATCAGATCTATAAAATTTAGGTGCCTATAATAACTTCACACTTCTTACACTCGGCAGTCTAATCCCAAGTTAAACAGAGCTTGTACATTGGTATCTAGACTATACATAAACGATACAGGGAAATCAAAATAAGACACAGAAGAAATTAACGAATTTGTCCTAAGTATAAGTCAATCCTTCGCCCTCTATCAGGATTATTAATCTCCAAACCAACATAATAATTTCTACCTATAAATAGAAAAGTCACAGCATAAATCTTGTGTCTATAATGGTGCAAATTGTCACGACATAAATAGTTGGAGCAAGGAAATATCGAAACAATTTAGTGTTCCTTCTAACGCAGTACAAAGTTGTAGGAGTGCCCCTTCACTTAAGAACCGGCTTCAACTAACGGTCTGCGCAGGAGTCAATAGAGCCTTGTTACACAACTTGTTTATATACGTGACCTAGATGGTTTGCTGTTTTGTTGTGGTCAAACGGTACTGGAAGAGATTCAATGAGATATTGGGTAGTTTGTTGGAAAACATGGACCTAAAAAGGGCACAATTCAGGTCGATTACTTCTGCCGTTTGTTACCTCAGAACTCTGTAATTCATTAACCGATTTAGAGACTTTTGTTTTTAGTTGATTGAGTTTCTGTTTTATTTATTAAATTTAAATAAATAATACCACTCTTATTAGTGAAAAATTATGATTTGAAGGACATAGTTTATTTCTATTTAACATAATGTTGGCTTATTATATCATTTGATACTGTTTTTTAAGTAAATGTTTGTTATATGATATCTAAAAGAACTCGTCAAAATTATCAACAACTTTGAATGTCTCTGCGTCTCTAATTTTCACTGGAGTGGGTACGAGATGGGGGTTCAACATTTTTGTCTGATTCATATTCATTAAAGACCCATTTGTTTGGAGAAGCTACTGAGGGTGTCGAGCACTATGATAAATTCTTAAATGATATAAGTTATGACCACTATATCATCGGCAAATTGTAGGTGGTTAATATACTTGCAATTAATGAGAAGTCTAAAAACGTCTTTCAGTGTTGCGGTGGTGGTTTCGAGTTCTGAGGCTGTAGACGAACTGACATAGTAGTTTTCTTGCACAAGTATTTTAATTAAATTCGTTTATTACACTCCGTAACAAGGATGTTATTATTATTATTATTTTTTTAAATAATGCCCTCTCTAGGAATGAATCCTGTGTTGCGGGTGACTTTATAAATATATAAAAAACAGACACAAAGAACTGCTAGACTCAGAACAACAATTAATGGATCACATAAAGTGTTGTTCCATGTGGAGTTTAAACCCACAACACTCAGCGCAGAAGAGAGCGGCGTGGCGACTTAAACCATTAGACTAACCGTGCAGTCATAGTTATGAAAATGTTAAAGGAAACAATTACGAACCCTGTCGGAGAAGTATGGATCCTGGAGGAGAAAGTGAATCAATGAAGTACAATTTAATATTATTTCAGTCTGTCTAAAATTATACATTTATTTTGTTGTTCCTGTACATAATGTAATTATATTATAATCAGAAAATAACACAATATTATTGTAGAATATTAATATCATAGCATATTATTATTTCCGTGTGTTCAATTTGTACGTGTAGTAACGGATTGTGAATAGATATTGCTACCACCCCTATTCATCCCGTGGGTGACGTATAAGGAGACTAAGGGAACAAAGTATGCAAGACAACATCATTACAAAGAGAAGGAAAACTTGAAACAAATCCTATTCCAACCCGTCTGGCTAGCGTAGTATAGTAGGCCAAAACCTCCTTGCTAAGGAGAGGCCTATGTCCAGTAGTGGACTGTAAAAGGCTGTTGATGATTATTATTTCAGTATGTCTTTATCACAGTAATTAAGCATATTTGCTTTGATGCTACACTTCGATGCACCGGTTGTCAATTTGGCACCTCTGGAGAGACCGAAGCGTAGATCAAGTTTCGACCGATTCAAAAGCTTTTAATATTCAAATAACACCAAGTGTAATGGAGGGTTTTATTCTTCGGACTTCTGTATTACCTGACGAGCGTATGTATGCGGTTTATGGTACTGAAGTCTTTTCTCAAACCGGCTTGTTCGGAATGCTGGAAATCGTCAAATCTGCATTCGAGAGTATTCGTAGAGACTCTGGAGAAGTTTATAGACATGGTTCAAAAGGCAGATGACTCTATAACTCTTTAGAAGGGTGTTCCCTTTTAGAACCATACCTCAGGTAGCTTTCCACTGAGTATCACGGAACAAAATAATTCTGCAATACTTCTTTTTTTTTTATTCATGGCCCTACCAAAGTGACTCTACTCTGCCTTACGAAAAGCATGAATGGAACCCAAGATTGGTGGTTGCCATACTCATTGTGAATGCAGAAAATGCTGTACAGACTAGCTTTCCATCTTCCTTTAGCAGCTCAATCATAATTCCGTCTTCATCACGACTATTGTACAAAGATAAAAAATCGACGCAATAGATCGTCTTAGAGCTTGATATACGTCCCAAGTATATTCTAAATATCGGTTTTCTTTAATACTCCTTAATATAGTGCTCTTTCTGTACCTTGCCTTCTCAGACACCTACCGTGTTAACCACTACTTATTACAACCATTTCATATTTCTTAGCAAAGTTATTTGCTTTTTATAAACGTTCACGTCCGAAGAGGAACTTAGTCACTAGAATATCAGCATTAAGAACAATGGGAATGTCATAAAACGGGAAAAGTATGAAGAAAATACTTCGGTTAAATAAAGGTGTGGACTAGTTTTAGTATTTTCTATTTAATAGAAGAACATTACGTTGTCTTTGTAGAGATTGATTAATAATACAGGGTATTACTATCCTTGTTTATTCCGTAGGTGTCGTAAGAGCTGACTAAGAAAGATCTGCAAGACAATTTTTTCTATATATTTTTTTCCTATATTAAGAGCCTGCCAGAGTGACTCTACTCTGCCTGATGGAAAGCATGAATAGAATCCAAGAGTTGTGATAACCATACTTATTGCAAGTGCAGACAATGCCATATGGTGACCCATATTATGGCGGTCTTGTGAGATGCTTTTTCACACCCCGCTTGAGGACGTAAAAGTTACCACGATAACTGTCATCAATGCATCAATGAAACACGACAACACGGATGTTGGCGCTTTAGGTTAGTTTTCTGTAGGAGGGTAGTACTGCCCCGGTCGAGTCGGCCCGCTCGTGCTGAAATCAGCGTGGCTACTACCTAGCAAAGTGTCGTAAGAGCTGACTAAGAAAGTAATATCTGCAAGAAAACATCACCGGAAAGAGAGGAAAAACTTGAAACAAATCCTATACCTCCGTCTATCTACGAGCGCAATATAGTAGGCTGAAATCTCCTTTATGAGTTACGATTGATGATAACAGAAGACTATAAGATGAAGATATAGTTATTTATAGTGGATGGGCAAATTCAAAACAATAAAATGGTAGATAAGAGGAGAAGGCAATGAAACCAAAGAAATTTTTCTGAAGTGTATAGATTGGCAAGTGGGAACAATACTGTGAGAACCTAGTATCTATCAAGCCTTCCCATGTTCGAAAATATAACTCTTCTTTGGTAGAAATCTTTCTCGAACGGAACAAAAGCGGAAAGTTCTTTGGGGTAGGGAAGAACTAGATTCATCATCATCATCAACAGCCTTTACAGTCCACTGCTGGGCATAGGCCTCTCCTTAGCAAGGAGGTTTTGGCCTACTATATCACGCTGGCCAGACGGGTTGGAATAGAGTTTGTTCCAAGTTTTCCTTCTCTTTGTAATGATGTCGTCTGGCATACTTTGTTCCTTTGTTCCCTTAGTCATCTTTTACGACACCCACGGGATGAATAGGGGTGGTAACACTATGTATTCTTAATACGTCACCACACTGACGTAAGCGTAAGAACTAGATTAAGGGGTAGCAAATAGAGAAATAGGATTAAAAAGTCGAGAAGGTGGAGACGCGTACCCTTATGTCCATTCTAGGATAGGATACAGAATATGGACGGGAACAGGCCATAAGACAGTCGTGCTGAATTAATATGTCATACAGGTTGTCCTATATAGTGATATTTTCAAACTGTTAAACACCAAATGTTTTTTTTTTGTATGAAAGTTGTTTCTTAAAGGACCAAAGAGTCTCTATAGAATATCTGTTCAAGGAGAGCATTGACACAGGATTTGTTACGTAACGATCTAATGATTGATTGAACGGCCCATTGATGCAGGGGTGACAGTTATCGTGGCAACTGTGTAAGCCTTACACTGTAACGATGACTGTCATGCCTTTTACGTCCCCAAGCGGGGTGTGAAAAAGTATCTCACAAGGCCGCCATAGTGTGGGTCACCATACTGCATTGTCTGCATTTGCAATGAGTATAGTGACCACAACTCATGGATTCTATTTATGCTTTCCATCAGGCAGAGTAGAGTCACTTTGGCAGGCTCTTATTCTAGAAAAAAAAAAGTTTTTTTAATAGGTTTGACACAGACACGACAGCCTTGTCAGACTGTCTACAACCTTGAAAGAGGAGGGTTATTATATGTATAAATAGGTAACGGTAAAAGTAACTGATTCATTTATCTCGTATTTGTCAAAGAAACAACTGACTTTTTGGTCTAGTTCGTTTGGTAGTCAAACATAGTGGGTTTGATTCTCATCCAGGATGAATAATTGTGTGATGTGTGTGATCGCCAGTTTCGTGCCTTAGGGTAATTTATTGGCAATATTTTATGTTAATAAATGTATGTATTTAGACATATAAACATATATTTATCCGAGGTATATAGCACAGACTCTTCACAGTTAGGAATCAAAGCAGTTTTGCTATAGGCAGCCTTTAAGAGTTTATTGCTGTACAGAACCCTCTCTTGATATAAACTAATTAACTAATGAACTACTTAATTATGCAATAAATGTCAAATTCTCTAAAAAAGTTAAAACAATTTTTATTTTACGAGTGTGTAAAATAGTAACAATTTTCTTTGAAACTCACATACATATATGTCAATCAATCAACCTATCGCCGTCCACTGCTGAACGAAGGTCTCCCCCAAGGAACGCCAACCATCCCGGTCTTGGGCAATTCGCATCCATCCGCTACCAGCCACCTTCTTCAAGTCGTCGGTCCATCGCGCCGCAGGGCGCCCTATACTACGTTTGATCAAACGTGGTATCCACTCTAGTACACTTCGGCTCCAGCGACCATCGGTTCGTCTGGAGGCCGGCTAACTTCCACTTCAGCATACTGATTCTCCGTGTCAGTTACTCTAGTTCTCTGTCGAATAACCTCGTTACAAATTTTATCAGTGAGAGAAACACTGAGCATCGCATGCTCCATCGCACGCTAAGCTACTTTAAACTTATGAATCAGTCCAATCGAGAGTGTCCACGTCTCGGCTGCGTATGTCATTACAGGTAGAACGTACTGGTCAAGTACTTTGTCTTGTCTTTAATGATTGTGGGAGCGGGGACTCGAAGATGAGACGAAACTTACATATACACATACATATATGTATGTGAGGTTATTTACTTTATAATAACCTCTAAATACATGAACAGATTTGAGTTAATGGAGTATCATTACATTTCTTATATTATCCTGAGCGTCTGTGGTCAATTTATGTTCGAAAAATCTGTATAGCGTGTGTAAGGTTTAATAATTCATTTTATTAATATAGCATTGTAATAGTGTTTAGATGTTTTTTAAGTTAGTTTTTTGTTCATCAGTAATTTTTGAAGAATTTTAATGTCAGCTATATAAAAACTTTTTTAATGTTTTTCCACTCAAGACTGAGCTTAACTATTTCCAATAATATTTACATATAAAGTTCTTAATTTTCAGTGCTCATATCATTATTTCGTTATCAACCGTTCGCACAATAGTCGGTGTATTATCGCGGTAACTGTGTAAGCCTTACACTGCCACGATGACTGTCATGCCTTTTACGTCCCAAAGCGGGGTGTAAAAAAACATCTCACAAGACCACCATAGTGTAGCTCACCATACTGTATTGCCTGCATTTGCAATGAGTATGGTGACCACAACTCTTGGATACTTTTCATACTTTCCATCAAGCAGAGTAGAGTCACTTCGGCAGGCTCTTCATATAGAAAATAGTAACTCTTTATTTTTAGTCTGAGTTTTCCCCTTTAATCAGCTCCGACATGGCTTATCAACCATTTATGTCATTTAGGAATATAGTCATCCATGCAGTGACAGATTAAGAATACATAGTGTTACCACCTCTATTCATCCCGTGGGTGTCGTAAGAGGCGACTAAGGGAATAAACTAGTCAGGAAAATATCACTACAAAGACCGCACGGTTGGCCTAGTGGTTAAAGCGGTCGCCAAGCCGCTCTCTACTGCGCTGAGCGTCGTGGGTTCAAATCTCACACGGGACAACACTTTGTGTGATCCAGAAATTGTTGTCCTGAGTCTGGATGTTCTTTGTGTCCATTTCTTGTATGTTTGTGAAGTCCCCCGCGACACAGGATATATTCCTAGTGTGGGCGTTGTCCTTTTTTTTCTTTAAAAAATGTGAAGGAAAATTTGAAACAAACCCTATTCCAACCTGTCTCGCCAGCGTGGTATAGTAGGCCAGAACGTCCTTGTTAAGTAGAGGGCTATATCCAGCAGTGAACTGTTAAAGTCTGTTGGTAACGTTGAGGAGTATGTCAACTTAGTAAATGGATGATAATTAAGGTAATCCTCAATAATTCTCTACTCATTAACAACTTCAACCACCCGAAATGAAATCATTTCAATCCTACTACAAACTGGTGAAACCACTATCAATTGTGGTAATTCTCTACGTATAATTATAGGGTTTCGAATATCGAATGAATCACCACCACTTGCACTATTTGACGGATCAGATAAAATGGCTCGTTGAAATTTTTATACGCAGAGTAATTTATCTTTTTTTAAAAAAAAGACAACGGCCGCACTAGGAATAAATCCTGTGTTCGCTGTCGGACTTTAAAAACATACAAGAAATGAACACAAATAACACCCACATTCAGAACAACAATTTGTGGATCACACAAAGTGTTGTCCCATGTGGGGTTTGAACCCACAACACTCAGCACAGTAGAGAGCGGCGTGGCGACTGCTTAAACCACTAGGTTAACCATGCAGTCGGATCTCTGCATTTCTTCTTTTATTATCAACAAAATCTTTATCAGTCCACTCTTGGATATATGATTCTTCTTAGAAAGGTGATGATGATGATAATGATGCACTCCTAGCTGATTTCGGCCACTGCGGCCAGTCTCAACGGAGTCCAGTTAATTACACAGGAGATTTTACAAACTCGTGTTTTTTTTAAACACAGGTGTACTCTCTGTTCCCTCACTCTCACAATCCTATCCGACACAACTGGAGAGAAGTCAGGCTTTACGTGCACTCCGAGGAACGGGTGTTAAGACCCTAACTTCCAAACTCCGAGCTGTTACTAAAGTATTTCTGAAACCAGAAAAACTCAATAATACTTTTTGACTCGACCCGGGAATCAAACCCGAGACCGGCAGTCGCGTAGACTAAAAGTAATACACAACGGATTCAGTTTTATTTTAAAATATATCAGTCTATATAAAATATTTTCTGTCAAATCAATTCTTTTGTTAATTGATACAAACATTCGTATATTTATTCTGCTATATTGATAACTTGGATGACTGCAAAATAGCTATAGAGTAATAAATTATTAATTGCGATTGATTGCTTCTCTCATCTCTCATCTCTCATCATCATCTCTATCTCTCAGACTGTCTCTGACTAATAAATAATTACTACTTCAATATCTTAAGCGTGCTTAAAGCGTTAAGTACTTTTTAGGTGTTTTTCTATGTATAATTTTAGTCAATTAGTTGCTTATACACTACTGCTATGGTACACTGCTGTGAGATTCTGCAAGTTAAAAATTTACTATCAATTTCTGCACTTGCTAATTTTGCACTTATATAACTACAAGAACTGCCTCGATGGTCTAGCAATCAGTTTACAAGACTGCCGATCATGAGGTCTTGGGTTTAAGTTCTTCTGATTATTGAAATGCTAAATAACAGCCCGAAGATTGGATGTTGGGGATCTTAACACCCGTGTCTCAGTGATAACGTAAGCCCATTGGTCTACATCTGGTCTCTCTCCGATCGTGTAGGATGATCGTCCCATCTATTTGAGAGAGTGAGGCAGCAGAGAGTACATCCGTGTTTGTGCGAACACTATTGAGCTATAATATTTCCTACGTAGTTGGCTGTCCGTGTATTAACGGATTAAGAACACATAGTGTTACAACCCCTATTCATCCCGTGGGTGTCGTAAAAGGTGACTAAGGGAACAAAGTATGCAAGACAACATCATTACAAAGAGAAGGAAAACTTGAAACAAAGGCTATTCCAACCGGTCTGACCAGCGTGGTGTAGTAGGCTAAAACCTCCTTGTTAGCGAGAGGCCTATGTCCAGCAGTGGACTGTAAAAGGCTGTTGATGTTGATGAGTTGGTTGGTGTCCATTGAAATTGATTGCCATGTCCGAAATCGGCTAAAAGAACGAAAACATGATGAAAAAATGGCTAAAAAACCAACATCAATCAGATTTTACCGTTCCTTAATCAAATTATCAATTTCTTTTTACATTATTTTTATTTCTCTCTCTGACACTATAGATTACTTTCTCTCCATTTGCACTGATCTAATTAAAAGAGCTGTATCAGATAGTTTCAGATGACCTCAGATACATTTCAGATGACAAATAAATTCTATATTTTCTATATGAAGAGCCTGCCAAAGTGACTCTACTCTGCCTGATGGAAATCATGAATAGAATCCAAAGAAAAGGTCACCATGCTCATTGCAAATGCAGACAATGCAGTGTGGTGACCTATACTATGGCGGCTTAGTGAAATACTTTTTCACGTCACGCTTGGGGACGTAAAAGGCATGACAGTCATCGTGGCAGTGTAAGCCTCACATAGTTATCACGATAAGTGTCACCCCTGCATCAATGGGCCTCCGGTCTCGCACTCACCACGACAGCACGGATGCAGGCGCTTTAGGTTGGTCTTCTGCGGGAGGGTAGTACTGCCCCTAATTCAGTAACAAATCAGTCAAAACAGTTTCCGTGTAGTGAGGGATTAAGAAGACATTCTGCCACCACCCTAATTCATCCCGTAGGTGTCATAAGAGGCCACTTCGGGCGCAAACTACACAAGACAAAATCACGGCAAAGAGAAGGAGAGCTTGAAACAAACCCTAAACCAACCCGCCTGGCAAGGGTGGTATGGTCGGCCAAAACCTCTTTTCTAAACAGAGGTCTATATCCAACAGTGGACTATTAGAGGCTGATGATGATAATTAATAAATCATCAAATATATCACTGTTGTCATTTTGTAGTCATTGCCAATTCTTAGTATTGTCACTTACATTTCATTGACAATTGAAAAGTAGGGTAAAATTAACTTAGGAAATTTGCTTATGTAGTACTTACAAATGTAACTAATAAAAGGGTATTTAAACATAAAAAATACATTGAGAAATCATCAGTTATCATCAGTTAACAAAAATATGTGTGTGTACTTAAATACGTACGTAAGTAGTTATAATTATTTGGTGTGGCAAGATAAAATGTTTCTAGAATTTTCATCCTTCGCGTTATTTTAGAAAACGACGCTAATAATAGAAAGATATTTAATACATTGAAAGAAAGTTTTATTATAATGCATTATCTAGTTAAATTTATATACCACAAAAGAAGTAAATAAATAAATAAATATTTCCGGACATTTAACACACCAGGTCATCTAGTTTCAAACTAAGCAGAGCTTGTACTATGATAACTAGACTGACTGATAGAATACTTATATACTTTTTTTTTGTAACTTCGAAACAAATTTTTGCAGATCGAAAATACTTGACCCGACCCGGGTATCGAACCCGAGACCTCAAGCACAGCAGTCACTTTCACTACCGCTAAGCTATCGAGGCAATCAAAGTATTTGTAGTATCTGTATTAGAAGTATTTGTACATGTGATGGTGTCGATTTTCGTGAAGGTGCGCGTGCGCATTTAATATTTCCCTAACGCGCCAAAAGAAGTGGAACTTCAAAAATATAGCTTTTAAATGGAGTAAGAGATCTCTCGAAAGTGATTGTTGTGTGTTATTTTCTTACTATTTTTTATATTTTCTCATCGTTTCAACTTTCCATGGACTTTCAGAAATATTTCAAGATCAAAATTAGCCAAATTGGCCGAGTTATTCCTGAGTTTTAGTAAGACTAACAAATATCAATTCATTTTTAAATATCTCTGACTTTCAAATACACCAAATTTAATACAGATATTTTTAAATGTATCTTATTCGCCACTCTATATTTATATTTAAGTCGTGCATAAATGGAATTTGGATGCAAAATTTGCATTGAATTATACCCACCGTATTATACCGTACGATAAGCAGGTTTGAAATAATCAATAATATTCATTTTTCGACCACGTTTTTATAGTTTTATGACGTTATAAAAAAAACAAATAGAAACAAATGAAAGACGAAAAAAAAAGAAAACTTAAAAAGAAATGATGTTTTTTTTTTTCAAATAGAATTATGTTCCATATTCAAAAATGAAAAAAAAAATACGAACCTCGATCACAGAACACTCGATAAAAAACAAATTCGCGATACACGTTCGTCTTGCGCGGGCGCCGCGGCACACTACAGCATCCCTGAGTGTACTGACCCTGTGTTACATAGTATAGAGTGGGTATCACCGGAACCAGTTTTGGTAGTTTGTTTTTACTTTTTGTGACCATTAGTGGTGTAAGCGATTATATGAATTATTGTTTGAGACAAATTAAAAATATTTATAGCGTATTTTTTAATTCTTTTTTGGTTGAGTGATGTTACAATGGCCTTAATTAGTAAAAAGCTACATTAATTTCTTTGTTATTCATACGGCAATATTTATATTATCTGATAAGTTAATATTTTAATCCCAAGGTACCTACGTAATCATGAGATTTTTTTGCGTGAAATTATGCATCTAATAGTACTTTATAACGTTTTGATAGGATTTCCTGTACTATAATGTTAAGAATTATCTGTCTAAACTATGTTTAACAATAAAAGCACGCAATTTCATACCTTTCCAAATAAAATTTCAGAAATCCACTTCCTATAATAAGTCAGTTTTATTTTTATTGTTTGCTTCAAAGAAATTCATACTTGATAAATAGTAAAACATTTGAAAAAATCTAACTGTGCACCAAAATAAATCTCACACATTAATAATAAAAAATAATTAGCACGAGCATCGAAATTTAACCGAATACAAAGCCATCAAACGGTGTCATCATCTCTAGAGTGTTTCAACCCAAACTAAACAAGTTCATTGACCATACATTAGCGTGCAGGTAAAATTTTGCTCACTTTAAGTTTACGCGGACCAAAGGATGTTAAGTAAAGTGCTCGTATGTGTTGTTTTGTGATCGATGACGTAATAACCGCGTCTTTCGACTGCCACCTTCGCAACTCATCCCGTACGCCATAGTCGACTCTGACGTCATCGTGTCATGTCTTATGTGTGACAATAGTTTGGTGTCTTAGTCGGCTCTTACGACACTTTTCTACCAACACTACAATATGAAAGAAAAATGGAAACAAATCCTATATGATATAGTGTACCAAAATCTTTTTAACGAGATACTTATTGTGTAGCATTGGACTGCAAAAGGCTGTTTTCAGCAATTATTTTGACGGGTTTGTTTGTCTAATGATCCTGATTGCTAAGCTAGATTTTGTGGGTTTGACCTTGAGTGCGATTATTTCCTCTGTGTCTGGGTGTTATTCATCTGTCTCATTAAAACAGGGTTGACAGTTGTCGTGGTAAGTGTGCGTAATACAATACCACGATAACTTTCATGCCTTTTACGTCCCCAAGTGAGGCGTGAAAAAGCATCTTACTAGGTCGCCATACTGTGGATCATAATACTGCATTATCTGCATTCACAATGAGTATAGTGACCACAACTCTTGGATTCTATTCATGCTTTCCATCAGGTAGAGTAGAGTCACTTTGGTATGCTCTTAAAAGAAAAATGTGATTAATACGTATTTGGAAATATTCAAATTTGTTTGTCACCGGTCTGGTTACCAAAATACAGACTGCCTAATTAGAGATCAAAAAATCGAATGTGAGATATGTCAAGTTAATATTATATATGTTAATCTTTTGTTGGGGTTTAAAAGCTGCAGTGAGAACATCAATCAAAAACACAAATCTCACTCCAAAATGTCTTTCCATAACCTCTTTTTGATGTCAAAGTGCCTCAAACTTCTCTAAAACCATAAATAAGTTTGATACGTTTAATATCACATTAACCCTAATTTGCTCTTAATCACGTTATACCTAATTACTGACACACTTTAAATCTGTAATTAATTGGCATTTTATTTATGCTAAGAAACAAAGTCACTACATTCTAGTTCATTACTAATGTGAAAACGCAAGCAAGCAAGCACCCAGAATCTGGTAAAATCATCATCAACGGAACATAAAAGTCATAGAGTCATGCCTATTTCCCAGACAGATAGGCAGAGACAATTGATCTCCACTTACCGCGGTCCTCACACAGCTCTTTCGCTTCATCCACATTCATTCATCGCTGCATGCATACTCGTCGGCTCCTGGTACTTTTCGCATGACCCTTCTTCAGAGTATCACCAATTTGGTTGGTTGCTCGTCGTGGACGACGTCTTCCAACATTTTCACACATATTCACTTCGTAAGTCTTCTATCATCCATCCTCAACGTGGTCAAACCACCCAAGCATGCCCTTTTTAATTTTTGTCACTGCATCTTTTTCATCGTCGACAATGACTGCATTTTTAATTAGTCTATTTCTAGACCTAAATGTCTCTCTAGTTTTTGGCTTACTTACATAGCATACCACTCTAATAGGTAGTAGAGCCATGAGCGGGCCGGCTCGACCGGGGCGGTACTACAGTCTCACAGAAGACTTACCTAAAGCGCCAGCATCCGTGCTGTCGTGTTTCGTTGGTGAGTGCGAGACTGGAGGCCCTTCTATGCAGGGGTGACAGTTATCGTGATAGCTGTGTGAGCCTTACACTGCCACGATGACTGTCCTGCCTTTTACGTCCCCAAGCGTGGCGTGAAAAAGCATCTCACTACTACTACTACTCACGTCATGACACTGCATTGTCTGCATTTGCACTGAGTATGGTGACCACAACTGTTTGGATTCTATTCATGCTTTCCGTTGGTCAGAGTAGAGTGACTTTGGCAGGCTCTTCATTTCGAAAAAAATCCAGACAGGTTATATAGAGGTTACGTAAGGTTTTCCTTTTCTTTACAGTGTTATTATCATGCATAGTTTGCTCGTGTGCATGTGTCGTAAGAGTTAACCAAGGGGAGAATTATCATAACCGATAATTTGGTATCCGGTTCTTTATAACCTCACGCTGACTCCAAATAATACTCTATGTAGTGATGTTTTACTGGGTCCTAAGTCCCTATTCAAGAATTCAATCAGTGGATACCACTTGTCGTCTTAAAAATTAATTTACTGGTATACCTACAATCTTCTTGATATACTTAATCCAAGGTTTATTGGAACTCCTTGAGAAGAGAATCTATAGTTATTCTCATGTGGAAGTGGATAACAATAAAATAAACGAAAATATTAAATCAACAATTTATTACATTCTACAAGTATTCTAATAATTAAAGGTCTCAGTTTTAGTGATAGTAATATCCTTTTTAATCAGCTTTATTACTTCTTTCGTTTTAATTTCCTACCCCTGTTTAATTTCCCAACGTAAATGCCCAAAGTACTCGCTTGGCAGCAATAAACTTGGTTCTGAACAATAAACGTCAATGGGACCAAATTATATGTACTTACAAAGTGGGTGTATAAGCTTTTTTTTTTTTTTAACGTGTGGAAACCCCCTCGGGCCGTCACCCCACCGGGGTTTACGACAGGGTGGTGTGTCGGAATCGGACCGACTAAAACCACACGGTGTGCCACTCTGCGCCTGACATAGGAGGGATCCAGGAACAGCTGTTATTACGACATCCAGATCCCTCCTAGCGGTATAAGCTCTGTCAACCCCCACAGAGATAGCGTAAGTGCGTGCGTTTGGTAATCTATTGACTTCAATAAAAAAAAAACCTATATCTACAATATCTTTGTAATAAACTATAAAACTATTTTCTTGTCTCTTCAAAAGTCCGCCTCTTTCTTGTTTTTTCTTTGAAAATATCTTTAACAGTATTAAATAGCCCTTTACCAATATCAGCAAAATAATCTTTAACATTGTTTACTATCTTCACAATGGGGTGTTTCTTCTTTTCAACTTCTGCTGGGTCGTTATGCGGGTTGAAATCATCGTGATTATTATTAGTCATATTAGGTGAAATGGTTATTATATGATGGGATGTTACCACATAGTTAGGTATAATGGGTCCAGGAATATGTCTATCATCAGGGATATCAATGACATTTTCATAAACTTGATATGAGTTGGAATATCTATTTGGTCTTTCAGTCTCTTTGGCTGCCTCTGTGTTTGTGTCAATGTAGTCTTCAACGGGTGTAGTTTCTTCTGGTTGATTTGTTGTGAAATAACTCTGTAAATGAAATGTAAATAGAAAGTCAATTACCTTACTAGAAATTGCTATAAAATTTGGAGTTAAGAGTGTCTGAGTCTTACGTTCTGAATCTGCTAAGATTTTTATTAGGTCACCATGCAGAAAGAAATTCATGTAGTTTGTAATCTGTGTGGTGTTCACGCCTCGTCATCCCGTGGGTGTTGTAAGAGACGATTAAGGAAGCCAACAACAGAATGACATCACTCCAAAGAGAAACGAAAACTTGAAACAAGCTCTATATCAAACCATCTGGTCAGCGTGTTAGAGAAGGCCAAAACCTTCTTCTCAGGAGAGGTCTATGACTAGCAGTGGATTGTTAAAGCTTGCTGATGATAATGGTAGATCTTTTTCGTCGTAAAAATAAAGTAAGTTAGTTAAGTAATTGAATTATTAGTAATTTGTTTTTATGTGTGTTTGTTTAGCAGCCCGAATTATTAACGTTGGTATTTTATTATACATCAGAATAGTTGATACTTCTTGAGTAAGGCATGCATTCAGCAATGGAAGACAATAATCTGTTGATGATGATTTAAGAATGAATACTGTTAAAATATCACATTTATGAAATTTCAGCAAACGGGCTAACTCGACCGGGCAGTACTATCCTCTCAAAGAAGACCAACCTAAAGTGACAGCATCTGTGCTATTATGTATCGTTGGTGAGTGTGAGACCGAAGACCCATTGATGCAGGGGTAACAGTAATCGTAGTAAGTTTATATCTCCAAGCAGGACGTGAAAAAGCATCTCACTAGGCTACCGTAGTGTGGGTCATATTGCATTACTTGCATTCGCAGTGAGTATGGTGACCTCAACTCATGAATTATATTCGTGCTTTCCATCAGGCAGTAGAGTTACTTTGATAGGCTTTTAAAATAAAGATGAAATAATTAAATTATTACTAACCTTTATCTTCTTCTTGAGTCTCTCGTGTGATATTTTTACTACTTTGACTATTTCATGTAATGCTGATCTTTTTACATGTGTTTGTTCTCGACTTCTGTCATACTGCTTGCTGTCATCGAAATGTGTTTCGTGCTTCTCTATAACCGGGTCTGATATTTCCTATAACATCAAAATTATTTGATGTAAAGTAAATTTCAAATTGAATCATTATCTGCCTCGGTAGCGCGGTGGTAGCGTATGCAACTGCTATGTATGAAGTCTCGAGTCGGATCAACTGTTTATATGATTTGAAAATATTTTTTTTTGAAGTGTTGGCGTTTCCTACATATAACATGTACGTATTTACAAAAAAGTATCAAGTATAATATTAGTCAATCTGAGGTCTCATAATACAAGTTCTGCTTAGTTTGACGATAGATGACGTTGTGTGCCAGATGTACGATTATTTATTTAAATAAAGTTAGCATTCTTCCCATTAGAGGTTATTTCGAAATAAATCATCATCAACGGCCTGTTACAGTCCACTGCTGGACATAGGCCTCTCCTTAGCAAGGAGGTTTTGGCCTACTATACCACGCTGGCCAGACGGGTAGGAATAGGGTTTGTTTCAAGTTTTCCTTCTCTTTGTAATGATGTTGTCTTGCATACTTTGTTCCTTTAGTAACCTTTTACGACACCCACGGGATGAATAGGGGTGGTAACACTATGTATTCTTAATTCGTCATCACACGTAAATGATAAACCGTAATGAAATATACTTTTAATCGCTCTGGAAACTACAAACTTGAGTCGTTAATTTTTTAACGGGGTTCATAAACGTCATTTTAAGTCTTCTAATTTATATTTTCTCTTTCTTTTCCATCATCTTTCCTAAATTTTTGAGAACCTTACTCGTTTACATTTGAGGTAGATGAACTATTGCCTCTATATGAAGAAAGAGCAACTTTAGAATACAAGCAACCTTATCTAAAGCTGGAACCGTTCCAAGAAACTTGTTACACTTATTCACTGGCATTCCTTTTTTAGGGTCGGTGTTTGAACCTTGTGCTTAAGTATTTAACCTCTCTCTAGGTCTACGACTGAAGAAATAGGACAAATAGTGCCAAGATGTCTGATATTTTTCAATAAACGTCTGAATCCATAAACTATACGTCATTGATATAACGCTGTGTCTAATGTCTTGTTGTATTATTGTTAAGTGTCAATATTATAATGTTTTCAGGTCAAACGAGTCACTTGACGGTAGTTAACTAACTCTACCCGTAGTCAACTGCAGCTCAAGCGATATAAGGACCTTGCCACCCACTCCCCCCTCTCGACTAAATTTTAAGAAATTGCTTAATATTGGTTTTATTTGAGGCTGTGACTACTCCAGTGGAGTCGACGTATAAGGCCTTCCCATGATAACAAAAACAATAAAATATCAAGTCCCGGTCAACCCACCAAAAGTAATAATGATAAATACTTAGATTACTACTAGATACTAGGTTTGATTCCCTTTTAGCGCAAATATTTGTGTGCTTATGAATGTTTATTTGTATTGGATACTTTGAAAATATTTATATACCTGTGTCTCGTCGTCATCTTGTGAATGTTCACGCACTGAATTCTTTACAGGGACAAATTCTGTCACTGATTCATGTTTACATTTGGGTTTTTCTGTAAACACCTCCTGAAAATACATTGATATTAATAAAATACATGAAATTTTCAGCCAATGTATGTTATACACTCAAATTTACTAGTTCTGAAATGAATATTTCCTTTTTTTCTCTTTATGTTATGGAATCCTTTCATTATTCATGAGTAGAAATCATTGCCGAAATTATACATGGTCCATTGATGCAGAAGTGACAGTTGTCGTGAGAAGTATGTGCAATACAATATCATGATGACTGTCATGCCTTTTACATCCCCAAGCGGACGTGAAAAAGCATCTTACTACGCCGCCATAGTGTGGGTCACGATACTACTCGTACATTGCCTGCATTCGCAATGTGTATGGTAACCACAACTCTTGGATTCTACTTTTCTATCAGGCAGAGTAGAGTCACTTTGGCAGGCTCTTAAAATAATAAAAAAAATTTTTTTCAGAATTAAGAACCAACTACTGAATTGTACCATGATTCAAAGCTGTACTATCTATTGGTTGCCGGAAACCGGGTCTGCATTGTAATACATCTTTAAATTAAAAATGAATAATTTGTCTATGAGTTGTAGAGAATAAGTATACATTACAATTCTTTTAAGATTTATATGTACGTTAAAATAATCAAGAAACTTTTATACAAACTTACTATTACAGTAATCATGAACTGTCCGTGTGGTAATGGATTAAGAATACATAGTGTTACCACCTATATACATAGTGTCGTAAAAGGCGACTAAGGTAAAGTATGCAAGACAACATCACTACAAAGAGAAGGAAAACTTGAAACAAACCCTATTCCAACCCGTCTGGCCAGCGTGGTATAGTAGGCCAAAACCTCCTTGCTAAGGAGAGGCCTATGTCGAGTAGTGAACTGTAAAAGGCTGTTGATACACTGTGAAAAATAATAACAATAATATTTCGGACAACTGACACACAACGTCATCTAGTACCAAACTAAGCAGAGTTTGTACTCTGGGTGGAGTCTCGATGACTCAACAACGGCAGTTCCCAGGTCTCTTCTGTTCCAGGTGCAGATTGGCACACCGTGTGATTTTAGTAGATTTGATGCCGACACACCATCCCACCGCAAATTCCGGTAGAGTGATAGCCCGTGGTGGTTTCCATACATATACTTTTTTTTCGTAAATACATGTATATCCGACACTCAAAACACTCAAACTACGATACAAATATTTGTACTTTATACTGACATTTCATTCGACCCGGGCGTCGAATGACTTCATATACAGCAGTCGTATACGTTACCACTGTGCAAGTACATATTTAGCAACACCTTGCAAGTATTATATTTAGCAGTTCGGATTAAATGTTTAATTCCTTTTCCAATTTATGGTCAATATTTCTATATACCCAGTGTTATGCTCTCTAAGGAGAGACCCATGTCCAGCAGTGGATTGTTATAAGCAGTTGATGATGATAATGATAACCCGGTATTATTAATATTACATACGGACTGGCGTTGGCGCCACGGTAGTAAATACGACTGCTGTCTTTGAGGGGTCTGGTTCGATCGGAATCGACCAAATGTTTATATGATCTGCAGATATTTGTTTCAGAGTTTGGGTGTTTTCTATGTATAATATGTAGATATTTACACAAAAAAGTATATAAGTATATCCTATCATAGTACAAGTTCAGCTCAGTTTGAGTCTAGGTGGTACTGTTTGTCAGATATACGAGTATGAAAGTGGTGGTATTATTTATATAGCATTATAGAGTCAATTATTTTACCGCTGATTGAGATTCGGAGTCGGTGCTGTCATTTTTCGTAATATTATCAAGAAATTCTTTACGAAACTCTTCATATTGATTGTTGTGCTCTGACATAAACCTGCGGTGATTTGCCGTTTCTTTCGTATATGCTGGCTGTAAATACAAAAAGTAAACTTAACTTAGCACTATATGACAAGGCTGTGGGTCTAGTGGTAAGAATTTATGACTTCAAAGCTATCTGGACACAGATTTTAAGCTCATTAATTTTCGTGGGTAAGTGGTCAAGCCTAAGTGGTCACTGAGCAGGTTAACGCACTGCGGTATGCGCCAGGAGGGGAGTGCAAGGGGGTGTGATTGCATTCCTCTGTAAAAAAAGAAAATGCATAGAGAAAATACATGTTTTTAACTTATTTCCAAGAAATATCGATTTCATAGGTAACCTAGTGTGATACTATATAACATTGGTTCATAGTACGTGTAGACGTGGCTCATGCATACTGCGAAGTTACACAATTTCAGCTCGGTCCGTCTATGGATAGTTAATACGTCGAGATGTCCCCCGTGTCATTGGTCACGGTCGCCATACGATAATGTATGGTGATCATTGCTGTTAGTTGGAGTTTTATAATATTCGACGACTGTCTTTATACAGAACCTAGTTATCACTTAGTATTTGAATTATGGACGAATGATACAACACTTAATTAAGAAACAAATTACTTTTGATTGATAAAAGAAAAGAGGTAAAAATATATCCACATCAGGAACATATCTTGTAAGGCAATTCAAATAAATAAATAATTACCAAAGTCACATCTCGTGTTGATCGACTTTTAGGTTTGTGTTCGAAAAGTTGTTTTCCTAAACGCCTGTAATGTGACTTGTAATGAACCGAGGGTTCGTATCTTGAAGTTGGATCTTCTTCAGAAGTTATCTGGAAGTATAATTACATATCATCATAAGCCTATCGTAATCAACTGCTGAACATAACCTCTCTAATAGCACACCACTTGGTTCGATCCCCGACTTCTCACATCCAGCTCCTGCCAACTAACTTACGCTAATTCCCACTCTGCCTGAACGTACATACGTTGACCGTGTATACGTGTTCTAGAGTAAGGACTGCGTGGGTTGTTGGTTTTGCGGCTAATATGACCGTCCTCTGTCACTTCAGAATATACACTTCACCATAATTACACAATACTTAATATCGATCTGCTAAAGGAGTTTTACATCTGACGACCTTCACAGTGTTGTTAAGCAATTCTTGTAGATTTTCACCAAGTGTTTGAGTTTATCTGAGTCCTAACGCATGCAAGGGCGTTGCAGAGGGCTGGGAAATCAAAGGAGACAACGTTTGTATTACGTATGGTCACACTTCACTTATTATCAACCATCCATGTGCTTACATATTTGCCCCTTGCACTGTTACTGTTGTGATGGATTAAGAATACATAGTGTATCACCCCTATTCAACCCGTGGATGTCGCAAAAGGCGACTAAGGGAACGAAGTATACAAGACAACATCATTACAAAGAGAAGGAAAACTTGAAACAAACTCTATTCCAATCCGTCTGGCCAGCGTGGTATAGTAGACCGAAACCTCCTGGCTAAGGAGAGGCCTATGTCCAGCAGTGGACTGTAAAAGGCTGTTGATGATGATGATGATGACTGTTACTGTTACAGTACTGTACTGTACAATATTTTGTACCTTTAAAATTTCATCAGAGGGTGTAAATCTTTTAGCGGCTGTTTTTTCTTGAAGACCGTTGACGTTATTTGGTTTCATACCATACTCTAACTCTCTTGCCAATCTGTCCTCCAGTAAACTCAAATGTGACCTCTGTAAGTATGAAAAGCAAAATGTATATTTCAAAAGATTGTTTGATCTGTTTGTCTATCGAGATTGATGCAATACGAAAAGCATCTCATCATCATCAAAGGTTAGGTGAGGCTGCGATTCAGGGTCGACGGAGGCGGCGTGTGCCTTGGCCGGAACTGCCCCGTGGGATTTGGAGGCGGAAGTGCTCGCCGAAGTTTATCGGCGGACGGCTGACTTTCGGGCGGGTAGCGGCATACGGCCCCCGCCCGAAGAGGTACGCGAGTGGCGTGAGGCCGCTCGTCGAGCCATTATGGCTCGTTGGTCGTCCCGGTTGGAGACTCCACGTGCTGGCGTTGCACTCGTGGAGGCTCTCCAGCCGGTCATCGCCGAGTGGGCGGGGCGGCAGCACGGGACCCTTTCCTTCCGACTGACGCAGGTCCTTTCCGGGCACGGTTGCTTCGGGAAGTATCTGCACTCGGTCGCCAGGAGGGAATTGAGTCCCGCCTGTCACCACTGCGACTGCAGTGAGGACTCGGCTCAGCACACGCTAGCGGTTTGTTCCGCCTGGGCGGCGCAGCGTGGGGTCCTCACTGCAGTTATTGGAGGAGATCTCTCGCTACCAGCCGTAATACGCTCCATGGTCGGTAGCGACAGTTGTTTTACCGCGGTCGCAACCTTCTGCGAAGACGTAATTTCGCGGAAGGAGGCGGCGGAGAAGGCCCGGGAGGACAATATCCACTCGGACCCAATTCGCCGCCGGCGAGCCGGGCGGCGGAGGCGCGCATACCAGCGCCTCATGCCGCCTTGAGTGTGGCCGCGGGTGGACGGGACGGGTTTTCCCCTCCATCCGCTATAGTGGCCAGCCGCGAGGGGGCGACGTCCGCGTGTGCCGTACGTCGCCTAAAAGGAGAGTTTATCCGCAGATGGTGCCCGCATGAGCGGGCAGGCGCTAGGAGGGATCTGGATGTCGTAATAACAGCTGTTCCCGGATCCCTCCTATGTCAGGCGCAGAGTGGCACACCGTGTGGTTTTAGTCGGTCCGATTCCGACACACCACCCCGCCGTAAACCCCGGTGGGGTGACGGCCCGAGGGGGTTTCCACACGTAAAAAAAAAAAAAAAAAAAGTCTGCGATTCAGGGAACCTTGAGTATGATGCCTGAGGCTAGCCGTCGGGATTGTTCTTATAGAAATATCTTACATCGGTAGAGAATTTTTCCCCCCGTCAAAATAATAAAATATGGAATTATGCATTTGAGTTGAGTTTAACTAATTCTATTAATACGATCGTGCCAAACCTTCAAGGAATCGTGATCTTGATCCGACTCATCTGTTTCTTTTGATGATCTTTTACTAGTTTCTCTTGTATCGGCTTCATCTTCCTCATTATTACTTTCTTCTGGCCTAGTTTTGAGTTTGTGAAATTCAGCCCGGTTTGTTATTATCTAAAAACAAAAGATAATCACTTAGTCAAACTAAACACCATTCAATTAAAATTCAAAATGTATCTGTTTTGCTTTTCACACCTTTTGTCTTGAATCTGGTTCCTCAGTTTCTTTTGATACGCTTTTGGAAGTGTCTGTTTCAGAAGAGCGAGCCATCTCTGAGTTGTGTGTATGCAGGTTACCATAAATCAACGGTTCACTTTCTATGCTAATATACCTAAATTCAGGTTTATATTTTTTGTAGCTTAGAACCGGCGTTACATGAATTACCTGAATTAAATAGGAATAATGTGAATTAAAGTAATTGATTAATATTTCACTAATTCTAGTTTTCTTATGGTAAAAGTATCGAACCTCTGTTCTGTCATCATTGGTTCGATGCATATGTTTTGTTGTTTCTGCCACTTCTTCGCTGTTAACAGTTTCCAAATAATCTTCTGTGTTCAGAGTGGTAGAAAGTATTCCACGATGTTTCTTATTTGCTTTACCCTGATTGACAAAAATTCCATATAATAATTATAAAACTAGTCCCTAACTACCCCTAGGTGGCATCTTTTTATGTTCTTACAGGTTTCTTCTTCCGATACTGTAGTTTCTGCCAAGTTCCCGCTTTGTTGTGATACGCTTCATTGCTGTCACCGATATAATTGAGATGTTTTTTAATTTTTTTACTCTTTTTGCGCTTTGCCTTTGAAGATTTTGACATTTTTGTACGTCTAGTTGGTAATGCAGGCAATGCCTATGACAAATAATTATATTATGCTGAGTATAGAGTAATGTACGTCCGTGTGGTATTGAATACAGAGTGTCGTCATCCATAATCATAAAGACGACTAAAGAAGCAAACTAAACAAAACAACAGCATTGTAAAGAGAAAAAAAACTGGAAACAAACCCTATGCCGATTAATCTGGCCATCATGATATAGTAGGCCAAAACCTCCTTTCTAAGGAGAGGCCAATCTTCAAAAGTAGTCTACTAAATGCTATTGGTGATGGTGATGATGGTGTGTGCTAGTTTATTTCTCACCTCTAAATACATTTCTTGAGACTCTTTCAATATGGTTTCAACTACATCCGGGATATCTGCTTTGATCTTTCTTCCATTATGACGTTTCATATTTTTCATTTTTGTGATTTTAAATTCTGTCCTGTATTTTTTATTTTTCTTCTGTGAATAAAATATTGATAGTACAATTTTAAAATTGAGTTTAATTTTTGATACACTTGAACAGACAAGACCGAGTTTTTAGTCTAATAGTTAGCGATCCTAATTGGCGAACCACCCGATGAATTCAATTCTCACCCAATTCAAATGTTGTAGATGAGCATGATATCTAGTCCTTAAAATATAGCTAGATTCCTCTGACAGTCGTCACTTGTGTCATTAAGAACTTGCTTACATACTAGGTGGGAATTTTTATACTTATAATGTATAACACTTCTTTTGTTATAAAACTGGCACGTTAAGAATGAAAATATAGATGATAGAAAAAAAATGGCTTGTTCGAAGTTACTACATCGGTTTCGTGGTCATCTGTTACAGAGATCAAACTATATTTTATGGCTAAATATATACGAAAGTTGTAATGAAAGTGGGACCAAAATTATAATCAGTAATATGTGGTCGAACCGTTTTCATTCTACGTTTAGATTTTCTAGATCGTTTTTGTGGCTTGGAGTTTGTGTTTCTTCACCATTCGTCGTCGCTGTTATTTCTGTCGTAGATTATTCAACAGTAACGGTATCAAAGCGTTCATTAAAGTAGTCACTGCTACCTCTATTGATATCTTTGGGGTCTGATTCTTTAGCCAGGTTCTTCATCATATCAGTTATCTTTAACAGGAAAGATAATAATTATACAAAACTGTTATAAAATTTAGATTTCTTATAAAAACTTCCACTCTAGGGTCCTGAGTTGCGGAGAACTTGGCTAATGAAACAGAACCACAAAAATATCCAGACTCAGAACAACAATTTGTGGATCACACAAAGTATTGTATGGCGTGGGGATCGATGCTACAGCACTCAGCGCAGTAGAAAGTTTATGTTTAATAATATTTCAAACCTTCTCTTCAGGAACACTTCCTGTTAATATTTCAGATGTATCTTCAGTATTTTCTGTTACAGGTGTTTCCACATTTCTGGTAGGTAGATTGTCATTGCCAATGGTTGATTCATATTGTTGACTTTTTGTATGGTGTACCTGTAAATTTTAATAAATACGTTTACCTAATGTTATAATATGCATCTATAATAAAACTAAAAGCGTAAATATGCGAATATTAAATTTTGTTGCAAAATTTGACAAAAGTAATTAAAAATACTCAAGAAATCTCACACACGACGCTCTAATTCAGAATTAACTAATGTCTGCACTTGTTCCGCTTAGTGAGGGATTAAGAATACAAAGTGACACCCATATTCAATCCAAAGGTGTTGTAAAAGAGCAAGTTATGAAATTAGCACTGTGAAGAGAAGGAATACTTGATACAAAACCCTATATCAAACCGCCTGGCCAGCAGAGGCAGAGGTATATAAGGTTAAAACCTTCTTCCAAGGCGAGATCTATGTCCAGCAGACTGTGAATAAAGAGACTTATAAATTCCTAAGAACTAAGGTATTTTTACAGATAAATTAAATACAGAACTAATGGTTGTGTTCATGATACAATCATTTCTAATCCATTGCAATCTAATCTAATCTAATCGGTTAACACTAAACCAAGACCCTGGCAACTGTCTATCTGATTCGTAAATATATGTTTTTAAATTTATTATTATTACTTGTTCCTTGAAGCGTCGTGCACCTCGCTTCCAGGGATATTCCTGAGTAAGACTGGAGACATCATATTCTAACGCTGTTAAACCGTTTATCAGAAACGTTACTACCAGAATCTGAAAATAAATTATTATATGGTGTCATTTTGTGATAGTAACCCTTCAGGCAATAATTTTGCAGGATTTTTTATGATAGAGAGGGCAAACGAGTAGACGCATCATCAGATGGAGAGTTATTACCGTTGCCCATTAACACCTGCAGCAAAGGAGTATGTTCTTGAAGGTTTGAAGTATTTATCGCGAACACGTTGAAACATTTAAATAGGAGGAAAATGCAGAACAATACAAGCATCGATCACCTTGCTGTATCCACTTCCTGTAAAATCAGAGACACTGAACTACCATATTTGCGCTGGTTAACTTTTAACATCTTCATACGTTGACTTTCCTTTTGCTGGTTGAAATTTCTTCAGATCTCCTGCACCTTGGGGAGACAGGAGCCAGGAGTACGTGGTGATTGCGTTAAAAATGCTTCTCTCTGAAAGGACCTGGATCATGTTTCTTCAGATTCTCTCTAAATCACCACCATGCCTAATTAGGCTCTATCCCGGAAAAAGTTTACCTAATTAAAGTTACCTAAGAGTGAAGTAACTACATGCAGATTATTTAGATGATAAGTTTATCAATGTACAGTTTCACGATTAAATTCAAGGAAAAATAGATTTTTATTTTGAGGAAATTCCATTTGTACATTTTTTTTAACGTGTAATGTATGTATGAATGCTCGGGTGTAATCTTTCAACTCATGTGTGGTATAATCTTTGAAGCAGATATCTTTAACCAATTGATGACACACATACGTATGACAATGCAATGATTTGATGATGAAGCTGGAAGGTGGCCATAAGAACATTGTTTTTGTTTTTTTTTATAGCAACCTACCATAGTGACTCTATTCTACCTGATGGAAAGCATGAATAGAATCCAAGAACGGCAGTCGCCGTACTCACTGCGAATGAAGACAGTGCAGTATGGCGACATAGGCTATGGCAGCCTAGTGAGATGCTTTTTCACGCCCCGCTTAAAGGATCCGGGATCGTAGTGGGAGGGAAACACGTGCGCTGGTAATGAATTCCAGGTTTTAACTGATTTGCACAGGAAGGAAGAGCCGAACCGTTTAGTTCGGGAGCGTATCTACCATTCTGAAACGGTGACTTCCAAGGCCAGCACGAGTTGTCCTGTAGAGGAACAGAGAGGATGGGATCAGTTGGAAGAGTTCGTCAGAACACTCTCCAATAAAGCAACGTAATCTGAGTTTGACCTTGTTTGATTTGCCTTGATGTTTATTTTGTTTCTAGTGGTATCCAGAGTCTCATAATGGGACTAAAAGTAACCATGAGAAGTCTGCTTTAAAACGACACAATTTGGGATAGTTTGATTTCTCGATGAGTACTTTAGTCTTTTTTTTAATATATATTAGAAGCCTGCCAAAGTTACTCTACTCTGCCTGATGGAAAGCATGAGTAGAATCCAAGAGTAGTGGTCACCATACTCATTGCAAATGCAGACAATGCAGTATGGTGACCCACACTATGGCGGCCTTGTGAAATGCTTTTTCACACCCCGCTTGGGGACGTAAAAGGCATGACAGTCATCGTGACAGTGTAAGGCTTACACAGTTACCAGGATAACTGTCACCCCTGCATCAATGATATCCAGGGTTTGAAGATAAAGCCGGCAGGTGGTTATAGGATCACGATAATATAACAATAAACCGCCTCAAGTTTGGACTTTTTGATTCGCGTCAGTAAGTGTTTTAGTACTAGATTATATCCAAATGCAGTCCTATCAGATTTGGGAAAATAAGTTCATTCCATTTGTTGTGAGTGTCAATTCCATGATGAACAGACTTTTTTTAGTCATCACGCTTTTAATAACAAGCTAGTTTAATAAACTTTTATTGAAATGCCCTATAAATAATTAAACAATACAGATACAAAATATATCAACTCAAAACTTTCAAATCAAGTAAATACGGGTCCTTAAATCTCGTGATAAGCTTTGATATCATATAAATATGACATTATAAGTTGATAGTCAAATTTTTTAAGAAAATTCTATTGTGCTATTCTATTTAACTGACTCGGTGGTGCAGCGGTAATAAATGCGACTGCTATGCTTGAGGTCTCGGGTTCGATTCCCGGGTTGGACCAAGTGTTTGTATGATCTGCAAATATTTGTTTTGAAGTTTGGGTGTTTTCTATATATATATGTATTCTATCAGTCAGTCTAGTTATCATAGCACAAGCTCTGCTTAGTTTGAAACTAGACGATGTTGGTTTTTAAATGTCCGAAATATTCAATTGAAAGGGCTATTCAAATTAACACTTCAAGTGAGACCTGAATTTAAAATAAAAAACAAAATATTTTTAGACTCTGCCCTTTTCATGTCTTTCGGATAAGATCTTAATGGAAACTTAACCTGAACCCTTTCTAGTATGAAAACTATCGTAAATATAATATGGCGAATAAAAATGTTACAAATATTTATATATTAAATCAGTAAACAGACATTCTGTTTACTAAACTGCTATTTGTGACTCAAAAACAGCTGGACCAATTTTCATGACCATTGATCACTGTGATTTGTTCCATTGGACACTCAAAATGACAAAATACATACATAAAATCACGCCTGTTTCCGGAAGGAATAAGCAGAGGCATATTAAACACCCACTTTTTGCCAGTGTTTGGTCCCACGTAATAGGTGGAGAGCCTATTGCCGCTAATCGGGACATTTTGTTTACCAGAACCTCGTCCGTCGATCAGCAGACAAGAATAGAAAATAACTTGGTATTAATGTGTCTATTTTGATTGAATATGTAACATTTATGAAGAAATTTCAGTTTACATGCAAATACAGCAGTTGTGATTAAGTACGGAAGTGAAGTTAGTTGTCTGTGTGATAACGGATTAAGAATACATAGTGTTACCACCCCTATTCATCCCGTGGATGTCGTAAGAGGTGACTAAGGGAACAAAGTATACAAGAAAACAAAGAGAAGGAAAACTTGGAACAAACATTGTTCCAACCCGTCTGGCCAGCGTGGTATAGTAGGCCAAAACCTCCTTGCTAAGGAGAGGCCTATGTCCAGCAGGGGATTGTAAAAGGCTATTGATGATGATGACGGAAGTGAAGCAGCGAGAAACGGCAAATAACATATAAACAAAACATAATTTTTAAATTAAAAATCGATAATAAAATACTAAGAAAAAAGTATATTAAATCTAAGAGGTACCGTGTGACAGCTTTGACAGATTGAGAATAGGGAGGGTATCAAAGAAATCGATCACTACAATTTCCGATTTTTGATTTATATTCCTTATATTTATAAATCGATTTTAGTGTAACAGATTTGCGTATGTATGTCACTGTAAAGGCCCGTTACTTTTTTATATCTTAGATTTTACTAGTAAATCATAGTATATACACACTAATCTAGGTATATTGTAATAAGGAGATAATTTTTATTAATTTCAGTTCCAATGTAGGCTAAAAACCAATATCTTATCAAATCAACACTGTATTTATTAATTTACTATTTAATCATCTCATCATCCAGCCAAAATACGTCCACTGCTGCACATAGGCTTCCCCCAAGGTTCTCCACAACAGCTGATCCCATGCCGTCCGCATTCCAACGCTGCGTTTCCCAATACGTGGTCGCCACTCCAGAACTTTACGACCCCATCGGTCATTGTTTCTGCGTGTAATGTGGCCCGCCCACTGTCACTTACGTTTAGGAATGGTACTGGCAATATCGGTGACTTTGGTTCGTTTGCGTGCGGATCTCCTCATTCCTGATCCGATCACGTAAAGAAACTCTGAGCATTGCCCTCTCCATTGCTCTTTGGGTGACTTTGAGCCTTCTTATCAAGCCCATAGTAAGCGACCACGTCCCTGCGCCGTAAGTCATCACTGGCAACACACACTGGTCAAAGACTTTTGTCTTGAGACTCTGTGGTATTTGTGACGAGAAAACGTTACGTAATTTACATATTAATGGAATACTTTAATAATGGAAAATAAAAATGAGATTATCTGTAAATCTTAAATAGTGCTGGTTTAACTGCCATACGAGACCAAAAAGAACAACTATTCGCAACTACTAACTAATTGGCAGAGTTCCGAGATTTAAAACAAACGATTTTTGTCTTTTCCTAGAAACCAGCGTTTTTCCTTACATAGATTTATTAAAAATAATATTAATTTATCTAAATGCTACTACATAAATACATAACAGACCAATTTTACTTGGAAATGATGAATAATTACCTCTTAACACACTAGAGTAGGTAGATATTACATATTGTTAAACTAAACAACGTAAATTCTCACCCGATAAAAACCTCTATGAAAAAACCTTATTTCCATTTTGAAATATTAAAAAACATGTGAATTGAGAGCGACTACTCGAATTCGATTATTTGTACAATTTAGCGATTTTTGATTTAAAAATGAATTAACTGTTACATCACTATGGTAGAGGACCAATGTGACTTTGAAATGACGTCTAAAAAGTACATCTATTTCATATGCATTGATATTTTTGCTGTGTCTTAAAGATGAATAATTGTATGGTTTTGTGAACAATTTTATTGAGATTGTGTGAGTAGTGCTTATATGAAGTACCGTATAATGTTTCGTACTTCTACTTTTCTACTCTTAGGTTAGATGAATTATAATAGTGTTTATATACATTTTACATACACAAACAAACCTATGCATTTTGGCACAAAAAAAAACAAATTACAAGTTTAAGAAATTTAATAATTATGCTCGAAAAAAAATCCAAAAATTTTAAAAGTCAAAAGATAAACCAAACACTCACCATAAACACAAATAGGACGGGATTGGGATCCATCTCATTCAAGATTAAACCTTCCTCCTCCAACCACCCGACACAGACTGATCCACTTCACAATACACTTAAAGGTTTTGTAGAAAAAGCCACCAGTTATCTGTAACACAATGAAACCACATTTCACTCCAACCCGATCGTGCTGTCGAGACATTTGTATCATATGATTCAGAGAATGACTGAATATAAAGGTGTGTTTCACGTGGAATCAGGATATGAATAGTCTGTTTGATCATTTTTTGAATTATGAGAAAATATTCTTGTTTAAATGATTCTCAGACACTTCCACTTCATAGCAGGGATTTCCGTTTTATGTGGATGAAAGTATTTGAAAGTAACGAACGTAATATATATTTGATTTTATTTATTTCAGAAAACTAATATGTTTATAAAATGAGAATAAATGACTTAGAAATACAATATATAGTTCATCGTAGGTTTTTACAGTTAGTTAAAAATGAATTTATTCTGATTCTAAAATAACAGAAAACTTGTAAAATTCTGAAATTACTTTCAAATGAGACATTTTTATGGTTTATAGACAGTGTTGACAGCCTCAAAGAGCATATAAAAGTGAGAAAGAGCATGAAAAAAATGTTAAAGAATACAAAATAGTAAGAAGAATGACTTCCATTCATCAATGTGTGAACGGTTATATGGCTGTAAAATAATGAAAAAATACATCCATTTCGAGCGTAGTCCATTAGAATCACGTGATGTGTTTTCTCGTTTACACTCAACACAGCTTTATTACTTCACTAATAGTAATATCTACGGTGGTTTATGTAAGAATGGGCTCTGTATGGTGGTGGATTAAGAATACAGAGTGTCTTTCCATTGGTGTGTTAAGAGGCAACTAAGGAAACCAAATATGCAAGACAACATCACTCAGAAGAAAAATTTGAAACAAACCTTATAGCAATCCGTCTAGTGTGGTGTAGTAGGACAAAACCTCCTTGCTAGGAAGACACCTATGGACTGTTTAAGGCCGATGATGATGAAAAGAAAACATTTACATCTATATATCAAAATGAATACACTAATTTTAAATAAAGTGCCTTAATGTTATTCAACCTCGTATATTTACATACATTGACGCGTTATTGTATTGTTGATACAGAACTTTACACATTTATTTTTGTTAAATACGCCAAATAAATCTTTATACTATATTTCACCATTAATTGTGTTTACACTATTCTGAGCCTCACGACACAATAAGCTTTGATGCGAATAAATAGGACAAAAAACACCCAAAAATATGAGACAAAGGTCTGCTTACCGAAGTGAATCGAGTAAAATATTTTTTCCTTACTCGATTAACTTTTTACTTTGTCTACCAATCGTATTTAAAACATTTATAAAAACTGTGTATCTGATGTATTATCGTTACGAATGACCGTAAGTAGTTTTTATTCACTTTATTAGCTTGACTTGAACTTAAGTAGGTAGTTAAAAATATTTTGTTGAGTAAAAATAACTTTTATTCTGAACTTAACTGAAATTTTAGGTCCTTACAGAGATCATTTCTGTAGTTTTTTTTAGAATTTTATAAAGCGTTAATTCCCTCACTCAATGTATTTCTAAAATACCCACAATGTGAGTGGAATATCCATATTTACATGTAACGTTTGAAGACAAAAGCAAATACAATTAACATATTATCCCTTTTTTTTAATCTTTTCAAATACACAAAGTAAAATAAAGAATAGGATAAAATTTAATCTCAAATGAAAATATAATAAAAAGAAAAAAACATAATTAATCTCGTCTGTATGTGAAGACCACACCTTAAAGAGTAAGGACAACACACACATAATTATACACACACATACTCATGTCAAGTTTAATATTTTAAAATATTCTTATAACTCTATGATATAATAGTTATTTAAACAAACATTAGATTTCGTACTAGTATTCTTAAAATAAAATTATATTATTATAAACTATATTAAATAATCTTGACTGCTAAGCCATGTGGTGACGGATTAAGAATACGTAGTGTTACCAACCCTATTCATCCCGTGGGTGTCGTAAAAGGTGACTAAAGGAACAAAGTATGCAAGACAACATCATTGTAAAGAGAAGGAAAACTTGAAACAAACCCAAAGAAAGGGACCTCCTCACAATACGGGCCGTGTCAAGGACGACTGCCTTCTGCATTAGAACCTTTTTTTTTTTAACATGTGGAAGCCCCCTCGAGCCGTTACCCCACCGGGGTTTACGGCGGGGTGGTGTGTCGGAATCGGACCGACTAAAACTAGACGGTGTGCCACTGAGATAGGAGGGATCCGAAACCGCTGCTATTACGACATTTAGATCCCTCCCAGCGCCTGCCCGCTAATGCGGGCACCATCTATGGGTAAATGGGGTATGGTAACGGTACGCGCTGACGTCGCCTCCTCGTGGCGTCCCGTCCCGTCGACCACTGCACGCCTTCGCCGCCCGGCTCGCCGGCAGCGAATTGGGTCCGAGTGGATTTCGTCCTTCCGGGCCTTCTCCGCCGCCTCCTTCCGCGAAATTACGTCTTCGCAGAAGGTTGTGACCGAGGTAAAACAACTGTCGCTACCGGCCATGGAGTGTATGACGGCCGGTAGCGAGAGATCTCCTCCAATAACTGCAGTGAGGACCCCACGTTGCGCCGCCCAGGCGGGGCTAAGCCAAGTCCTCACTGCAGTCGCAGTGATGACAGTCGGGACTCAATTTCCTCCTGGCGTCCGAGTGCAGATACTTCCCGAAGCAACCGTGCCCGGAAAGGATCTGCGTCAGTCGGAAGGAAAGGGTCCCGTGCTGTCGCCCTCCCCACTCGGTGATGACCGGCTGGAGAGCCTCCACGGCGGCAAAGCCAGCACGTGGAGCCTCAAGCCGGGACGACCAACAAGCCATCGTGGCTCGACCAGCGGCCTCTCACCACTCGCGTATCTCTTCGGGTGGGGGTCCATATGCCGCTACCCGCCCGGAAGTCAGTCGTTCGCCGATAAACTTCGGCAAGCACTTCCGCCTCCAAATCCCACGGAGGAGTTCCGGCCAAGGTGCACGTCGCCTCCGTCGATACGGTGCGGTAACCGCGTATAGCTCTAACCACGAATATCCTCCGAAGGCGCCAGAGGCGGGCCCTATTCTGGGCAGTCAAAGCCGCCGCCCACACCAGTGCACCATACAGCACCATTGACCGGACAACCCCCGTGTATAGCCGTCTCCTTGCGATGCTGGCTCCACCCAAATTGGGCAAAAGTCGCCCAAAGGCAGAAGCAGCGCCGACCAGCTTTGAAGAAAGCAGTCGGAAGTGCTCGTCGAAGAGCCACCTGTCGTCGAGAATCAGAATCAGATGACGTATCTGGGCCTGAACCGGTACGAGGATCGAATTGACTACAATGGAGGCGCCGAAGGGTGGACCACGACGGGGCCCATGGAATAAAAGGGCCACCCGCAACTCCAGCGCCTCAATACGCCCGACCACCAGAGAGAAACCCGTTGTGGCCAGGCGTGCCGCCGCTTGAAAGTTCAGTCCCCGGGCTGTGACCAATATGTCATCTGCGTAACAAATTAGGGTCCAGTCGTATCCCATATTCCACAGGAGTGATCCGAGGACAGACCCCTGTGGAACACCGCACTACATGAGCCGCCGCCTCAGAACACCGTCTCGGTCCTCGTACATGACGGTACGCTACTGTAGATAGTCTGCCACAAGCTGCCTCAGGTACTCTGGCACTCCATGGTAGCGGAGTGCTGTCCTGATGCAGCTAAATGGCAGACTATTAAACGCATTGACGATGTCCAACGACACCGCCAACAGCACGCCGCCACAGCTCACCGCTTCTTTGGTAACGGCCCTAAGGCGCAGCACGACATCGACCGTCGAATACTCCGCCCGAAAACCAAATTATGCGTCCGACAAATCAGGGCCCACCTCGCAGAGGTGCCGGACGATGCGAGCAGAGAGTATCCTCTCAAACAGTTTATCCGCCTCGCCCAGCAACACGATAGGCCTATAGGCCGCTACCGATTCGGCAGGCCGTCCTTGCTTCCTTAATAGGACCAGTTTCCCGCTTTTCAGTTCTCAGGGAAGCGTCTGGATACCAAGCTAGCGTCCAGGACCTCTCTGAGGCGGTCCATCATATGTTCGAGGGCTCGGGCCAGCACTCGGGCAGATATCCCATCCGGCCCGGGGGCGGTGTTCTTAGTTAAACATTTAATTCTAGGAACAGCATTGATACCTCTTCTTCTTAAACTTTCGAAAAGAAATCCCTAAATCTCGAAGTTCTTTGAACGAATATAACAAATATGGGGCTGTCAACGAAGAGTTATTATAGGTCAAGTTTTTCTGCTCTCTGTTGTGCTGTTATCCTGCAGAGTATGCACCTATGTCATGATGAAAGAATAGTGACATTCCGTAATCCGTCATCACACAGAAAACTAATATTATAGAGAGAATTTTGTATTCTACAATATTGATAATAAACACCAATAGCAAAAATCCCATAGGAACTGAGATATTTACAAAAAAAAGCACAAATAAACGATTTTTGTGACCTTTGACCTTGACATTTGATAGTTGCATACACCCTACCCTATGTAGATTTTGAGACGACTTTTAGGTTGTCAGTATACAAGTATTTACAGACTTACAACTGGCTATTTCGAATTTCGAGGTGAACTTACTATAATGACTGGACTATTATATCATTAGGAAAGAAAAAAATAAATATCCGCAGTCTTTATGAATTAAAAACATGTTCAATCGTGTCCGGTAACACACTACGACAATATTAACCACAGCTACTATTGTGCCGAAACAATGAGAATGCTGTGATTCATTCATTTTTTCTGAAATAATCAATTAGTCACTATACAAGATAAATAAAACGAATTCAGTGAATGGCTTACTAGGCCAGGAATTCGTTAACGTTTGAATCTAACATCCGCCGTAAACATGTCACGGGAGTTGTTGGGACCGATGCTACTTAAAATTTGGTGGTTACAACCGTAACACATGGTTTCAACCAGATGGAGCCGCTTGTCACATATGTAATGAGTCCCTACCGGTGGTGAAAGACATGTTTCCCGAAAAACTGATTTCAGAGCCACCCAGAAGTCCAGATCTATCACCAGCAGATTCTTTTTATGGGGTTATTTCAAGAATCGTATCTACATCAAATAACTAAATAAATTACGTCAAATAAAAAACAAACAAAAAAGAAACAAATAATGCGTGGCCGAACCTATATATGGTCAAAGAGGCTCTACTCCGCCTGATGGAAAGTATTGATAGAATCCAAGAGTTGTGGTCACACTCGTTGCGACTGCAGACAATATAGTATAGTGACCGATACTATGGCGGCCTAGTCAGTTCCTTTTGACACCCCGGATGGAGACGTAAAAGGCACGACAGTCATTGTGATAGTGTAAGGCTTACACATTTACCACGATAACTGCCACACCTGCATCAATAGTTTACAGTTATTATTGGATATTGAGATAATGATTTCATAAATTTGTAGTAGATAGTTATATAAATTATACCTGAATATCTTCAAGAAATAATACACGTATATGTTCTATGTATATTTTATATAAATGTATACATGACCGTTTTACTCAGTTAAAATGTGTTTTTTATTGAAATTACTTTATTTACCTTGTAATACAAGCATCAGTTGTGTACTTTTTTTGAAGTGAAAACTTTTTTAGGCGCGTTGAGCGTTTTGGTAGAGGGTAAAATCCTCGGTTCGCGTCACCGACATGCTAATGATAATAGTATATCTATAGCTATGGAGAATATGATAATATATATTATATATGAAATTTATTATTATATATTATATATGATATTATATATTATATATAGCTATATATGAAACATAAAAAATTTCATATAATTTTTGCATATAGTTTTAATTACTCTCAACTTAATAGTTCCGTTTTCACTTCTATCAGCAGTCCCACGACTGCTACTGTTTTTTTTCTTTTAAAAAGACAACGCTCGCACTTGGAATAAATCCTGTGTCACTGGGGAGTTTACACAAGAAACGAACACAAAGAAAACGTAGACTTAGAACAACAATATGTGGATCACACAAAGTGTTGTTCCATGTGGGATTTGAACCTACAACACTTAACGTAGTAGAGAGCGGCGTGGTGACCGTTTAAACCACTAGGCCACCCGTGCAATCATTTATATCACAAATGAGATTAATTGTAAATTATGAGCCTAAAATAGTCACAAAAGTAACATAATTTAAAGAAATATTTGGTTTTCTGAATGCTTTTAAATGATTTACTTGCTAATTATTATGATTTGTAATATAATTCAACAACCATACATAAATTCAACAACTATGGTACTAAATTACTAAATATATTTATTTTATTATAAACGAAATGTAATTGACTTTATTTGTACATATTATTGAAATATCATCTTACTTCCTTTCATATTGAGTTTACATTTAAAAATGGTACAGAAAAGTTAATAAAATCAATGAAAATAACATACCTTTTAACTAAAAACTTAATAAATATCAAACACTGATGTCAATTTATAACAAATTCACATAACTTCCTCTCAACTATATCTTGACGATGTAGACACCGTCACACAGTTACACGGCTATGGCGACGAAAGCAAACTGATTATATATTTATACACAGACAGACCACTGTATTACATCAACCTATAATATATATAAATAAAAAAATAAATATTTAATAAACACACCACGAACACAAGAAAGCAAACATAAATAGATGAAACAAGACAATCCATAGAGAAATAAAGAGTGACAAGAAAAGGGTAGAAATATAAACAAGATATTATATTACTAACTATAATAAAACTATAAATAATAAAAACAATAAAACCATGATGGGACTAAGAAAATGTTGACATAACGCAAGTCAAGTAATGACACTTGACCTACGTTGTGCTGTGATGTGAAAGAAAATATCTAAATTTTTCTAATATGTATTTCGTATCCAGGATAATTTTCATATATGGTAAGTGCTACTCAAGTTATATCATCATTATCATCAACTTGTGATAGTCCAGTGCTAGACATAGGCTTCTCCTTAGAAGGGACGTTTGGACTTATCACGCTGACCAGAATGGTTGTCCGAGTGGTGACAGATTAACAGTACTGTGTAGGGAATGGGTCTCATGTCCTCTGATACAAAGGAAGGATCCTCCGAACAGGTGAGGTGATCATGTCTGGCGGGCCGCGGCCCAAAGGTTAATGTTGGGATGTTGTATATATGTTAATAGCCATGCGAATCTCTGTTTCGTCATACAGGAAAGTAGTTCCTTAGTAGTTCATCATACTACGTAGTTCAATGTATCTTCGCTAGATGGCGCTGTTGTATATTTCTCTTTGTGTGATAATGTGGAAATCGCCACAAATACGGTGTCATCGCCAATACTCATCCCGTCGGTGTCGTAAGACGCGACTAAAGGAACAAACACAGGACAACATCGCTGCAAAGAGATGGAAAATTTGAAACAAACCCTGTACCAATCCGTCTGATCAGCGTGGTATAATTGGCCAAAACCTCCTTGCTAAGGAAAGGTCTACGTCCAGCGGTGGACTGTTGAAGGCTGTGGAAGATGATGATGAGATAGATTGGTATTGTGTTTATTTCAAATGCAGTTTTGCTTCGTTGTTTCCTTCTCTTTACAGTTTTGTTGTCTTATGTAGTTTGTTTCTGTATTCAATTCTATAAAAATAAGAAATTGTGCTTTCATGATGCAATGATTTGTTTTCTAGTTGATGTTCATGGGTTTGTCAAATGTTAATTCAAATACTAAATATGTTACGTCAAGAATTAGGTTCGCACGCAAACAAGTCACTGTATTCGGATAAAAGTCTGAGCAAGAAATTATGTCAAATGTACACGTAAACAAAGGTATTATTATTATTTATTTCTCCCATGTTGGTCGTTGTTTATGGTCAATGAATTGTAACGTTTAGGCCTTCGGAATCTTTTGTTTGGATCATCTAGTCGATCTAAATATTTTTCTTCTGGTTATGGGTACGGTTGGAGATGCTTTGCTAGCTTTGGTTAGTAGTGGACGACGAGAGACTAACAGAAAGAAACAAGCAGAAGAAACTTCTGATAGTAAATGACTACAGTTCCTAATTAACACACGTAAGAGGTATAAGTGTTACGTTTTAAACTTCAGTTCAGTATTAAAATCTATTCATGTAAAGTAAGATATATAGTTTTTTTTAGACACAGCGTTATCTAGTCCAAAACTGAGCAGGATTTATATTATGGATACTAGACAACTGGTATAAATACACACACACATATATGTATATATATTAGCAAACACATACCAAAAACCAGAAAATACCCAAGCTCTGATACAAATTTTTGCAGATACAAAGGTTTAGGCTTAGGAAGTCGCATACGCTTCCAATATGCCAAGGCGACACATGAAAGTATCTAAACACCCACTTACCCCCTCCCAACTTGAAAAGGGGCAAAGTGTTACCACTATAATGATATTCACCGCACACCGGCAGTGTACACTTTTTAACCATAAACGAAATAATTGTAAAAAGGTTTGTCTAGAAATAAAATCGCGGCTATAAAAATACTCTTGAAGAACGATTCACAAGTGATTGTTGTTTTTATTGTTTCCTGATCGCAAAGTTTGCTTTTAAAGGAATTTTATTTGCTTCCTTCGTAACTTAGTTTGTAAACAAATCTCAGCAGTCAATTCCACCTTCCTGTTTCGTAATTAATTAAAAAATAAAATTTGTTAAATATATACTTAGAATTCGAGTTGGAGTCGATAATATTCGAAAAGAATGTGTGTGTTTACATGTTTGTTACTTCTTGAACGGCTGGACCAATTCTAATAGAATTGGATATGGCAATATCTGACGCCTTGGATTAACATATAACATTTTAAAAGGATATCGTGTTTCCATGGTATAACAAGAAGAATGGATACAGACACTAACGTGAGTAAAACTACACAATAATCTCTGAGCCAAGTCCTTGTCTCTGTTTTCTGCGATCTGTTTAACCCCTTGACAGGCCACGACTCCCACTTTCTCCTTCATTTGCTATGTACTCGTATGTTAATCTAATCCGTCCTCTATTTTTAGTGAAGAAGTTGTCGCTCCTTATTAAGTGGTCAATCATTTTGCCTCTTCTGTTTTCAGTAACGTACAACAGTGGTCTCATTTCACTTTCTTCCAGTAGGCCTTCCTCATTGGTTCTTCTCTCAATCCAATTGATGTTCGTCATTTGTCTCCAGCACCACATTTCAAATGCGGCCCAGCTTTTTCTGTCTCTTTTTATCACCGTTCACATGTCACAGCCATTAATTGCAATACTATTGATATAATTAGTAAGATAATTGATATAGTATGTGTACAACTTATATACTTTACGTTACAAATGTGTATATTTTAGCAAAAGCCTTTTCACTTGCTTCCTACAACTAGACATTTTACTTAGTAATATAATTTACGTTTTAGAAACAGAATCCTGTTGAGTCACGAATAGCAAAACGCGATTTTACAACTGTTTGATATTGAAGAAATGGTAGTTTATTTAAAATTACTACAGTAACAGTCCCTTTAGAAGTATTTTGCTACTAAAGGGGAATCAAAAATAAGATATAGGTGGATCAAGAAATCGTTAAAATTTGAATCTAACGCGCAAACGTGTTATGGGAGTTCTTGGGACCGATTCTACTAGAATTTGATGGCTAAAATCGTAACACATGGTTTCAACAAGATGGAGCCACTTGTCACACACCCAATGAATCCCTGTCCGTGGTCAACGATATGTTTCTGGAGAAGCTGATTTCAGACTAGGCGACATTCCTTGGCCAGCCAGAAGTCCAGATCTTTCCCCAGAAGACTTCTTTTTATGGGATTAATTGAAGAATCGTGTCTATATCAATAAACCAAATACAATACGATAACTAAAAGAAAAATCAGGGAAGAGATGTCAGCATTACCAATTTGGTCGGTAAATGCTCGCCGTGGACGACCTCTTCCGACATTTCCACACATACTCGCACTATAAATACCTTACTTGAGTCTTCTATGATCCATTCTCTCTAGGTGGCCAAACTATCGAAACACATTCTTTTCAATGTGGTGCTACAATAAACTACTTTTCAATTTAAAACTACATTCGAAACTATCTTACAATTTAGTTTCTTTTTTTTTTATATTTTATGACAGCTTTACAACCTTATATCCACCAACCACACAACACAACCTGTGCTACATTGAACGAAGCTCAAAAATACTCGTATCTTAATAAATATATGAAAATATATTAAATTAATATTCAAATTATTCAAATCTCTTCAGCAATTTTTTTGGAACGCATGAATTTATAGCAAATGAAATTTATGTTACATCCAAATGTATTGTTATAGATAATATAAGATATCTGGCGGGAAACTAGGAGGAATAAAGAAAGGCAAAGAAAATGGATTAGGTACAAGTCAAATTGGGTCAACTATACTCTTAGGTTTCTATAACTACTGCCTCTTCAAATTTATGAGCCTATAATGTTCCATTCAATATTTCCTTTTTAATTTTAATAGCACCAAGGAGCCAGATTGTTTTTGTTTCATTTGTTTTTTAAAAAGACAACACCCGTTCATGGAACAAATCCTATGACGCGAGGGACTTTACAAACATACAAGAAACGAATTCAAAGCACACCCAGACTCAGAATAAATATTTGTGGATCACACTAACACTATTGATCCATGTCTGGTTTGAACGTATTACACTTAGTACAGTAGAAACCGGCGTGGCGACCGCTTAAACCACTATGCGATCTGTACATCCAAAGTTACGCAATATGTGCTTACATACATATGAAACAAGAATTCCATTACAGGTTATAACGGAAGCAGGTCTAAAGTGACTTCTAAAAACTCGAAATAAGAGAATCCTACTTTTGTTTAAGTCGGTTATAAATTATATTTACATATGAAATAGCATTACTGTCTCTAGTTTCTAGATAAACTTTGCTGTCTTTGATCAACACGTTGGAATATATCTTACTCTGCTATTGATCATAAAGAACGATTCTATAAGGTTTTTTAAATCCTCCGTAAATTGGTCAAAGAAATAGTACTGCCGAACCGCTTGGTTCGATGTTAAACAAATCAATCTTAACCCTTAAATGTACTAACTTAAGTTTTAATGTGCTGTATATAAATTGCTCGTCATTTCCAATCGCATAAAATACATACTGAAAATGTCAAAGAACTTTGTGAGCGCCTGAGGTAATAGTTATAGCAACATTTTGTTACTTGGCGTCTATTTTTAGTATATAAGCTTTGCTGTCATATTTATAAAAGGAACTCGGAGAAAATACTTGTAGCTTTCTTTGTTTTTGCTCTCGCTACATTAATGGAGTGCTTTTGTACTAGCTTTTCAGAATTAAACTTTGCTTCTAGTGGACGCGCAATATCGCGATATTCCAGATTTAATTACACAAAGGACATTCTTCTTACATTGTTGGAAAGTAAATAGACAGAACATTTTTCATTGTACACAAATAACGATGTATAGTTCAAAAGACGTTTGAACCTACAAAGTGAGTACAATAGACTATGTTATCAGTAAAAGAGATCTCGGACAGAAAATCTGAGGAGCGTTTAGTCTTATTTTTTTTTAATAAAGTTTTTTTAGATATTGTTAAGAACAATAATATATTCTACTAATATTACCCTTTCGCGCAAAAACTACTGAACCGATTGTGATTAAACTTTGCAGTAACATAGCTTATACATCAGAATAACATATAGGCGACTATTTACCGCGATATCCGACATATATGCAGGCGGAGCCGCAGGTAAGAATTAGTTATTAATAAATTACTGCCTCGTTGGTCTAGCGGTTAACGTATGAACATTCAAGAAGTTTCAGGTTCGATTCCTCGGGTCGGATCAATTAGTGTTATTAATGACAGCTCGGAATTAGGAAATTGGGGTCTTAACCCCTGTGGCTCGGAGAACACGCAGAGCCGTCGATTTTGCTCCTAATCTTTCGCCGGTCGTGTTGGATAACCATCTCATTGGATTATAAAAGTGGGCGAATAGAGAATGTACTTGTGTTTGCACACACACTTATGCACTATCATAGTGACAGTAAGCTTTAATTTTGACTATCTCTGTTTTCTTATGCGAACAACAAGCGAACAAATTCAGGCTTATCAGGCAATATGTCTAGGGGTAATTAAAAACAAGGCCCGGGAACAGGCCAGGTACCGCAGAAGACTCAGGTGCCGGAGATCGTTAAATGATCTCTACTGTACTGTGGTTATGGAGGAAGGAGATCATTAAACTATCTCCGTCCTCCATAAGCGCAGGCTTAAGGATGGCATATGAGGCCATCTGTCATCATAGTAGAAGCAGGCTGGGGAGGCGATGTGAACGCTACGGACTGCGCTCGCCTTTTCGGGGGGCAAGCAAAAAAGGGAGTATCGGAGTTCCCACACGGGGGGGGGGGGGTATCTACAAGTCGTAAGTGGCCCGAGGTATGTCGGAGTTCCAGGGATTTTTTCACAAGGGTACACCTGATTCCCCGGTACTGGTACCTGAGACGGCGTACGGTTTTTGTTCGGTTCGAGTCCAACATAACCACCTAGGTGGGAACCATGAGGGTTTCCGCACAGAAAAAAATGAAAAGAAATACGGGTAATTAAAAACAAAGAACATCAAAACAAAATATATTCGTACTTTCAAAGGAACATAATTTTTTTACCGTAAATGAATAAGTAAACAAAAATCATTTTGCCATATTAAAAACCCATCTTAAAAGTCGTTGGCAAGCTTCACCGATGTTTGTGTAGCACAGTAATCTTATTAGCAAGTTATTCGCAAACTAATTCGTGTAAAATTAAATTGTCCTCTATCAGAGCGTCTGAGTCCTAGCTACAATATAATTAGTTACCGTATTATTTCCTCGGTGGCAAACAGGACGTATACTCTCCAACAATAATCTGTTTACGAACGTTCATTACCGTCGCCACAGATGAAGTTTCATTTGAATTTATATACAAATAAACTTAGTACATTGGCTTTTGATCCACCGTACTATCAACTTACACTGCCAGGAGAATTTTGGAGAATATTTTTCTACTCTGCTCTACTAATCAATTGTATCCTGGACATTAAAGAACAGTCAAACATCGCCTTGACCCATCACACTATCAGTAATAACAATGGGAAATATTTTTCCTTTCTGCACAAACCAGTAACGTTCCCATACAGTGTTACTAAGACTGACAAATTATTCATCTTTGATCACAATAGGTTGGAATCCCATTGAAGCCAATGTTGAAAGTTTAGTAATCATCGAGAGATATTCAGAATTGAATTTTAAAATAATTTTTATTTCGAGAATTGACATTCTGTTATGGTTCAGGATACGACTGATAGTTGAACAGCGGAGCCGTACTCATAACGACGTTTCAGCGTCCAGAGAAATTAGGGTAATTTATAGAGACTTTATGATGGAGTAAGAGTTATTGGGATGTATGTCAGAATTTAGTTTATCGTTAAGTAAGTCTCAGGTAAATAATTTTAATCCACATCATGGAATCTTGAAGAAAAACAGCTCAAGTATTTAATTACGTACAGTGTTTAACGCTACCAATCCTACCTCAACTGATGTTAGCTATTATGACATTCAAATGTGGGAGCGAGAGTTCAGAATAATCTACTATTTATTCTTTTTTGATTTAGATATAAATATAGAATATCAGCTGACTGTTTATCCAAATTTCATATCAGTGCAACAAATAATATGGCATTCTCATCCTTTATTTTCATTACAATATATTAATTACATACAGTTACGCATGGTAAGTGCTCCGTATCAATATTAGTAACAAAATACGTCAAACAAATCGGTCTTGTGTCAGTGAACTATCTTGCATAATTTCTATGTAGTGGTGATAATGATATTAATGAAGTATGTCAATTAAGAGATAAAGTAACCACTGAGTTAGTTGAAGCCTGTATGCCCCCAAAGGTTTCTGGTTCCAATAATTGTCAAGCCATTTATTTAAATACGAGATCTGCAGAACTTAACAAAACTTTAGGATCAATTTGGAATACTGAAAACGATGGACTCTATTTCCCAATGGGTTCAATCGTTAAATATTGTAATTCAAAAAAAGATGTACTGTCAGTGGTCTCTCAAATCTTTGACCCTCTGGGTCTTCTTCCTCCATTTATTGTTATGAATTTGATACTCAAAAAATTGTGGTTCCATAAACTTTCACGGTATTAAAAGATTTCAGAAAGACATTAGCAGAGGATGGAATAAGATTCTTCAATCATAACCACGTTTAAATGAGATTCATGTACCTCAACTTGTTCTTAGTAACCCTCACTAATGGGTAGATTAACATATTTCTGGAAAGGATTACGAGGCATGTTTATATTTGCGTAGTGGAAATGTCGAGAGTAACGTCTTGTTGAACTTTTAATGGCGGAAAGCCGTGTCGCTTCGCTTCAATTACGATCTTGGATCTAGAGCTATGTAGAGCACTGATTGGAACACGGCTTTATTCTAAAGCTATAAATTCTTTGCGACTTAATGTGAAGTCTGTAACAAATTGGAGAGACTACAGTTCAGTACAGTTGTTCTTGGATGCTTGAAATTAACGCTGATCAAGCTGCAACTGTACGTAATTGTGTTGCAGAGATATTAGATAATATGGGTAATTTCTCATGGAGGCATGTACCCACACATGATAATCATGCCGATGTAATTTTTCGTGGTGTTCATCTTCTAGAAAAGCTTCGATAAGTGATGATTAGAGCCGATTTTGTTAAAGCAAAATTAATCTGTACGGGCGGACACAGTTTAAAATATTTTTATTTAATTTTACGACACTTGAATATGCTGCTTCTTATTTTCTAAGATTTAAACAAAAAATAATAGTTCAAGTTTATCAAACGATCGGATTAAGTTTGTACATGATTGGGTCATTAATCTATCTCAATTACAATTATTTTTGAATATTTTCTACTGTTTTACCAAAAAAGGTCTTTTGCTTAATTTCATGTTTTATTGACGAAAGCAATATAATGAGAGTTGGTGGTCGCTTAGGAAATTCATCTTACAACAACTATTAGCAATTACCAATCGAAGGGACAACGGTTGGCCAAATCATGTCACCAAAAATGTGTGCGTCGCATTCACACTTAAGGGCACATGCGATGCATCCCCGATGGTTTCACTTAGAAGGTAGTAGAGCCACGTAGATTTCAGTATGGACTTCAGGGCCCGGGCAGTATTACCCTCCTACAGAAGCATACAGATAGCATACGTGCTGTCGTGTTTCGTTGACGAGTGCGAGACCGGAGCCCCATTTATGCAGGGGTGACAGATATCGTGGTCAGTGTACGCAATACCATGCCACGATGACTTTCATGCCTTTTACGCCCTCATGAGAAGCGTGAAAAAACATTTACTAGACCGGCATAGTGTGGGTTACCATACTGCATGGTCTATATTCGCATTGAGCATGGTGACTATAACTCTTGGATTCTATTTCTACTTCCCATCGGGCAGAGTAGAATCACTTTGACAGGCTCATAGAAAAAAAAAAACTCTCGATAGGTCACGTCACTCTCACATGTGTTACCGTATTCACTAATACCCATTATAAGCAGCTAGCCGTCAGAGGAGTGGGTGTCGGGGTTAGTTAAGTTTTACATTATAATTTTTGTTTGTTTCTGTACAAAAGCCATCAACTAGGATCTTTTGGGTAACTTAAGTATTAATAATTATATTTTAGCGCTTCGTAGATTTATATCACGACAAGGTAAACCATTGCAAATTTATTCGGACAACGGTATTTCATTAGTTAGCACTTTCAAGGAGCTCAGTAAATTTCTTAAACAGAATCGCGAGGAAGACGTCTGTGTATTCCTCCAGTTTAGAGGTCTTAGTCACATGTTCGTTCGATCAAATACAATTTAAGAATGTTGGAAAAGTGTAAATTAAGTTACGAGGAGCTCAAAACTTTATTGATTCAAATAAAAGCTGTATTGAATTTGTGCCTCACCACACTGATGTCAAACAAACCCGACGACTTAATGCAATGGCATGGCGTCAATGCCAGGACGTTACCTGATCAGACGCCTACTCACTTTAATTCCGTCTGCAAAGTATTTTGATATCCATACAGCAAATGCCAGCGCGTTGAACAGCTGATGCAGAATTTTTTGATTCAGTGGGTTCAGCAAGAAATGTGTGTCTGAATTACAACAACGGTAGAAATGGAAGGCTAAATCTCACTCATTGATTCTAAAGGGTAACAATAATCCACCTTTAAAATGGAAGCTTTTAATAGAACGCAATTAATCCCATCATTTCCAGAATAAATTGGTACTATTCATTCGGATGAATAGGATAGCTATAATAGAGTAGTTGTAATGATATGAAAACACAAAACGGAATGTGCGTCGGTAATATTCTAAAATTTGTCTAGTCCTCGATCCAGTTTCAAGGGTTGAATGCGACGCGTTCAATGCACGGGGTCATGTTTAATTACAAATTTAGTAAAGGTTTTCTATTTCAATAATATATATACTTTAAATTGTCAAACAACCAATCAACATTCAAATGTCACTAATATATCAGTTTTAATCAGTGAGAACACTTCAGTATCCTGACTCACTTAAAGTCATAATACGCACAAAGGTACACTTCTGTGTTTACTTTTTTTTAAATTTCTTGATCCAGTAGATTTCGTTTTCTACATCTGCAATGTCTTTTTCAAGTTTGAAATTTTCAGTAGTTTTATATTTTAGTGAACGTCAAGGTTATAAATATGATCTTTTTTAATTATAACATATTAGCAGCCCATCCCGGCTTCGCACGGGCATAATATTATAAATAAAAGAAAATATACAATGTTTTACAGTGAGCTTCTAAAAAAATAACATTCATTGAAAACCAAAAACTAAGATATTAATTTTTTATTGTGAATATATTCGGATGAGCTGCGCGGCAAGTTAATTTCGTGATGTTGACTCTCCTCCAGTACCTCCTCAACGCATAGCTAGCCGAGCGGAGTTTTTTCTATTATTTAAACTGGTATATCTTTTGAATGGAATATCCGAATCGAATCATTTAAAAGGTGATATAAAGGTATTGAAGTAGTCTTAAATAATGATTTATTTATTTTGATAAAGATCAATACCTAGGTAGGCGGTGGTATATAATTATTATTTTTTTTATAAAAGGACGCTTATTGTGACGTAACTATAAAAGATAGAGACATGCTGACGCGACATTTTTTGTAGATAGTGATGTGTCCTGAAAAATTGTAATACATCATTTTGTTCTATCATTAATTAATTCGAAGGAGAGGCCTATGTCCGACAGTATGTATGATGATCATAATGACTAGTTACATTCGAGACTATTTATAAGTAAAATCGGTAAGGGTATCTAGTTAAAGTGCTTCACGAATACTTAGGTAACAATACACGGCAATGCTGGCGAGTCGTGAAGGATGGGAAGCCGCGGTCTCCTTCTGTGAGCAGGTTATGCTCCGGAAGGAGACTGCAGAGCGAGATCGGGAAAGGGCCGATCCCGCTCGAAGGAGGCGGCGAAGGGGACGCGGCAGAGGTCGCTAGCTCCCTAATCGCCGCCTAAGGGTCGCTGCGGTCACATCTTGGGGCGTTGTGACTGCTGCAAACGACCCGAGTCAGGTGACACTCCGGTGCGGCCGGGGAGTGTCGTCTGGGGCGGGGCGCTGTTCTGCCTCTTACTGCGCAGGGCGGTGGGAGGTGCTATGGCGTCTTGCCCCTGGGGCACGAGGTGCCCGGGATGTACCTCACTTGTGAGGTACGGCAGGGAGGACTCTAGAAACCGCTAATGCGTTCCTAGAGCTCCTCCCAACTGCCGAGGTAGGCCGCCGCGGGGTTTAGTGGGTAGACCGGTTTTCCGGGAGTCCCACACACGCCCTTCGTCCCTCCGGAGGGTATGGTGCGAAAAGCATTACCCGCGTTAAAAAAAAAAAAAAAAAAAAAAAAACAGGTAACAATACATGTATGAATAACCCTATGTATGTCTTTCATCAGCTTAGTATTTTATTTTTTACTTGATAGGCCTATCGATCTAATGGTTATCCTCAAGTAGTGTGCAGGTTGAAGCAGTCCAGTTACCACAATACAGGCTCTGCTTAGTTTGGATCTGGATGTCGTAATAACAGCTGTGCCCGGATGCTTCCTATTTCAGGCGCAGAGTGGCACACTGTGTTGTTTTAATCGGTCCAGCGGGGTGGTTTGTCCGATTCCGATACACCGACTCACCGTAAACAACGGTGAGGTGTCGGCACGGAGAGCTTTCCATAGATTAAAAATAAAAGGCTCTGCTTAGTTTGGCGTGTGTAACATGTGTTAAGTTTTTAGGTTATATTATATAAAAAATATGGATAGTATTCATAAAAGTTTTTAATCATTTACATATAATTTTCGGGTTACGGCGGACCCCACCAAGGTTATTATTTCATAATCTTCATAACTACTAAATGGCTTAAGTGACTTCAAATATCATATGTTCCTGTCATATCCCTCCGGCACAAAGGGAGGATCGTCCGACCAGCCGAGGTGATCATGCCTGGCGGTTCACGGTCCAACGGTTGATGTTGGGATGTTATATATATGCTAATTGCCACGCGAATCTCTATTTCGCGATACAGGATTAGTAGTTGCTTCGTAGTTCATTACATTCATACGTTTCGTTCATACTTCGTAGTTCGATGTATCTTCGCTAGATGGCGCTGTTGTATATTTTTCTTTGTACTATAATGTGGAAGTCGCCACAGATTCTATCTTAGCGTCACAAGATACATTCACTATACTTAGTCTTGCCATAAATATTGTAATAAAGAAAAAAGAAAATTGTTAACTGCAAATAACATTTATTACTTTTACAGTGTGTCAGTTTAATACATAAATATAAAACAATTAAAAATATAAAAAGCTTATTCGAAGTGGTCTCCATTGGCTGCAATACAGTCCTTTAAACGATGAGGCCAGTTATCAATAGAAGCACGCACTCTTTCCATGGGAAAATTCTTCACTGCCAATCGTATAGATTGTTTTAGGGACTCCAAATTATCATGGCGTTTAGAGCAAGCTGTACTCTCTAAAACTGACCACAAATCATAATCCAGCGGATTAAGATCGGGACTAGACGACGGCCAGTCTTCAGCTCTGATGAAGTCCGAAACGTTCGATTCCAACCAAGACTGCGTGGACCGAGCTTTATGACCCGGCGCCGAGTCTTGCTGGAAGGACCATACTTGGTTATTGAACATGGTGATGTTAAGGGGCTTAACTACCTTCTCAAGAATGGTATCTTGATACACTTGTGCCGATGTTTTGATACCTTTTTCACAAAAATATGGCTCAGTCACTCCTTCATAGCTAACACCCCACCAAACCATCACTGAAGTCGGATAATGTCCACGTTGCACTCTGTCGACTAATTGGGAAGCTTCCTTAGAGCTTTGAGCATAAATACGGTCATTTTGTTTGTTAAAATGTTGCTCAATTGTAAAAATTTTCTCATCCGTAAACAAAATTTTTCTGTGACCTCCCTTTGCGTACCGCTTCAGTAGTTGTTTCGATTTTACCACCCTATTCTTCTTTAAATTATCAGTTAAGAAATGGCCAGTGCGTCTCTTATAGGCTGCAAGTCCTAAGTCATCTTTTAAAATACGCGACATGGTTCTAGGTGCTATCTTCATTTCCCGAGATAAAATCTTTTGCTTTCGGACAGGATTTCTTCGAATTCTTTCCCTTACTGCTTTGACCACCTTTTTCGTACGAACACTACGTGGACGGCCAGATCTTTTTCTGTCACAAACAGAGGAGGTCTCATTGTACCTATTAATAGCCCGGTACACAAACATTTTACTAATACCAAGTGTATGGAGAGTTTTAAAAATTGCATTTGGCTCCATACCTACTTTGTGTAATGCTATCACAGCGATTCGGTTCTCTTTATCACCCCACACCATTTTAATATCGCAAAATATTTTACAATGTATTGGCGCCAAAATGAGAAAACACAATGAACAATCGTATAAAAATGACAGATTCGAAATTCAAATGTAATATTTTTTTATAATTAAGTGTAACAGTATTTATGGCCAGACTAAGTATACGTAGATTGTGGGTTAGAAACAGGATTTGATGATCGAGTACAAGTTTTTAATTGCTTTTACTGAACACGAAGTTACATAAATCAAATGACTTATAATCAGATATTATTCACAGTTTTTTCCTTAGCAATCTTAAGACATATATTCTCAGCTTTAACACCTTCAGGCTATCTAAGATAATTTAAAATTCTTTACACGAATTCTTCGAAGATTATATGAACGATGAATTTATTCAACATTCTAAAAAGGTCCTTTTATGCTATCAAAGGGTTGAATCCAATAGAATCTATATTTACTGAAAATTCACATATAATTCAGCAACATATAGGAATTATTACAAAAGAAAATGGACATGGTCCTTTAAGCGGGGCGTGAAAAAGCATCTCACTAGGCTGCCATAGCGTGGTTCGCCATACTGCACTGTCTTCATTCGCAGTGAGTACGGCGACCACCGCTCTTGGATTCTATTCATGCTTTCCATCAGGCAGGATAGAGTTACTTTGGTAGGTTGCTATATAAAAAATAAATAACAAATGCTCAGAGAAATTATCAGAAATATTTTAACATTATCGGTCGAGGCAACAAAAACCATAACTTATGGAATGAATGGAAACCCTCGATGGAGCTGTTTCGTGTTGATTGTGTTCGCGATAAATGCTTAATAGTCGCGCTATTGTTGTTAACCTACATTTTTGTGTAATGCTTTAAGTAATTAAGTAATTTTGTAATAGTTCTAGAAACATTCGTTTATTTCTTACTAAAAGCTTGTTGCTTGATGTTAACAGTATAATTGACTAATTAATTATTATCCGTTAGTCCGTGTGGTGATGCATTAAGAATATATAGTGTTACCACCCCTATTCATCCCGTGGGTGTCGTAAAAGGCGACTAAGGGAACCAAATATGCAAGACAACATCATTACAAAGAGAAGGAAAACTTGAAACAAACCCTTTTGAAACCCGTCTGGCCAGCGTGGTATATTAGGTCAAAACCTCCTTGCTAAGGAGAGGCCTATGTCCAGCAGTGGACTGTAAAAGGCTGTTGATGAATTATTGCCGAAGGGTATAACCTCTCTCTAGAATTAGATTCATCATTATTTGCAGTCAGATCACTGTCCATACCGTCAACGGTCTTCATATTCTAAACTACCATCGTTTTTCAAAAAAAAACCTTGTTATTTAACTTTATTTTTTATTGCCGTTGGATATGGCATCAAGATGAGTTCATATAGGTGTATTGCATGTGATGAAACGATATCTGAAAACGCTTATTGCACAGCATGTAAATAAATATTGCAATTCCACTGTGTGAGCATTATCAGGGCTGGCCATTGGAGGTTGGGAGATAGAGTGCTTACATGGCATTATTTAAAATGCAAACTATCTGACGTCAACTAGCTCATTGAGCTCTCCTTATCGACCAAATTGATTCCATTACACAAATAAAGGGAAAAAGTTTTGACTCTAAAAAGCGAGTTTGCTGATTTGAGATCCTCCCTTGCAAAAGAGTTTAATGATACTGTCAAGGAATTCAGTGTAAAATTGAATGAAATGGAACAGAGAATACAAAGGAATAAACTAGAAGGGGCAACAGATAAAATGACTAATAGTCACGAATGAACAATACAGAAATAAAAAAAAAACTGTTTGTGTCCAAGATCGGTGTAATAAGGTTGTACACTATTAATTACCTATTTTTTCTAATAATTTATTCATTCGAAATAATTTTATAATCTACAATGTAATAATTAAAATCAAGAATGGCTACATTTTATTATCAGAATGTACGTGATACGTGTATAAAACCAAATAATGTGTTTAACCGCATGTGTTTGAACTCTAATGATGTGATAGTGTTTACAGAAACATGGTAGTTTTTACACTAGTAAACTAATTGATAGCCGGTATCTTTTCTGGAGACGAGACGAAATCAACATTATTCGGGTACAGCACAAAAGTGAGAAAGTAGTATTTTGAACAAGGAACACCCAGACTCAGAATAACAATTTGTGAAATACACAAAGTGTTGTCCCATGTGAGATTTGAACCCACAACACTCAGCGAAGTGGAGAGCGGCGTGGCGACTACTTAAACCACTAGGCCAGCGGTGCAGTCGTTATACGTTACATTTACGGCTACATTTTATTATCAGAATGTACGTGATTTGTGTACAAAACCAAATAATGTGTTTAACCGCATGTGTTTGAACTCTAATGATGTGATAATGTTTACAGAAACATGGCAGTTTTTACACTAGTAAACTAATTGATAGCCGGTATCTTTTCTGGAGACTAGACGAAATCAACATTATTCGGGTACAGCACAAAAGCGAGAAAGTAGTATTTTGAACGTGGTGGCGTAGGTCTGGTGAAACCTTATGGGTGTCACTAATAAGTGATAACTATAAGTTAACTGTGGCCTTGACCTCTTTATTATTATAAAGAGGTCAAGATAGGTAACATTTAATTAAACAACAGGTAACATATACGAGTAATTTGCATATTTGTGCACTGTATCTTTGTAAACAAAACTTAGGGAATGCCCATTACACATAATTTTGATGTTAAACTTAACCAATTAATGTTGACACACGCAACCGATAAGTTAACGATAACAGCTAATTTTAATTTTGGTAATGAAGTAACCTGGTCCATCAGTAATATTGAAAACGAAGAATAATCCCAAAAAATCTTACATGTCAACAAATAATATATTTTTTCTACAACGTTCAGACTTTGAATCTATCTCAATATACATATATATACTCGAGTCAGTTCAATTCATTCAGTTCATTCAGCTTTTATAGTCAGTCTGCTAGATTAACTGTATCTCTGTGTAATATTTTAAGCGGTCTTTAAGGGTCTCCAAGCGGTATGAATTGGCAATGATATTCATTTATATTATTTAGTATTCCTTGCTTTGTTTAATCGTCATATCTGAATTAGAACGAGTCCACTCCCCATCAGATCGAGTAAATATAGACTGGATTTTAAAAAATCTTTATAAATTGTCCATAAAATTAGAACTAGAAAAAGTTTTACGATAATTGAGTCATACGAAGAAAGATACTACTTTATGAAAAGACCCTACCAAAATGGCTTTACTCTACCTGATGGCAAGCATAAATAGAATCTAAGAGTTGTGATCACCATACTCATTATGAATGCACATAATGCAGTGGTGGCCACATTGTGTCGGCCTGGTAAGATGCTTTTTCGGCGTGACAATCATCATGGCATTATATATTGTACACACTTACCACGACAACTGTCACTCCTGCATCAATGGCCATATTTGAAAACCTGTTCTAGTTTCTAAATCTGAATAAAAACAATTTTATTTATATTGTTTGTAATATAAGGTGTGTCATTTAGATCGTGACGTTTGTAATGGAACTACTCTGAACCAGTATTATAGCTCCACCTTAGTCTGTAAAAGCGAGAGCATCAACAGAATTCACGCAAACACTCTTTATTTTTGCCCTGACCTTATTCAGGCCTCACATAAATATGTGAAGTTGATGTTTGAGTATGAATATTCGGAATTTTGGGCTTCAGTTCAATGAAACTTATTTAGAGTGTCACACAAAGTAGTGTGAATAAATCATGTCGTGTTTAAATAATTGTTTCAAAGATAACGCATAAATGTTTTATGGAGTATCAGAATATGTAATAAAGATGATCCGAAACAACATACGCTTAGTTAGAAGGGTCGAATAGGAAACTGTTCCTATTTGACCCAAGTTCTAAATAAGTTAAAAGTAAGTTTAGTTCAGTCTGAATTAAAAGGCAAAAGTTAACGTCCGATCTTTTCGTGATATAGGGGCAAGTAAATAAGGTATAGAATATTTAGAATATAGACATTATATATATTTTAAAATTTATTTAATTATAACGGTATAGCGACATTGGCATCTTAGGTATGTTTGGTGCTTCACGCAGACGACGTCGTGGGTAGCAGCTAGTTTATCTATTATATTGATTTGCTTCGTAACCATAATGACGCAGCAGAATTTATGTAAGCATTTCCTTGACCTTGGGCGTTTCCTTAAGTGTCTCATTAATATTTTCCAGGAGCGCCAAGTTTTAATAAAAAGTTGTAATTCGATACAGTTGGTGGAAGTGAAGCCAACTTCTCAAATCGCCGAAGTAATGTGATTCAAGAAAGGAACTTTGTGACCACCGACATTAATAATCTTAACATCATTATTGATTTTTCTTTTTTTTTGTTAAAAAAGACAACTTCCGCATTAAGAACAAATCCTGGGTTGCGGAAGACTTTATAAGCATACAAGAAACGGAAACAAATAACACCCAGACTCTGAATAACAATTTGTGGAACACACAAAGTGTTGTCCCATGCGGGATTTGAACCCACAACACTCAGCGAAGTGGAGAGCGGCGTGGCGAGCGCTTAAACCACTAGACCGACGGTGGAGTCGTTGCACGTTACATCGGTTTCATTTTGATAATTGATCTTACGAGTAATTTTGTAGATATAGAGGTTGTATCGAAACTCGAATACCGAAACTTCTGGTAGTTAGGTGTTTACCTAATTACCCTTGTCATAGACAGATATTTGTAAAGTGTAGGTGCTATTTGAACGTATGTTAGAGTTTCAAGGGTGAGTTGACGACGATTGACCTGGGGCCCAAAACTTCTCGGTATAACAAACTGAAAACGTCCTAGTAACAGTAACTCCTTCACATACAAGTCACAAGTTCTGACGTAGTGATTATCACTAGACATGAAGAAATTTTCTGTTACTCCGCGAGTGCCAGAATGACGCGAGAAAAAAAGCAGATTAGTCTAGCCTAACTGGCCACGTCCCACCGTTTCATTTTACAATTTTCTTTCATTGAAGTTACTTGGTAGGATTATCGTGAATCAAGCATCTGAAATCTGTAGATGAATAAAAATTTTGAGAGTGAGATTTTACGATGCCCGTGCACACCAACACAAAAAGAAACAGTCTGAGGTTAGTTGCACAGTCTGAAGTTAGTTCGGCCCAAGAAGTATGACTTCTAACGTGCATACATGAGTACACACACTCTTTTTAACACGGATGAATTGGAGAAGGTAAGGAACACCTCGTCAAATTAAAGGGTATTTACTTATACTTAAACTGCTATTCTTGGAATAAGGTCTAGACCCTTTTGGTTACACTTCTCTTGATAATAATAATATAAGTTTACTAAGCATATGTCGTCGATGGATTTGGTGAACGTCAACATCGTATAAAGGAGTTGCTGAAACTTTTTGTTCATCAGTTGCATACTCCAAAAGGATCTGTTCTATCTCCATGAAACAGATGTTAATTAATGGACTTTGATGATGTAATCCCAGCCGATTTTGACCAAGGTGGTCAGTCTCAATAGAGACTAGCAAATTACGCAGTTATTAAATATTTCTCAACTCAACTAAATATCAACTATTAAGTATTTCTGTGACCAGAAAAATTCAATTACACTTTGTAACCCGGCCCGGGAACCGAACCCAAGGCTTCTTCTTCGGCAGTCGCATACGGTGACCACTAGACCTACAAGGTAGTCGGCAAGAAAGCATGGGTTACTTGATGTCAATTGTTATATTGATATACGCTTACGCTTAAAAAGCATCATACGTTTTGCCACAATAAAAAAAATGTTTTTCTACATAAGCTTGTCCAGCAGCAAACAGCCAAAAACTGACTGCAAGACCGACTGTGCAACTTTGTCTTTTGGTCAAAATCATCTGTGCCCAACACAGAATCAATGGCAAACTTCGTCACGTTCAAAGAATCCGTTACCTAGAAACATACCAAGCTCATAAAAGCGTGTTAAAAATCATTAATCCCAAGGATCTTGGTAAAGATAATAAAACAAACCATAGACATTATTACAGTCTCATCAATCTTTGATAAGTGTGCAAAGTTTCAAATCAATCCGTCCTTTTGAAAGGGATGGAAATCACGTTCAAAGATTTCGTTACATAGATTCATAGATACATACTAAGTTAATAGTAACATTTACAAAAAACTTAGAACTTATAGTACACTCGAAATTTTGTTATTCAATTACCTATCACTGACTCAATGTCTTATAAGTTAAGATTTATTGAAACTACAAATATTTAAAACAACAAGAACCTATTATTCGTTACTTTTAAAATATCACCCTCAAAAATAAGTAAAACAGTTCAACGCTAACGCTCCCAGCTTAACCTTTGCGAAAAGATGTGCAGTCAAGTTGCAAGAATTCGCTATTTCAAAAGCCAAAAACCAGACCCATCAAACCTTTATTGAAAAACAATGAAACGAATAAAATTGAACTGAATACTGCCAAATCAATTTGTGCATTCACCCCAACATTAACATAATAAACACTAAATAGCACAAAGTTTCATATTAGATATATAACTTATCTCCTATATAGGTGTCGTAGGCAAAACTCCGTTTCTATGACAACGAGTAGCAGCGCGCGCATCAGTCCCCGCGACGCTCCGCCACCGACTGGACGTGTAGGTATCGCCTCATTTTCAAAAATAAAATACAAAATAAAAACAAAACAGGTGACGAATGTTTAGTTTTGAAATAAATAAACGTTATTTTTTGTGCGTTTAGTTTATACTGTGTAGTGTGTAGTGGTATGGTAGAACCAGGTGCTGGGTTATGGCCGAGGACGCCAAGTGTGGAGGCGGCACGGTGAGTTCGCGTAAAGTTGTATTTTTTTATTATGGGATACATATGTTTAGTACGCGTTTTCCTGCGTACGGTATAAATAACATTTTTTTGTTTGTATTTAAGGCAATTCAGTGGTTTTAAGATATAATGCAAGTAAGTACCGACTTATTTGTTAAAACTTTTTTGATAGGGAATGTTTTTGAATGTTTTATGCAGTTTGAATAAAAACTTTTACCCACATTAAATGATATATCTCAAAAACTTTTATAGTGAGGTTAAGTTATGTAAATAAACACAAAGTTTCGGCTTTTATTATTAAAGAAACTCATCACACACACACACACACTTATATCTAATATTTTTTCTTCTTATTGTATCGTACTATGATCCTCAATTTTAAACTATCAGACGATCACTTCCAAACTCCTGGATTAAAAAATACAGAGATCCACAATTTTTCCTCAAATTTGAAGAATGGAAGACAGGAACAACTGAGTCACCTGGTGATTATAACTATCGCCATCCAACGATAACTGTTTTTTTTTAACACGAGGAATACTTTTTGCACCATACCCTCCGTAGGGGGACGGAGAGCGTCTGTGGGATACCCAGAAAACAGGTTTACCCACTAAAACCCGCATCACTTACCTCAGCAGTTAGGAGGAGTTTCAGAAACGCATCAGCGGCTTTTGGAGTCCTCCTCCTCCCTGCCACAGTTCGCATATACGATTGAGGTACATCCCAGAATGGTCGAATGCCCCAACGATACCTGCAAATCAAGAAATATAAGTAAGTTAACAACTTTGAGTTACCCCTCCAGAATGAAAGAAATAAGGGAGGGTTCTCTAGTTGATGAACTCGCTCGATGAGGTGACCGTGGTAGCTTCCATCAGCATCATTGCTTTCTCTTTTAACTAAGTTCGAGAAAAAACGGTAGAACAGTTTTTATAATTATTGTTAATCAAGCATCGTCCAAGGAGAGTGTATATCTGGACATCTCCCCAGTATATAGGCAAACATGTTGTTCGTTATCAGATTGATAATATCATCATAACACGCTGATTTCAGCACAAAGGATTCGGCTCAACCGGAGCAGTACTACCTTCCTACAGAAGATCAATCTAAACCGACAGCATACGTGCTGGAAAAATATCCCTCTGGCAAACGCCACGTCAGCAGGTGAAGAAAATCGTTGCTCATAAACATTAAAGAGTTGAAGGGATCTCCAGCACCGAAGATCTGTTTTTTTATGAGAAAACAAAGAGAAAGTATGCAGAATTGACGGCCAACCGCCATTAGTGGAGATCCACCATAAGAAGAAGAGTTATTATAAGTAATATTTCGGATATCTGACACAGAATGCCACCTAGCTTCAAATGAAGCATAGCTTGTACTATAGCAGCTAGATTGACTGATGGAATACTTATTTAAGTTTTTCGTTAATTATAAATTGTTAGATATATAGAAAATACCCAAACTTAGATATTTGCCGATTGTACAAACATTTTTAGTTTGAATTCGAACCCCTGTCCTCGTTACAGCAGTCGCACACGCTACCACTGCGCAAGCGAAGCAGTCAAACAGTTATAACACATGATTAATATAATAGTTGAAACTACGCCAAAGAATTAATAATTAATTCGCTTGTAATACGTGCCGGTATTTCCCCAGAGAATTCGCCGTGAGTGATAAATTGCCACTGCACGAGGCTCGATTAAAACTGTCCCGGTGTTTCGTGTCCCGCAGCGTTGATGCTATTATATCTGTTAATAGAATTACCATAGGTCCGGAAACGCCACATAGATTTGAAACCATCGTCAGTTAGTAGCTATATACATCGATAATATCTTTCTTAATAATCAATAGTTCAGGCAATTTATTTTTACAATACGTGTGTGTAAATATGTTTTGACATTACGACGTCTCGACGATTAACGTATGAAACGTGATAGTTATAACCTAACATATAATAAAATATACTCTATCTTATTCTGGTTTAGGTTAACAAAAATGGATTCTGCCAAAAGTTTTGTAAAAAATAAAAATTGAGAAGAAATGCCCATTACTGGAACACACAGTATTCAGGATATCACGTTACGAGACTTCGATGAAAGGTACTTTAATTAATAATATAATATAAAATTAATATTGCAATCCAATCATTACAGGGTAGCCATGAATCCGGGGTGGTGATACGAGCGCTATGGACTGCGCTCGCCCTTTTAGGGGCAAGAGGGAACTTCGGGTTTCTACACGGGGGAGGTCATCTACAAGCTGTATGTGGCCTAAAGTACCCCAGGGTTCCAAGGATTTCCTTACTGGGAGCACCTGGTTCACCGGCTACTAGTACCTGCGACAGAGTGTAATTTTTGATCGGTTCAAGTCCGACATACGACATACCCTTGTAGGTGAAATTCGTGAGGATTTCCATATAGAAAAAAAGCATAGCAATGAATAAACTTTGACAAATTGTACAAAGTAATTAGAAGTCTTGTGTATTTTTAACTTAAGTTAAGCAATTTGTGATTTGTTAAGCGATCTAAAATCCGAAGTATAATTTTGAAGGATAATAGGCAACTGTGCTTTGATTTTGAATTAAATATCTAGGGGGTCAGCAAAATTTGTATGGCAAAGAGTTTTAGAGTGTTGATATAGAGGAGGATGTGTCAGATAACAGTACTTGTTAAGGATTATTGACACTATATTTTAGTATCTTCGCATGCGAACCGAGAAACCGAGCAGCTTAGTTCTTGGTGTCGCACCTTAATCCATGTTTGATAACACTTGGAGGCTGAAAGTACAGTAGAATGATTTAAATACGACTTAAATAGAGGAGTTGTTAGGAAAAAATTAAATGTAAGTTAATATATAATAAAGATAACATGAATTGATAAAATTGGGGTATTTGTTTATAATTTCAGATTAACAGGTTTTCATTAAATGCATATGAAAATATATACGGTACTTAAAATCAATTTTGAAATTTTTTATCTGTCTGTCTCTGTCTATTTGTGTCGGCTAATCTCTGAAACGGCTTTACCGATTTTGATGGTACTTTCACTGGTTGATAGCTGATAATATATAGAGTATTGCCGCAACTTTCATTTTAGAAAAAATAAGGTTGCACGATAAAAAAAATTGAAACTAATGCTAGCTAGTACAGTTAGATGGTGGTTGACGAGACACTTTTTGGCAAATTTTTTCTTATTTCTTTCTTTATTCTCTATTTCTATTTATTATAAACTTTTTGCAAAATCCATTTTTCTTATCAACCTAAACTAAAATAAACACGCTATAATCTGTTATATTATACATCAGATTATAGCGTGTACCCAGTTTCATAAATTATTTGTCGAGGCGTTGTAATGTCAAAACAAATTCGTGCACACACCAGATGCTACTTTCGAAAACACTGTTTAAGAGTGTGTTGTGTCTATGCTGTAGGTATACCATACTATACAGGACTGATAGGTGGGGAAGCCTTTGTGGCCTCCCCAGGATAGGGTCTGACTAGACGCGGCGTTCATTCTGGAGGGGACCTGAAATAATATGGTCCGGATCTCCTTCAGAGAAGGACGCCTGAGACCGGCCGCCGGGATGGTTTTTAGTGGAGCCACATACTCCTGGCTCCTGGCTCGCAGCCGGAGATCCGAAGGGATTTTCCACACCGACAACAAAAAAAAGGTATACCATATTGATAAATGCATATATTAAAATAAAAATGTGTGCGTGTACTAGCGTACACTCGTAAGAAGTGAAACTTCTTTATGACGTTATTTTCCAAAAAAATAATTTAAACCCGTCCGAAGTCGATGCAATTGCCACCTGGATTTCAAAAATGTAACTACTCAAAACGGGCCGCAAAATACATTGGAGACATTTACCAATCCCTACTCCGCTGGAGAAAGTATACTTCGAATCACGCGTGGTAGGGATAAGAAAAAGATGGCGCGTAACGAAAAAATGTGACGCGTAACGAAAAAATGTTACACTAAATTTTTTTCCAACCCCGATAAAGAAGTTTCACTTCAAAAACCTTTCATGTAAATTTCCATTATCGGTTCTGATGTTTAAGGTTGAAAATCGTACATCAATCTTTAATATCTTCTACAACAGCAATTCTCTGATTAATGGCGTACAACAACGTGGTACAACCATATTTATTCTTCATTTTACTTTAATATTAGCTCATATCAGAAGAATGCCTCACAGTTTATTGAATTTCGTTATCTAATTAAGATTTTGTAAACAGATAAGTCTTTTTAAGTTATTAAATATGTAATAATAACATCATCTAATATCATGTTTTACGAAGTGTATTACTTGTTGAAGAAATTTATGCGTAATTGTTTATTTTTTGTAAATTTTTTGATATACATATAGCTTTTTATACATTTTTTTTTCTATCTTAAGAGCCTGCCAAAGTGACCCTACTCTACCTGATGGAAGACATGAATAGAATCCAAGAGTTGTGGTCGCCATACTCATTACAAATGCAGACAATGCAATATAGTGACCCTGGCGGCCTAGTGAGCTTTCACACCCCGCTTGGGGACGTAAAAGGCATGACAGTCATTGTGACAGTGTAAGGTTTACACAGTTACCACGATAACTGTCACCCCTGCATCAATGGGCCTCCGGTCTGACACTCACCAACGAAACACGACAACACGAATGCTGGCGCTTTAGGTTGATATTCTGTGGGAGGGTAGTGCTGCCCCGGTCGAACCAGCCCGCTCGTGCTGTAATCAGCGTGGCTCTACTACCTAGACAACAATAGTAACTTTATGGGCTAAGTTTGTACTTCGGTGGATTTAATACTCTGGGCATGCTCTTCCAGTGAACTTTCAGGTGGTAAAAATATCATAAGATATATCTGTGTACCTTATAGAGGTTACATATTATTTAGTCAATTAAACTGTACACAGTTAACTTACACATACATATATTAACGAGTTTATTTGACGGCACAGAGACGTGATCGCTCACTGTGGGCTTAATAAGAAGGCTCAAAGTCACCCAAAGAGCAATGGAGAAGGCAACACTCAGAGTTTCTTTGCGTGATCGAATCAGGAATGAGGAGATCCGCAGATGAACCAAAGTCACCGATATTACCAATAAAATTGCTAAACTTAAGTGACCGCAAGGTGGTCCGACGACCTGGTGAAGTTTTGCAGGAAGTTGCTGGATGCGGAAGGTACGGTACCGGCTGTTGTGGATAACCTTGGGAGAGGCCTATGTTCAGCAGTGGATGTCTTTTGCCTGAGATGATGATGATGATGATTCGACAGAAAATGGGAGTAACTGACATTGCACGGAGAATCTGTACGCTGAAGTGGAAGTGGGTCTGTCTCCAGACGAACCGATGGTCGCTGGAGCCGAAGTGTGCTAGAGTGGAGGCCACGATTGGGCAAACGTAGTGTAGGGCACCCTGGGACGCGATGGACCGATGTCTTAAAAAAAGTGGTTGGCAGCCGATGGATGCGAATTGTGGAAGACCGTGATGGTTGGCGCTCCTTGGCTGAGACCTTCGTTCAGCAGTGGACAGAGATAGATTAATTTGATACAAATATATATATATAACAGAATAAGCCAAAAATACAAACATAAATTTACACTACATCATACATATATATTACTTGACTGCTCAGTTGGCCGAAGTTAATTGGCAATTGGTTTAAGCGGCCATGCCGCTTTGTGCTGAGTATTGTGAGTTCAAACTCCACATGGGACAACACTTTGTATGATTAACATATTGTTGTTCTGAGTCTGGATGTTCTTTGTACCCGTTTCTTTTATGTTTGTAAAGTCCCCCGTGACACAGGATTTATTCCTAGTGCGGGCGTTTTCTTTTTTAAGAAAAAAAATATACACATGAATACCGGAAGGCATGCTATGGATTAGATAATTCTTTTATTTCGTTTAAGAAGAGATCATAGGCTTGTTTTTGCATATAAATCGTTAATGGACATTTTGATTTCGTGCGAGCACGCATGTCAGAGCCCTGTTTGAACAAAGAGCGAAGAATTCACGAAGATGGAGAAAAACAGATTGTTAACTAAATGAAGATATCTATCGTGGATAGAAATCTATCCATTATATCTTATCGTGATTCAATCGGAAATACCGTAATTTCTGTTACCTGTGCGTTTACTTAGGTAAGGGTCGTGAAAAAGAGATGTAAGCGTTCGTTGATTGCGCCGTAACTAAGCTCAGCAGCTGACCCATCCATTTACCAGAAAAGACAATATCTGCAGCCGAGCATACCTTCTATACCTCCAAAAGCAACATACAAAATGAACCTAGATTTACGTAATACATAGCATGTGAATACTTGTGTAAATTTTCCTTAAATTTCAATTTTCCCAACGTAATTTTATTTGAAGACTCGGAATCTGATCCTTGGAACTTTTTACATGAATTACTTTTCGCCGCCTCGGCATTCGAACACAAAACCCGTGAGCAGTTTAAAACAGAACTTTGAGGCTCCGTTCTGATACTCTTCACTTTGGATGCACGTATTTTGATAACACATTTCTATGAGTATCATTAACAACCTTTTACAGTCCACTGCTGGACATAGGCCTCTCCTTAGTAAGAAGGTTTTGGCCTACTATACCACGCTGGCCAGATGGGGGGAATAGGGTTTGTTTCAAGTTTTCCTTCTCTTTGTAATGATGTTGTCTTGCATACTTTGTTCCCTTAGTCGCCTTTTACAGCACCCACGGGATGAATAGGGGTGGTAACACTATGTATTCTTAATTCGTCACTACACGAACTATAAGTATACACATTTTCTTTAAACATCTGTAATGTCACATACCTATGACCTGACCAGATTCGGCTAAGTTCTCGTTTCGAATCGACATTTAAAAGACAATCTTTACTGAGGAATATAAATACCTACATATGGAGACAGACATTTTCATCATTTTATTTTTGAATAATAGATTAATAACTGCACGGTTCTCCTAGTGATTTAAATGGCCACGCCGCTCTGTCCTGAGTATTTGGATTCAAACCCCACATGGGACAACACTTTGTGTGATTCACAAATTGTTGTTCTGAGTCTGGATGTTCTTTGTATCCTTTTCTTTTATGTTTGTAAAGTCGCCCGCGACACAGGATTTATTGCCAGTACGAGTGTTGTCTTTAAAAAAAATCAATAACTCGAAAATAATGAGATAGTATAACGAAATATTAAATAATCGAAGTCTAGCTTTGAAGTTTTTATCGTTTAAATTGATTTACAGGTGAATTAAAGTTTAAGAAACTAAACCAATTTTCTTTAAAGATTCTCTTTTTCTCTTTTAAAAGACAACGCCCGCATTAGGAATAAATCCTGTGTCGCGGGGGACCTTACAAACATACAAGAGACGGACGCAAAGAACACCCAGACTCAGAACAACAATTTGTGGATCACACAAAGTGTTGTGCCATGTAGGATTTGAACCCACAACACTCAGCGAAGTGGGGAGCGGCGTGGTGACCGCTTAAACCACTAGGCCAATCGTGCAGTCAAGTTCTTTAAAGATAGTAAGGAATAACTTGTAACGAGCCTGTAGGTCTAGTGGTAAATGATCCTGACTGCTAAGCCAGAGGCCGTGGAGTCGACTCTTATCCAGAATAAATTATTGTGTAATGAACACAATCATTTATTCTATATCTAGGTATAACTTATATAAACATATTGTAGAGGGAACGGCTCTCATATCCCTCCGACACAAAGAGAGGATCCTCCGACCAGGCGAGGTGATCATGCCTGGCGGGCCACGGCCCAACGGTTGACGTTGGGATGTTGTATATATGCTAATTGCCACGCGAATCTCTATTTCGCGATACAAGATAGTTGCTTCGTAGTTCATTACATTCATACGTTTCGTTCATACTTCGTAGTTCGATGTATCTTCGCTAGATGGCGTTGTTGTATATTTTTCTTTGTGCTGTAATGTGGAAGTCGCCACACATATAATAGATGTAATTGTAAGAAGTCAATGTCTATATTTTAAAGGTATTGAAGAAACACTAAGAAAGGGAATGTTTAGTAAATTATCAGAACGCAAAACAACTGTTTTTAGAATTTTTGACTGTTTATCTGTTTGGTTGCGTATCTGTGCACGACAATCTCATTACTGACTTAACCGATTTAGATACGATTTCCTTTCGTGTGTTGTGGGCAAACTACACTAAACTTTTAGAGCTTGTTTTATGTTAATTGGTATACAAATAAAAGTTTTGTCAGTTTAAAGAATCACTGCGATAACAGAACCGCTGGCGAAAGCTAGTCTATAATATGTATGTATTAAGAATTTTTTCTGGCTGATAAAATTCGTAACGAGGTTATTCGACAGAGCATTGGAGTAACTGACACGGAGAATCAGTATGCTGAAGTGAAAGTAGGTCGGCCATGTCTTCAGATCAAACGATGATCGCTGGAGCCGAAGTGTACTAGAGTGGAGACGTGGAGTGAGCAAACGTAGTGTAGGGCACCCTGCGGCACGATGGACCAATAAGTTAAAAAAGGTGGCTGGCAGCAGATGGATGCGAATTGCGGAAGACCGCGATAGTTTGCGCTTGTTGGTTGAGACCTTCGTTCAGCAGTGGGCGTCCAAAGATTGGTTTGATACACATATATATACAACAGAATACGCCTTAAATACAAATATAAACACACACTACATTATATATATATATTACTTGACTGTTCAGTTGGCCGAGTAGTTTAAGCAGCCATGCTGCTCTGTGCTGATGGTCGCTGGAGCCGAAGTGTACTAGAGTGGATACCACGATTGGCTAAACGTTTTGTAGGGCACCCTGCGGTGCGATGGACCGACGACTTGAAGAAGGTGGCTGGCAGTGGATGGATGTGAATTGTCCAATACCAGGATGGTACGCACTCTTTAGGGGAGACCTTCACTCAGCAGTGGACGGCGATAGGTTGATTTCAAGAAACATGTAAATATGTTTTTCAGAAGCCTGGTTCCAATAGTACATGCTCTGTCTGTGAATCAGAATGCCGAGTGGGAGATTAAGTCGACTTTGACTACGAACACGTTAGCTATTAATCTTTTGTTACGCAATGAATATTCTCCCGCCGTTATTAATATTGTAAATCTTGCTAGCTATTCTGTACAGTCTCCTGTATTTGTACTGACTGCTTTTCCTACTAAACACCGTTAAACTGTGATATTTTATAGCCTTCCTTAGTAAATATTGCATCTAAGAGCACAAGAATTTATTTATTAAATAAGAATCTCCAACAAAAGACACACATTTAAATACAGTAATTGACTGAAGAGGTTTCATGCTGGTGTACTCCTTCACTTATAGGAAAACACAGCAAACAAAAAGAAATAATATCAACTTAGCGAATAAAATTACAAATAATAAACAAAAGTGTAAAATAAAAATGTGTGCGTGTACTAGCGTACACTTGTAAGAAGTAACTACTCAAAACGAGCCGCGAAATACATTGGAGATATTTACCAATCCCTACTCCGCTGGAGAAAGTATACTTCGAATCACGCGTTGTAGGGATAAGAAAAAGTTGGCGCGTAACGAAAAAATGTGACGCGTAACGAAAAAATGTTACACTAAATTTTTTTCCAACCCCGATAAAGAAGTTTCACTTCAATATATATTTAAAATGAAACGTGAAAATGAGTTGTAGTTTTAAAAGTCCGCACATACGGTGTATTCAAAAAGTATCGCGAAGTTTTGCTTACAGTTTTCTTCGATTGCAGGGGCGTGGTGCATCATGAGTTCTTACCACACGTATTTACTAACAAATTATTTCTTTATTTGTGTTGCAACACAAAATTTCATTCCATCGAAAACTGTAGTACGTAATATGTTTAATTTATTTTTATTTTATGCTTACTACATATCTTATATATACCAATCTAAATTGTGGTATATTACATTCTAAAATTGTCAAGAATAATTACATAAAATGATATCAAAATGTAACTGTTAATATACAGTGTTGTATATTAGTCAGTCTAACTGTAAATAGTAGAATATACGTAGTAACGGATGTATACATAAATAATTAATATAATTGTTTACTTTGAATGCACGGCTAGAATGTTTTTTTTAATTTTTCGGACATTTTACACACAACGCCATCTAGTTTCAAACTAACCAGAACTAGTACTATGATAACTAAACTGACTGATAAAATATTTACATACCTTTTTTTTGTAAATACTATAGCTAGAAAACACCCAAACTCCGAAACAAATATTTGCAGATTATGCCAACATTTGGTCCGACCCGGGAATCGAACGCGAGACCTCAAGCACAGCAGTCGCTTTCGCTACCGCTACGCCGTCGAGACAGTCAAAAAGAATATACATGCAAATATTTTTTTAAGATCTTGCACAAGTGAATTTTCTGACTGATGGAAAGCATGAATAGAATCTAAGAGATGTGATCACCATAGTCATTGCGAATACAGACAATGCAATATGGTGACCCACACTATGGTGGTTTAGTGAGATGTGTTCTCCCATCCCGGTTGGGGTCGTAAAATGCACGACAGTCATCGCGGCAGTATAAGGCTCACACACCACAATAACTGTTACTCTTGCATAAATGGACCTTTAGTCTCGCACTGAGGAACGAAAAATGACAGGTCAGATGCTGCTGCTTTAAATTGGTCTTCTGAGAGAGGGTTGTACTGCCACGGTCGAGCCGATCCGTTCACACTCCTATTAGCGTGGCTCGACCACCTAAGATATGTTTATTTAATTATTTTTATTGTTTACACACAAAACAAAATAAAAAGAAAAGATGAGTTACATCTACGGTCTTATCGCTCATGGTGATTTCTTTCAGACAACCTTAATACGGACATCAGGTGCTTTAATATCTTAGGGTAGTTTACACATAAGTGAAACATTATTACAAGAATATTTGAAACTATTGAAAGAGATTCATACACAAATACACACCCATTTATATTGCACATATACTAATACACATAACATCATCATCATCAGCCTATCGCAGTCCACTGCTGGACATAGCACCCATCCCATTGTACGACATTCTGACCATTTAGGGCTTCTCACATCCAACTCCTGCTCATCTTGCGCAAATCACCACTCCACCTGGTCACAATGCACATATATATATGTATGTCGTAGTAAGTGTGTGAGCATTACAATGCTACGATGACTGTCATGCCTTTTATGTCTTCAAGCGAGGCGTGACAAAGCATCTCACTAGGGCGCCATAGTGTGTGTTACCATATTGTATTGTCTGCATTCGCAATGAGTATGGTGACCACAACTCTTGGATTCTATTAATGATTTCCATTAGGCAGAGTAGAGTCACTTTGGCAGGCTTTTAAAATAAAAAATAAAAAAATATTTTATAAAAACAAGTTCTAGAATTCACAGTACAGGTGATCTTGATATGTTTTAACGTCCCATAATTGTTGTAGTAAGTATTTTGTAAAGGAAAAAGTACACATGTGCTTAAATTTGCAGTAGTTAATTAGCAATAACTCAAGTCATCACAAACATGAATGTCTGACTCCAAATTAGGCAGTGCCTGTTTTATAGTAACTAGGCTACTAATAAATACACTTATATACTTCTAAATACATCTATATTGTAAATATTTACATCGAAATACAGAACAAAAGGTCGTACTCATTTCACAGTATTTTGTTGTGGGTGAGAATTCAACCTGAAACCGACCTCTGGGTTCACTGAATACCAGACCAACAGGCCAGTAAAATAGTACACCAAAATAATATACAATGTGTTTTAAATGACCTCCCAAAAGAAAAATACTCAACTTTATAGTATACGCGTAGAATTTGGTCTACCACATTAAGTTTCGTAACAGATCATTTTAAATAAATATATATACATCATTTTCAATAAAAAGTATTCTCTGTTATTTCTAACACCTCCAAGAAGATGTGTACAAAATTTCAAGATGATCGATTGAGTGGTTTTCGCGTGAAACCGTAACAAACAAACTTACATTCGCGTTTATAATATTAGCAGGGATAACATTAAAAATTAAGACACATTTAGGTTTTTCTTAAAACCAAATTTCTGTGAGTTGATTTAGCACACATTGAAATCCTTTTTACCTTCAAATTTTTGTCGCTGGTGAAATAAGTGAGCAATCGATCGAGCCTCAGGACGGATCAGATTGGATTGGCAGACTTCCCAACTTTTCACCTATTTAGTATGCAGGGTTTTCAATGTTTTCGTCTCTATTACAGCCATGAAATAGGTATGCTTGTACATCTCAGTTATTGATCTTGATGTCGTTAATTTTCCTGTCCCTCATCTTGGAATGATTGCACGATTGGCCTAGTGGCTTAAGCGGTCGCCACGCCGCTCTCCACTTCGCTGAGTGTTGTGTTCAAATCCTACATGGGACAACACTTTGTGTGATCCACAAATTGTTGTTCTGAGTCTGAGTGTTCTTTGTGTCCGTTTCTTTTATGTTTGTATAGTCTCCCACGACACGGGATTTATTCATGATGCGGGCGTTGTCTTTTTAAAAAAAAAATATCAACCGTTTCAATTCAAATTCAATTATTTCTTATATTTTTAAGCGCTGACTAGCATATTTTCGTAATAAATCTATCATTTTAATAATAAGCAGCTATGAGGTATATTAAACCTTCGATGTCATGAGGGTAAATTTAAAATTGTCTAGAAAATACGACTGGTAAAGATTGGTAGACTCGTAGATAAAAGTGGAATATTGATGGAACCAAAACATAGTGAAACAAGCTATATTACTTTGTGATAAAATAAAATACATTAATGTTTTGTTATCATTGAAATTATACGATCATTTTAATACATCATATTTTTTGTGTTTCCACCGAGGCTTCCAATTGGGAATTGTACGGAGAAAAAGCTTCAAGAAACTCGTACATCCATAAAAATACTTTTCTAAGATTTTAGAATGTTTTAGAGTGGTTCAAAACTGATTCAAATGTATAAAGCCCACAAATGAAATCTCCAGGACAGGTTTTGAAGAGCATATTTTACGTATAGCCAAAATTTTTAACCAAAACAGTTTTGTATCTCGTTTGTCGCGAGGAGTGAGTTGATTGATGCAGTAAGACTCACTCATGTTGACAAAAATATAATTTCTGTTGTTCACAAAACAACAGCAGAAAATATATTCATTTGAATTTTTTCCTATCGGATTTTTGCTTACTGCCAAAATGATGACAATTTCAAGAGCACACTTTCGATAATACTACGTCAATGGCACAATCAAATCTATTGATAAAGATAATCCTGGGTAAAACAAATATCACAAAAACAGCTTTAGATTTGTCAATCCGTTAATTACAAAGTGACCGAAATCTATTTTTTCGATCTCGTTTTTATGTGAAACTCTCGTTAGCCAATGTCAAAAGTTCTAAACTTTGACGCTCCAATTAGCTGGGATGTCGTTGGTGATATGTTTGGTAATTGAGTCTGAAAGTCCAGAATAATAAATGCTGAATTTTGCTTTTAAAAGCTGCATTAAAACTAGAAGGGTTAAAGCTTAGCGTGAAGTCTAGGCTGGTGTTAGTTAGTAAATTTGTCCCAGGAGTTCACTATAGAAAAACCCAGTGCTGCTAGCAAGTACTACGTATGATTACTTTTAATTTCTATAAACGACTCATCTTCTTGTTAATCCCTTTAAACAAAAAGAAAACAACATTCAAAATGTTTTCAGTGTGGCTGTGAAGATGAGTCAACATATTTATTTCTTTATTTATGACTTATAGCGCAATGATACTTTAATAAATTTGGTTATATAACAAAAGAAATCAGAGTTAGACGTTTTGAATTACGATAAAATGAAATATACCCGTCTCATAGCCTCGTCACAATTTTAACAAGTCTTGTTATGCGACAAAACGAGTAAAGAATAGTGAATTTCAGTGAAAATTATATCTGATTGTGGATTATTGTGTTTATTAAAAGTCATTTATAAGTATTTATGTAGTGTTTAAATCAATTTATTTATCTAATCACGAAATTCAGGTATGATACGCGGTGATAGGCACGTCAAATAATATTAGGTTATTAATGGCTCAATGACTTTCAGTTGACACTGATTTATAAAAATATGCAATGTAGGTTAGAATGGCATTTTTGGTCACCTTTCCAGTTGAGCCAAATATTTTGATGTCGGTAAAGCATACATATAGCTTGCCGCTAGTGACACGAGTGTCAGAGGCGCGTCATGCCGCCAGGAGTGTGGCTAAACGGGATATTTTTCCACCTGTCCTAGTGGTCAGCCGCAAAAAGGGGAGTGTGCTGGACGTCATCTAATAAGAGAATTTACTAAGATCGTGTCTGTCTTTATTACAACAATTCTTGGATCTCTCCTATAATAGATGCAGTGTGGCACAACATATAGTTTTAATCAGTTTATAAAGTCACGTTTGTAACTCTCGAGTTGCAGATGAATGCAGGAATCTGCATATACCAAAACCTAATTTGAAAAATACCTTTAAGGTGGTCATTTAAAAGTGTTTCAAGATATAGTTTAAACTAAAACTTGCAAAATTAAACATTTTATGTTACATTGGTGACAGCACTATAAAATATAAACGTAAGCCACAAACGATGTAAATACATTAAGAAGAAAGTCTAGAGGTCTGTTCCATATACGTCTAAACACACACTCTCGCACACAAACTCTAACTTTCACGAAGTTTTACTCCGACCGTGTTAATGTGATGACGGGATGAAATAGGATTGGAGCGTTAATACTAATAAGACACAAATATGTAAGTACATATGTCTCATAACCTATTTTTCCTGCATGCGTAAGAAGCAACCAATGTAACATAAAAAGAGATGTCCTAACATCTCTAGTGAAAAGTGATTTAGAATAAAAACTATTTTGAAAAGTTATAAATAAAAACATCCGTATGGTGACAGATTAAGTATACATAGTGTTACCACCCCTATTCATGGGTGTCGTAAAGGCGACTAAGGAAACCAGATATGCAAGACAACATCATTACAAAGAGAAGGAAAATTTGAAACAAACCCTATTCCAACCCGTCTGGCCAGCGTGGTATAATAGGCCAAAACCTCCTTGCTAAGGAGAGGCCTATGTCCAGCAGTGGACTGTAAAAGGCTGTTGATGATAAATAAAAACAAATGAAAAGGTGTCTTAAAGAAAATGTAGTTTGGTTACTTAGAGAGAATGGATGGTAGAAGATATAAAAAAATCACAACTATCACAAAAGCGAGCGAAGAGTACGCCGCGCAGTTTCTTTCATGATAAGAAGTAAAATTTGGGCACGTTTAGTACGTCTCTGCACAATCTTTTGCATGCTGTCATGTTTAAATGGTGAGTGCGAGACCGGACGCCCATCTATACTGGGGTAACAGTTATCATGGTAAGTCTATGTGCCTTACGCTGCCACGGAGACTGTCATACCTTTTCCGTCCCCAAGTGAAAAAGCATCTCATTGGCCACCATAATGTGTATTGTCTGTATTCGCAACGAGTATGATGACCACAACTCTTGGATTTTATTCCTGCTTTCGATAAGACAAAGTAGTCACTTTGGCAGGCTCTTTATATAAGAACAAATGAAAACTACTTCGTAGATACAGTCGCCATAGTGTGTACATTTGTATGTGTATCGAACATGAAAACAGTGTGTTATTACGGCACCTCTCATAAATATTCAAGCAATAACCTTCGCGTAATATAGTTCCTCTTTGTAAAGCTGTAATTTATAACGCACAGATTTGTTTGAAAGCGTATTATTATTCGACTACGCATTTAGAACTTAGTCTTTGATGAAATTGAAATACTTCGTTGATTCTGTATTGAAGTTGTACAAGACAAGTGTATTTATGAAGCGTTCTCAGAATAGAATTTGTGTATATTAAAATTTTTGATTGTAAGACCATAGGTATGGAATAGTTTTGATTATATTCCTGCCCTTTGCCTGGAGCTCCGCTCGGCAGCCGAGGTAGACCGCCGCGAGGTTTGACCAGTAGACTGGTTCTCCAGAAGTCCCACACACATCACCAAAATAAAGATATAGAAATACTTATAAAATAATAGAGAGAAATAGTTATTAAATATTCCCAAGTAGTAGAGCCACGCTGATATTAGCACTAGCGGGTCGGCTCGACCGGGGCAGTACTACCCACCCACAGAAGACCAACCCAAAGCACCAGCATCCGTGTTGTTGTGTTTCGTTGGTGAGTGTGAGACCGGAGGCCCATTGATGCAGGGGCGACAGTTACCGTGGTAACTGTGTAAGCCTTACGCTGTCACGATGACTATCATGCCTTTTACGTCCCCAAGCGGGGTGTGAAAAAGCATCTCAACAGGCCATCATAGTGGGGGTCACCATACTGCAATGTCTGCATTTGTGATGAGGATGGTGACCACAACTCTTGGATTCTATTTATGCTTTCCATCAGGTAGAGTAGAGTCACTTTGGCAGGCTCCTAATATAGAAAAAAAAATAGTTTATGGAAGACTGTTATCAACGATCTTAATTGCTAAGATTGTTTTAAGGACTGTATTTTTATTGTTGCTTATAAACAACAGGGAGGTGCCACAAAACAGCTGGGAGAGTGGAGGTCGACGGATACAGTATCTGTCGTTAGAATTTTGCCGCTTAGGTTAGCGTGGCGCCGTCGCCACACCGGCCATCTTTTTCTTCTCGCGTCAATGACATATTCTTCGAATTACAGTCTGAACATTGAAGTCCCGCAGAGGAGGGTATTGGGATCAATACTGTTCCTTTTATATATGAATCACATTTCTAAGGTAACCAGTCATATTTTTTTTCTTAAAAAGACAACGCCAGCATTAGGAATAAATCCTGTGTCGCGGGAGACTTTACAAACATACAAGAAACGGACACAAAGAACACCCAAACTCAGAACAACAATTTGTGGATCACACAAAGTGTTGTCCCATGTAGAATTTGTACCCTCAACACTCAGCAAAGTGGAGAATGGCGTGGCGACGACTTAAACCACCAGGCCAATCGTGCAGTCACTAAATATATACTATACTCTGATGATTTATCTATTATTGTCACCAGTTAGTGACCACGAAGCTGATATTAATAATACCATAAATAATTTACTTTATTGGCTAACTATGAATATATACTACTAACTTTGTATCATGTCTTCGTTTTCATCTATCTTAGTGATGACTTACTGTTGTCTGTTACTAAGGTAAGAGGAGATCCAATTTAATATGCCCTATATTATCCCTCTAATCCCCATCAGATGAAATACCGTTAGCATGACACAGAACAGTCCTGTATAAAAATCTGAGAACAGTAAACTTGCTTGCTACTTTGTGATGTTAAGCTGATAGTCGTGGGTTCAATTCCCACCCAGGATACTGTGATGAGAACGAGGATTTGGTTTGTGTTTGGGTATAATTCAACTGTAACATGTATGTATTTAGAAATATAAGTATATTTATCAACAGTCTGGTTACTACAGCATAGGTTTTGCCTAGTTTTGGACTCAAACAGCCGTATGTGAGCAGTGTAAAGCTATCAATTTATTATAGCATATTGTTATTGACTTGTAAATACACAAGGTTTACGGTAATTAAGAGGTTATTGAAACAAATGTTCGCATTTCATAGATTCTTACAACAATAATAATATTGTTTTATTTTTTTTTCTCTCACACGATATCCACATGACATTAGATTATATTTAATACACATGTTTGTGGGAGTCAGGAAACCAAATTAGGATACACACTGTGCTACGGATTCCTGGATCTCCTCACGGAGTTTTATACACTTTTACAATTTTTAGCTGTGATGGCAGGTGGGAGTAACAAATAAACTAATAAAAAAATAGATAAAACATACTGTATATTTGTACGATACAATGTGTCGATAATCCAGTTTTAAAAGCCATTCTGTGATTTTTCTTTTACGTCTTACCCGTGTCACATTTAGAACTGAGAGTAGTCGATTTAATTTATTACACAATTTGTTTGCTCTAAAACTAAAAACTTTTATGCAAATGAAGTTTTTGCCGGCACAGATTCACTGACTACAAAGTATCTTCGGGAGTTACTCTTTTCATTTACGAGTATTCCTGAATAGTTTACGAAGACATTTTTTTTAAGGATGATAGATAAAATGTAAAGTTTTCCTATCCTTTTTTTTCTATCTTAAGAGCCTGCCAAAGTGACTCTACTCTGCCTGATGGAAAGCATGAATTGAATCCAAGATTTGTGATCACCATACTCATTACAAATACAGACAATGCTGTGCCCACACTATGGCGGCCTAGTGAGATGCTTTTTCATACCGCGCTTGGTGACGTAAAAGGCGTGACAGTCATTGTGTAACGCTTACACCGGTAACTGTCACCCCTGTATCAATGGGCCGTTAAAATTTGCTTCATTATACCTATCATTTAGATATAAAGAAGTATGTATATGTGGTCGTGGGTGTATACATGTATTTGTATATATGTCAGTGTGTATGTATGTATATTTTTACTGCTTATTTCTGGTTTTATTTTTTAATGAACACCCTATAGTTAGTTTACTACGTAGCGTATAGTAGTAATAATATATCGATTATATAGGATGTTATCGCTGATAGCCTTGACAGTGATAAGAGCGCAAATATGTAGAACGATAATATGCGGAACCACTTATGTTGCTTCCGACTTTGTTATAAAAACGAATTCAGTGGATTAATGATGATCCCCTTAACCAAGGTGCAATTGTTTTGCGTCGATTCTCTTTCTACAGTCGCTAACGTATCTATTCTCTTGTGTTATTGGTTAATATTTTGTTTTGACCACGTGACGTAGCGTTGAGAGACGTCGTTTCCATACGTTTAATAGTTTTGTGTCATCGTTCACGTTTGTAGAATATCGACTTCCCTAGGGGACTGTTCTGTTTTTATTTATTGTGTATGGGTAAATTAGCAGACGTTACACCTGATGATAAATGACTTTAGCCGTCCATGTAAGCCTTTTTTTTATTTACAACCTACCAAAGTGACTCTATTCTCTCTAATGGAAAGCATGAATAGAATCCAAGAGCGGTGGTCGCCATACCCACTCACACCCACGGCCAAAACCTACAAGTAAAGAGTCAAAAGTACGTTACCGGAGAAGTGAAGGTACAAGGCTTAAAATCGTTTATTCAGTGTGGTGACAAATTGAGAATACGGAACCTCACTGCTCCTATTTATCCCATAGATCTCAAAAGACCAGACTAAATGAGCAAATTATCCATGACAACGGCATTGTAAAGAAAAAAACACGAATCAAACTCTATATAAATTCGTCTTGTCGGCGTGGTAATGTAGGCAAAAACCTGCTAAGAAGAGAATTACAATTGTATACACCGTTTGTGTTCGTGGCATTTGCACAGTCGTAGAGTACCACATCAAGTGATGAGTTTCTGATACATTCCAAACTACTTACTCATGAGAAGATATAACTAATGTTTTACAAAATACTATATATCACTACTCGAAAACCAACTCGAAATGTAAAGCATTACATGTGAAGTAAATAAACAGTTCTAAATAACACATTTAGAACTGGTAGACGTGTTGATTGTGTTATGCAAATAGTTAGGTCAGGGCTATTTTTTGTCAGGTGGATGTATGTTTCGCAGAAAGCTTACGAGAGAGTTGGATACCGAAAATAAACGTAACATAAAAAGGTAGAAATCTATTTCAAGTGTACATTGTTCAGCGCTATTCTATTTCAGAAGATATTTATTGATAAGGTAACTTGTGAGATGATATAACTTTGTTTTGCAGATAGTTCTTTCTGGACTTCTTTTGATCCAACATCATTTCAAGAATCAAGCATGGCGAACTTGTAATCTTTCCATTCTGTACTACGATTTTTGATTCTGCACAGATTTTTTTTTCTACATGAAGAGCCTGCCAAAGTTACCCTACTCTGCCTGACGGAATGCATGAATAGAATCCAAAGAGTTGTAGTCACCACACTCATTGCAAATGCAGTCAATGCTGTGCCCACACTACGGCGACCTAACGAGATGCTTTTTCACGCCACGCTTGGGGACGTAAAAGGCATGACAGTCATCGTGGCAATGTAAGGCTCGCACTGTTATTACGATAACTGTCCTCCATAATGGGATAAGGATGGGGCAGATATGCGGCGGGTTTGTGCAATATGTCTTAAGCAGTGATATTTAACACGTCACGATGCCATCTCATACTGCCCGCTGTCTGCCTCAACGATTAAGCAATTAATATTAAGGTTAGCCAGTGATCCACAAATGGCAATTGGTGGTTTGTAATTATCTTGATAAGTGAATCGATTATGCCATGTTTCCTACAAGGTTGTGTGGTTGCAGCGCAAATATATGAACACCAATATTTTTAATAGTTTCTCTTTGGAGAATAGTATTACAAGAGTCAAATTTTTACGCTTAAACGCATAGGCTACTAAGCTAGCACACGCATAAAGAATGTGTATTGTTTATTTTGTACGTCCCTCATGCATATTAATTAAATCATTGTTTACTATTTTATTGGCAAAGCCCTTTCGCTAGACTCTTGCTATAAATATTCATGAAGTGACCTACAAACTTTACAAACTACAAATAGAACAAAAGTCTATTTCTTTTTTTCATTAAATCAGTAACAGTCTTTTATAGTCCACCGCAAGGGAGGTTTTGGTCTACTAGACCACACTGGCCAGACGGGTTGGTAGAGAATTTGTTTTAAGTTCTTCTCTTTGTAATAACGCTGTCCGGCATAGTTTTGGCTCCTTTACTCGCCTTTTACGATATCCATGTGATAAACAAATGCGGTGACACTCTGTATTCTTAATCCGTCACCACACGGACGGACGGACGGATAAAATTTGCGTATTTTATGAGATATGCGTATATATGCATACGTATATCTCATAAAATACGCAAATTTTATGCCTTTTGTAAGTTTTGCCCGTTTTCCGATTTTAAAAATAGATGCTATAGGTTCGTTTGTTTGCTACTTTAACTAAGTATTTACCTGCCTATTAATATTATTAATTATTAACTGCCTCGGTGGCGCAGCGGTAGTGAATGGGACTGCTGTGCTTGAGGTCTCGGGTTCGATTCCTGGGTCGGACCAAATATTTGTATGATCTGCAAATATTTGTTTCGAAGTTTGAGTGTTTTCTATGTACAATATGTGTGTATTCACAAAAAAAAAAGTATATAAGTATTCCATCAGTCAGTCTAGTTATCATAGCACAAGCTCTGCTTAGTTTGAAACTAGATGACGTTGTGTGTCAAATGTTTGAAATATTTATTTGTTACGCACCACCCGTAGACATTACATCGCATGATAACTTTTGTACATATTAAAAATAATTGACATTGTATGTGTATATTAAACTCGGTGCCACGACAAAATTAGTACAATTTATTTTCGACGTCAAACATTATACGACAAAGACATTTAAGTACACATAGTAATTAATTAAGTCCCACAATGGCCACGTTTACAGCTCAAATATAAACACACACACCCACACAACATATACACCTGTGGACTCTTTAAAGTAGACATTGTTCAGTAGAATTATCTTAAAATTATATTACATTACGTTGATAAACTGATCGTTCCATCATTGGAAAATCATACCTCGGTGCATATTCATGATACCACAGCATCATAAAAAACGAGGGCACTAATTCTTTAGTTGCATAGCAGCTACCGGAGTCTCCTCTCTTCTTCTATTTCTAGAGAATTTAGTAGATATTTTGAAGCGCCGTGTACTATGGTTGATTTACATTAAATTTGAAAAAACTATACGAGCTTTAAGGGAAACTGACTAGAGTTTTAGTGCGGAAAAACTGTTTGGGATGTATCCTCGCTGCTCAAGCTACTTGGCAGTTCATTATGGCTATAACTCTTAAAGAAAGCTATCATCAACAAAGGGAATGTCGTCCCTTATTCACCTCAAAAGGAATTCGTTGTTCATTTATTACTTTTATTGTGCAAGTAAAAAACGACCACTCAGATCTTGATAATGATGAAATTCACGTGGAGATTGGCTGTTAAGACTCGGCTTTCGTGTGGAACAGTCTCTCAAAGAGGTAATGTACGACTTTTTGCAAAAGAAATCGTTTTCTTCGATTTCCTGTAAATAGCACTTTAAAACTTTCTACCAATCACTAAAAGTAATTTTAACGTTACGAATTATTCATTTAACTACGACTTACACGTTATGGTAGTGGTTTATTTTACTGTAATTTTATAGTTGATGATAGGATATTGTCAGCGGTTGAGGGTTGAAATTCCTCACAAACTAATTTAGTATTCAAACTTGTGGGCAATTTCATTGATAGTTTTGAATATATATAGACATCATGACACAAGGCTATTTGAATTGAAATATAGAAGAGCTTGTATTATGTGTTCAGAGAGATGGATAATCTTACATTTTTGTAACTAGTTTTTCTTCTTAGTTTACTGTAGTTATTGCCAAATAAAACTCATACAATAAATAGGATTCTCGTTGCGTTTATAAAATTTTTCTATCCGTTTATGAGTTTATTTCATCTCAAATAAAATCAAGCTTATTTCGTACAATTAGTTTTTATTTCAAATTAGAAAAATAGTGCCCTTTTTAAGTCTTAGAGTTTGTCAAAATGTCTCTACTCTGTCTACAATGCAAGAATTATGGTCACCATACTCATTGCGAATGCAGACAATGCAGTAAGATGACCCACACTATGGTGGTCTAGTGAGATGCTTTTTCACACTCTGTAATCGGGACAGTGTAAGGGTACTCCTACATCAATGAGCCTCCAGTCTTGCACTTACCAACAAATCACGATACCACGGATGCTATCACTTTAGGTTGGCTTTTTGTGAAAGGGTAGTATTACTCCGATCGAACCGGCCCGTTCGTGCTGAAATCAGCATGACCCTACCATCTTGTATAATAAATGATTTAATTTATAAACATTCAGATAAAATAAACATCTGTTGCAAAATTGATTTTACGGCATTTTATTAAGCTCGCAGCTCAAGGACGGTGGTTATTGAATATTTATGAGAATGTGACATCATGTACATTTTATTCCAAGAGCTGTTAAAATGGTTTCCAGTGGAACAAGTCATTTGTTAGTGCTTGTCAGAGGGCGCGGCCAAATTGAGTGCTTGGCTGTGTTTGTGTACGTAGCACACAGATGCACATGAATAAACATGTATGTTGTCATTTTCCGTCAAATATTAAAAAGCGATTCCTTCAATTTGAGTGTTTTGTCGAGAAAACTCAAGCAACAAAAGAAAACGTCTGTTTTCTTTCATATTTATGGTTAATTGTTATGTAATTCCTTTAGAATGACATCACTTAACGGCCGCAATAATAATTAAATGACAAACACTCACTCAGTAATATTTCTAAGTATATTACTAGTATTGATAATATGAACCTCGCCTTTTTAGAGAAGATTATTAAAGGCCATAAACGTAATTAATAGGTACAGTGACACATGATAAGAAAATTAAATATATCATCATATCATCACATATCTCACATACGGCCGTCTAAACCCAAACCAGGTAAAGCCTACACTGGTAACCAGGCTGCTGATAAACATACTTATATATTTCCTGATACATACTTAGTATAGATAAATTACATCCACATTATTGTATCATATGTATAACTGTAGGTTAACTTCTATACTTTACCTTTGCACCTTTTTTTTTAACGTGTGGAAACCCCCTCGGGCCGTCACCCCACCGGGGTTTACGGCGGGGTGGTGTATCGGAATCGGACCGACTAAAACAACACGGTGTGACACTATGCACCTGAGATAGGAGGGATAGGGGAACAACTGCTATTACGACATCCAGATCCCTTCTAGCGCCTGCCCGCTATCGCGGACTCCATCTACGGGTACACTGTCTATTTAGGCGACGCACGGCACACACGGACGTCGCCTCCTCGTGGCTGGCTACTGTAGCGAATGGAGGGGAAAACCCATACCGTCCACCCGCGGCCGAGTGGAGATCGTCTTCTCGGGCCTTCTCCGCCGCCTCCTTCTGCGAAATGACGGTTTCGCAGAAGGTTTGCGACAGAGGTAAAAGAACTGTTGCTACCGACTATGGAGCGTATGACGGCTGGTAGCGAGAGATCTCCTCCAATTACTGCAGTGAGGACCCCACGCTGTGCCGAGCACCTTTGCACCTGTCGAATCCATATTTCTGCATCAGTTAAAGGGTGACTGAGAAAGAATGCCCCATGACATTAAGTTCAGCTTTGTACTACATTTGCATTAAGTTTAAATAAATAAATAAACAACGGTAAAACATTGGTGAGTGTCATTTTATATAGTTTAAAAACATGAAATAAACAAATCCCTGGAATTTAAATCCAAGCTGTTGGAAAAAATGTAAATAAGAAACTAATTTTCTGGCTTCATTTTGTAAGACTTCGTAATATTCTATTTATTTTAATAGACAAAATGACAGCAGTAAGGTCTTAACACATTGTGGCGTAACATCTGTTCACGATGGTATTAAACTTGATATTACTTGGTAAAGCTTTCATGAACTTTTATGTAGCAATGGTTGTTACCAAATAACTCCTTTATTTTAAATTTAAGGTCATTTTAGGAGACGTCTTCTGTAGTCTTAATTACATTTGCGTTTATAGGGGTCAAATTACTATTAAAAAAATGTGTTAAGGTCTACCGTAATCGAGAATAGAAAATTTACACTATACTTTTACTGATTCTGGTTTTATTAAGTTTTTGAGCTAAAACAACAGCTGATGGGATTATTCTTAAGAAATGACAAAGGTCAGGGATCATTAACAGCCATTAATATTCCACGAAGCTGTAGGAAGGAAGGAACCTGCTGGATGCGGGGAGTACGGGACCGGCTGTCGTGAAGAACCTTGGGGGAGGCCCATGTCCAGCAAGGGACATATTTTGGCTAAGATGATGATGATGATGATGAATATTCCACTACTGGGTGTATACCTCTTCTTAGAAAGGAGATTTTTGACTATATCACGCTGGCCACATAGATTAGTATATAGTTTCCATTTTCTTTTCTGGGCAATACTGTTTTCTATGTTGTCTCCTTCTTTTTTCAATTCGTACCATGCCCATGGGATGAATAGAAGTGATAAATTTCACTATTTTTATTCCACCACCACACGATTTAGATCAGATACTTAGATTATTTTTTGTCAAGGATTAGTTTATTGACAAAGTTACTAACGAGAAAGTTGCTAATGCAAAAGCAGCTACAAGCAGAACTAATTAAAAGTAAAATCGTCAGATGCAAAAAAAAAAAAAAATGCAAACAAATTTAAAAATAATCTTCGCAAATCAGTAAAACCTGGCACTCTATACCAGTGCACGTATTTCCCTCCCAGTAAAATCCCGAGTCCTTTAAGCGTGGTGTGAAGAAGCATCTCACTACCATGACTGCCTCGGTGGCGCGGCGGCGGTGAATGCGACTGCTACGCTTGAGGTCTCGGGCTTAACTCCCGAGTCGGACCAAATGTTTGCATGATCTGTAAATATTTATTTCGAAGTTTGGGTATTTTCTATGTTTCGTATGTATGTATTTACAAAAAAAAAGTATATAAGGATTCTATCAGTCAGTCTATCATAGTGTAAGCTCTGCTTAGTTTGAAACTAGATTACGTTGTGTGTCAAATGTGAAAAATGTTTTAGCGTGGATTGCCATACTGCATTGTTTACATTCGCAATGAGTATGGTGACCACTACTTGTATTCTATTCATATTTTCCAGCAGGCAGAGTAGAGTCACTTGGGTAGGCTTCAATAAAAAAAAGAAACCTTCAGTTTTTTTCTTATTTAACATAAATAAAGCTGAAATGCAGCTATGCAAAGTCCTACGGCAAATATCATTAAGTATTCTATTTCTCACTCACTGACTTGAGTTTCCACTTCCAGAGTAAACGCAGGTTTTTTTGAGGCTTCCGTTGTTTATCTGTACCAATATAAGAGTGGAGATTTGTTTTTGTTTGGACACGCAAAATCTGGATTTAAAAAATTCTTTTCTTATTTAACACAACAGTTATTGCGGTAGGTAATAGATTATGTAATATAACACTGGTTGTATAGATCATCGCTAGACCACCGAGGCAGCAACTAGGGTTCTGTTACATACAAGGTCCATTTAATATCTTTACACGGGCGAATGGTGCCTCAGTATAAATTGAGCAGCTCAACCATAGTGGTACCACGGTTTTTTTCCATTGCTTGGCGGAGGGGGCAGGTGAATATCTTTTTATTATTTTAATAGCCTGCCAAAGTGACTTTACTCTGCTTGATGGAAAGCATGAATAGAATCCAAAAGTTGTAGTCACCATACTCATCACGAATGGCGACAATGCAGTATGGTGACCCACACTATGGCGGCCTATTACGATTTTTTACGCCTCACTTGGGGACGTAAAGACATGACAGTCATCGTAGCATTGTATTGCACACATTTACCACGAGAACTGTCACCCCTGCATCAATGGGCCTCCGGTCTCGCACTCACTAACGAAATACGACAGTACGGATGCTGTCGCTTTAGATTAGTGTTCTGTGGGAGGTTAGTACTGCCCTTGACGAGCCGAATTTACGGTAATCCACTTGTAACTCATCAGATGCATGTGGCTATGAGCTGCGGTAGTCGCTGACCGTTAGGTGACCCGACTAGTGAATAATAACAGAAATATTATCTTAGAAATTGAATTTAGATATAGATTTTTTTAATTGCTACCACTGGCGTATGTAAAATGCGCCTGTCTTAGAAAGTAGTACAAGTAGTAAAGAAATTAGGATGACATGTGAATTTAAACTTTAATATAGTCATAGAAGGTATATTTTTGCTTGTTGAATAGATTCTAATGTATAAGAAAAAAGTGGTTCTAGAAACTTCGATGACTGCCGTTACGCTAGTTGTGTGGAATATGAAGAAAATGATTTTATGCGTCAATTACATATCTTTATACAGTATAAAACGAAGTACCACCTTTTGTACGCTTAGACCTTCCAAATAGCGTGTAATGTGATGTCGTAAAAATATTTTTCTTGTGTATTACAAACATTGGTTTAACATAACCAAAATCCTAATAAAAAAAAATGTACCAGGACAAAGCCCAGTGTATATGATAAATTATCAAGAACAAAATAGCTGAACAATTTATAATTCGAATGACTTCGTATTTGCACTGGTGTTATCTTATCATTATGATATAATAATATGATCAACTAAAGTGGATAATACAAAAAAATACAACGTGTTTTGTTGGGATATATCATCGCTTACTTCACTTAACCGGTAAAGCAACTAAAAACTTGCTTAATACTGCATATTCTTCATACACAATGAGTATGGTGACGTCGTTAAATTCTACTTATACTTTCTATCAGGCAGAGTGCAGTAGCTTTGGCATATCTTTATTGTTCTAGGTGGGTCAAGAATTCGTTAACATTTGAATCTAACATCCCGTGCAAACAAATGACGCGTGGGGCGCGTGTAGGAGTCTGAGCACTAGCTCGTTTCTCGGAAATTTTATCACAATTTGTGAAATAATTTTAGTTAAACAACAGTTTTCTTATAACTGTGAGATGTTTATTTTGCGTTGAACACGATTTACACGATCTAAATCAGTGTACGAGTACCCCTGTAATAAAGAAATGGATGAAGAAGTTCGAAGGGGCAAGATCTACGGTAAATATGAAGCAAGCTATTTGCCCACGGACTTTTCGGTCCGAAAGAAAGTGTAGCAAGTTTCCGCTTCTGATCGACGTAATCCAGATTTATCGACGCGCAAACGTTCAGCTGAATTAGGGTTATCCCACACATCATTATGCCGTATTTTGAAATTAAAGTTGAAATTAAATCCATATAAGATTCAAATAGTGCAAGAACTAAAACCTAATGATTTGAATTTGCGCAAAACGTATGCCGAAACAATTTTAGAACGATTCAGTAAATTTGACAACATCTTATTTTCTGACGAAGCCCATTTTCACTTCAACGGACATGTAAACGAACAGAATTACAGGTATTGGAGCAGTGAAAATCCGAAAACTAAACACGAGAGTAGCATACCTCTTTTTTATGGGGTTATCTGAAGAATCAAGCCTACGTCAATAAACCAAATACACTACGTCAACTAAAAGAGAAAACGAGTCTCTTTACCGACGAGTATTCGAAAATTTCGGTGGTCGTTTAGAAGAATGCAATCGCTGAAATGGGGGTCCTTTAGATGGTATAATTTTTGAAAATAAAATTAAAACTTATTAACTTTCAAATGTTAACTAACTCATGGCCCATCCTGTACTTAAGAATAAATATTTTTATTAACTACATGTTATTTTATAAGGAATTGATACATCTTTTGTCGGATTACAAGGTACTCTTTTGTAAAAAAAATCTGGGCTGTAGGGGGTCTTAGGCAGTACTCTATAATCTGACAAATTCGATAGTCCGACACTGACCTGCAAAACGTTTGTCGAATTACCGGGGGTCCACTGTATATCAAATATTACTCCTTCGGTGCAGCATTGACCACAGAGGTAAATATTTATTACCTAGTCAAGCTTTTCTAACTTTTGAACTAACTCAACCAGAAATTTATTTATAAAATTCATTATAAATGTATTTCCAAAACGTCTACTTGTGATTAGGTCAGACTGTAAACATAACCATTAAACTACTCCTGAGATCAATTACACCCGAGAATAACTCGAAACTTAATTAATATAATAGAAGAAGAATTAGAAAGTTATTTAATTTATCAGAAATAATATAATGCCAATGGCAAACACTAAACATACTCATGGGTTTTATGTCACCACTGTGATAGTATGATCATATTACGTTATTTAGAATTTACAATTATTGTTACATCAATGCAACAATATATTCTTAGCCGTTGGCAACACGTGCATGTGTTTAGACAACATAAAAAGGGCGAAACTTAACGAACAGATTCTTAAGCGACTCTCTTGCAAGTATGGACAAAGGATCTATTGCACTCTTTACACGAATTCCTTGGAAAGGGCTCTTAACAGACCTTTTTGGACTTCGGTGCCCGCGACATCTGGTATACATTTACGTGAGTGATGAATGCCTTAGAGTTTGATAGAACTGTTAACAAAAAAGCGGTAGGAAGCGGGGCGCGGGGTGAGATAAAACGACAGGGTTTGATGTAGTCGAGAGAGTCGTCGGTGAGGAGTCAGTGAGGGTGCAGGGTGAAGGTAGGACGTTCGTGAAAGCTGGGCATAGCCGGTCGTGTGGGTTACCATGACGTTGAGTAAGTTAGCATATATAACCCCGCAGTAGCTAGGTAAGTCCTTGTTGCCTATTATTTCGTAGGATAATGATTTATATGTATTTATATGCCGGTCTGAGTATAGTAATAATCGTTGAATAATTAGATGATATCTTTCTATTATTTCTCGCTGAGCATTACTGTTGGTTTATCGGTACCTTTGATAGAGATAATGAGTAGAACTCTTTATAAGTCGCTGCAGTGTGGAGAGCTAAGGTATAGATCGAACGGAGCCGTCCGGATTGATCGCCGGAGCGGTTCCGTTACACGATTATATCTGGGTGATCTGTCCCTGTGGTGTATTTATATTGTAGTTACAGCGTGTATGGGTGTGTGCCGTGTGCTTGAGAGCTAGGGGTCTTAAGGGGCGGATGCACGGGGGTCAGTAGGCGGGTTAACTCATATAGCGGGCTGAGTACACAGGAAACCGATGAGTTGGAGTCCCACGTCGGGGCGGAGGCGCGAAAGCGTTTAGCTTCGGTCGTATACAGCTGAATACACCTGTCAAAGCGAGTAATAGGTTTGGACTTAGCGTTCCTGACCCCTTCGAGTTAAAGTCAGTTAATTCACCTAAATCTTAAGTGCACAACGGATGGAAGAGTGATAAGCACAACCAACAGAAATGTATTTAATTGTTTCATAATCTCTCATTTTGATTCCCTCTTATCGCGCTTTCTTATTATTTATTTGAATCGTTATAAGCCAGTGGGAGAATGTCCAGTCTGGTGTCGAGTTTTACAGTCTAACGCGGATTCTGGAGGAGCGTTAGACCTCCCTCCACATTGGAGGGTGCTGGCTTGTATAATAATACCTCATTAAATAGCCGAAAAATTACTATACTCGCACTAGGTTTCTAGGGTGTACCATCACACCACACACTTTGTCACTTTGATTGGACACCAAACTGGCAACAAACGTTAATTATAAATCCAAATTCGTGCTAAAATTCAATTTTGTCGTAGTTGTTAATTATGAAGATCTTGTACGTGGCTGCGCTCAAAATCCAGAAATAATCAGACCTTCTAAGCAAAGATGTACGATTTTCACTTCAATTCTCTTTCTGCAATCGCCAACGTCTTTATTCTCCAGGTCAATATTTTGTTTTAGTCACGTGACTTAGCGTTGGGATGACATCATACCCATACATATAATAGTTTCCTATTAGTGTTTGCGTTAGTAGAATGTTAACTTGGCTGTATTAAGAGCCTGTCAAAGTGACTCTACTCTGCCTAATGGAAAGCATGAATAGAATCCAATAATTGTGGTCACTATACTTATTGCAAATGCTGATAATGCAGTATGGTGACCCACAGTATGGTGGCCTAGTGAGATGCTTTTTCACACCCCGCTTGGAGACATAAAAGGCATGACAGTCATCGTGACAGTGCAAGGCTTACACGGTTACCACGATAACTGTCACCCCTGTATAAATGGACTGCCGATCTCTGTCATACATGTTATGGAAATTACACCATGACACAGAACAAATAATCATGCTTATCATACAAATATATGTTATATTTTTTAAATACTCAGCTGTAAAATATTTACTCTTTCACTACTTATTTAGGACATCTTTTTCTTCAATGTTGTATTTAAAAACATGTTAAATAATTTTAAACTAAAAACATAACTGGATGTACAAATGGCATATTGGTTTAAGCGGTCGCCACGCCTTTTTCTACTGCGCTGAATGTTAAGGGTTTAAACCACATACAGGACTACACTTTGTGTGTTCCACAAATTATTGGGGTTCTTTGTGTCTATTTTTTGTATGTTTGGAAGTCCCCCGCGACACAGGCTGTATTTCTTAGGCAGGCTTTGTCTGTAAAAAAAATATGGGTAGGTACAACAATGTGCTCCTTCTCGTGCATAATTTTATTATAATTATTCCCAAAAATATTTAATATCCTGCAAGCTTCAATGTAAAAGGAAGATAAATCAAAAATTTCGTTAAGGTAATTATGAAAGCTGTTGTTATTCAAATTTAGGAAGAATGTTTGTGAGAATAAAGGTAATTCATATAGAATCTAATACTTTGAAGGCTTGTCGAGTAACTGGTTAGGCACTTGCCATCACCGTCTCGTCCATTACTGGCCGCTATAAGAGTCACAGACCATCAGATGACATCTTGAAGTAGCATGTCCTCGTCGTTGCGCAAAAAATATGTCTCCTTACTTTTTAATGTTACATAGTGAGAGACTAATCAAACATACGTATCTACAAGAAAATAAAAGAAACTTAATATACATTTCTAAGGTAATATAAGTAAATTGTTCTGTTTTTCTTAGATAGGAAGACGTAGCACCGTAGTACTATGCTACGTTGCTACGAGATTTCGTCACAAAGGTTAAGGCTATTTTTAGATGAAGGAAAGTGAGCTTCTTTAAAAGCACTTTCTAATTAAATCGCATTAATAAATAATAAAAACAAAGAGTAATACAAAGTAATACACAAGCTATAATCTAATAACTTGACTGCACGGTTAACCTGGTGGTTTAAGCAGTCGCCACACCACTGTGTTGAGGGTTCAAACCCCATGTTGGACAACACTTTGTGTGATTCACAAATTGTGTTGTTCTGAATCTGGATGTATTTTGTATTCGTTTCTTAAACGTTTGTAAAGTTTAGTCGGGGAAAAAGATGCGCGATGAAAATAATATCAGAACGGCTAATGAAGTGTGAGTAATGAAAATAAAAAGAATGCTTTGATATTTCATGGAGTTCAAATCATGAGGTTTACAATGACTTAACATAATCTTTGAAAATAAAAGTGTTGAAAATATTTTCATATTATTATATTTCATTTCAGATCTTCAACTATTCCACATTTCTCGTAGTATCAGATACTCAATTGAGTCATTCGTTACCGCCTACGCATTCAGAATTAGTGTCATATCGCTCCAATAACTTCGAGACGTGTTTACTGACGTTTTTCCAGTCATTTAATATGTTATATGCTGTCATAGTACACGATGTACACATATTGATACAGTATTTTATCGCTATTTCTGATTTAATTAAAATCGTGTTTACTACATCGTATATACTGTAAACTCCAGGGTGTTATTATTCCAAAAAAATAATATTGACACTTTTCTGACCATTCTGAGAGTTGAACCCTAGACCTCTTGAGTAGCAATTGCATACGCTAACCAATAGACTTATGAGGCAGTTTAATTATATTAATTTAATAATATACATGTCTAAATCAGTATTAATACACGATTTAAAATGATGACACTCAATTGTATACTAAAATATGACAATTAAAAACACAGATCATAACTATGATTCTGGTGGTATATATAGTAGAATAGGATAGATGACACCTTAGTCAAATTAGTTACTTTTTGTCATCTTTCAAAACGAAAATTTTGTATGAAAAATGTACTAAACACAAAATTGTGACGTCACTGTTGTAGACTACTCAATTGAACAATATATTTCACTGTATATTTGATTGAAATTCGTAATAATAATAAAAAGCTATGTTAATTGCATTTTGCGAGATCTTTCGCGATATTAGTTTTAATGAAGTGTAGTTATTCGTCATGATAACTTCGTCCATAATTGCACAAACAAAACCTTCAGTTTCTCCGAAGAGGTCACCAAACCGTAGCCAAGACGTCGACGCTTTAAAGTCTATATCAGACCCGTGTAGGGCCCGATAAAATCGACCATGAAGTTCTTTACCCTTCCATACTTCCTTGCGATCAGTAGTACTAAGTACTACAGGTTTGCGCCAATTCTCTTTAGCCAGAGCGAGCGGGGTAAAACCAGTATCTACTGCAACTACATTGCGATGCACTCCCACATTAGTCTGTAGAAAATATTCTCTGAGATTGTATATCTCGCGATTGTGTAGAGTCTTGATATTTAATAGACCACGACCTCCAAACTTCACGAAATAAAAAGCTATGTTAATTGCATTTTGCGAGATCTTTCGCGATATTAGTTTTAATGAAGTGGACATTGGTATTTATTTACGATACAGTCATCTACCTAATTACATATATGTATACATATGTACTAGTACATAACACAGTGTACACAAAGCATTGCACAAAGCACTCATACAAAGCGTCGGCATTCAAATTGAAAATTTTCCGGCACAATATAGCACCATATCGAATAGTAAAATCTATTTGAAAATCAAATAAATACTCTTGTGCATATTGATTTAATTCAAACAAAGGGTAAAACAATTGATACAGATTGCCGTGAATATCTGAACTGTATTTGAATTTCAGACAAAATTTTACAATAAAATTTGTGAAATCGAAAATAAATTTTGCCTTCTTTTGTATCTGTCTACATTGGAAAGCAATTTCATTAGGTTCGAGAAGCAACAAGTTATTCTGGTAGAGACATGTGATGTGTAGGAATGAGCAAAAGGTAGTCAAGAAAGTTTTATATATGGAAGTTGACGGAAAAAGTGGATGGACTGTGAAAAAAATATAGAAAACTCGTAAGTAGAATACTGGGGACTGATAAGTAGAAGAGAATGGAAACAAAACTTAGTCCGCAGATAAAATTTGGGGAAAGATCAAATCGTGGTAAGATGATGACTTTAGACAATCATCTTTGCTTCTTTAGGAATTGGATGTGATGATTGCAATAGTATAACCAAATATTATATGGTATAATTTTAGAGGTGTTCATAAAGGGTTACTAGATAAAAAACTTTTTCCATGTCTGGCAAGTTGATCAGGGCGATAAATCAAATATCATCAGTTATTAATTTAGCTTGGATCAAGTCTGACAGCTACTAAACTCGATTCCTAATTGTCAGGTAGACGTGACGATTTATGGCAAGTATGACACTAGACGGATTTACTGATATAATTGGTGTCTGTGAAATATACGAGCACTTCAGGTTACAAATATATTTTGTTAGCAATTCAGTGTCACATACAGTATGTTTCAGCCTCGTGAAAACTTGTAATGTACACCTTTTTTCATAAATTCAGACTTTTTTTGGTTGTGTATTTACTTTTGCTGTCCTAATGTTATGACAAAAGTGTGTAACAGGGGGTTGGGTATTTTATGTGCATTAAGCATACGGTTTTCAATACCGACTAAAAAAAATAACCAAATTTTAATTACATATAGATTATCTACGTTAAGCAGTTACCATGGTTTACAGCACAGCGGGAGCGGTGAAAAAAAATCTACCCACATTTCTTGCAAGCGTAAAAAACAAATCCACTTTAGTTAACTTTTAATTCAAGTAGTTTTACTTCACAGAACTTTCTCTACTTTTTTTTCTTTTAAATTCCGCTGGACGCTTCAGGTTTATTTACTAAAAGAATCCACAAGTCAGACAAAGAGATTCTTTTCGTTGTTTGAATAATTACTCGTAGCTGCTACTACAGAATTACAATTAGGGGATGGACTTATATACTTCTGCGCAGTAAGTTTTGAAATATTTTCATCATTTAGTCGTATTTCATTCATCAGCAATAAATTCTGTATGTGTTGGAAAGTACATGTGTATTGGGACGGCTAGCTATCATATTACAACATAGCAAGTAATATTATTGGCGATCTAGGATTTTATTAGAATTTATGTTCACACATTTATGTTGGTAAAGAAGATACTGGATGTTGAAATAAGGTTTTAGGTTAGGTTCTTATCATTAATGAAGTTAACCAGTTTACTGGTCATACGATGGTCAAAAAATTGGACTAAAATCACATGGTATACGTTTTTCTCTTCTATGCGGATTTCTCTCAGATACCACCGAGAGGTGGTTATGTCGAACTCGAACCGATGAAAAACCACATGCTGTCTAGTTTTGTTCCGTCGTAGTAAGAAAAAGCCTGAAACGACATACCTCAGGCCACCTAGGACTTGTAGATGTTCCCCTCCCGTGTGTAAACTCCAAGGTTCCCTTTTCTGCGTGCCCCCAAAAGGGCGAGCGCAGTCTGTAGCGCTCGCATCGGCACCCCGGCCTGTTTCTGCTAGGGTGAGAGATGGCCTCACCTACCACCCCTAGGCTTGCGCTTATAGAGATCGTTTAACGATCTACGGCGCCTGAGCCTTTCACATGGTATACTTTGATATACAAATAGCAGTCAGTCATCATCATATGCTATACCTGACTCTACCCAAAATAGGAGAGATACAGGTAAACATCCGGACCACTAATTCATACAGTGTCCCAAACTCAAATAAAATGGAGCAAATTAAAAGAAAATGATAATGATAATATTATTGTACTAAGAAATGAATATAACAAATATCGACGTATAAATATAATAATAATATAGCGGAAGTAAAGTTTGAATCCAAACAGAAAATCTTAATTTTGTCTGTTCAAACATCCATTTTAATTTGCCGCCAGCGGCCGGGGCCTGGTTTAGACGAACGGTTCTTCGCTGATTGAAACACAATTAACTTGTCATTTTCTAACTCAAACTAAAATTGAATATTTATTTTTCTAGTGAAACAAAGTTTTTGTCAAACACTGGGGAAGATATACTTAGGTTTTTAAGCACATACATAGCTCTATTGTTTGGTAGATTACCATATTTGTTATAAAATGTTTAATTTGTGGTATGCCTCCATTCACAGAAGAAGTATATGTCTAGTAGTCGACTGTTAAAGACAGTTGATGATATATCACAATACTGATGAATTCTAATAGTTTATTGTATCATTACATCGTTACAAAGAGAAGGAAAACTTGAAACAAACCCTATTCTAACCCGTCTGGCTAGCGTGGAATAGTAGCCCAAAACCTCCTTTTTTCTATTTTAAGAGTCTGCCAAAGTGACTCTACTCTGCCTGATGGAAAGCATGAGTAGAATCCAAGAGTTGTGGTCACCATACTCATTGCAAATGCCAACAACGGAGCATGGCGACCCACACTATGGCGGCCTTGTGAGATGCTTTTTTACACACCTAGCTTAGGGACGTAAGAGGCATGACAGTCATTGTGACAGTGTAAGACTTAAACAGTTACCACGATAACTATCTCCCCTGCATTGATGGGCCTCCGGTCTCACACTCACCAACGAAACACGACAACATGGATGTTGGCGCTTTAGGTTGGTCTTCTGTGGGAGGGTAGTACTGCCCCGGTCGAGCCGGCCTGCTCGTGCTGGAATCAGCGTAACTCTACTACCTAGAAAAAAGGAGTGGCCTATGTCCAGCAGTGGACTATAAAAGGCTGTAGATGATTGTATCATATATCTCTGTCTGACAACCTTATTCTTATGCTTATATTATAATGTTACTGTTTTTCACAATCTTTCCAAAACTAATAGCAATTTGGTCCCAATAACTAAAATTGTTCACGAACATACGTGGTTATATTCGAAAATTCGTAACCGCCAGCTGGTCATAGATCAGTTAGGGGTTGGAACTACGCCAGTTATTCGACTTGAAACGAAAATATAAGTGAATTTGTACGGGCAAGCTGTAAACACGCTACACGATAATTCAATATTCTCACAAAGTGTAAATGAGTTACTGGAGGCAACCGGTGTATTATTTGTAACAATATTTTCATTAAAAAATGGATTTTGTTGTGTTAATGTGTGTTTAAAGTGTCAAAGTTAAACGAACCAGCAAATCTCTTGATGACTGCCAGCATCCATCGGTTCGTGAGTCTTATGTCACAAGATCTGTGTAAGTACCTGTTTAAGTGACTGTGTCGTGTGGCGCACTGGTAGCGTAATCGACTGCTGTACTTGAGGTCTTTGGTTCGATGTCTGGGTTGGACCATATGTTTCTTTCGGATTTTGGGTATTCTCTATATATATTATGGTCGTATTTGTAAAAGAAAGTGTTTATGTATTTACTCGTATATCAGTTGTCTGGTACCCGTAGTACAAGCTCTGCATAATTTTGGACTAAATGATGTCGTCTGTCAGTTGTCTAAAATATTATATTACACATAACAAGAACCTATCTTTTCCTTCCGCTTCAGGGAAAGGTTTGGTCTTCAGTATGTTCCCTGATGCGGTGAGAAAAACGAAAAGATTGCTAGACACACGTACTCTGTAAGGCCGTGGTAGCGCCATTTAACTGAAGCATGGCTCTTTCTCGGTAATATGTATACATACCTCACCATATTATACATACATGTGTATGCAACTGATAAATTTTGTCAATAAATTACTATTCTGATGTGGTATGCTACGCAATTCCTGTGAATGCCAACCATTGCTAATTATCTGCTAATTCTGGTGGCGTGTAAACATAACAATTAAATGCTTTTATTCGACTTAAAGAAGTATGAAATGAATATTTTTGAGTGTGAATTCTGCTGTATTTTCGCAATTTTGAAACCGCATACTTTAAAAACGTAAACTTCAATAGAAAACTAACTTAAAGATAAGAGAGTGACGTCATCTCAATGCTAAATCAAGAGTTGAAAACAAAATGACGTGACATTCTTCTAAGAGATTTAGGCCACGGCGGCAAGTTTCAGCGAAGACCAGCAAACTGCGCAGGAAATATTATAGCGCACAAGTGTGTGCGCAAAGTGCACTCTCTGTTCCCTCACTTTCACAATCCGATGGAGTGGTTAGTACCCGACAAAATCGGAGAGAGGTCGGGCACAGTGCTGCCGGCTTTTCAACACTTTTCTGGCTTGACCAAGAAATTGAACTTGAGACCTCTAGTTCAGCAGTTGTATACTTTAATCGCTAGATCAACGAGGTAATCATATATAAGCAAATGATACACGAGATTTGAGATGTTGACGATGGTAGAAAAAGATTTGACACTACAAACTTGCATCTTGGTTAAGGGGCAGGAGTAGCAGATTATAATTTTCTTGTTTTTCTCAAGTTCGTTAGTTCAGTTACTTCGACATTTTTAGATGGATTAGAGAAAGTCTCATTTACTTTAAAGGTATACTTCTAGTTGGGTCTGCTTCAAACTAAAAAAAAATCAATTCTTAATAAGGAAAATTAATAAATGAAAAATACATTTTACTATAACTTTATAATTTCACGTGATGTAGCCTTATTAAAATCGGTTACATTTTTAAAAGAATACGTTTAAAGTCCTGGCCGTGTAGTGACAGATTAAGAATACATAGTGCTACCACCCCTATTCATCCCGTGGATGACGTAAAAGACGACTAAGGGACCAAGTATACAAGACAACATTATTACAAAGAGAAGGAAAACTTGAAACAAACCCTGTTCCAACCCGTCTGGCCAGCGTGGAATAGTAGGCCACAACCTCCTTGCTAAGGAGAGGTCTATGTCTAGCAGTGGGCTGTAAAAAGCTGTTGATAACAATTAAAGTATACAAAGAAGTATATTTACAGAAGAAGTTTAAGAAATCTCTTCGTTCCATTAAATTGATTCACTTAATAGTAAGTTTTTTCTATTTTTAATATTAAAATAATTTTGTAATTTATTTGTCGGGTTGCCAGCAGTCTAATCGTGACCGCTCAGTACGCTTCTGTCTATGCCTTTGGAAATAAAAACGTAGATAAATGTATGTATAATCCCAGATGAAATCCTTGCCATGTACAAGTTGTAAACAAAATTTCTCCATGTGAGGGCTGTTAATCACGGAATAACGGCCCCATTGTCGTTCCTCACATATCTTAGCCTGTGCTCAGAATTCGTTATTAGGACAGAAATATGTTTTCAGAATGTTGTTATGGGATGCTGTTGAAAATTGAAATTACTTACATATTTGTCATTTTTAAATACGTCTGTAAAGGCGACGACATAGACCTCTCCTTAGAATGGAAATTTTAACCTACTATATACGCTGGCCAAAGAGGTTCTTCTCTTTGGAGTGATATTGTCTAGCACTTCTTGTTCCCTTAATCACCTCTTACAACACTAATATATAGAGTAAGGGTGGCGATACTGTATTCTTAATCCATCACAGTGATGAGTATGATGGATTAAGAATACAGAGGGTTGTCCCATGTGGGTTTGAAACCATGACACTTAGCGCAGTAGAAAGCGGCGTGGTAACCGCTTAAACCACTAGATCATCCGTGCAGTCAAAAGTCTTAGAAAAAAGTTTTTCTTAATCAGATTTATATTTTATACGGTCATCTAACAATAATATTGGGCATTACTTATACAAATAAATAATAAAGATGGCGTGGGCTTATCTATTCTTTAGTATTCTTTTCTTTTTATGATAGTGAATCGAAATCACGCTGGCTGGTTACCTGATTACCCTTGTCGTGGAACGAAGGTTGTAAAGTGTTGGTGCTATTTGAATATATGTAAATGTTTGAAAGGATGAGTATACGACGATTGAGCCGTGATGAACCTCCGGGACCCTGACTTCACTCGAACTATCCAAAACTTCCAAATAAATACCAAATTGGTTTGTATAAAGGAACAAACATAAAATACGTGTATATAACCGAACTGAGAACTAGAAAAGAGTTGTGTTAAAGTCAGTTAAAAACCATGAATTAAATTTTCGAAGGTCAATTTCGACCTTGATTCGTATCTAGTTGTAGGTCAACACTTAGTAGCTGTTTCCATCACCTGATTGTGTCAGACCTTTGTAGGTCAAACGGTGCCCTTTACCAAAGACGCTGAGGACTGAACGTGACCTTGTATAATGACACGCGAGCTTTAACATTGAATAAAAACATGGATAAGATACCTTCAGTGAAATTGGATAACGCCCAAAACAAATAAAGACATTCTGGTAACAAGATTTGTTTTTTCTTATTTGATTACAGTAGAATTTGTTTTGTTCTTTGGTTGGAAGAGCATTTTCATGTCTCATCTGTATTCGGAAGTAGCAGTTGCTTGTGAGTGCTCTTGCTTATACTGTTACTCAAAAAATGTAAAAAAAGTATTTTTTTGTTTTATATTAAGAGCCTGCCAAAGTGACTCTCCTCTGCCTGATGGAAAGCATGAGTAGAATCCAAAAGTTGTGGTCACCACACTCATTGCAAATGCAGACAATACAGTATGGTCACCTACACTATGGCAGCCTAGTGAGATGCTTTTTCACATGCTTGGGGACGTAAAAGGCATGACAGTTATCGTTTCAGTGTGAGGTTTACACAGTTACCACGATAACTGTCACCCCTGCATCAATGGGCCTCCGGTCTCACACTCACCAACGAAACACGACAACACGGATTCTGGTGCTTTAGGTTGGTCTTCCGTGGGAGGATAGTACTGCCTCGGTCGAGCCATCCCGCTTGTGCTGAAATCAGCGTGGCTCTGCTACCTAGTATCTGGTTGGTTTTACATTTTTTGGTATGATACCTGCTTGAATGGCTACACTGCTAAGGTGTGATAGCAGCAGCAATTTCTAATTCTTACTTTTCTAGCTTTTTACTATTTATGCTGTAATAAAGCTTTGCTGATATAAAGCTTTGCTGACTTTGCTTTTCATATTGAATGAAAACATTTGTATTAATCCACAATGTTTATTTTATTAAACCTGACCGGTGCAGCTTCTTGGTACTTTTAAAATGTAGTATGGTGATTGCCATACATGGTTATGTATGTTATTAGTTTGATTTTTAACTGAATGCAGTTCGCCACAGGACCAATATTAACCCAGTCAAAAAATTGCAGAAATTTCTTATTTTTTTTTATTTTGATATATTTTTTTTGGATAATAATAGTAATTCTTCCGTTGCTTGTAACAGAATGAGTGAGGTACCCGGAGACCATACCCCTCCTTCCCTTGACTTTAGGTTGAAAGGACGGACGGTAACGCGCTTGTGACTTGAGTTGCAAGTGTCCATGAGTTTTAGTAGTCACTTAATAGCAGATGACCCGTCCTCTACTTTGCCTGCCTACGCCTCGAAAAGTAGTTTTCTATTCCTACTCACCATAAGATCTAAATAATAGTATTCTTCTCTGTTTAAACGGTTCCTGAGCCAAGATGCAAGTGTTTCGCGCCAATTCACTTTCTACAATTGCTAACATCTGTTTTCCCTCTTATTGTTAGCTAATATTTTGTTTTGACCACGTGACTTAGCGTTGAGTTGAGTTAACATTCACGTTTGTGCAATGTCAACTTAGCCAGGGGCCCATTTTTATCAATGAATTTTATCAATTTGAAGCAACGGTTAAATAAAAACAATTTTGAAAAGTCAAAAAATATTCATAATGTTTTTTTATGATAGAAGTTTGCTTCCAGAATAAGCACATATTTTGTTTGATTTTCAATTCGTCTAGACAGAACATCAAGTATGTATTTATTCAAGATGCGTACGTAGCCTATAAACCAAGATACCTGTATGATTATATAAATAACTTGAGACGAATTAATACACGGCCGTCTGATTTCGAACTAGTTAGAGCCAGCATGATAATTACACAGCTAATAAACACACGTATTTTTTTGTTTACTAATTTAGATATAATTATAATGTTCTTACAGAAAACTCCTAATATTGCAAGTTTATAATTTCGTTTTCGTTATGTTTTTCTTCGTTTAAAAAAGACCCGCATTAGGAATAAATCCTGTGTCGCAGGGGACTTTACAAACATACAAGAAACAGACACAAAGAACACCCAGACTCAGAACAATCATTTGTAGATCACATAAAGTGTTGTCCCATGTAGGATTTAAACCCATAACGCTCAGTGAATTGGAGTGTGGCGTGGCGATCGCTGAAACCACTAGACCAATCGTGCAGTAAATTATATATTAAATCATAATTATATAGATAAATGTTAGGTATTATATCAAGAAAAGTATACACGTATCTTTCTGTAACGAGATTATTCGACAGAGAACTAGAGTAACTAACATCGCACGGAGAATCAGTGTGCTGAAGTGGAAGTAGGTCGGCCATGTCTCCAGACGAACCGATGGTCGCTGGAGCCGAAGTGTACTAGAGTGGATACCACGATTGGGCAAACGTAGTGTCGGGCGCCCTGCGGCGCGATGGATCGACGTCACCCCACCAGGGTTTACGGCGTTAGCGGGCAGGCACTAGGAGGAATCTAGATGTCGTAATTATAGCTGTTCCCGTATCCCTCCGATGTCAGGCAAAGTGGCACACCGTGTGTTTTTAGTCGGTCCGATTCCGACACACCATCCCGCCGTATATCCCGGTGAGGTGACGGCCCGTGGGGGTTTCCACACGTTAAAAAAAAAGAAGACCATCGTTCAGCAGTGGACGGCGATAGGTTGATTGAAACGCAGTTAGTGTACAGGTACTCACATTTAAAGTATATTTAATGTGATAATAAGCCACTTAATCCACACATTCTGTCAGCGCATTGCTTTACAGTGCTTAACAAAAATTATTTTAACATTAGTATTATTATAATAATAGCGGTAACCCCGAATAGAGTAGTAGATGTCGGCACGAGTAATGGGGGCTGTCAGTTGGTTTTTGAAAACAGATCAGGTGGATGATCTCAATTAATGTCAACACCTACTATAACATTACATCAATTGGCTATATTTTACTTAACATAAATATATATCACTCTGTACAACATGGTAATTAACTCTGCATAAAACATATAGCGATCAAGTCGCCGAGCGCTGGCCGACATGACCGATAATGTACGACTACATGTCAACGACTACCCTCTCAAATTTATAATTAATTGGACCTATGTCTTATTAGTTCTTTATTATTATTTTTTTCTTTCAAAATGCAATAGGCGATATGATGATGTATCTAAAAATGTTGGTTGATTTGTAACGTTGACGATGTACAAATTAGGCAATAGTTAATTGCTGTGCCTAGGTGATGCACGAATGCACGGAAAAACTCGAATGAGTTTGTTGTAATGTACGTTAAAGTTATTATCATAATCTATCGTAATGCCACCTCACTAGAGTGTCTACTCCCGATGCATCTAGTTCCTATCTATTTTCTGTCTGTGGACACACACTTCAGTATAAGAAAATATGACGTCCTGAATAAATAATAATTGGTTATTAGTTCATCTCATTTACAAAGGTAAGTACAATTTATCGGACAGGTACAATAATAGTTAAGTCGTTCTTATTCCTTTGTGAGAGAGTGGTGTCTGCAGTAGGAAAATCCTGTGTCACAGATCACCAGGCTCCCACCTCCTGGGTGAATCTTAGTAACAATTTACAATACGATTGGGAAATACCATATAGTTTAATTTATTTTTAAGTTAGGCATACAGTAACTGTTTTGCGAATACGTGTTTGAGAGAGTGCAGTAAGCTTCTGTATATGAGTGTTTGTGTGAGATTGTTTGTATATACATAAATATACATAGATATACATATGTGGCTTTCTATGCATATATGTGTGTGTGTGTGTGTGTGTATTATAACGGATATTCAATTTTCAATGTAATCTACAGTCCTATTCAACAGAGTTTGTGCAGCATTTTATTTATGATTCAAACTGTGTGCCTTATATTGTAACTAGCTGAGCCGCGCAATTTTATCGTAACGTGATGTTACGAGTATACAGCTGAACAAATTTGTTTATTATATAGTGAGCCCACCTTAAAATATTGATTTATAATGTCGCAGAACTTTTTACAACCTTTAGAAAGCAAACAATTCTATTTTACATTAGTCTTGCAAAACTTTTACCGTTTACGCAGCACACACAACGAAATCTCGTAAAAGGAATACCTTGTCCTCATTTTTGCAACATTTTCCATTTTTTACTCCGTTCCAGTCGGTCGTAGCGTGATGATATATAGTCTATTACCTTTCTTGATAAATGTACTAATGTCCCTGTGACCACGATAATGTGAACAATAGTTTCTAAAACAATCTTACAAATATTCAATCAAACAAACAAACAACTCTTCGACTTTATAATATTAGTGTAGATACAGTATATACATATTTGTATGTATTGTATATTCCTGTACACCTACCATGTTTGACTCTGCATCATCCTAGGGTTGACTGGTAGAAAATATCAGCGCCTTAAAGGTGTATAAAGACTAAATCAATAAATGACACTCAGATACACGAAATAAATGACAGTACATGTCATAAAATTATTTGAACTGAGTTAAAAATTGAGCCAAACTCAAGAGCCTTTGAGCTTAGCAGTCCATAACCAAGTAACTACTTAATCAATGGGCCGGACAAGTGTGTCACCTACCGACTGACGCAGATACTCACAGGGCATGGTTGCTTCGGTGGGTATCTGAATAAGATCGGACACGAGGAGACGGCACACTGTCGCCACTGCGTAACCGACTGGGACTCCACTGGAGGAGGACTGTCCCACGTGGGCATCTGAACGTGGAGTCCAAGTCGATGAAATAGGACGAGACCTGTCCCCGCCAGCAATCGTTGCTGCCATGCTGGCGGGTGAGGAAAGCTGAGCTGCAGTGGTCTCTTTCTGCAAAGCTGTTATGCTCCAGAAAAAGACCGCTGAACGGGATCAGACCTCTCCCGAGCGAAGAAGACGTCGACGGGACCGCGAGCCGCCAGAGAGTGGGGACCTCTGCTGGCGAATTAGTTGCTGCGGTCGACGATAGGATAATTTGTAGCGACCTGGTCGATTATGACAACTGGACTGATAGGTGGAGAAGCCTTTGTGACCTCCCCAGTATAGGGTCTGACTAGGCGCGGCGTTGGTTCTGGAGGGGACCCGAAATAATATGGTCCGGTTCCTCTTCAGAGAAGAACGCCTGAGACCGACCACCGGGCTGGTTTTTAGTGGAATCACCACATGCTCCTGATTCTGGCGTCCCCGAGGAACCGGAGATCCGAAAGGAGTTTCCACCCCGACAACAACAAAAAAAGCCAGTCAAGTGTTTTTTATACGAATGTTTTCTACATAATTTAAAATGTATAATAAGAATGAACACGACATGTACTTCGTTAGAACCGTCTCACTTGGGAAGTAGTTACAACTTGCGAAATGTAACTAGTTAACTAGTGTTACTAAAATGCTATTTATTTTTGTGGGGTAAATTACTAGGGCTCTGTAAAACGAGGGCTGTTTACTTAGAATTTAAAATTTAGTGCGTATTTTTTATGTACATCATCTGTACCATGTACGTGCCTGAAAACTTAAAATTAATGAAGTAATCTAGTTGCTCTTGCTATTAATTTTTATTTTACATTATTACTTAATTTTTTGTTACCTTCCTACATATTTTGTGATAGTCTAGATGACACCTTAGTCAAATTAGTTATTTTTTATCATCTGTCAAAACGACAATTTTGTATGAAAAATGTTCTAAATATCAAATTGTGACGTTACTGTTTTAGACTACTCAATTGAACAATATATTTCACTGTATATTTGATTAATAATAAAAAACTATGTTAATTGTATTTGCCGAGGTGTTTCACGATATTAGTTTTAATGAAGTGGACATTGGTATTTATTTACGATACAGTCATCTACCTAATTAAACTATTTCATTTACTTAAGTAATAATAACACATTGTTGTAATATACGAACCATTACTTTCATAAGAAAACCTTGTTTTAGTGATGATGTTCATAAATTTGTAATTACTTGACTGAATAAATAAACTTTATTATTATTTTGTTCATTATATTTATATATTACATATATTTATTTAAAAAAGAAAACAAAAGCATGTATTTAAAAATATATAAAAATACTAGACCACCGACTTCGGTACCAAGGCCCCGGTGGTTAACGCTCCAAAGACTGAAACCTCACTATACGCGCCGTATCAAGGACTATCTTCTGTATTAGACTTTTGATCCAGCCTTCTGAAGTGAGCTTCTTAAGATGATATTGTTCAAACTGCTAACGAGCAAGTGCAACATTTTTGTAAACCTTAATGTTGGGTGGCGATAATCACTTACCAATAAGTGACTAAAAAGTAGATAATTTTGCTGAAGAAACTAAATTTGCCATGGTAAAGAGAACGAGTGCCATGTCAATCCGACACAAAGGGAGAATCCTCCGCCCAGGCGAGGTGATCATACCTGGCGGGCCACGGCCCAACAGTTGATGTTAGGATGTTGTATACATACTCGTTTGCCACGCGAATCTCTCTTTCGCGATACAGGATTAATAGTTGCTTAGTAGTTCATTTTTATCATTCGTAGTTCGACGTATCGTTGCTATTCGTAGTTCGGTGTATCTTTGCTAGATGGCACTGTTGTATATTTTTGTTTGTGCTTAATTTGGAAGTCGCCACATCCATTGTTAAACATTTTATTGCACAAGGCTATTCAAATAAAAATCATTATTTAAATAAGATAATCCAATAAAGTCACCATCAAAACAAGCCTTAATCTGGACTAGTAACTTTTTGGCACTTAAACCCAACTGACTGTAATTACACCTTATTTGGCCAAAGTAACCCGAAGGCCAGACTAAGTAACCTTAAACTTATTACGTGATCAAAGTTTATAACTATTTTAGTGAAGAACTCCTTTTGATGAGAGAAACTCCAAATTAAGAAATTCAGGTCCTACAGCTGGTTTTTAATAAGATAATTTATCACATTAAGTGTTGAGAGCATCTGCTTGATTCAGTAGCTACATACGCATACTTATATACTTCGTGCTGCTATATTATTATACTGATGTTTGCTCTTCACGATGGCTAGAGTAGAGGCTCTGCTAAAATTAAACTCGGAGACTTTTCCAGATCCTTTTCATGTCATTGCCTTTCCATCTTACCAACTGCTTTTACTTTGATGTCCAAAATTTTCTATCTAATACCTAAAGACTCGGTAAAAGTCGATAGGCTTAACCCTTAGTTTGGAAGTAGGATTGATAGTCGACAAAATGTAGGTAGGTAAAACCTCTTTACCTATCCCTTCAGAGTTATAAGTGTAAGTGTGTGTATGAATAGTTTTCTAAGTGTGTAAGCGTTTCAAGATTTCAAGCAAAAAGTTTTTGAATAATATTTACCTCTGAATATCCTATGCCCTGTCTATCTAAGACATCGATAGTTATATCGTAAGATGGCAACAATATCACTAACAGTACTTTACGACATTGTATCGTATCGATATCGTACATTTACCCCTATGTGAGAAAGGGTTCACTCGATGTATGCCAAACAATTTGCCGGATTAGAGTTCAATAGTAAAATATTCTATTTCTAGGGCATTTAAATAAGTATTGTTGTTTCGAATAATAAACGTAACTAGCTTATTGGAAATGAGATGTACTGGAGTTGTACATTTTCTACATTATATATACCTAGTCTTGCCATAAATATTGTAATAAAGAAAAAAGAAAATTGTTAACTGCAAATAACATTTATTACTTTTACAGTGTGTCAGTTTAATACATAAATATAAAACAATTAAAAATATAAAAAGCTTATTCGAAGTGGTCTCCATTGGCTGCAATACAGTCCTTTAAACGATGAGGCCAGTTATCAATAGAAGCACGCACTCTTTCCATGGGAAAATTCTTCACTGCCAATCGTATAGATTGTTTTAGGGACTCCAAATTATCATGGCGTTTAGAGCAAGCTGTACTCTCTAAAACTGACCACAAATCATAATCCAGCGGATTAAGATCGGGACTAGACGACGGCCAGTCTTCAGCTCTGATGAAGTCCGAAACGTTCGATTCCAACCAAGACTGCGTGGACCGAGCTTTATGACCCGGCGCCGAGTCTTGCTGGAAGGACCATACTTGGTTATTGAACATGGTGATGTTAAGGGGCTTAACTACCTTCTCAAGAATGGTATCTTGATACACTTGTGCCGATGTTTTGATACCTTTTTCACAAAAATATGGCTCAGTCACTCCTTCATAGCTAACACCCCACCAAACCATCACTGAAGTCGGATAATGTCCACGTTGCACTCTGTCGACTAATTGGGAAGCTTCCTTAGAGCTTTGAGCATAAATACGGTCATTTTGTTTGTTAAAATGTTGCTCAATTGTAAAAATTTTCTCATCCGTAAACAAAATTTTTCTGTGACCTCCCTTTGCGTACCGCTTCAGTAGTTGTTTCGATTTTACCACCCTATTCTTCTTTAAATTATCAGTTAAGAAATGGCCAGTGCGTCTCTTATAGGCTGCAAGTCCTAAGTCATCTTTTAAAATACGCGACATGGTTCTAGGTGCTATCTTCATTTCCCGAGATAAAATCTTTTGCTTTCGGACAGGATTTCTTCGAATTCTTTCCCTTACTGCTTTGACCACCTTTTTCGTACGAACACTACGTGGACGGCCAGATCTTTTTCTGTCACAAACAGAGGAGGTCTCATTGTACCTATTAATAGCCCGGTACACAAACATTTTACTAATACCAAGTGTATGGAGAGTTTTAAAAATTGCATTTGGCTCCATACCTACTTTGTGTAATGCTATCACAGCGATTCGGTTCTCTTTATCACCCCACACCATTTTAATATCGCAAAATATTTTACAATGTATTGGCGCCAAAATGAGAAAACACAATGAACAATCGTATAAAAATGACAGATTCGAAATTCAAATGTAATATTTTTTTATAATTAAGTGTAACAGTATTTATGGCCAGACTAAGTAAATTATGTGTCACGGTATTTGTCCACGATGGACTCATAAACTACTTAACCGATTTCAATCAAATTTTGCATACCATGTACAGTTAAATCCAACTTGAAAGATAGGATATTAAGATCCTGCCAAAGTGACTCTACTCTGCCTAATGGAAAGCATGAATAGAATCCAAGAGTTGTGGTCACCATACTTAATGCAAATGCAGACAATACAGTGTGGCGTCCAACATTATGGCGGCCTTGTGAGATGCTTTTTCACATCCCGATTGGGGACGTAAAAGGCATGACACTCATCGTGTCAGTGTCAGGCTTACACAGTTACCACGATAACTGTTACCCGTACATCAATGGACTGTTTGCTACAATGTAATAATTATAAAGAAAATAGGCACAGCAACGCGTGGCCGCGTCTGCTAGTTCAAATTTATAAACAAAATGCCTGAAATTGCTGTAATATCTTGAGAAACATGCGTTTAATTCCTTTTATACACGAGCACAGAATCATCTGACTCAACAACGTGATAGTGTTTTACGAACAAAGACGAATATCTAGATATTGAATAACCACAAGAACTTTTTCCATAATTTATTTTATTATTGAACCGTGCCGTAACAATAACTTTGCAAAAGTTGATCTAATGTTTTACGATTGCTTTGGAACAAGAAAATAATAGCCTATTATGGTTATGAAGTTATTCAACCCTTTTGTGCTATGGCCGATAAAATTTAAAGTTAAAAACGAAGTTAGAAGGAGATTGTTATCAATTAGACCATTGTTTTTGTAAATATTATGAATGCTTTTGGAATTGAATGGTTTTTGAAATAGTTAATACTTAAAGATCTAGTTAGTAGAGCCACGCTGATTCCAGCACGAGTGGGCCGCCTCGACCGGGGCAGTATTACCCTCCCACAGAAGACCAACCTAAAGCGCCAGCATACGTGTTGTCGTGCTTCGTTGGTGAGTGTCAGACCGGAGGCCCATTGATGCAGGGGTGACAGTTATCGTGGTAACTGTGTAAGCCTTATACTGTCACGATGACTGTCATGCCTTTTACGTCCCCAAGCGGGGTGTGAAAAAGCATCTCACAAGGCCGCCATAGTGTGGGCCACCGTACTGCATCGTCTGCATTTGCAATGAGTATGGTGACCACAACTCTTAGATTCTATTCATGCTTTCCATCAGGCAGAGTAGAGTCACTTTGGCAAGCTCTTACTATAGAAAAAAGAAATATATATATATATATAGAAGATAGAAAATTATGTAGCGATGAACACTAACTAACTGATGTTATTTAGAACAAAACAATCATTAAAGCAATCTATCACGCTTTCTTCGCCGTGTATTTTACTGTGATATTAACTTATGATATAACAGTTTGCTGTAATGATAATCTTACTAGATTATCTAGTGAAATTATGACATCAAGTGTTACCATAAGCTAATTATTAAGATAGTAATGAACACTGTTCATAATGACTGTCTATGCTGTGTAGGGATATAATTGGGTAGATGACTGTATCGTAAATAAATACCAATATCCACTTCATTAAAACTATTATCGCGAAACATCTCGGAAAATACAATTAACATAGCTTTTTATTATTAATCAAATATACAGTGAAATATATTGTTCAATTGAGTAGTCTGAAACAGTGACGTCACAATTTTGTATTTAGTACACTTTGCATACAAAATTTGACTAAGGTATCATCTAGCCTATTATAATAGCAAGATGTAATTACATATATCTTGGCTATGACTTTTTTTACTCTGACATATAGTGCAACAGTTTGTAGTGGAAATCGTTTCTTGGTCTGTACAATAATCTAATGATAATATTCAAACACATCTCACACATGGCAGTCTGATCCCATACTAGGTATATCTTGTATTATGGTAATCAGACTCCTGATTTACATCATCATCATCATCTCAGCCAAAATACGTCCACTGCTAGACATAGGCCTCCCCCAAGGTTCTCCACAACAGCGGGTCGGCATCCAGCAGCTTCCTGCGACCTTCATCAGGTCGTCAGACCACCATGTGGGGGCCTACCAACGCTGTGTTACCCAGTACACGGTCGACACTCCAGAACTTTACTGCCCCGTCGGCCATCGTTTCTGCGTGTAATGTGACCCGCCCACTGCCACTTAAGTTTAGCAATTTTACTGGCAATATCGGTGACCTTGGTTCGTTTATACACACCTATATTAGGGTGTCCCGTACATGACAAAAACAAATTTTTTTTCGAATTTCGAAATGCATACCCTCTATAATTTTTACTAATGCTACAAGATACTTAAATATAAAATTTTATCAATCTAGCATAATTGCAACCAGTGCCGACCGAGCTTCAAAGTTTAGTAAAAAACGTGTTTTGTCCTAAAATTTCAGTCTGCTATAATTTCACTATAAATGCAATGAATTAAGTGAATAAAATTAAATAATAAATTGGGTGAACATTAATCTTTAATTAAAAACATAAAGAAATAAGAATCATTCAGGGTAACTTCTTTTTAGAGTACTTTTTTTACAGTCTGGATACAATTTTAGATGTTCCTGGACACAGCGCAGCAAGAACTGTTTTTGTTCTTCTTCAGCCGTGATAAGTCCGTTAAAATCTTGCATTAATTTAACAGCCCTTTCAGCAGTATCATTTACAACTCTCAAATAACTTATTCTTCTTTTAGCCTCCAGAAAAGCAGCATTGTTATTCCAAGAAGATACATCTTCCTTTAGAAAACTGTCGTCGATCTGCAGTCGTGATAAAAATTGTTTGCTCTTTTCCGATACGAAATCATCCAGTGCTTTGTCTAAAAAAAAAGAAAAATAAGTTAAATAACAAATAAAAATCAACAACAATTTTGAAAATAAATAAATAAGTATTGGACATTGAAATTGAAATCCAACAAAAAGTCAATTTAACTTACCAAACAACTTTTGAGTCAGTTCTTCCTTCGACGGGTCATAGCGTTTGCTAAAATCCGAGATTTTGTCCCTGTTGAAGTTGGCAATCATCTTCTTCTTAGTTTGGTTGTCAACTTCATCATCAAATAGTGATAGAATGACTGTCTCTTCACATAAATACCACAAGTGATGGCTGAACTTGCTTATAGAAGCTTTAGAAATTGTTGCGTCAACTTTTTCATACTCTTTTAACATCTTCAAGAAGCGCAAATCTTGATTAGGTGCTTTGGTCGCCACTGTACATTCGAGCCAAGGTTTAACATACAATATTACGAGAAATAAGCAAACATCTTGTAGAGCCTTTTTGTCCTTCGCAGTTATTCTGCATTGTGACTGAAGTAAACATATTTTTAAAGAATAGATCGCTCTCGCCATCCAGCGTGCCTGATGTATAGCTCCGGGGGGCCTTAGTTTTAATTTTTCCTCTGTGTCTCCTCCTAAAAATATTACGCACAGTTCGACCAATTCGCGGTAATCATCTCTAACAAAACCTTTATCTAATTCTGCCTTATAAAATAGTAACAACGCTTGAATGTCTGTCTCCGCAACCCGTGCTTTTACGAAATTAAGAGATGGTTCAATTTTAGTACAATCAATGTTTTTCCAATTTTCTTGGAACTTTTTGAACATCGGAATATCTAGGCTACTAGTAATTTGCTTAATCTTGGTTTCAAAGACAGCTTTTAGGACCAATTCATAAACATGATGACGACAGGCGAAAAGCAACAATTCTCTTCCTAAAGTTTGCTCCAAAATAGCACAAGCTCCATTGAAACGGCCCATATTGGAAGCTGTTGTGTCGCAGCACATTATTTGCACTTTATCATAAAGGTTCCAGTCAAAGAGAGCTGCTGATACAGCCTTCGCTTGATGTTTTCCAGAAGAACTTTCTAGTTTCGGCACTGCAAGAAGCTGCTCTCTATCGTCAAATGAAGCTATAACTGGCAAGCGTTCTTCTTTTGAACTCCGTACATCCAACCCCGGTAATAGTTTTCCATCCCAATGGACTGTGACTATGTCGGGTACATTGTTTTGGAAGTTAGATTTTATTGCTTCTGCCCTTGATTTTCTAGTTTCAGTACGAATTCGCTGAATCGAGAATTTGTTAATACAGAAATCATCGCTGCCCAGACCAAGCGCTTCTACCACCGCTTTAAGAATGTAAACGGTATCTCTAATGCTTAACTGGCATCGATCTAAAGCTGCAACTAGTTTAGGTGTTATAAGATTTTTTCTACCTCTTTTTGAACTTTATTCATGGCAGGGAACGTCCGGCAAGCTGAGTTCAGAATTCAAGATCTGTTCTTCGTCTGAATCTTCTACACTGTCTAAGTTATTTGTGGTGGAAGTAGATGCAACAGCTAGTGATTCTCTTTGTCTTACAATCCTTTCCTCTTCTTCCAATCGTCGTTGTCTAGATCTTTGTTCTTTTTCCGCCAATTTTTTATCTACACCACCTAAGCATCCCGGTCTACCTGGCTCTCTCTGTTTCATTAAAAATAATTTATCTTCCTCTATTTTCATTCTCTCAAAAGCATCAGTATGTGCAATATCAAACAAATTATCAAGATTAATTATAAAATTGTTCTCACGACTCTTAAACGTAATCTGAGTTTTCTTACAATTTTTTTGCAACTCTCTCCAAACATGATATAAATCAATAAGTTTCTTCACGCAGTTAGGAAATGCCCTTGTTGGAATTCTTGCTTTTTCCCAATATATGATGCACTCCCTAATCACAAGATTTGCACTTTCACTAACAGTCAATTTAACCTCACGAATATTGTAAAATAGGACTGAGAGAACTTGTCGATTAGATGGTAATTTTGCACCATTTATTTGGTAGCTAGTCAATCCGATAAGAAAAATATTTTGTTTATCACTCCGTAATTCCACCGACATGTTTACGCACTAAACAGTGAAGCACTAATAGTCTCAAAAATCACGTACGAAATGGCAAATAAAACATGTCGTAACAGGTCACTGGGCAGTACTTAAGCAACTTGTATCGACAAGTTTAAATAGCAAGTCGGCACGGGTTATCGTTTATATATCGAACTAATATTTTTTTCTAGACAATATACGGTTATTACGAAACTTTTAAGAAGGTATGCGTAAAAAAATATCGAACTTGAAATTTAAGGGACACCCTAACCTATATATTTCTAAATACATATGTGTTCTAGATAAATTACAGTTCTCGTCACACAATAGTTATCTTGGGCGGGCATCGAACTGACGATCTACGGTTTAGCTGTCAGGATCATTAACCACCAGACAAACAAGCCCGTAAAATACCATGTACGTAAAATGGTTACATTCTCAATGACTGCCAAAAATTGGAGTCAGGAAGTACATTGAAGAAGAAAATAAAATTATTTCACAATGAAGTGAAGGTCTGCGTGAAAGATGTTGCCGACTGATAAAGGAGAACGAAAGAAGAAAGCTTATAGCACCAGTCAAGATTTTTAATTCATCGTCACATCCATGGCCTTTAACAGTCTACTGCTGAACAGAGGCCTCTCCTTCGAAAGGAGGTTTCAGCTGTGTATCAACGGGTATCACTTCCTGCCGACACAAAGTGTGGATCCTCCGACCAGGCGAGATGTTCATACCTAGTGGAGAAGTTACATATATACTAATCGGCGCGAGAGTTTATATATCGCGATACAGGATTAGTACAAAGAAGTTCAGCTTATCTTCGGTAGATGGTACTGTCGTATGTCTTTATTTCCGCTGTATGTGGAAGTCGCCACAGGTTTGCTAAAAGACTGACCAGATGGATTGTTATAAGGTTTGTTTTGAGTTTTCCACCTCTTTCCAATAGTATTGCCCTGCGTAGTTTGCATCATTAATCGCCTCTAACGACACCCAAAGAATGAATACGGGTGGTGACTCTCTGTATTCTTAACTGTCACCTATTAGAAAGCGGGTACAAATTTATAGAAAAAATAAAATGTGTTTGTGACCCTTTGAGTTGCTCAGATCTTTTAAGGACTTCGTGGCTCACTATCAGTTGATCCATCTGTACATTTGCACCAATATATAACAAGAAAAAAGTTCAAGTCAAGCTGTAAACTGCCATCACCAGTTCACCACAATCTGACCGGAATATAAAATTATGAAATTATGTTTTCCAATCTTATGTTTTTCAATTTCTAATGAAAACTTTCCTAAACTCAACCTCCGTAAAATTAGTTCTTTAATAATCATTCAGTACTTATGTACACTCCTTAATTCATTCCAGCAGCCCTCGGCGCGATAAATCAGATGGCTGACTGCGAGTCGTTTGTTGAAACGACTCCTAAAAATACGAATACTTAACGAGCGTTCGTGTGCCGTGTGAATATATGTAAGCGTGCCTGAAGAGGGCAGTGAGTGGGCTGGTCCCATGGCAATTATCGTTCCTTGAAACCTTTCTTTGATCACGGATTCATAAAACAGACATGCTTATAAAAACTTTGACATCTAGAGTTTCATACATTAATATTACAGTGTACTTAAGTTACAACGTAACATATATTTTGTTTATATTTTCAGTACACATTTCATGTTTATATTCTTATGTAGTTTGGTATGAATCCATCCAATTACGTATTCAGATCGCATAGCTTTGAATTGCCTGACAATTCGAGCAGGTTGCCTGAACTCATATAACACATAAAGATATATAATTGAGTTTCTGATATCTTTAGTATGACTAAAGGCATAAAAGTAGTTCTACTAAGTGGCAATGTGGTAATCCATTTTAAAAACAAGTACACGATATATCGAATACATGATTTTTGAATGACTTCTATAATAACTAAAGATATGAGTGGTGACCCCGAAAAGGGACTTATTTATGTAGAAATCCGGTAACTCTTATTCGATGAAAAACAAAGAAATAGTTACTCAACAGTGATTTCCTGTGAATCCCCGATATTATTCCCGATAAAACTATAGATTTCTTGTTCCATAATTCCACAATATCTATTTATAAGTGATCTTTACGCCTACAGTCAACTCTAACAGCAGTTAAGTACCTAATATTCGTTTAAATACAATAAAACCAAAATAGCTTTCCAAATATAAACGGTCAACATCCGATAGTATTTTATAGCGATAATAGATATTCTTGAAATACTGCCAAAGCAATCATGTCGAATCAGGCATTTGTTCGTAGCCTTAAGGTTGTGTAGAAGTCAATATTAGCTTCGTAGAACAAATATATAGGTATTTAGTATTTGTAGCACTTAAATATTGACTATTAAGTATCCTTAACTTGATATTTACATAAATTAAAATAGTGGCAGGTTCATGCTTCTTCACACACAAACCGACTCGATTTGATTAATACCACGGACTCACGAAAAACTCGTAATTAAGTAAGTCTTTCGTTGGTTTTCACCGAGTGATTATGGTTTTCGGACTCCAATTTTAAAATTTCACGAATTCTACAGTCTTAAAAAAAAACTTCATCTCTGTGATTCTTCGACATTCTCTTTGATTTGAAGTACATCTCATTTGTAGCAACTAACAACAGCTTGTTTGTCTTTTGTCTGCTCTTGGATTCTATTCAAGCTTTCCATCAGGCAAAGTAGAGTCACTTTGGCAGGCTCTCAAAATAAAAAATATATAAAAAAATAGGGTAAGTACTGATTACAATCAAATATTCACGAATCGCACGCTTAATGCATCCCGTGGGTGTCGTGAAAGACGACTAAGGAAACAAAGTATGAAGACAACATCATTACAAAGTGAAGAAAAACTTGAAACAAACCCTATTCCAACCCGTCTGGCCAGCGTGTTATAGTAGGCCAAAATCTCTTTGCTAAGGAGATGCTTATGTCCAGCAGTGGGTTGTAAAAGGCTGTTGATGAAGAGCTTCGGTAACCACATTAACTCGGTGGACAGCAACAAAAGAATCACTCGGCTGCTAAGCACGCTTAATACTAGAAAGCCAACACGCCATCTATAGTTAGTACGGCACAGTCACAACTGAATATGTACCGAGTGTATAGCGAGGTTAAGATTCACTTCGCAATTATTTATATGAAGATGGAATACTGTTGGTTAATATTACCATGTGTATTTTTAAATACAGTGTGTCATCACGTCGTAAGAGATTCCGGCAAAGAGAGGAAAAACTAGAAACAAATCATATACTACCAGTCCGGCCAGCGTGGAATAGCAGGCCAAAGCATCCTTGGTAAGGACAGTCTTACGTTCAAGAGCGAACCATTATAGATTGTTGACGATTTGACGATGAATAAAAAAACAAAGAAATTATTTAAAAAGTATCAAATTATAATCTTGTTATTTACAAACTACAAATAGTTTAGCTTATATTATTTTTACTTTCTGTCGAGTGAAGTAACTGGCTAAACCAGATGCAAGGGCGGGCACAAAAGCTTAAAAGTCTATCGTAATGTAAAAGATACGTAACTTTGTGAAGTTGAAGTTACATTGGAATAATGAATACTCAGAATTCTCAATTTATTTTTACATTTCATGTTATCTTTTGTTTTTGAATTCGCTTGCATTAATGTGTAATGTCACTATCTTTGTTTCGTTTTCTATTCTCTTGATTACGTTTATGCAAAATTCCATGACATTCAGCTGAATAGATAAGAAAGGAAACTTAACAAATATTGTTTCCTTACTACCTCCCTCTAAAGTGGGAACGATCAGAATTTTATAGATAGCCGTTTCGTTCAAGTGAGGGAGGTCAGGGGTGGGTTGGCCTTGGCTCGACCCTGGCCCTTAATGGTAATCAGATATCGTTGCTGCACGCGGTCAGTTGTTGATGTTATTAGGGGTTTGTTTTGTTCGTGTTTAAATTTTGTTTTAGAAGTTTTGTTTGGCAATAAACTTTTTAACTGTCGAGAGATTTTGTACTGGTTGTGTGAACAATGAAGAGAATTGAGAATATTTTTATTTTTTGCGGTCAAGTTAATACTTAATGAGTCACTTTCGTCCTGAGTCGTGATGAGTCCTATATGTTTATTTACATGTAAATTTTCTTGATCAACACATATTACAAACCTCTGGGTAATTTGACCAATTGTAATTATAAATGTCAGTGAAACGGAGGCTGGTGGTATTGGTACGGGATGACAATTATCGTGGTAAGCGTGTAAACCTTACACTATCACGATCACTGTCATATCATTTACGTCCCCAAGCGAGGCGTGAAAATGCATCTGACTAGGCCACCATAGTGTGGGTCACACTATTGCATTGTCTACGTTCACAATGAGTATGGTGACCACAACTCTTGAATTATTTTTGTGCTTTCCATCAGGCAGAGTAGAGTCACTTTGCCAGGTTCTTAATATAGTAAAAAATATTCTCATCATGTTTCATTTTACTTATTAATCACGTCAGCGAACTTTACTCGTAATAATCTTCTTTAGAAAGGTGAGGTGTATATTATCGATATAATTAATATACTTAGAAATATTACTGAGTGAGTGAGTGAGTGTCATCTAATTATTATTGCGGAGATTTAGTGGTGTCATTCTGAAGGAATTAAATGACAATTGACCATGAATATGAAAGAAAACAGACGTTTTCTTTTGTTGTTTGAGTTTTCTCGGCAAAATACTCAAATTAGACGAATTGTTTTTCAATATTTGACGAAAAATGACAACAAACATGCATTTGTCTGCTACATACACAAACACAGCCAAGCACTCAATTTGGCCGCGTCCTCTGACAAGCACTAACAAATGACTTGTCCCACTGGAAACCACTTCAACAGCTCTTGGAATAAAATGTACAAGATCTGACATTCTCATAAATATTCAATAACCACCGTCCTTGAGCTGCGAGGTTAATAAAAGACCGTGAAATCAATTTTCTAACAGATGTTTATTTTATTTGAATGTATATAAAATAAGTCATTTATTATACAAAATGGTAGAGCCACGCTGATTTAAGAACGGGCCGGCTTGACAGCGGCAGTAGTACCCTCTCACGGAAGAAAAACCTAAAACGACTCTCAGATCTCTCTAGGCCAACATTTTGTGGATCATCACACTGCATTGTCTGCATTCCCAATGAGTGTGGTGACCACAATTCCTCGATTGTATTCATGCTTTTCGTCAGATACAGTGGAGTCATTATCGCAAGCTCTAAAACTTAAAAAAGGCAGTATTCTTCAAATTTGAAATCAAAAGTAATTGTACGAAAAAAACTTGATTTTATTTGATGCGAAATAAATTCATAAACAGATAGAAAAATTACATGAACACAACGAGAAAACTGTTTATTGTATTGATGTTTTCCATCAGGCAGACTAGAGTTTGGTAGGCTCTTAAAAAAACCTGACTACAAAGTCAAATTGTACTAGGTTCGATCCTCACCTAGAATAAGCATTGCGTGATAAGCTCGACCGTATGTCTTATATCTAGGTGTAATTTGTCTGTAATAATATGTTTAAAAACACAAAGGAATGTTTATTTAGAAATTAATTACATCGTGCTGATATATGAAGATCACTGATGTTGCACATGCACCAATACATGTTGAGTACACCAAATTGCTGAGGCATCAATGACGTCAATCGATGTCGCTAGTGATATTCATTGCAACATTCTGTAAGAGCGATTATTCTAAATTCCTACTTAGAAGTAGAATCATCGCTTATTAGGTTTAGTTTTGTAATGTAATTTTAATTAATTAAATAGATTTAAAATCATTTCGGTTTTTTTTCGAATCTTCGATTGCAGCTAACGTGATTAATGTATGTACCCGATGGACAATAATAGACTTGCTTCCTCTAACCGGAATTAAAGTTGTAGTGGAAAAACTCTCTCTTTGGGGCAAGAATGTATAAGTAATGTAGTGTCTGTGTATATATGTGTATAATTTATTGTCATGTTGGATAAATTACCGTGTAAATAAAGATTAAATTGCATAAGTCACATTGATGAGAAATTAAGATCAAAATCTACTTTCGAAGAAGAGGCTTATGTCTAATAGCGGCCTGTTAGAAACTGTTGATTTGATGGAAAGATCAAAACTGACACGAGAAGTGAATTATAATCTTTGAAACGATTGCCATGTCAAAGTTGGAGCTCAATTGAAGCTGAACTTTTCGAGTTTTTGAAACGTACATGAATCTAGTTTTATGTTTTTGGGTACATGGGGTTTTCACCAAGAACTTAGGAGCCCAAGTCTACCTTACCACGGTGCATGTGCTGATCGACGGACGAGACTGGTAAACAGAACATCTCGATTTAAGACAATAGGATCGCCACCTATAAAGTGTGATCAAAACACGAGAAAAATTTAATATGCCGCTGCCTACGAGGGGTCCTGGGAAACAAATGTGATTTTATGTATTATATATGTCCAGACTACGATTTCAAATGTGCATTCATATGAAAATTGTATTACGATAAGTTCATCTTTTACTATATTAAATATAAAAGTAGTGACTGGAAGAAGTTGAATACGAATGCATTCAGAAAGCATTGGAGTGATTCCGAGTGAGACGTAATGGTCCTTGCATCGTGATATGTTAATATAAAAATATTTTACTTCCATTCAACTGCCTTATAGAATGTTATTCACAGAATTTGTTTTTATATTTTAACTTTGCCTAGGATTCACTGAAAACGAAATTCAATTAGTCAATTAACATTTTTTATTGCTTAGAAAAAGACGCCGCACTAGGAATATTTCATAAAATAGACACAATTGCCCATGTAGGATTTGAAGTCGCAACACTAAACGCAGTAGCAAACGCCAAGGTGACCGCTTAAGTCATTATGCCATCCATGGGATAGTATTATGTAACAAGTAACTGCAGAAGAATTGATTTGGCTACCAAAGTCGACATGTGTTAGAGTGGAGATCGCGATTAAGCAAATATAGTGTAGGGTGCCCTGAGGTGCGGTGGACTGATGGGTGCCGGAAAGAGGCTGGTAGCAGATGGATACAGGCTACCTAAGATCGAGATGGTTGGGTTACTCTAGTTTAGCAATGGTCAGGCTGATGGTATACAACTAGCTTATGGGTCTAGTGTTAGCGGCCCTGACAGCTACTCATCATTGTTATCAATGCAATTAATTTTCTTATACTAAATTAGGCAAACGAGCAGAGCACCTGATGGTAAGTGCCAACATCACCCATAGATAAAGAATTCAAGAGTCATAGAATGCGTTACTGCCCTTGGTTCTTACACTTGGCTAAGAGGTCACTTTTCTACGATGATAGACTGTACTAGAATTGGCCCATTTATGCAATACGGCTCTCCAACGTCTAATTACGTGATTGCGTTCACTTTTGAAGATAGGTTTTTATTTAATATCTTAAGTTTTTCTAATATAATTCACAATAATTGAATATTCTTGAAACCGGAGGCTCATTGATGTAGGGATGACAGTTATCGTGATAACTATGTCAGGCTTACACGGCCAGGATGACTGTCATGCCTTTTACGTCCCCAAGCGTTACGTGAAAAAGCATCTCACTAGGCCGCCATAGTATGGGTCACCACACTGCATTGTCTGCATTTGCAATGAGTATGGTAACTACAACTCTTTGGATTCTAATTATGCTTTCTATCAGGTAGAGTAGAGTCACTTTGGCAGGCTCTTCATATAGAAAAAAAATCTATATTCTCATTGTTTCTTCAGACATGATTTTTCCAATAAGCTTTTGCCATAAAATTTTACGGTAGCCTAATCTTTAAACAACGATTTCTAAATGACGCCAAATTAGGAAACCTTTGTATGGGTAATGATAAGGCAATTCGGTAGATTTTTTTTATGTTCTTACCTTAAAAATTCGTCATTTGCATTTCAAAGGTGGTCGATTCCATTTTTTATAGAAAATTTCATCTCTAACGATAACAATGAAGGAATCAAGAATACAGTTAGTTACTTAATTCAGCAAGTCGTATCAAAATCAGTGATACCTTTTTAAGAGATATTTATGGAAGACGTACCTAAATTGAATACCTGTATTAGTCACAATTGTATGTATTTTACTTATTTTTCGTCTTAAAAAAGAGACTTTACAAACATTGAAAGTAGCTCATTGATGCAAAACAGTTGTCGTGGTATGTGTAATACAATGCCACGACGACTATCATGTCTTTTACGACCCCAAACGGGGCGTGAAGAAGCATCTTACTAGACCACCATAGTGTGGGTCACCATACTGTATTGTCTGTACTCGCAATGAGTATGGTGACCACAACTCTTAGATTCTATTCATGCTTTCCATCTAGTAGAGTAGAGTCACTTCTGCACGTGCTTAAAGTACAAAAAAACAAAGGCAACGTACATAGGACACCCAGACTCAGACCACCAATTTATGAATCAAGGGTCGACTGCTCAAACCACTACACCGTATAGTGAAACAGTTTTCTCAAAATCATTTTTAAGAACTTTACAAAGGAACGCAAATTTATAGACACACCAAGTTTTAATCGTACATAATTGATTTATGGGATCGTAATAGGTTTTCTGAAGCGCTATTAAGATCATAAATTTAAACATAAATTGCCTTAAAGGAAGTGTAAACTTTTAGAAGTTTTCAAGAAATTAATTACCTGACTCCCTTTACTTTAGTAATAGATTAGTCAAGAATCTGCATCTTTATGAGGAAGGTAATTGAATTTGGATATTGATTAATAAGACATCGAAGCTGTGCAGCAACTAGCCTGACATAACTCTGACTGTTAAGCTGCAAGGTGTAAATGCCATCCCCAACTTTTTTTTTGACGTGTGGAAACCTCCTCGGACCGTCATCCCACCGGGGTTTACAGCGGAGTGGTGTGTCGGAATCGGACCGACTAAAACCACACGGTGTGCCACTCTGCGCCTGACATAGGAGGGATCCGGCAAAAGTGGCATTCGCACCTACGTTAAGCAATTGCATGATAAGCACGTTCATTTGTTGCATGTCTAGGTGTAATGCATTTAAAATATTCATTATTCAATATTTTATTGCACACCATGTTGTTACAGAGATGGTTCAGCATGTTTTCCCAGTACTCATAGACCCCGTCGGGCACGGTAGGCTAGGAGAGAGGATGAAGTGAAGGTGCTAACTTAGCTTACTATTAACTAATACTTATAAATATTTCATATATTTTCGGACATTGAACACGCAACACCATCTAGTTTCATACTAAGCATAGCTTTTACTATGATAACTGGACTGACAAAATATTTATAAGTATATACCTTTTTTTTGTAAATACATACATATTATACATAGAAAACATTTATACTTATATTTATGTATGTTTGTACATATTTCTTTTTCTTTATGTTTAAAAAAAAACACCACGCCCGCTTAGGAATAAATCCTGTGTCGCGGGGGCACTTTGCAAACATACAAAAAAGGGACGCAAAGAACACCCAGACTCAGAACAACAATTTATGGATCACGTAGTGTTGTCCCATGCGGGGTTTGAACCTACAACACTCAGCGCGGTAGAGAGCGGCGCGGCGACCGCTTAAACCACTAGGCCAACCGTGCAGTCAATTTAAATTGTATTATATCGTTATAAACTGCTAGGTTTTAATCATTAAGATGTTCTTGTAGCGTGTGAGATGTTTTATTGATTTTTTGATTGATACCAAGCAAATTGAAATAAGGCTAGAGCCTACCTAGCGATTTGAAGTTTCAAATTCACCGTTTAAATTTGAGTTTACAAACTCTAATGCTTGTGGAGGGTACGGGTGTCATGTGACATGACACCCGCACCACATACAGCACAGCGATACTTCCACATATAGCACAAACATAAAAAAAAACATACTACAGCGCCATCTAGTGAAAATACTTCGAACTACGGAGTATAATGAACTATGAAGCAACTACTAATCCTGTATCGCAAAATAGAGATTCTCGTGACGATTAGCATATATACAACATCCCAACATCAACTGTCGGGTCGTGGCCCGCCAAGCATGATCACCTCGCCTGGTCGCAGGATCTTCGAACCAGACGAGGTGATCATGCCTAGCGGGCCATGGTGCTTCGATTGATGTTGGGATGTTGTGCTAATTGCCGCGAGAATTTCTATATCGTGATACAGGATTAGTAGTTGCTCTGTAGTTCGTTACTCCATAGTTCGATGTGTCTTCACTAGATGGCGCTGCAGCATGTATTTATGTTCGCGCTGTATGTGAAAGTCACCACAAGCTTATATTGGTGTGAGTTTTATGACTTACAAGGGTTGCAACCTTGTGGTTATGGATACGGTCTTGAGGTGTGTTCATATCCTTATTTAAGTAACATTATTCTGAAATACAATGGGTAATAACTTTAACCTAAGTTCGTAGAGAATTAGCGTTATTAACAATTGTGTTCAACAGAATGTTACCTGAGAAAATTTATTCTAACCATTATGTACGCACTTAGTAGTCAGGGGTTTGTTTAACTACAAATGATTTTAATTTAATAAATGTACTTTAGAAAGCTTAATATTCTAAACCGTTATAATTACTCTTTTTTTTTTTTTTCTGTGCGGAAATCCCCTCGGATACCACCTACTGGTGGTTATGTCGGACTCGAACCGACCAAAAACCACACGCCGTGTCAGGTACCAGTAGCCGGACAATCAGGTGTACCCTAGAAAGGAAATCCCTGAAACCCCGACGTACCTCGGGTCATCTACCTACGGCTTGCAGATGACCCCTTTTCTGCTCCAAAAGAGCGTGTGCTCCGTAGCACGTCCCGCTGCTATCCTGGCGTACTTCTGCTCGGGTGACGGATGGCCTCACCTATCACCCTCAGTCTAGCGCTTATGGAGGACGGAGATCGTTCTGCAATCTCCGGCGCCCGAGCCGTCTGTAATACCGGACACGTTCCCGGGCCTGGCGGACCGGGAGAGTTCTAAACCTCTCCCGGTCCCGCTCCGACATCTCCTTTGCAAGCATAACTTGCTCGCAAAAGGAGACGGCGGAGTTCCACGCGCTCTCGCTCCGCAACATGGCGGTGATCATGCTACCGAGCGAGAGAGTTTCCACTCCGATGGCCGTCATAAGGTCACGCCTCAGCTCCGCCCACGCTGGGCATTCTGCCAGCGTATGGAGCGCCGTGTCCACGGTCCGGCCATCGCAGTGGTGGCACTCAGGGGTTGGCTCCTTTCGGATCAGACACAGGTGATCTCCGAAGCATCCTTTTCAGTGATCACCTGCGTCAGCCGATATGAGAGGGTCCCGTGATTCCTCTCGAGCCAATCCTCCATAACAGGTCTTCCCGCCGCAATTCCCGTGCCTCCCGTGCCTCCTTGCGCCACTGATAAAGAGCCGCAAGGGCTCTCGCCTCCAGGTCCCATGGTGGAGTTCCAGCCAAGAGACTCGCCGCTTCAAAGGCGATTGTGCGGTATCCTCTTATGACCCTGATGGCCAGCACTCGCTGTGGTCGTCGCAGTATTGCGACGTTGCTCGCCTTGAGGGTCTTCGCCCACACTGGGGCCCCGTATAGGGCCATTGACCGCACAACTCCTGCGTAGAGTCTCCTGCAGGAGTCATCGGGTCCCCTCATGTTAGGCAGCAGCCACGCCAACGCCCGTGCTGCTCCCACCAACTTTGGGGGACCTGACTTCGGAAATGAGTTCCGAAGTCCCATCGGCTATCGAGTACGAGCCCCAGATACCTCATGGAGGACTCAATGCCGATGCGAGTATTTCCTACTATGAGGCTGGATCGATTTGGTGGCTTGTTCCGAGGCCCATGAAAGAACAAGATCTCGGACTTGTGTAGAGCTACCTCAAGACCCAACCGCCGGATTCGCTCCACGACTTGGGCATCCCCGGCCGTGGCCCTCAGGGTTGCCTCACGATGTGTCTTGCCGCACGCCGTCACAAGTGTGTCGTCCGCATAACACGTGACGACGACGCCATCTAAGAAAGCACCGCGAAGCACCCAGTCGTAGCCAATGTTCCACAGGAGCGGTCCTAGGACCGATCCCTGCGGAACTCCGCACGACATTTCACGTCTACCGAGACCAGTCTTACTTGGGTAGATGACGGCTCTTTCCGACAAATATGACCCGACTATTTGACGGAGGTAGAGAGGCACTCGGTGATATACGAGTGCCTCCCTGATGCAACTCCAGGGCAAAGTATTGAACGCATTGGCAATGTCCAAAGATACCGCCAATACTACTTCGCCCCGGGAAACTGCTTCCTCCGTCAGAGTCTTCACGCGCATGATCGCATCCACGGTGGAACGCCCCTGACGGAAACCATACTGGTTCTCCGCCAGATCCGGCCCCACCCTGAAGAGGTGCTTGACGAGGCGTCGTGCAATTACTCTTTCAAAGAGTTTGCATACCTCGTCAAGCAACACTATAGGCCGGTAGGCAGATGGTGAGTCTGCCGGGCGCCCTTCCTTTCGGATGAGAACCAGTTTCCCCGTCTTCCACAATTTTGGAAATTGGCCTTGCTCGAGGCATGCGCTGAAGAACTCTCTCAGTCGGGGCTTGAGAGCATCGTCGCTTAGAGACAGGACCCAAGCTCGGCCTGGTATGCCATCGAGTCCTGGGGCGGTGCTTTTTGCTTTAAGCCGTCGCACCGCCAGCGCTAGTTCTTCCCAAGCGACCTCTGGCACGTCGTCGTCATCCACGCTAGGCACTTCGGGCGCCGAAGACGGAGCCATCAGTGGTGGAGTGTACTCCAACACTCGCACCGGGAACAAGGAGCCGAGAACCCGCTCAAGCAACTCTGGCTGAAGACACCGGGTTAGCGGTGGAGCCCATGGGCGCATTTTACCCCTGACCATACGATAGGGGCGCCCCCACGGATCTCGCTCCAGGGTCTCCAGCAACTCGCGGCGGGCCTCACTCTTGGCCCGCTTTATCGCTGCTTGAAGGGTCCTTTTGGCATCCCTGTATCCCGTTAACAGCTCCGCCTCCCAAGCTGCCGCATCTGCGGGGCGGCGACGCCTTCTACGGAACCTGGACCACTGGCGGCGCGCGGTCACGCAAGCTTGTCGCAGCCTTGCGATATCCGGTGACCACCAGTAGACCTGGCGCCTAACAGCATTTGGCTGGACCCTAGGCATCGCCGCATCGCAGACGCGGGTTATGGCCTCCCGAAACCATTCTGCCTCCGCTTCCACGTTGACAGGCCTGTCCGGTGCAGGGACCCAGGCCTGGACGATAGCGGCTTCCAGGCGGAGCTCACGATCTACGCGCTTGAGCGCCCAACGTGGTTCTGGTGGAGCCACTCTGGGCGGCGCGCCACTTGTAGGAGCGGAGACTTCAAACCGAATGTATCGGTGATCCGAACCTGTCTCCTCCCCTACAACGACACGCCAGTCCAGAACATGACGTGCCAGCAAGGGGCACGCGAACGAAATGTCAACGATCGAGCTGCCCGTCGCCGTATCTCGCAGGCAGGTCCGAGAAACCGGTGAACGTATGGCTCGGCGACCGCAGCAATGTGGATTGACCACTGTGCCATGCTCTGGAGCAGAAGATCCTGAGCAACAGCACCGTGGCCCAACCCAAGCCCCTCCCTGCTGCCTCCTCCGTTAGAGTGACGACGACGGCTGCAGAGCGAGGGGCGCGAAGTCTCCTCGGTGCCGCCATCGTGGCGACAGTGGCCTTTCTGGCGTTTTTGGCCGCTTTTTTGGCGGCCTTCTGCTTCTTCTTTTTATCCCCGGCCACCACCCAGCACTCTTCCAGTGGGTCTGGGTATGATTCGCCTTTCCATTTCCCTTTCTTTTCCCCTGGGTGACTTTAGTAGGGGCCGTTGACGCTGGCTTAGTGACCACCCTACCTACTGGCTGAGCTGTTGAACCAGCTTTGGCAGCGGCCGCATAACTTGTCTTCTTTGGTGGAGCTAGAGGTGGGCGGTAGTGGACACTCTCTACTGCCGAAATACGCCTCGTGAGCCGCTCCTCCATCTCCACCATGAGTCGAACTATGTTCTGTTCCGCCTGGCTTGATGATACCGCCGGTGGCGATGATGCTAGCGTTGCCCCAATGTTGGTACGCGTAGAGCCCGACGCTCTCTCTCTGGCTTCGCCGAGACTCACTTCGAGGCGGGCTTTCTGCCTGAGCCTGAGCCTTATTCTCGGCTACGAGAAGTCTCCCTGCCTCGACAATGGAGCGCACGAGTGCCAAAAGGGCCTCATGTTCAGGGCTCTTTGATACTTCAGGTGTCTGAAGTAAGCAATCGCCTAAGCCGATTGCCTGCTCGATCCGTTCCACGGGGTTGCCAACTCTGCGGCGTAGTTCCTCCACGCTTACGTCACTCGTGGTAGTAGTCGTTGTCATGTCGGATGCGACCTTTTCAAGTAGAGCCTTGAGCAAGAGCTCACCTTCGGCCCTCTCTGATGTCGCAGATCCGCCAATCTGCCTCTCCTGGGCCATCTGCCCAGTCTTGGGAGGTCGACCTCTGCCACGAGCCCCCCGACGGTTTGTACCCCCTTTGACTAATGTGACCTCGTCACTAGAGGCCGACAGCATGCTTTCTTCTCCTGCGTGGGTCTGGCGCCTTTTTCTTTTTGAGCAGTCCGTTGGTACTGTTCTACAGCTGACATCAACGGGGTGCTCGCACCACTCCTTTCCGAGGCAGTGTCACAATCTAACACCGCTTCACGGTTTTGCGCGTCCTTCGCGATATGTTGGTCGCCGGATTTACCGCTCGGCGACGGGCGGGTTTGGCAGTGGTTGCTCCCCCCAGAATACGACTGGGAGCTGCCGGAGCCGTTTGGCTCCGGGAGGGATTCCCCAGGCGAAGTGCGTCTGGGCCCCTCCTGGGTAGGTGAGACCTTTACTTTACCCATGCCATGTTCTTGAGTTTAGTGTCCTCCGACAATAGGACGCCTTCGGCACTGGATTCCCTCCAGCGACTCAGCCCATTGCCAGGCGTCAGAACGTGGGCTTGGGGTTTTTTTAGAGAGGTTTACGTCCTCGTGGGTCCGAAGAACCACCGGTCCTGTCCGTTCAGGATTACGGCTGGGCCGGCCGGGGTCTGCGCCAGACCGGGTCCGTCCGCCCCAAGGTTTTTTTTAAAGAGGTTTCCTTCCTCGTAGCCCTCGAAGAGCCGTCGCTCCTGACTGCAAATAATCAAGTTTACGACTTGGCCGGACGGTGGTCTGCATCAGACCAATGTCCTCTACCTCTGACAGTGCCAGCGGTTGAGAACCCGTCCGCCCGCTGGCATACTCTCTCCTATGCCCTTTGCTAAACAGAGGGACACGTAGAAAGCCTCCGAATGACCCTCACAAGGTTTTTCCCACCTCGGCCGGAATTCGCCGTAGGCGGCAGCGTCTCTCCCATTTGACGAGAGAGGCGCTGCCGCCTCCGTTGCCCAAGGTGCACCATGTTGAGGTTCTGGACCCCGCACCCCCGTTATAATTACCCTACTGTCAAGGAAGGGTAATTTTTTTTATTATTTTTTTTTATTTTAAGAGACTGCCAAAGTGACTCTACTCTGCCTCATGGAAAGCATGAATATAATGCAACAGTTATGGTCACAATACTCATTGTGAATGCAACCATTGTAGTATTTTTTTTTTACAACGGGTGGAAACCTCCTCGGGCCGTTACCCCACCGAGGTTTACGGCGGGGTAGTGTGTCAGAACTAAAACCACACGGTGTGCCACTCTGCGCCTGACATAGGAGGGGACCGGGAACAGCTGTTATTACGACATCCAGATCCCTCGCAGCGCCTGCTCGCTACCGCGGGCACCATCTGCGGATAAACTCTCTATTTAGGCGACGTATGGCACACGTGGACATCGCCTCCTCGCAGCTAACCACTATAGTGGATGGTGGAGTGAAGTGTAGCGGTAGATGGAGTCCACCCGCGACCACACTCAAGGCGGCATGAGGCGCTGGTACGCGTGCCTCCGCCACCCGGTTCGCTGGTGGCGTATTGGATCCGAGTGGCCTTCTCCTCCGCCTCCTTTCGTGAAATTACATCTTCGCAGAAAGTTGCGACCACGGTAAAACATCTGTCGCTATCGACCATGGAGCGTATGACGACGGTAACGAGAAATCTCCACTAATAACTGCAGTGAGGACCCCACGCTGCACAGCCCATGCGGAAAAAACCACTAGCATGTGCTGAACCGAGTCCTTACTGCAGTCAGTGTGGTGACAGGCGGGACTCAATTCTCTCCTGGTGACCGAGTGCAAATACTTACCGAAGTAACCGTGCCCGTAAAGAATCTGCGTCAGTCGGAAGGAAAGGGTTCCGTACCGGCCCACTAGGCGATAATTGGCTCTCCAGCCGCCAGCATCAAAACCAGCATGTGGAACCTCTAGCCGGGACGACCAACGAGACATCGTGGCTCAACGAGCGGCCTCACACCACTCGCGTATCTCTTACGACTTCCGGGCGGGAGCCATATGCCGTTTTCCGCCCGTTAGTCAGCCGCTCACCGATAAACTTCAGCGAGCACTTCCGCCTCCAAATCCCACGGGGGGGTTTCGGCCAAGGCGCACGCCGCCTCTGTCGATACGGTGCGGTAACCGTGCATGGCTAATATCCTCTGAGGGCGCCAGAGGTGAGCCCTAATCTGGGCGGTTAGAGCCACCGCCCACACCGGTGCACCATACAGGGCCATTGACTGGACAACCCCCGTGTATAGTCGTCTCGTCGCGACGCTAGCTTCATCCAAATTGGGCAACAGTCGCCTAAGGGCAGAAGCAGCGCCGACCAGCTTTGGAGAATGGTGATCCACACTATGGCAGCCTATTAAAATGTTTTTTCACGCCTCGCTTGTAGCATGATTTTCGCACGTATCTTGTATATGTGTAATATTCTTTAGTACTTCATATCTTTCAAATCACGACACGAATTTATTAAATTAATACATCGTTAGATTTGCCTTAGTAACCCAAGTGTTCTTAGATAGGTAATGCGCAAAAATCTAATACGACGATTGTAAGACATAGTGTCTTACAACCGTCGTACAGTTACAGTTAAAAAAAAATGTATACTTCAATATGGATATCAAATTAAAAGATACATCATAAAGATTTTAAGATGGTATATCATCACCATGTTTTAATGTAATTAAAACTATATACTATTTATCACGCGCGGATGACTAAGTGGGGTGGTGAACGTCAAAGTGATAGATGTACACCTAAATAAATAAAATAAAGTAAATAAATATAGATATTAGACATGTACAATGAAAATACCTTTAAAGAATCAGACTGCTTACAGTATTTGTAACAAACATAACAAAAATACACAATATTATCCATCTTATTATAATCGTAAGTAAAAAATGCATAAACATAAACACATAGCTAATGCTTAAGCGTAAACAAAAACTAATAATAACTAACTAATATCAACAAGAACGTTATTATAATACTTTCAATACCTTACGCATCATGCACACATACATATATGTGGTTTCCCCAAACAATGCCTATGTAAATCTGTCCCAAAACAGACGGTACAGGAAGTTCTTATCAGTAATCCAAGCCTGCCTCCATTGTGACGTGTTGTAGATATAGCTACACAAGCACACGTCACTCCGCATAAAAGTAGATCGAACAATGTTATCAGAGTCACGCACAACCCTTGTCAGATCAGGAGGCCTAGTGTGAGTAACCTGTTCTCGACAGCCGTTTGGTTTTCCGCTTGGTAAAGAGTTCGCGGCACTGAATGCGGTCGTGGGAAGCGAATTAATGTGAAATAAGCTAATACTAGGCCCCCAGTACATATTTGCCTGCTTATCACGGAGTTGAGGGTTGGCTTTATAGTTATTCTAGCTTACATTGTGCTTAAAATACTTATAATCTGTTGGATAATTTGTAATAATGTATGTATATTTTACCTAAAGTTAAATTTCTAAGTTATTCTAAGTGTTATGTTAAGTTATATATATATGTTCGAAATCTTAATTATATAGATAACTGATTATTATATTCATTATGGAATAGGGAGATAAATAAACTAGTTATCTAGCACCATTCATGAATAGTTACAGCTTAAGACATATCAGTGTCTTGCCCTTCAACCCCCAAGATCAGGTGGTTGAAAAGTAAAGGGAAATTTCTTAACGTTGGATTTCCGCGTGACCATAGCAAAGCCCCGGTCGAGTCTGCCCATTGATGACGAAGCATGGCTTTTCCACGGTATAATATCACGAAAATTATAAGTTTTCTTTAATTAAACAGATAGACGTGCAAGCCAAGGAAAAATAAAATAAGATTTTTTTTACGTTTTTATGTATACACAAGGAATATTACAGTAGAAATAAACTGAGTTTTTTTTTTTTTAAAATAACACCTGTACTACGAATAAATCTTGTGTCGCGGGGGACTTTACAAACATACTCGAAACGCACATCCATACTCAGAACAACAATTTACGGATCACATAAAGTGCTGTCCCTGCTGTGATTTGAACCCACAACGCTCAGCACTATACAGAGCGGCGTGACGACCGCTTAAACCGCTAGGCCAACCGTGCAGTCACAAAGTGAGTTTAGTTAATTACGTAAGCCTGTATAATGAGAATAAGATATAACAATATCTTTATAATGTCATAAAACATTACTGAAAGTTGGTATCTATTAAGTCAAACGAAATGTAAGCTGAAGCCTACATTTATTGCTGTCTAGCAATAAATGTAGGCTTCAGCTTACATTTCGTCGCACCACCTACGCTACACTTACATTTAAAATATATATAGACACAACAGTATTCATATGGTGATATATTAAGAACTCGGAGTCTCATTCATACAGTGGGTGCCGTAAGAGCCGTCTAAGGGTACAGTAAGTAGTAAGAGTACAACAGCACTTTAAAGCAAAAGAAAACTCAAAACAACTGATGTGGCCAGCGTGATATGGAAGGCCTGTGACGACTGTCACATACAGTGGAAACAAAAACACACTACAGCGCCATCTAACGCAGACACATCGAACTACGGAGTAACTAATCCTGTATCACGATATAGAAACTCTTGTAATAAACTATACCAATTGTAGTATACAAAAATTGTTTTCTAAAGATATGCTTATGTCCAACAGTGGACTGTTAAAGACAACTAAAACGTAAAAGGCCCATGCAAAATAATTCTTACATTCAGACACATTTTATCAAGTCTTTCCTCAACTACTAAGTGTTAGATTTGGCCTTGTTTACCCAAGTTATCTCGTCGTAACACCAACATCCATACTCAGTTGCGACACGCGTATACGGTCCCTCGGGATAATTCAGTGAGTTCCAGCGATAAGTCTGTAGGATTACGTAGCAATAACACACACTTGTACTGAAGGATTTTGTTGTAATACGATAATATTTTCTTTATACGACATTGGAACAGGGAATAAACGTACAATCCGACTGTAAACACTTTCTTGTACTGTTAAGGATGCGAATTTGCATTTTTAAACTTTTCACTATGTTGGAATTAATATTTCCGCGACTGTTGTGTTATTCAATATGTTGTTATTTATTTATTTACAACTTTATGCACAAATACATGCATCGGCGGGCTTAATGCCTAAGGCATTTTCTGCCAGTCAACCGATTGGACGATGCAGAGAAAATGTGAGGTAGATGCACTTAAGGATAACAAGTAATTGACAGAGGATTTAGTATATATATTATATATATAGACTAGTTTGACCATAAATAAGCAAATATACTTATTAGGGTGTCCCTTATATGACAAAAAAAAATTTTTTTTCGAATTTCGAAATGCATACCCTCTATAATTTTTACTAATGCTATAAGATACTTAAATATAAAATTTTATCAATCTAGCATAATTGCAACCAGTGCCGACCGAGCTTCAAAGTTTAGTAAAAAACGTGTTTTGTCCTAAAATTTCAGTCTGCTATAATTTCACTATAAATGCAATGAATTAAGTGAATAAAATTAAATAATAAATTAGATGAACATTAATCTTTAATTAAAAACATAAAGAAATAAGAATCATTCATTTAACTTCTTTTTAGAGTAGTTTTTTTACAGTCTGGATACAATTTTAGATGTTCCTGGACACAGCGCAGCAAGAACTGTTTTTGTTCTTCTTCAGCCGTGATAAGTCCGTTAAAATCTTGCATTAATTTAACAGCCCTTACAGCAGTATCATTTACAACTCTCAAATAACTTATTCTTCTTTTAGCCTCCAGAAAAGCAGCATTGTTATTCCAAGAAGATACATCTTCCTTTAGAAAACTGTCGTCGATCTGCAGTCGTGATAAAAATTGTTTGCTCTTTTCCGATACGAAATCATCCAGTGCTTTGTCTAAAAAAAAAGAAAAATAAGTTAAATAACAAATAAAAATCAACAACAATTTTGAAAATAAATAAATAAGTATTGGACATTGAAATTGAAATCCAACAAAAAGTCAATTTAACTTACCAAACAACTTTTGAGTCAGTTCTTCCTTCGACGGGTCATAGTGTTTGCTGAAATCCGAGATTTTGTCCCTGTTGAAGTTGGCAATCATCTTCTTCTTAGTTTGGTTGTCAACTTCATCATCAAATAGTGATAGAATGACTGTCTCTTCACATAAATACCACAAGTGATGGCTGAACTTGCTTATAGAAGCTTTAGAAATTGTTGCGTCAACTTTTTCATACTCTTTTAACATCTTCAAGAAGCGCAAATCTTGATTAGGTGCTTTGGTCGCCACTATACATTCAAGCCAAGGTTTAACATACAATATTACGAGAAATAAGCAAACATCTTGTAGAGCCTTTTTGTCCTTCGCAGTTACTCTGCATTGTGACTGAAGTAAACATATTTTTAAAGAATAGATCGCTCTCGCCATCCAGCGTGCCTGATGTATAGCTCCGGGGGGCCTTATTTTTAATTTTTCCTCTGTGTCTCCTCCTAAAAATATTACGCACAGTTCGACCAATTCGCGGTAATCATCTCTTACAAAACCTTTATCTAATTCTGCCTTATAAAATAGTAACAACGCTTGAATGTCTGTCTCGGCAACCCGTGCTTTTACGAAATTAAGAGATGGTTCAATTTTAGTACAATCAATGTTTTTCCAATTTTCTTGCAACTTTTTGAACATCGGAATATCTGGGCTACTAGTAATTTGCTTAATCTTGGTTTCAAAGACAGCTTTTAGGACCAATTCATAAACATGATGACGACAGGCGAAAAGCAACAATTCTCTTCCTAAAGTTTGCTCCAAAATGGCACAAGCTCCATTGAAACGGCCCATATTGGAAGCTGTTGTGTCGCAGCACATTATTTGCACTTTATCATAAAGGTTCCAGTCAAAGAGAGCTGCTGATACAGCCGTCGCTTGATGTTTTCCAGAAGAACTTTCTAGTTTCGGCACTGCAAGAAGCTGCTCTCTATCGTCAAATGAAGCTATAACTGGCAAGCGTTCTTCTTTTGAACTCCGTACATCCAACCCCGGTAATAGTTTTCCATCCCAATGGACTGTGACTATGTCGGGTACATTGTTTTGGAAGTTAGATTTTATTGCTTCTGCCCTTGATTTTCTAGTTTCAGTACGAATTCGCTGAATCGAGGATTTGTTAATACAGAAATCATCGCTGCTCAGACCAAGCGCTTCTACCACCGCATTAAGAATGTAAACGGTATCTCTAATGCTTAACTGGCATCGATCTAAAGCTGTAACTACTTTAGGTGTTATAAGATTCTTTCTACCTCTTTTTGAACTTTGTTCATGGCAGGGAACGTCCGGCAAGCTGAGTTCAGAATTCAAGATCTGTTCTTCGTTTGAATCTTCTACACTGTCTAAGTTATTTGTGGTGGAAGTAGATGCAACAGCTAGTGATTCTCTTTGTCTTACAATCCTTTCCTCTTCTTCCAATCGTCGTTGTCTAGATCTTTGTTCTTTTTCCGCCAATTTTTTATCTACACCACCTAAGCATCCCGGTCGACCTGGCTCTCTCTGTTTCATTAAAAATAATTTATCTTCCTCTATTTTCATTCTCTCAAAAGCATCAGCATGTGCAATATCAAACAAATTATCAAGATTAATTATAAAATTGTTCTCACGACTCTTAAACGTAATCTGAGTTTTCTTACAATTTTTTTGCAACTCTCTCCAAACATGATATAAATCAATAAGTTTCTTCACGCAGTTAGGAAATGCCCTAGTTGGAATTCTTGCTTTTTCCCAATATATGATGCACTCCCTAATCACAAGATTTGCACTTTCACTAACAGTCAATTTAACCTCACGAATATTGTAAAATAGGACTGAGAGAACTTGTCAATTAGATGGTAATTTTGCACCATTTATTTGGTAGCAAGTCAATCCGATAAGAAAAATATTTTGTTTATCACTCCGTAATTCCACCGACATGTTTACGCACTAAACAATGAAGCACTAATAGTCTCAAAAATCACGTACGAAATGGCAAATAAAACATGTCGTAACAGGTCACTGGGCAGTACTTAAGCAACTTGTATCGACAAGTTTAAATAGCAAGTCGGCACGGGTTATCGTTTATATATCGAACTAATATTTTTTTCTAGACAATATAGGGTTATTACGAAACTTTTAAGAAGGTATGCGTAAAAAAATATCGAACTTGAAATTTAAGGGACACCCTAATACTTATATATACATATATATACATAATTTATGTTGTGTTATACGATTAATGGCATAACTTACCTATTTTTATTGATGTTAGAAGCAAATAAGTAGATATGTGAGATGAGTGTGCAAAGATCAGGTTAGAGTAAGTGACTACCACCACCAATATTCATCATAAGTAATGCGGACCCATGGTAACGATACGAAAAATATATTTTTAATGTGGATAGCTTAAGAAGTATAAACAAAGCTTACAATTTTTCAATAAATCCAGTACACATAAGGATATTTGATAGTAAACAATCAAAGACCTGTAGTATAGGGTGGGCCACGAATTAGTTAACATTCGAAAAAAAATGTCGAGAAAACCGTTTGATATGTTATAAAAATTATTTATTTACAAGTAAGTTAATTAGTTGGTATTGATTTTTTAAAAATTACAACGTCGAAATGACCGCCCTTTCGACGTTTGCAGTCTTCTAAGCGAGCACCGAAATTTTCGAATACTCGTCGGCAAAGAGGTCACGCGATGACCGACATCTCTTCGCTGTTTTTTTCTTTTAGTTGACGTAGTGTTTATGATTTATTGATGTAGACACGGTTCTTCAAATAATCTCATAAAAAGAAATCTGCTGGGACTAGATTTGGACTTCTAGGTGGCCATGAAATGTCGCCTCGTCTGGAAATCAGCTTTTATGAAAACATGTCTTTGAACACCGGCAGGGACTCATTGGGTGTGTGATAAGTGGCTCCATCTTGTTGAAGTCATGTGTTACGATTGAAACCAGCAAACCCCAGTAGCATCGATCCCAAAAACTCTCGTAACATGTTTGCGCGAAATGTTAGATTTAAATGTTAATAAATTCTTGGCTCCTGTATAGTAAACCTCTATATTATACATCAAATATAACAAACACAAAAGTAAAAAAACATCATTTAAAATAACTTGAAACCTTCCCAATCTACATTACCACAATAACGTACACCAACTTCGCTATAACTTATCGTTCTCAGCGCTCGTATCGTGTAATTTAAGTTAGGCACATGCAACTCGCAAAATCATGTCTTGGCTGAGATAACTTCACTCCAGAGAGTTATCAAAGTTATCGTTATATATTGAATTAATGTTTGACTATGTAAATCAATCAAAGGACTCATACACTGGCCCACGACTGTGGAGAAACGGCTTTTATATCCCTTTCTGCGTACCGTGGCCTAATAGGTCAGTGTCGGAAACTTCGGTGTATCTTCGTTAGATGGCGCTGAAGTATGTTTTTTTTGTTTGCATGTCACCACTACACAACTATTTTTTTTTTTTTTAACGTGAAAATCCTCTCGGGCCGTCACCCCACCGGGGTTTGTAGCGGGGTGGGGTGTCGGAATCGGACCGACTAAAACCACACGGTGTGCCACTCTGCGCCTGGCATAGGAGGGATCCGGGAACAGCTGCTATTACGACATCCAGATCCCTTCTACCACTACACAACCAATGTTAACGAAAGAGGTTTCATCGACAGGTATATAATATATTACGCTCATAGACCAGAAAAATAATGGCAATTACAAAAACCATAAAGAGAAATTTATGCCATTAATATCAATTTTATACACCCTCATGGTACAATAATATTAAAAGCAAAATCATGGTATATATAGAATCTATCTCTACTCCATTTATACAACAGTACATGGTCATTTCGCTTATAGGATTTTTCAGTCGATGAGCGTACCAAAAAATAATTTATTTAGAAAAAATATTCTTGTTACAATTTTGATATTTCTGGGACATTTTATCAATATCCTTAGTATTAATTAAGAACTTTAATTAATGTCAACCCTCTCTAAAAGGAAATATTAGTTTTATCGGCAATTTCCACCTTGTCAGCTTCGAAATAAAATTTTATTGAAAATCACGAAAAAAGCTTCTGAATTTATTTATCCGTGTTTTGAAGGCCCTGTCGCAAGCGTAGAACGCTGCTTGTCAAAAACGGGATTTTGGGACCAAAAAGAATTGTATTCACGACCCAAATTGTCATAATCTGTTTTAGATCTATAGTGCCATAACTTTTCTTTGCAAGGTTTTGTGGTATTTAAATGATTGTTTTTCTAAGTGAATACGTGTAGAACGAAATTATTTTCAACAGTTCAAAAACTTTTTGAATATTTCTTTTAATTTCTTTCAAAATGACTTTAAAAGAGACAGTTTCTGAATTCAATTTTAATTTCTTTGTTACCTCAAAACTTCGTCATTTACGAATTGATTTAAAAAAGTTTTTATTTCTTTTGTGTTGTGATTTTCTTTTTATTCCTTGTGAATATAAAGAAACTCTACCATTAACTAAATAAAAGAATTAAGAATAAAAATTATTTTAACTCATTATTATGTGAACGCACGTTTTTGGAATTAGATATGTTAGTTGCTTCAATGAAAACTCATACATTCAACTGACTTTTTTCTAGAAGCAATAATCTGACTTATTATGGTCAGAAGCTTAAACTTACTTCGGTAAAAAAATAAGCTTTAAATATTAAAGACAATAAATTTTGTAAATGAACACTGAAATTAAGAGATCTCTAACTATTTTTTTTCTTTAAAAGGACAATGTCCGCATTAGGAATAAAACCTGTGTCGCGGGACACTTTACAAATACACAAGAAACGTACACAAAGAACACCCAAACTCTGAACAACAATTTGTGGATCACACAAAGTGCAGTCCCATGTGGTATTTGAACCCACAACTCTCAGCGCAGTAGAAAACGGTGTCACGACCGCTTAAACAAATTGGCCAACTGTGCAGTGCAATTAACTATAACTGCCTCGGTGGGGCAGCGGTAGTGAATGCAACTGCTGTGCTTGAGGTCTCAGGTTCAATTTCTGGGTCGGACCACATGTATGATCTGCAAATATTTGTTTCGAAGTTTGAGTGTTTTCTTTGTATAATATGTATGTATTTACTAAAAAAAAGTATGTAAGTATTCTATCAGTCAGTTTAGTATCATAGCACAAGCTCTGCTTAGTTTGAAACTAGATGACGTTGTGTGTCAAATTGCCGAAATGTTGGAAATATTTGTTTATAAAGGTACACCTGAAAGGTCAAAAAGTTTTACTATTTACTTGTATACTAGAAATTGTTAGAAGCAATTGATTCATTTGCCTTTGCTTTGTAGTTACCCAAACACTAAGGTCGTAGTTCACCAGAGAGTGGAGGAGTGTGGAATACGTCTTTTTAATTTTAATTAATTTAATTTAATTTTGACTACACGGTTAACCTAGTGGTTTAAGCGGTCACCATGCCACTCACTACTGCGCTGAGTGTTGTGGGTTCAAATCCCACATAGGACAACACTTTGTGTGATCTATAAATTGTTGTTCTGAGTCTGGGTGTCTTTGTGTCCGTTTCTTGTATGTTTGTAAAGTCACCTGCGACACAGGATTTATTCCTAGTGCAGGTTTCGTGCTTTAAAAAAAAATCTTAAATTTTCTGCATCATTCGATTTCTGGTGCAATGACATGTACTATTCTATAATGCTGACTTATTTAAATTTAAGACAAGAATTTAAAGCTTAAGTACAGTTTATATACAGTGTATTAAGATTGTTTTATTTATTTAAAGATGACTCATCATCATCACCAATCAATAGCCCACTGCTGGATTAACACCTCTCCTTAGTTATTTGAGTTTAGACCGCTATACCACGCTTGCTAGATGGGTCGGTACAAGGTTTGTTTCAAGTTTTCCTTCTCTTTTCACCTTTTGCGACACCTACAGTTTGAATAAGGGTGGTGACGTTACGAGTTCTAAATCCATCACCCCACGGAATAATATGAAAGAACAAAGAAAGAAAATCATTTATTCTGACATTTACATTACGCACATTTACATTACGTATTCAATAGGTACAGTATTTTATTTTTAATTGAATACTGTCTAATGTGTGTTTCGAGGCTCACTAGCCACAAATACATTGTGGAGGGAACGGTCTCATATCCCTCCGACACAAAGGGAGGATCCACCAACCAGGCGAGGTGATCATGCCATGCCAGGCGCAATACTTTTGTTGAGATGTTGTATATATGCCAATTTGCCAAGCGAAACTCTATTTCGCGATACAGGATTAGTAGTTACGTCGTAGCTCATTATTATCATTCGTAGTTCAATGTATCTTCGCTATTCACAGTTCTATGTATCTTCACTAGATGGCGCTGTTGTATATTTTTGTTTGTGCTAAATGTGGAAGTCACCACAACATATGCCAGAAAAAGCACCAATCTCAATAACCTGAGGGGCTGCAGCAGTGTCTGACATATACGATAAATATACAGATTGTTACGGGTGCCTCTGCTTTGTTTGCTTGGTGGATTAAGAGTTATGGCAAGTGAAAAGGTGGCCACCTTATCGTTACGTATCCATGGGCGTCCATCTGCATCCATGGCATCACTTAATACACGTATTACACTATAAAAATGGTATCTAAGTTACTGCCATGAGTCTACCATTGTATAGCTAACTAAATATAGCTCCCAATTAGGCAGTAGAGGAAATAGAAGTGAATAATTAGTTGTTTGCGTGTTAAGGGAAAGGTACAAACAATATTATATAATTATAACAGTTCATTCACTTTTATTACGTGTTCTAAAGCCTATTGGTTAATTTAATTATTTATTTTTATTAAATATCTTTAAACGAGCAATTCTTAAATATAATCTGAATTTTGGAAATGGCTCCAACAATTTTCATGAAATTTTCATGAAGTTTCGGGGGAGACAAATCGATTTAGTTAGGTTTTATGTTTAGAAAACACTGTTTTATTTGTGTTTTCAAGCAATGAAACGTTTGTCTAATAGGTTCGTTATGACATTTAACCATGTGACAAAGTTAGAGATGGGAACAAAAGAATTTGGTAAATTGCGAATCGACTATCACACAATAATACAGAGTTAAGCTCGGTTTCTAGGTACTTAAATACTAACCGACTTTTTCTTTTTGAGCCGAACCTTTTAATTCTGGAGCGTATGTCTACCATTCTGAAACAGTAACTTCCAAGACCAGCACGAGTTGTCCTGTAGAGGAACGTAGAGGATGAGATCAGTTGGAAGAGTTCGTCAGAACACTCTCCATGATAAAGGCGATAGAGGACTACCATAGAGACGACATCTCTTCACAACTGCAGATACTCAAGGGATTCAGTGACTTTGAGGTTATTGATAATTCGGAGTGCTCGCCGCTGCAACCGATCCAAAGCATCCAGCAAATACTGCACGGATCCATCGTAAAAATGAGAACAGTACTCCAAGCAAGAGCGTACCTGGGTCCTTTAAAGTAGACACAGATGCTTCGGCGCGAAGAACCGTCTCACTCTGTTCAGTATACCCAGCTTGCACAAGGCCGCCTCAGTGACTTACCTCTGATGTGCTGACAGTAAATCACAATTGCCTTTAGGTAGTAATTTCCAAGACTCAGTCTGGGAAGAAAGGCCGAAACAAATCATAGTGGTGTCTTCTTTTTATTCAATGTTACTAAAAAAATAAAACTGTGTGAGTACAGCGAACGGTCCAGCTTGGCCTTTTGAAGAAAGGACCATAATTTTTGAGTCAGGCTGTTCATACAGATGGACGGACGCCAGTCATCGCGAACCCAAACCGTCATTAGTTAAGTTTATCGACGTGAAGTGCGACACTAGCGCCAGGTATTTGGCTAGGCTGTGGAACACTCAAAATTATCAGAAATTACTAAATATATAGTTAAAGTTACAAGCTTATACTATACTCACATATATAAATATAATAATGATATAAACAGTTATATTAATAAGACCTGAACGAATTCAAATTTACTACATATTTAATGTACGAAACCTTGTCTACATGAGTTCAACTCACGCTTGGTCGTTTTTTTATTAGTCCACCATTCAATCCCTATGAGTAGTATTGTTTACGAAACTACGCAAAAACAACAAACTAGGTTAACAAACAAATATAAATGAAGTACAGAAACTATATTCAAGTATCAACTCTTAATAGACAAAAGCTCTTTAGAGTAAAATGCAGTAAAAAGGATAATTTTTCTTGAGATACAAAAGCAACCCTCATGTTTAATACTCAAAGTTCATAATCACTTAACTATTTTTATAGCATTTAGTTCCAAGACCGAAATATTCAAACAAAAATGAAACAATTGCCAGACTTATTTGAAATTTTATAGAACTCTACACCAATTTATTACGGAACATCGTATATACATTTTAAAATTATACGAAATAGACCTTATTCGGTTCACTATTAGGTGGTTTTTCGTTTAAATAATTATAACGAAAGCGGTACATAAATTCTTTCAGATTTACATGACGCATCATGACATTAATCAAATATTTATGTGGAAAATGTTTAGCAAAATGTCTGTCAGAATGCGGTTCACTGCGCGCTCCCAGAGTTCCAACATATTTACTGATCATATACCACACGCAATGTATATTTCAGATCAAACTGTTTCGCGTCTACTAAATTTTGCAATATTTTATGAGCTTCTGTTCACTGTTAAATATTTAAAGTTGCCCTTAAAATAGTCGCCTTGCTTTAAAGACAGCAAATCTGTCATTATGATATGAATTAATGACATATTTAGTCTTAAATTGATCTAGTCAGCGTGGTGTAATAAACCAAAAACTCCGTTTATGTTTCATCATATTCAACAGGCTTTCATAGTCCACTGCTGGACATAGGCCTCTATATAACAAGAAGGTTTAGGTCTGCTATGCCACGCTGGCCAGACGGGTTGGTACCTCTTTGCAGTGATGTTGTCTTGCATATTTTTTTTTTAAATATTTCAGACACTTGACACACAACGGCATCTAGTTTCAAACTAAGTAGAGCTTGTGCTATGATAACTAGACTGATTAGAATACTTATATGCTTTTTTTTGTAAATACATACATATTATGCACAAAAAACACCCAAACTTCGAAACAAATACCTGAAGATCAAGTCTGACTCGGGAATCGAACCCGAGACCTCAATTTCAGCAGTCGCATTCAGAACCGCTGCGCCACCGAGGCAGTTAGTTATTCTGTTCAATTAGTCGTCTCTTACGATACTCATAGGAACAGTAGAGGTGGTGCCACTCTGAATTCTTAATTCATCACCACACAGAGATTGTCTAACAGTAGAATATTAGAAGCTGATGATGATGATGTGAGCTATGAACAGAAATACTTCTCACAAGTTTTTATTTCAATGACATTTTAGAACATTTATTAATTCCGTTTTTTTTTTAAAGACTCTGCCCACACTGGGAATAAATCCTGTATCGCGGGAGACTACAAACATACGAGAAACAGACACAAAGAACACCCAGAATCAATACAACAACTTTGTGGATACATATACATACAAAGTGTAGTCCTGTGTGGGGTTCGAACCCACAACACTCGGCGGAGTAGAGAGCGGCGTGGCGACCGCTTAAAACCCTCATCAGTCTAGTCAAATTCAGCATAATAATAATCCAGTTATCATGACTTTAGGACTAACTTGACAGTACTCCCAGTGTTGCCATTTTATAATTGATATTATAAAATAAAAACGATAAACACTGATACTTCTGACACTTTAGTTCGACTTTCAAAACTCTAGTTGAAGACAGTCTAAAACAAATTTGCTTAGAGTCTGAGCTTTCAATCTAATATATATGAAAATCCAATTAGAAGTGTTTGAACTTTACGACCTGAGAATATTGGTCGTGTCAAGTTCCTCAGGGCAAATAAGCATGTCAAGAATTTGGAGAATAAATATTGTTTTATTAACATTTTGATCTCGACAGCTTTTGACATAACATCATAATGAATTCTAATTTTAGTAGCTAATAACGTAACAGAATTCTCAATTTAGGCTCAAAGATAAAATTGGCAATGTCTATTCTCAAGATGTTCAGTGTTGATCTGACATCAAATATTAAATTTGACTTTCAATCTTGAGAAACAAAGCTCTATTGATCCTATATGAGAAATAAGATAGACAGACATCAACAGCCTTTTACAATCCACTGCTGGACATAGGCCTCTCTTTAGCAAGGAGGTTTTGGCCTACTATACCACGCTGGCCAGACGGGTTGGAATAGGATTTGTTCCAAGTTTTCCTTCTTATTGTAATGATGTCTTGTGTACTTTGTTCCCTTAGTCGCCTTTCACGATACCCACGGGGTGGTAACACTATGTATTCTTAACCCGTCACCACGCGGACAACAGACAGACAGACAGACAGATGAAATAAGATATGAGCCAGTATAAAATAATCATGAAGAGGATCAAATATGTGATGAATAAACTAAATCTGAGCTACAGATGTGTCAGTCTGGTGGGTACTTCTCATTACTAGTCTAGAGGTTAGATTGCCATTCCGGAAAAAACACAACATAGTTTGATAAAATATATTTGTATTATTAGCTATGTATCTATTAGCTAAGTTTATCGTTTTAGTCTGATTACTGCAATATAGACTACAGACAGGCGCTAGGAGGGATCTGGGTGTCGTAATAGCAGCTGTTTCCGGATCCCTCCTATGTAAGGCGCAGAGTGGCACACCACGTGGTTTTAGTAGTTCCGATACCGACGCACCACCCTGCCCTAAACCCCAGTGGGGTAACGGCCTGAGGGGGTTTCCACACGTTAAAAAAAAAGAAAGAGAAAATGGTTACTAACAGCCATTCCCGGATTCCTCCTATTCCAGACGCAGTGGCACACCGTGTGGGTTTTCGGTACGGTGACTACGTTTGAGATCACACGATCATCTTCAAATTTGGGAACAAATATTTAGTTACATTGCCCTCATATTTAATTCACATCACATCATATCTACAGCTTCCAACTTCCAACTGCTGGATGGGCTTAATACGGAGATTTTGGGCTACTATACCGCACTAGACAAACAGATAGGGTTTATATCAAATTTTCCTTTTCTTTACAAGGATGTTATCCTGCGTAATTTGTTCTCTTAGTTACCTTCTACGATGTCCATCGGATGAATAGGGAGGAGTGACACTGTTTTCCAAATACGTCACCAGACAGAAATAATTTTAATTTCATCTCAGCTGTGTAAAATAAGTAAATAATATAATAGAATCTAATATATAAAATTCTCGTGTCACAATTTTCGTTGCCATACTCCTCCGAAACGGCTTGACCGATTTTGATGAAATTTTTTGTGCTTATCCGGTATCTATGAGAATCGGCCAACATCTATTTTTCATCCCCCTAAATGTTAGGGGTAGTACAACCCTAAAATTACTAGGAAATTATTTATATGGAAAAACAACGTTTGCCGGGTCAGCTAGTATGATATAACTACTAGCTATTGGTTTAAATTGTTGCATGTAAGTTGCCATTTATTAAAATTATTTTTTTTTCATTTGTGTGTTACTTACGTAGTTATAATTTGAACATTACATTAGACCCAAACGTGTAACAGCTATGATATAACGTTAATTCTTCTTTATTTAAATATATCATCACCATAATGAAAAAAAACTCGATGTTAAATAATCCTACTAATATTTTAAATTTCTCCGTGTGGTAACGGATTAAGAATACATAGTGTTACCGCCCCTATTTATCCCGTGGGTGTCGTAAGAGGCGACTAAGGGAACAAACTATTCAGGAAAAACAAATTACAAAGAGAAGGAAAACTTGAAACAAACCCTATTCCAACCCGTCTGGCCAGCGTGGTATAGTAGGCCAAAACCTCCTTGTTAAGGAGAGGCCTATGTCCAACCGTGGACTGTAAAAGGCTGTTGATGATAATGATGACGAATATTATAAACGTGAAAGTTTGTATGGATGTTTGTTACTCTTTCACGAAAAAACCACGGGGCAGATTTGGATGAAATTTTATAGTAATATAGGTTATACATCGGAATAATATATAGGCTAATGTATTTGTCATGATTTCGTGTAATTTTGGTCATAATATAAAGATACATATCACTTGAGTCGGAAAAAAAACTTTGGCTTCGGAGAGTTATCTTGGCATATGCTGCCTAAACACAGCTACAAAGTTACACAAAGATAATGTACCGTAAAATAGTTTGTATGTTAAAAGAAATATATTTATTTAAAATGATCTGTTACGATACTTAATGTGGCAGACCACGTGAGCGAAGCCACGGGCAAAAACTAGTATACTACAACATACTTTTTGATTGACTGCACGGTTGGCCTAGTGGTTTACGCGGCCACCACGCCGCTCTCTACTGCGCTAAGTGTTGTGGGTTCAAATCCCACATAGGACAACACTTTGTGTGATCCATAAATTGTTGTTCTGAGTCTGGGTGTTCTTTGTGTCCGTTTCTTGTATGTTTGTAAAGTCCCCCGCGACACAGGATTTATTCCTAGTGCGGGCGTTGTCTTTTTAAAAAAAAAAAAAATAAATAAATGTAATTCTACTAATATTATAAATGTGAATGTAAGTTTATTTGTTACGGTCTGACGCGAAAACTACTCAACCAATCGTCATGAAATTTTGTACACATGTTCTTGGAGGTATTAGAAGTAACATAGGATACATTTTATTCTTCTTTAAAAAAAAATTAAAATTATCTGTTACAAACCTTAATAAGGAACCAAATTCCACGCGAACGAAGCCGGGGCCAAAAGCTAGTGTTAATATAATATAAAACAAAATACCTAATACGAAAACTAAAAATATCATATGGAACCCACATTTCCTTTAGGACACGTGAAAACTCTTACGGACCAACAGCTTACCAAGTTAATGACAACTTGGCATCATTATCACGTGATGGTCCACTGCTAGACATTGGCCTTAGAAAGGAGGTTTCAACTTATAAACCAAATCAGTAATCGTGTTGGCATAGGGTTTGTGTGAAGTTTTCTAGATGTCGTAACAGCAGCTGTTCCCGGAGCCCTCCTATGTCAGGCACAGAGTGGCACACCGTGTGGTTTTAGCCGGTCCGATTTTACACACCACCCCGCCGTAAACCCCGGTGGGGTGACGGCTCGAGGGGGTTTCCACAGGTTACAAAAAAAAAAAAAAACGTTTTGAACTAAGTTTACCTTTGCTTCCTTAATAGGCTCTTACGACACACACTTCATGAATAGTATTAGTGACGGTCCGTATCGTTAATACCTCACGCATATATAAGAGCTAGAAAATTTCATTTAAAACGATTAAAATAACACGAAATACAGTCCAGACTCAATAACACCAAAGCCCATATTTTCACTACAAAGGAAATGTCTGTGAACATCAACAGACACCAGAAGCTAAATTCAATAAATCACGATAAAACTGTTTCATTTTAACACAACACAGCTTGCTTCATTATTCATGATTTCGATCTAGGTCACCTATTTTATTGCCGCCAATATACGTTACAGTATTCACACGATTCTTCTTTCTTTTGCTCAAACCAGGTTGGGATCAGCTTTAAGCCCACTGTAATACAACTGAACTCGACTCTGCGATTGCGACTGTCACCAGAAATCCACATTCCAAGTATTAGGCGATATCGAAGTTCTATTGAGAGATTCTTGTCGAACCTTTCAGAGCTCCATTTAACCGTAACGACTGTTACAAATGTACTTATAGTAACCCCAATCGACGGTATGTCAATGTATTCTATCCATCTGTATTTCAGCGAGATTGACCTAGCAAGACTTTGACTTTGCGATGTGTCAACCTGTACAGTCACTATTGAGCCACGTCTCGTTATACGTCTTTTTTTTTCTATGTTAAGAGCCTGCCAAAGTGACTCTAATCTGCCTGATGGAAAGCATGAATAGAACCCAAGAGTTGTGGTCACCATACTCATTGCAAATGCAGACAATGCAATATGGTGATCCACACTATGGCGGCCTTGTAAGATGCTTTTTCACCCCACGCTTGGGGACGTAAAAGGCATGACAGTCATCGTGACAGTGTAAGGCTTACACAGTTACCAGGATAGCTGTCACCCCTGCATCAATAGGCCTCCGATCTCACACTCACCAACGATACACAACAACACGGATGCTGGGGCTTTAGGTTGGTCTTCTGTGGGAGGGTAGTACTGCCCCGGTCGAACCGGCCCACACGTGCTGAAATCAGCGTGGCTCTACCACCTAGAGAACCTACCTAGAGTCTCTCTTAAACGAGTAATAACACATCGACAAATTATACACCAGAATCTCATTAATGTTACTCAAAACCAGAACAAACACAAATTGTAATCGTTGTACCATTTTGAGGTAAGCTTTTGTCATTTGTGTCGAGTTAACGTTGACACTGGCATAATTACACCACATAAATCGAAGTTATATTCGTGTCAAAGACGTACCTAAATTGTAACCACACTGTATAAGTATTAAGTAATAGTGTAATATTCGGTTTATAACGCTTGTAGCAAAACCATTTCAATATATTTTTTATTCTATTTAGAAAAATATTAAGAGGTAATCAACTTGTCTCAATGAAATTTGCGATACGTATGAGTTCAATTTTTTTTATTAGATAATTGAAAACAATCTTAACTGGAAAACTTACGTAAAAATTCTATGTAAAAGAATAAGTTGTTAATTCTATGCTCGTTATAAGCTAGCTCATGTAGTTAACACTGAATCGCTAATTGCTGACTCTTGGTAGGCAGCAATTAGAGATTCAGGAAGAGAGAAGAATTCTTTATAAGAGAGAGAGAGAGAGAAGAGTGTGTTAAATAAAATAGCATTGTTTGAATCTCTTCTCTAAGGAGAAGTCAATGTCCAACAATTGAAAAGACATCACCTGACACCGGATTTTATCCAACATACGTGAAATGGACACAATGGACATCCAGAGTCAAAACAATAATTTGTGACTCACACAAAATGTCCCATGTTTGAACCCACAACACTTAGTGCAGTAGCGAGCGGCGTGGCGACCGCTCAAACCACTACGCAATGCAGTCGTGGTGATGATGATGATGGTAGCATCTATACTAAGATAAGACTTGTTTAGGGCAACTCCACGGATAAAGATGCCACCTTCAAAGGTCAAAAATTAGGCTATGTATTCGCTACAGGCATGAAAACTGTAGACTCTATTTTCTGAGACATCAAATTCCTACACTTCCATCTTTATATGTCCGTACATACGAAGTGACATTATTTCTTAATATGAACCCTCATTTGTTTCCCATCGTATCAGACGTTGTAACACATCTCTCAATTGGAAAAGTGTATTTGCTTTAACTCAAAAATATACAACAGACTTCTTGGTTTATACGAAAACTTATTTACAAAAATTATAAATGACTTTAAGATAAAAATAAAAAACGTCATCTGGAAAATGTTATGATAGTCTCTAACTATACTGCCAGTATCTTTAGGACCTCCTTTTTCTTTTTTTTTATTTTAAAATTTCGTCCCCACTAGTGTCAGAATATGCTGTGATTCCTGATACCTATTCGTTAAGAACTTTTGGTACCATATTGATGCAAATTAATAATTTGATTTCATTTGATTAGATCCACACCCACTCCAGTGAAAATTGAAGAATCTACCCTCGATGTGGTTGACGACTACGTGTATCTAGGACAAACTATCCAGTTAGGTAGGTCCAACTGTGAAAAAGAGGTCAATCGTCGAATCCAGCTAGGTTGGGCAGCATTTGGGAAGCTACGTAACGTTTTCTAGTCACAAATACCGCAGCACCGCTTTTGTCTCAAGACAAAAGTCTTTGACCAGTGTGTGTTGATAGTGATAGCTCACGGTACAGAGACGTGGACGGTAACTATGGGCTTGATAAGAAGGCTCAAAGTCACCCAAAGAGCAATGGAAAGGTCAATATTCGTAGTTTCGTTGTGTGATCGAACCAGGAATGACGAGATCCGCAGACGAACCAAGGTCACCGATAAAGCCAGTAAAATTGCTAAACTTAAGTGGCAGTGGGCGGGGCACATTACACGCAGAAACGATGGCCGATGGGGCTATAAAGTTCTGGAGTGGCGACCGCGTACTGGGCAACGCATCGTTGATCCGACAAGGTGGTCCGACGACCTGGTGAAGGTCGCGGGAAGTTGCTGGATGCAAGCGGCATGAGACCGACTGTTGTAGAGAGCCTTGGGAGAGGTCTATGTCCAGCAGTGGGTGTCTTATGACTGAGATGATGATGATGATTTGATTCAGTGCATGTCTCAAGCAGGCTAGCAAGGTTTAGTGAACTCTCATTATATATAGGAATAGGATGTGTACATATCAGTACCTATTTAATTTCCAACTGACCTATTTTAAGTCTGAAACAGACAGAAGCAGATAGTGAATGAGACTTCAGTTGTTAAATAGTACTAGGGCGGAGGTATTAACATGTGAAACGAATCAGTCAGTCAAGTCAAGAATTTAGTCTCGTCTGGTCTACGTCAGCTACTAAAACTGGATAATACCCACTAGGTATCTAGTCTAGTCCTGTCTAAGTCAACTATTAAGTCTGGACAATACCCGCCTCTAGAAGTAGTAGAGGCACGCTCATTTCAGCACGAACGAGCTGGCTCGATCGGAGCCGTACTACCCTCCCACAGAAGATTAACCCAAAGCGACAGCATCCATGCTGTCGTGTTTCATTGGTGAGTGTGAGACCGGAGACCCATTGATGTAGGAGTGACAGTTTTCTTTCTAAGTGTGTGCAATACAATGCCACGATGACTGTCATGCCTTTTACGTCTCCAAGTGTGGCGTGAAAAAGCATCTTACTAAGTTGCCATAGCATGGATCACCATACAGCATTGTCTGCATTCGCAATGGGTTTCGTGACCACAACTCTTGGATTCTATTCATGCTTTCCATCAGGCACAGCAGAGTCACTTTAGCAGGCTCTTGAATTAGAAAAACCCTACTATCTTGGAAAAGTACAGAAGGTTGCAACTTTTATAAACGTTCAAGTTTCTCTTCCCAATCATTCCTTCACCGTTGAGATCGTGATTCCTTTTCATCTTGTCAACGATCTGTCTCCATCGGTTACAATTAGTTGTTTGGTGGTGTGCGACCGTAATCTTGGTACAAATTAAAAATATAGATAGACTTAAGTGTATCTATATAAACTGTATTCAAATGTATTTTTCATTTCTGTAATTCTTCACCCTTTTGAGCTAGAATTTACCTTCGAAATGTGGGACCAAACATTAAATGTACCCTGTCCTATAAATACAATTACTCTCCGACTCCTGTTATAAATGACATATACCTTCCTTCTGAAAATATTTTGTGCCACCGATAAACGTTGTTTTTATCCAAAGTAGCTTCTCCGTATGCCACAGTCAACATTTGGAATGCATCCGCGCACTTAATTTCGTTTTTCACAAAAAAATTGCTACAGGTTGTATGTTCCATTTTTTGAATAGGTAAAAATCGAAAACGAACCAAAACACGTGCAAGCAAAACAGCTGTCAACAATTAACTGAACATTCAAAATGGCTGAACTTGTCAGCACAAGTGAGAGACATATGTACCAACATAACGTCACAAAAAAATCGAAATTCGAATATACGTAACCCGCGAAAATTCGAAATCGCGATACTTTTTGAACACTACATATACAAATGCTTAGTTAATCTACTGATTAGCGTGTGTGTCTACCGATCAAGAAGTCTCGGGTTAAAAAAGTGTTACTGAGTTTTCTGGTTACAGAAATACTTAGTAACAGTCGGGAGTTCAGAACCTAGGGTCTAAACTCCCATGTCTCGGAGCGCACATAAAACCGTCAATCCTGCGCCTGAACTATCTCCTGTCGTGTCGGATAACCGTCCCATCGGATCGTGAGAGTGAGGAAACCGAGAGTGCACCAGTGTTTGCGGACACACTTGTGCACTTATCTTCTGTGTACTTGACTGGTCTCCGTCAAGAGAGGCTGCTGTGGTCGTATCCGCAGACGGTGCCAGCTTTAGCGGGCACGCGCTAGGAGGGATCTGGATGTCGTAATAACAGCTGTTCCCGGTTTCCTACTATGTCAGGCGCATAGTGGCACACCATGTGGTTTTAGTCGGTCCGCCGTAAACCCCGGTGGGGTGACGGTCCGAGGGGATTTCCACAAGTTACAAAAAAACGGCCGCTGTGGTCGAAATTAGCTAATCATCATGAAACAACGAAATTGTATAATTCTTACGTTTCTCATAGTGGGTCAAAGTGTCAAGTTACTTACAAGCTTACAGCGTTATTAATTATCAGACAGTTCGGCCGTAATCACACCAATTAAACTCAATCACTGACTAACACGATTATAAACTGATCAGGCATTGATTACAGCGCAACGGATGGACTATTCATCATGTGGATGTTTGAATAAGCTGGTTCTCTATAAAACTTATTTTTAGATATTTTAGTAGTAAAGTAAATATAATTAATCTGAAAACATATTATATTTTGTTGGGATGTTCATTTTATTGTTTAGTGGTTAGCGAACCTTATTGCTGAGCAATAGACCATGTGTTCAGTTGCTATCCAGCCCCCTTAGCGTAAACGCAAGTGTTTTGTGTCGATACTCTTGCTACAACCGCTAGCGCTCCTGTTCTCTTACATTATTGACTAATATTTTGTTTTTACTACGTGACTTAGCGTTGAGAGACATCATTCTAATATATTTGTGAATTTTGTAGTATGTCAACTTGCCTGGGGGGCAGGTCAAACCTTGTGTGGTAAGGACAATCATTTGTTCTATGTTTGGGTGTAGTTTATGTAGCAGATGTAACTATTAAGAAAAATATAAGTGTTTGTCAGTAATCTGGTAACGTAAGTCCCAGCCTAGTTTTAAATCAGTCGAAGGTGTATGAGATATGTCAAGTTCTTATTATTAACTCCAATTTTTTTTTGAAGTGAAAACTTCTTTAGGCGCGTTGAGCGTTTTGGTAGAGGGTAAAATCCTCTGTTCGCGTCACCGACATGCTAATGATAATAGTATATCTATAGCTATGGAGAATATGATATTATATATTATATATGAAATTTATTATTATTATATATTATATATTATATATAGCTATATATGAAACATAAAAAATTTCATATAATTGAAGTGAAAACTTCTTTAGGCACGTTGAGCGTTTTGGTAGAGGGTAAAATCCTCGGTTCGCGTCACCGACATGCTAATGATAATAGTATATCCATAGCTATGGAGAATATGATATTATATATTATATATGAAATTTATTATTATTATATATTATATATGATATTATATATTATATATAGCTATATATGAAACATAAAAAATTTCATATAATTTTTGCATATAGTTTTAATTACTCTCAATAGTTCCGTTTTTACTTCTATCGGCAGTCCCACGACTGCTATTTTTTTTTATATATTGAGAGCCTGCCAAAGTGACTCTACTCTGCCTGATAGAAAGCATGAATAGAATCCAAGAGTTGTGGTCACCATACTCATTACAAATGCAGACAATGCAGTATGATGACCCACATTATGGCGGCCTTGTGAGATGCTTTTTTACACCCCGCTTGGGGACGTAAAAGGCATGACAGTCATTGTGACAGTGTAAGGCTTACCCTGATAACTGCCACCCCTGCATCAATGGGTCTCCGGTCTCACACTCACCAACGAAACACGACAACACGGATGCTGGTGCTTTAGGTTGGTCTTCTGTGGGAGGGTAGTACTACCCCGGTCGAGCCGGCCCGCTCGTGCTGAAATCAGCGTGGCTCTACTATCTAATCATAAGTGTCAAAAACATAATACTCAAATATTGTATGTCCAATACTTCTGACAGGTTTTTTTCCCAGTTACCTTTAGAATTAAACTGCAATACAATAAAATAACACAACGTATTATATAAAGAAAACTTAGCACTTGGTCGTTGAGGGTTTTAATCAAGGGGCGAGTCCACGGTGACCCATAATCGCCCCGAGTCGTATTTGCTGCCAATCAATCGGATGAGTTCGACCCAGTTTGTTTAATCTATAAGCTGCGTAGGTGTTAAGCTGACACAATTCACCTAGTAGTCATAGAAACAGAATATACTATGTTAGATTTGTTTTTTTACAATAAGTATTTTTTTCCGTATAGTTGCTGATTAAGAACACTGTATCACCATCTCTATTTATCCTGTAGATGTCGTAAAAGATGATTAAGGACGTAGGATGCAGGACATCAAAAAAAGAGAAAGGGAAACTTGAAACAAACCCTTTAACAATCCGTCTGACCAGCGTGTCGTAAACCTCATTTCTAAGAAGAGGGTTATATCCAGCAGTGGACAGTTAAAGGTTGATGATGATGATAATGATGATTATGAAGATGTTTTTCATGGGACAACCAGGCTTCATGATAAATGGACTGACTCCACCTCATGAAAAATCGATTTTGAGCTATTTTTTATTTCTGGCACCGAGCGAGTGAGGTAGTCCAAACCTAAATTCTCCCTCCACCTAATCTGAGAGGATGACTGTAACTCTGGATATCCCTGGATATCTATGGCCGACGGTATCAGTGGATGGGCACCACTACTAATGTTCGTGATTGAAGGTAAAGGCAGTATCCTTCACCCATACACGGTGATCATACCAAACTCTTCGTGGCACAACACAATATGATGTTTGCAAGTTATATAGCATATATTCATAGTAAAACGTACGAGAATTTTTCTTGTGCGATTCAGAGTTTATAGTTTCTCTCTTGTTCAGTGGGTTTTCAATAAATGGCGTCGAATTTTTTTTTATACGTAATTTCCGACAGTATGATAAGTCTCGTTATCTCTATACTGCCTCCATTATCAAATCATTGTTACGTAAGTCTAATTTGCGGAACGCGTTTAAATCAATTCTGTTCGTCGTTCCACTATTTTCCCTTTCCCCCTTTTCTCTTCCCTTATTTCATTATCAAATTAACTCCATAGTACTGGTTGATGTATTGTCATCCCGTCTACACACATCTACCAACTTTGGTATGTATAATTAAGTCAAAACTTTTGAGATTAGGTTTCAAAGTAATTTAGGTTCATATGAAGCCAATCGCAACGAGTTAGACAATTATTTATTGTTCTTGAACTTGTTTGTTATATCTTCAATTATTACCACAAGATTAACTGAGCATTGTCTCTAATCCACGGAAGCTTGTAAATTCAGCAACTGCAGCACTGCTTGCGGTTTATAAGGATATCTTACCGACACGGATGCAGCAGCTGTAGGATTAAATGCTCTTGTTTTGTGGATTACACGCGATGTTGTAATCATTTTGGAACATTAGTTTCAGTTGAGGATAGAAATATGGTATTATGTAAATGTCCATCCTACCACCTACTTACCTATCCAACCTAAAGCGCTAGCATCCGTGTTGTCGTGTTTCGTTGGTTAGTGTGAGACCGAAAGCTCATTGATGCAAGGGTGATAGTTATCGTGGTAACTGTGTAAGCCCGACACTGTCACGATGACTGTCATGCCTTTTACGTCCCCAAGCGGAGTGTGAAAAAGCATCTCACTAGGCTGCCATAGTGTGTCACCATACTGCATTTACAATAAGTAGGGTGACCACAACTCTTGGATTCTATAATATTCATGCTTTCCATCAGGCAGAGTAGAGTCACTTTGGCAGGCTATTAAAATAGAAAAAAAAAAGTTTGCCTTTTAATACTAAATATTTAACTACTGGGGGATCTGATGTATAATTATAGATGATACAAGAAATTATTTGGATATCTATGCTACGGTACCTATGGATCAACTTACAGAAAACCGATGTTAAGTTCTTTGGTTTCCACTGAGTGAGTGAGTTCATCCAAAAATAAGAAAAAGGCGAAATGCTTTTCCTTACAACTTTTTTGTTAAGTGAACAGTTTCCTATTTTTATGAAAGAGAATTCATTTTTATTTAACGTAAATATAAAAATGAGAAAAATAAAAAGGGAATTTTCCTTGAGTAGTAAATTGTAGGGGCGTAAGCAATTAGATGTAAGTACTTTATACGCGGGTCACGTTATACGAGCCAGCTGGTTTACTGTTCTGCTGACCTGGTAACATTTGTGCACAAGTGTGGATAATATAGAATAGGGAATAATACATTTTAATACCTTTACATAGGGGTCGTTATTGTTTGATCATTTAAAAGGATGCCTAATTGTTTGCTTGTAGGTGTGATTTTATCGTAACTGCGTACAGCGTGGTGGTCGATTTTCGACCATTGTTTGAACCGTCCGTCGAAACTCGAGGTACATGTATGTACGAGTGTATATACATGCCCACAAATACATCCATGTCTTTTCTCACCGAAGGGATAAGAAGATAATAAATAAATATGTCAGACACTTAACACACAACGCCATCTAGTTTCAAACTAAGCAGAGCTTGTGCTATTTTAACTAGACTGACTGATAGAATACTTATAAACTTTTTTTTTAAAACATACATATTATACATAGAAAACACTCAAACTCTGAAATAAATATTTGTAGATCATACAAACATTTGCTCCGACCCGGGAATCAAACCCGAGACCTCAAACTCAGCAGTCGCTGTCGCTACCACTACGTCATCGAGGCAGTCCAAAGAGACGTATCATGACACATTTAATTCTAAACAAACATACTTATGTATTTCTAAATACATACACATTAAAGAAGTAATCTATACTTAAGATTATAAAGGAAAGAGTTTGTTTGTTTAGTTGAACGTCCTAATCTAAAGAAGTACTGGTTTGATTTTAAAAATTGTTTCAGTGTTAGATACTCTTGTTATCGAGGAAGGCTATAGACTATATATCATTACATTGTGATCAAAAGTAGGAGTGCATGCGCTGCGTAAACGGTTTAAGTTTCGCAAAAACAATGTACGAAAGAATTGCTTCCATTTAAAAGTTCTAAGAATAATCCGCGACAGAATGTGCCAATCTTTTAAGTTTGGCTTCTTTATGGTGAACAAAGTCTTTATGACATGACACTACGGGCGATAGAGGTTGCGCGGGTCAGCTAGTACTCTCCGGATTTCATAATAACAGCTGTTCCTAGATCCCTCCTGTCTCAGGCGCAGAGTGGCACACCGTGTGGTTTTAGTCCGTCCGATGCCGACACACCACCCCTCCGTAAACCCCGGAGGGGTGACGGCCCGAGGGGGTTTCCACACGCTAAAAAAAGAAAAAAGAAGGGTCAGCTAGTACTCGTCTATGATATACAACACTAATGGTCGTGCCCTTCACACAATATGTTTTTTTAAGTGAGAATCAAATTCACTTCGTCTGGTTTTGCAGCCAGGATCACAAAGTAGACCAATAAATCCATTGAACATTTATTTAAAACTAACTGATAATATGAGAGGGTTCTAGGATCACAAACATAAAAATACAATCGAGTTATTTCTTTTCTCGAAGTCGGTAATAAATCACTTGTCAACACAGCTTTCTTTTTATATCAAAGAGGTTCATTCTCTTCAAAGAACTAATTAAACTTTATATCAAAAGACAACTTATAAGTCTAACATTTTCTTTCAAAACTTTGTCGGTAAGTTCGCCAATGGAATACGGGTGGGAACCTTTCAATAACACACCTACTTAGGTACTAGTATTAATATTGCCCCGACCTACTCATCGTGATGAAATATTAGCAGATCGTTGATCAAAGAATTTCTTTTGAAACCTTTTTTGTTTTAACTTTTTTTCTCATGATTACACAAGAAGAAGTGTGGCGGCTTCTACATTATAAACAAGAAGCATCAAAAGTTGAAATGTGTGTAGAAAAATTTGGAATAAAGACGTTTGATAGGTAGGTAGTAGAGCCACGCTGATTTCAGCACGAGTGAGCCGGCTCGTGCAGTACTACCCTCCCACAAAAGAGCAACCTAAAGTGCCAGCATCCGTGTTATCGTATTTCGTTGGTGAGTGCGAGACCGGAGGCCCATTGATGCAGGGGTGACAGTTATCGTGGTAGCTGTGTAAGCCTTACACTGTCACGATGACTGTCATGCCTTTTACGTTCCCAAGCGGGGTGTGAAAAAGCATCTCACAAGGCCGCCATAGTGCGGGCCACCATACTGCATTGTCTGCATTTGCAATGAGTGTGGTGACCACAACTCTTGGATTCTATTTATGCTTTCCATCAGGCAGAGTAGAGTCACTTCGGCAGGCTTTTAATATAGAAAAAGAAAAATTTAAGAGGGCGTGGACTTTCAATGGCTGGTTCGAGTTAGAGGTTTCTATGGCATACATTATGGAGGTTTTTATGGCATACATAGAAGGTTTAAAAGAGCAGACTTTTTACTCAATGGTTAATCGACACGTTCAAGGACACCTGCATTTCCTCGATTCCAGTCATGCGTGCATTACCGCTCTTAGAGCTCGCCTCATAATTAAGGAGAAAATGAGTTTCTACTTCGGTAGCCCTAGATGAAGAGCAAAGATAAATATATATCCTTAACACTGTAACGTAACTTCGGTTAAGCGATAACCGTTACCAATAGATCATTGATCATCCGGTCTTGTACTCACCAACGAAAGACAACAGCACATACCATCCCGGTCAACCCGCCCCATTCGTACTGAAATCAGCGTGGATCTATTACTCTAAAATCCTTAACATATACGAAATACCTTACCATCTTACCAGATATGAAATTAAAAATAAAGTGAGTAATTGGTTTCAAGATAGTTTCACACACCTAGAAAATGTATTTGAAATGCCAAATATATAAAAGATGAGGAACTTTCCTTTAACGCCACAATTTCGTGGCATGTTTTTAGAAATTACATTTATTACGATACCTAATTTATTTTATTTAACGCCTTGTGAATAACGACGAAAGCCTTGTTACTGAGGCAATCGGGTTGACACATCAAAGATGCCAAAAAAATGCTTAAGAGAGGCAATAATATCAAATCGCTAAGGATCCAATCTGCTATCACTAGAGTAGAGGATGCCATTTACATTGAGCAGAAAACCAAACGACTTTGAATGTAGTGCTTGAAAAGAAGATTAGCTGAATTGATTTTTAGCCAATTCTCCGATTTAATCGACTGAAAATGTGTCATTTTCAGTGTCTGGTAGATGATCTATGAAGCTGAAAATGATAATGTGTCATTTTCAGCTCCACAGATCATCTTTCAGATTCGCTGTTGCGCCACATTGCAGTGCCTGGTATTAAAGTGGTCACTAAGTCACTAAGTCTCTTAACAATTGATGGCGTCCAAAACTTATGAGTTGTAGACATTTTTGAAAAAATAAGTAAATTCTACTTGTATACTATTACGCAAAGAAAGATATTTTTTGTATCCAATATAAAGCAATATTACGCACTTAGTAATGTGAGATTTAGAAATTTTTCTTTTGAATACAGAGGAGAAAACGTGTCCAATTGAAATTCGACTACTAGGTGACTTATAAAAAAATATTTTTATGTTGCGAAGGGAACGGATGTCATGTCTCTCCGACACAAAGGGAGGATCCTCCGACCAGGCAAATTGATCATGTCTGGCGAGCTACGGTCCAACGATTGATGTTGGGATGTTATGCTAACCGCCACCCGAATTTCTATTTCGCGATACAGGATTAGTTGCTCCGTAGTTCATTATACTCCGCATTTCGATATGTGTTTGTTAGATGGCGCTGTAGTATGTTTTTCTGTTTGCGCTGTATGTGGAAGTCACCACAGGGTCATTCACAGATGTCTTCATTCTAAGAAACAATGAATTTTCCTCAAATTTTGTCTGCTTTCTGTCTTCCCAATTTTAATGACTACAAATTTGACATTCAAATAAATAAGATTTGCACAATTTCAATATCCGCCTAAATTACACACATTTCAATTCTCTACGCTAACTTCTACTTTGCTGTAAGGACAAATAACTGCATTTACTACACCATTTCCACCATGTCAGACAATCTCAAGCCTTCTCTTCCGTATTATTAAGTCTCGAGGATCACAGGAGCTAAGTTGAATTACAGTATCCAGGACATAGAAACCTTACCTAACACAAATATTGGCCCTTCACATATAATATTGTGACTGCTCATTGTTGTATAAAAGTGCTTGATGAACCATTAATGTCATGTTGTATTAACCACTTTAAGGAGATATTAAACTCCATCAAAATAAAATTTTAGCAATGTCTTGGCAATTTTATGAAATAATTATTATCTCTTAAGTCTCCGGTAAAAAATGTCTGCCTCTCGTTATCTAAGAGGCTAAATTATTCCAATCGAGTCTAAGAGCATTTGTGCAAAAGTTTGACTCTCAATTATACGATTTCAAAGTTAACTTGAGACCTTATATTTCTAAAGTTTGAAACCAGGAAGAGGCACTCATATCTTGTGTTATTAACATGTTGCGTTATATAACTATAATAACAGAATATTCAACAAATATGAGCTAAGTTTTATAACTAACCATATAACTTCCTCATCAAAATACATGAAAACGTTCAGGTAAAGCTCCGCACTGAAACTTTATGATAACTTTTTGAATTCGATTACCAATAACCTATATACAGTTTAACTGTGAATATTTTAACTAACTTTTTTTTTAATAACCTACCAAAGTGTCTCTACTCTGCTTGATGGAAAGCATGAATAGAATCCAAAAGTTGTAGTCACCATACTCATTGCGAATGCTGACAATGCAGTGTGGACTATGACGGCCTATTACGATTTTTTACACTTCACTTGGGCCATAAAAGTCATGACAGTCATCATAGCATTATATTACACACATTTACAACGACAATTGTCACCTGTTTTTTTCTTTTTTTTCTGTGCGGCAATCCCACCGGATACCACCTACTGGTGGTTATGTCGGACTCGAACCGACCAAAAACCGCACGCCGTCTCAGGTACTAGTAGCCGGGGAATCATGTGTACCCTAGAAAGGAAATCCCTGAAACCCCGACGTACCTCGGACCATCTACCTACGGCTTGCAGATGACCCCTTTTCTGCTCCAAAAGAGCATCTGCTCCGTAGCACGTCCCGCTGCCATCCTGGCCTGCTTCATGGGAATCCGCTCTGGCACTCACCAACGAAACACGACAGCACGGTTGCTGTCCGCTTTACTTTAAAGTTTAAGGTTTAATTTTTAGATTAAGAAGAGAAAACGAGCCACAGGTTGTCTGATAGTAGGTGACTTCTACCGACACCTATTTCAAGAGTCGCCCTTGCTAACTTCATCAGTATCTTCACATCGGTATTCCGTGAGGCACTGGTGGCAAGCTCAGCCAAGTAGGATCTACTCGAACTACTTCTTTATTCGTTAAACAACATTCGGCATCATCAACAGCCCATTGCAGTTCACTGCTCGACCTTGACTGCACATACGACCTAGTGATTTAAGCAGTCACCACACTGCTTCCTACTGTGCCACGTGTTATGGGTTCAAATCACACATAAGACAACACTTTGTGCAATCCACCAATTTTTGTTCTGAGTCTAGGTGTTCTTTGTGTCCGTTTCTTGTATGTTTGTAAAATCGTACGCGGCACAGGATGTACTCCTAGCGTACGGGTTGTATTTAAAAAAAAGCTTCTTCTAGGTACACCACAGAACTCAATCTGCTGCTCTTTTTTCTTTTTCTTGATTCTTGCTTTTCCAACATTTTGTGTTTCATATTTTGACAGTGTTGTCTATAAATAAATTGAAATAAAAATTGTTTTATTATGAGTTCGTTGGTAATATAATACGTGTATTTAAAACACTATGTTCTGATATTGAAAAAAGCAGCGGCGCCAATCTAGCGTGTCGCCCGACACTACACCGAAAAAACACTTAACTCAACGAAAAAGTGGCTCTGTCAGATCGTAAAATGGTGGTAAAAATCGTAGAACTGTTCAACCAACCCAAAATTTAAATTAAATTAAATCAATTTCTTTATACTTTCTTAAATATTTCCTATCAGATTAAAAACAACTTTTATTCAAAGCTCTCGCCCAAATACTACATATTCACCCCTCAAGAATTGAAGTAGGTAGTGCCCTTGTGGTACTTACTTCCGGCTTACGATTATGTTGTATCCTCCAGAAGAGGTGTGTCATTCATAGCCAGTTTAGACATGCCTCTAACAATAATCCTTTAAAGTAATAAGAGATGATATAAAAAGTCATTTACTCTCGTTTTATCTGTATAAATAACACTGTTTATATTATTAAAAGTTAGTTACTGTGTGATAAAATGTACTTTTCACCAGGTGGTAGAACCACGCTGATTTCAGCATGAACGGGTCGGCTCGTCCGGGGGAGTACTACCCTCCCACAGAAGACTAATCTAAAGCGACAGCATCCGTGCTGTCGTGTTTCATTGGTGGGTGCGAGACTGGAGGCTTATTGATGCAGAGGTGACAGTTGTCGTGGTAAATGTGTGCAATGCAATGCTACGATGACTGTCATGTCTTTTATGTCCCCAAGTAAGGCGTAAAAAATCGTAATAGACCGCCATATTGTGATTCACCGTACTGCATTGTCAGCATTCGCAATAAGTATGGTGACTACAACTTTTGGATTCCATTCATGCTTTCCATCAAGCAAAGTAGAGTTACTTTGGCAAGTTATTAAAAAAAAACTTATAAAATATATCAAAATTAAAAATATTTACAATCCTAGAGCCTGCATTTTAGAAAGAGTAAACAAAGGCATCTACATGGCTACAAATCACTACGAACTTGTTATAAGACAAAGTCCTTCTGCGTGTCTGTCACTTTGCTATAAACTTAAGAACAGCTGAACAGATTTTAATTGGATTGTCACCAACAGAGTGGTTAATGAGGAAAGCTTAGGTGTTAAATTTCTAAAGATTTTTGGTAAATTGCTTAAAATGTGTCAATAATCGTTAGTAATTAGAATTGGCTATAGTTATATAGTCTTAGGCCTCTAACCTAGTATAGAAAGTTTCATTCTCGAGTCCCACTTGTAATACACCAGTGGATTATCTGATATAACTGTATACCTATTATGTGATTACTACTTGGGATGCATAGGGTTGCCACCAAGAACTTAGGGCCCAAGCCAACCTCATCTGCCAATAGAGCATCTGCTGATCAAAAAACGTCCAGATTGGCGACAATAGCTTAGCCAACTATTACGTGGAACCATAACAGTGGCGAAAAGTGGGTGTTTAATATACCTTTGCTACCCCTCAACTGGCGTGATTTTATGATTTATATATGATTATAGCTTATCATTTTTCTTCAAGTTCAGACAAACCGTCTTGCATTTTACCGTGTTTCTGTGTCTTAACTCCACAAAAATGACACTTAATAACTTAAGAATATGATTTCCTAATAAACTTTCATTCTCTAATTACATAAGTTCTTTCGGTTGTCAAAGAAATAATTTGCAAGTGACACTAACTGACGTGATGTCCTTAAACTATAGTGAACGAGAATTAGCAAATGCCTCACTAAACTTTAGTTAAACAATTTTCTAAATCAATGAATAATTTGATAGTTACAAAAGTGACATGTGTTTGAATTAGAATTTGTAGTTTTTCAGTAGTTCAAGGCTTAACAAATATGTGACGTGAATTAAAATTTCAAAAAGTTTTACAGAGATTCGACTCAAATATGACACAATGTATAAATTATTTCAAAAATGATTTTTGTGTGGAAACACTGAATGGTACAGCTAGTTTAAAAATAAAAAAATCTCTGCTTGTCCGTGTAGTGATGGATATAGAGTACAGAGTTTAACTACTTCTATTCATACCAAAGACGTAAGAGGCGACTAAAGGGGCAAATTATACACGAAAACATCCATGTACAACCCCTTTGGCCAGCGTAGCAGGCTGAAACTTGCGTTCAAAAGAACAACCCCTCTGGCCAGCGTGGTATGGAAAGCTAAAACTTACTTTCAAAAGAGCAACCCCTCAGGCCAGCGTGATGTAGCAGGCTGAAACTTGCTTTCAAAAGAAAACCTATGTCCAACAGTGGCCTATTAAAGGTTGATGACGTGATGTGAAAATTTCTGCTAGTGATTAATAAAGTAAATGAAAACTAAACCATATCATAATACAGTTAGCCCCAGTAAGGAAGCAAACCGTTCCAGAAGTTATAACGAGTACGTAAATATTACCTTAAAGCCTATAATCCTATTTTATAATCATCATAATAGTGTAAATTAACAGTTATTGACTGCAGGTAGAGAATAAGCTGACCTACAAAGAACAGAAAGGCATAAATCACTCTTGTATTTCGCCATCGAAGCAATTAGTTGAACGTTAACTTTTCTTTTCGCTTATTAAAAAATATAATATCTCTCTTTTATTACTTTTGTTCTGACTTGCGGCAAAGAAATGTAAAAGTAGAAACGTAATTATTCAAAGAAAAACTGAGTCCTGAGAAGAAGACATTTAATGAAAGAAGAGTAAAAAATAAAATGAAATACACACTCTCACATCTACTATACTAAATGCTATTACTTAAAAATACACGTCATGAAAAATGAAATATTTTTTTTAATGTGTACAGAATACAGTACTAGAGACAAAACAACAACGTATTGGCCTTCTGTAGGAATCATACGCAAGAAATCTGCCTCAAAAGTATAGTTTATCTACAATTTAACTGCAAGGCTGGCTTAGTGATTTAAGCGATCACTGCCGCCGAGTGTTGTGGGTTCAAACTTCACATGGGACACACATGTGCACAACACTTTGTGTCATCCACAAATTGTTGTTCTGAGTCTTAGTGTTCTTTGTGCCCGTTTCTTGTATGTTTGTAAAGTCCCCCGCGACACAGAAATTATTCCTAGTGCGGGAGTTCTTATTAAAAAGAAAAAAGTATATATATAAGTATGTTTGTCAGCAGTCTAGATTCTTTCTTGTTAATAGCAGATATAGTAGAAAGCATAAATAGAATTGTGGTCACTATACTCATTGCAAATGCAGAAAATACAGTATGGAGACCCACACCATGGCGGGCTAGTGAGATGCTTTTTTTACAAAAAACTTGGGAAAGTAAAAGTCATGACAGCTACCATTATAAAGACTGCCTAGTTAAGAGTCGCTTAGACGTGTGTGAGATGTGTGAGGACATTATTTTATTATATTATATCATTTAGTAGTAGTAGAACCACGCTGACTTCAGCATAAACGGGCTGGCTCGACCGGGACAGTACTACCCTCCCACAGAAGACCAACCTAAAGCGCCAGCATCCGTGTTGTCGTGTTTCGTTGGTAAGTATAAGACCCGAGGGCCATTGATGCAGGGGTCACAGTTATCGTGGTAATTGTGTAAGCCTTATACTGTCACAATGACTGTCATGCCTTTTATGTCCCCAAGCGGGGTGTGAAACAGTGTCCACCATTCTGCATTGTCTGCATTTGCAATTAGTATGGTGACCGTAACTTTTGGATTCTATTCATGCTTGCCATCAGGCACAGTAGAGTCATTTTAGCAGGTTCTTAATATAAATAAAAAATTATACGTTTGTGTCAATGAAGTAAATGTATTACAGCAATATGTAACCATATAGTAAACCATATCAACTTATGCACCAAAAGTGCATGATATATTTCAATAAATAAATACAATAAATAATCAATCTCAATGACGTTTCTGCTTCAATAGCTGTCAAGTAGCCGAACAAATGGAAAGTTTCATACACTCGAAGAGTTTAATCGACCTTCAAACTTCTGATAAACTCATTTGTTAGGAAAAGAACTTTTGCCTTAAAATCGTATACATCGACTACAACTTTGGAAATAGCAGAATCGATTTCAGGTACAAATTTAATTTAACCCCACAACGTTTTTCTGGAACATCTTAAGGCTGTAGAAAACTCAAGGCGCAGTAACAACGCAATGGAAATATCATTTACAAATTATATTTTAGCATTTTGTAGATAAGTAATAATTAAAACCACTTTTTTTATATTAAGAGCCTGCCAAAGTGACTCTACTCTGCCTGATGGAAAGCATGAATAGAATCCAAGAGTTGTGGTCACCATACTCATTACAAATGCAGACAATGCAGTATGGTGACCCACACTATGGCGGCCTAGTGAGATGCTTTTTCACACCCCGCTTGGGGACGTAAAAGGCATGACAGATATCGTGACAGTGTAAGACTTGCACAGTTACCACGATAACTGTCACCCCTGCAAGAGAGCCCTGCTTTCATGTCCGAGAGTAATTAGTTTATTGTTATATCCAACAAATACTCACTTATAAAAAAGTAAGTGAACCTTACAGTAAATACTCTTCTTATCGCTTATCTAACATTCACATTGATTAAATCAAATTATTCAAATCAATCATTTTGTTTAAAATTATTTATACAGTTTTACTCAGTTCACCCCTTAATGATCTGAAGGCGGTATTTATTTATGTTTTGTTTCATGTTTTGATTATAAGTTTACTTTTATAATTTTCTTTGCGGTTAAGTTTTCAATCGATAGATGCCGCTGTTAATGTTGACTGAATCACGCTATTACTTGATTCTCCGAGTGTTTTTAAAAATTTGTGAATCGAATATACACAAATAGCGTGCGTTTTACCAGCCTTCTGTAATATACAATTTCATAAAAATATGTAAATACTACAGAAAAACTGTTTTATAAAGTTGACTGTGACTGTATTGGTATGACAGTATTTCAGAATGGTAAATTTAAGTTTATAATCGGTGTAAGGCGGATGAAAATTTATTAACTCGTCTTACAAGATGGTCGAGTCGAATATTGGTATATGAGTCTGATCGAGTTTTTGTTTTGATAAATAATAATAAACTACCTTGATTGTAGCGACTGCTAGCTTGTGGTCTCAGATTCTATTCCTCGGTTGCATCAAACGTTTGTAATATCTGCAAATATTTGTTTCGAAGATTTCGATGCACAAAAAAAAAGGTATTTTATCAGTCAGTCTAGTTATCACAGCACAAGCTCTGCTTAATTTGAAACTAGATGACGTTGAGTGTCAAATGTCCGAAATATTTATTTATGAACAAATATTTTTTTTTTTGTTAAAATTCTAAATTTGCACCCACCGCTATAGGACTTTTCTTCGATTTCGATTAGAATGTTTCAAATCGATTCATAAATGACGGTTATTAAGGAGATAAACATGGGAAAAAAATATTCAACTAATTATTCTTGATTATAATCGTATAAAGGTGAATACCCTTAAACACCATAGTTCTAAGACCCGACCTAGAATCCTAATACCACGGGGTTTCCAAACAAAGGTGCGTTCGACCTACTTGTTAGCATCTCTAGAATTTCTTTCAGTATATTTGGTTGATATTGGCGAAAATAGGCGGGGCAGACTGCAACATTGCGAGAGCCTTATAATTAGTGTCTTAGTATCTATATGTTCCATGGTATCGGGGACAAACAAGCAGATATATCACCTTATAAATAGTGACTATGTGTTTAATATAATATATAACAAAAATGGGCAGGCCACATCGCTCGTAGAACCGTCAACCGTTGAGGAAGAAAGGTTCTCGAGTGGCAACCGCGTACCGGAAGACGAAGCGTAGGGAGGCGCCCCACTAGATGGCAGTTGGCGTCCAACCGTACGGTGTGGCGTTCTAGGAGGAGGCCTATATTCAGCAGTTGACGTCTTCCAGCTGATGATGATGATGATAATAAAATACTTCGGACATCTGACACACAAAGTCATCTAGTCCTAAACTATAACAGAGATTGTACAATGAGTACTAGAAAATTGATATTAATACAAATATATTTTACACAGAAAATTCAGAATTAAATACTTGCAAATCATACAAACATTAGGACCAACCAGGGAATTGAACCTGAGACCAGCAGTCACATAGGGTACCACTGTTTATATATTATATACATACACCCATATACATACATACAACATTATACACATACGACCAACTACTTCGCTGTTCTAGAAATTAGTGTTTGTAACTGAAAATCAAGAGATCACGGGTTCGATTCCCGAATCGGGTTAAACGTGTTACGAAATATTTAATAACAGCTCGGAGTTTGGCAGTTGTACTTCGCCTAATCTGTCTCCCGACGTGTCGAATAGCCATCCCATCGGGTTAAGAGTGTGAGGGAACAGAGAGTGCACCTGAGTTTGGGCAGAGCAATTAGCACATATACAACATTCCAACATCAAGCGTTGGGCCGTGGCCCGCCAGGCATGATCGCCTCGCCTGATCTGAGGATCCTCCTTTTGTGTCGGAGGGACATGATACCCGTCCCTCCACAACAGAATTAGTCATATCCAGAAGAGGACATTGTAAGTAGTAGTCACAGACCACCTAATCGCCTTTGACACTACTCCAGAGACACAAGTGTTCCTGCCCATTTAGTGTTTCAGTAATATCTGACGTTTGATGTAAGAGGATAACTTAATTTCTAGTTTTTTTTTCTATATTAAGAGCCTGCCAAAGTGACTCTACTCTGCCTCTAAAAGCATGAATAGAATCCAAGAGTTGTGGTCACCACACTCATTACAAATGCAGACAATGCAGTATGGTGACCCACACTATGGCGACCTTGTGAGATGCTTTTTCACGCCCCGCTTGGGGACGTAAAAGGCATGCCAGTCATCGTGACAGTGTAAAGTTTACACAGTTACCACGATAACTGTCACCCCTGCATCAATGGGCCTTGTTGTTGTTATTTTAATATATGATGCGTTAGGTGTCTGTATGTGCTCCGTGTGGTGACGGATTAAGAACACAGATAAGATATTTACTGCACGATTGGCCTAGTGGTTTAAGCGGTCGCCACGCCGCTCTCCACTTCGCTGAGTGTTGTGGGTTCAAAACCCATAGAGGACAACACTTTGTGTGATCCACAAATTGCTGTTCTGAGTCTGGGTGTTCTTTGTGTTCGTTTTTTGTATGTTTGTAAAGTCCCCCGCGACACAGGATTTATTCCTAATGCGGGCGTTGTCTTTTTAAAACAAAAAAAAGGATATCCTTATCACTAACCCATGTATCCCGTAGGTGTCGCAAGAGACAGCGAAGATAAGGAAAGGTTTATGTACAACAGTGGATTGTTAAATACATTTTTTAACTGACTCCAAAAAAGGAGATTCTATATTCCGCTGTATGTGTTTTAATAATAAGGACTTTTACACTATTCTTAAGGCAAGTGAAAATTATTGTTATACATAAAATATCATCCATTTTAGACTTTAAAGACTTTATTAAAAAAGGCCCGAGGGAATGTTAAAAGGCCGGCAAATAAACCCTTCTCTTTGAAAGTATTTTCCTAAGAGAAACATAAACTCTTTGACGGACAAGGGTAGAAACCCCTAAGGTAGAAAGTGAGGCCTTAAGGGCTTTTTCAATGAATTTTCTTTTTTATATAATCAAAAAGTCTTAAATAACATACCGTATTATCTCTTTTACGCTACAGAATACTTAGTTTCATGTCATAGGTTTTCTAATCGAGGGTCTGTTTTTCAGCACATGTTATATACACTTCCGGAGTCAAAGAAGTATTACGTATCTAAAAGTGTTGATAAAATGATTTTTATTAGAGAGAGATATGCAGTATTTAATTTTCTCACGTAATAGGTGGCGAGCCAATTGCCGCTAATCGTGATGTCTTGTTTGCCAGAGCGTCGATCAGCAAGTGAATCACCTGCAGATGGGGTTGAAGGGTTAGGTGGGCACCAAGTTCTTGTAGGGAATCCTATGCACCCACCCTATTAGTTTTAATTTGAAATTTAGACATTTAAACCAGATCTGTATAAATTTGGATCTACCTTCATTTTACAAATCATTATTTGACAAGCGACAAGGGAAGAAGAAGGAATAAGGGTATCGTTTCGCTATTTCCGAATGTCAGTCCGTCTGTCAAATTAACTGACAGTACCTGCTAAAACTGACAGCTCTAGGTAGTTGTAATTTTACAAGGCTGTTACGTCAAATGGTGAGGTACAAAAAGTCGAGTTACTTTTTTTGGCGTCTGTCATTGAAAGAGTTAAAAAACTACGTCGATTCAATTTCTTCGCCACAATTAAGGTGTCGATCCCAGTGGTCGTCTAAAATTTGAAGTGAAAAATAATTTACCAGCCTATAAATACAAAGAAAACGACGAACCTCATTTATTCAATACGTCACTTTCTTAATGGTAAAACGTCAATACTCTGTGGTCTGGATTCTAACAAAAAAATATCGATAGTCGAAGAATAAGAAGAAGTGTATTAAAATAATTAATCTTAAATATCACCTGGAGTAAAAACTTTTAATGTTGTTTTCTGTTTTTATTTCAGGTAAGGCTATTTATAACTATCTTGTGTATCTTGTAATTAGAAGATAAATAAATAAATCTGTTTTTATTTCAGAAATCCAACTGAGTTTTTATTTCAAGAAAGAGTAGTGTAATAACATTATTACAAAACAACATTATTGTGGAAACTTCGTGAAAATGGAAAAACTAAGGTTCGATTTTAAAATGCGAGGAACGTCAGATGGAAAAACTACAATTTTGTGCCTAACCTCAATCGGCACATTAGATGATCGTTCATTTGCAATACCAGATGAATATCAACCAACAAGTTTACACAAAGAATTGATAACGTCACAAGTGTATGGCAGAGTGAAAAACACATTGGGAAAAAGAAATCAATACAGGAAAGTTTGGATAACTTTAACAGAAAATATGAAAAAAGCTTATTCAGATGAGGAAGGTAACTCATTATTTGAAAATTTTTATTTGGAAGAGATTCCAGACAAAGCAGCTGAAATATCTACCACAAGCTCGTCAGAGGACACAATAAAGAAGTTGCTAAAAAAAGTTCTAGAATCCAAAGAACAAACCTCTGAAGTTAAGAACTTAAACAAAATCGCTAAAGATTTCATGATTGAAAAATTTGATGAAAAAACCTCCAATGCCAGCCAATGGATTGATCAATTTGAAAAAGAATGTGTTCGCTGTGTAGTGACAGAAGATAGGAAAAAAATTGAGATCCTGAAATTTTTCCTTGAAAAATGTAGTGCTGATTGGTACACTTGCATGATTTTAAACTTACTCTATCGAATCGGATTGGGAGAACTAGAAGAAAAATTTCATTGAAACTTTTGGGAACAAAGGTTGGTCTCCAATCAGATATGCTTTTAACTTCAAATATCAAACAGGTTCACTGCTTGAATATGCCCTGAAAAAAGAAAAGCTACTACTTCAAATTAGAAAATCCATGGATACTGAAACATTAATTGATCTTATTGCTATTGGTTTACCAAACTATGTATCCGACAAGATTGACAGAGAAACACTTCAAGAAACTCAAGATCTGTACAATGAAATATCTAAATTAGAACACCTTGTCAAGAAAAATATAACTGAAAAAAAAGGGAAACCTTTCTGGGATAACAAACAAAGGAAAAATGAAGACAAAAATTCATGTGAAATATGTGAAAAGGCAAACAAAGGGAAGCGTTTTCATTCTGAATCAATTTGCTGGTTTAGAGAAAAAGAAGAGAAAAACAAAAAAATTTGATCACTTAAATCAGTTAATAATTCAGAACTGGAGGTGGAATTAAATACAGAAAATCCAAAAAACTAAAAGTACCACCATTAATAAAAATCAAGCTATTACTAAATGACACATTGGAAATTTCTGGTATCTACGATTCCGGTTCAAACGTATCATTGATAAATGCAAAATTATTAAAAATTAAAGAAAAAAACGTGCAAAATTTACAAAAAATAAGCTTGAGAACTATTAATGGTGAAGGAAAAACAAAAGGTATGATAACAATAAAAGTGAAAATTTACGATATTGAAAAAATGATCAAAGTGTTTGTTGTAGACAGTGAGAATTTCAATTATGATTTTTTGGTTGGATTAGATTGTATTAAAAATTTTAAATTGATCCAGACTGAAGATCTAAGGATTACTCAGAACAAAGACTTCCAAAAACAAGTTAATGAAATTTACAGGGAAGAGGCAGAAAATCAAACAGATGTCAAAATTCCTGTTTTGACAGGTGACATAAAAGAAAAAACGTACAATTCAAGAAAATATGAAATAAACTTCAATGATCATCTAAATACGGATGAATTTCAGATGATTGTAAATCATTTAGATACATATGAACAGTCGAAAATCGACAAGTTGTTAAACAAATATAAATCCGTATTTGCCAAAGATAAGTACGACATTGGTACTGTTAAGGATTATGAGGCTCATATTGATCTAATGGAAGAAAAATATTGTTATAAACGACCTTACAGATGCTCATTTGAGGATAGAAAAGAAATAGAAAGTCAAGTAGCTAAGTTATTAGAAAAGGGTCTTATTGAGGAGTCATACAGCCCTTTTGCTGCGCCAGTTACTATGGCATTTAAGAAAGAAGATAATAAAAAAACAAGAATGTGTATAGACTTCAGAGATTTAAATAAAATTATAACTCCCCAAGCACAGCCATTTCCACTAATAGAAGACTTGATAATAAAAAGTGTGAACTGCGAATATTTTACAACATTGGATATAAATTCTGCATTTTGGTCAATCCCTCTAAGGATTCAAGACAGACCTAAAACTGCATTTGTAACACAGGAAGGACACTTTCAGTGGACTTGCCTTCCTTTTGGATTAAAAACAGCACCTGCAATTTTTCAAAGGATACTGAATAATATAATAAGAAAATATAAACTTTCGGATTTTGCAGTGTCTTTCATCGACGATATATTAATCTTTTCACAAAATTTCGCACAGCATATACAGCATCTTTCAAGACTATTGGAAGCAATTGAGAAAGAGGGATTCAGATTAAAATTTTCAAAATGCTCATTTGCGAAAAATCACGCAAAATACTTAGGTCATATTATTGAAAAGAATTGTGTAAAACCACAGAAAGATTATTTAATTGCAGTGAGTAACTTCCCAGTTCCAGAAACAAGAAAAAATGTAAGACAGTTCCTTGGGAAAATTAATTATCACCATAAATTCATCCCTCGCATGGCACAAATCTCAGACCCATTACATAATCTTCTGAGGAAAAATGTGAAATTTGTTTGGTCGACAGAATGTCAAGATTCATTTGAGAAAATTAAAACATTACTTTGTTCGGAACCAGTCCTGAAAATTTTTGACCCTAATTCTCCAATTACAATTTATACTGATGCTAGTATTAAAGGAGTTGGAGCTGTGCTGAAACAAGAAGATAAAGATAAAAGTTGTAAACCTGTAGCATACTTTTCTAGAAAATTGAACGAGGCACAAAAGAAAAAAAAAGCAATATACCTTGAATGTTTAGCCATAAAAGAAGCAGTGAAATATTGGCAACACTGGTTGTTAGCAAAACAATTCACGGTATACACGGATCACAAGCCCCTGGAAAACTTGAACATAAAATCTAGGACGGATGAAGAGTTAGGAGATTTGACATATTACCTATCTCAATATGATTTCAAGATAAAATACAATCCTGGAAAATGTAATCAAGAAGCAGACTACCTAAGCAGAAATCCGGTTTTAGAACCAAATGATAACACAGATGACATCCTGGAAGTCGTAAACCAAATAAGTCTTGAAGACATAAAAAAGAGCCAGAATGAGAATATGTACTTAAAAGAAAAGAAGAAAAACATTATATTAAAAGATGGCATTTATTTCAAAAAGTTAAGAAAAAAAGATAAAATTCTATTGTCTGAAAACCTCAGTATGATATTGATAAAAGAGGTACACGACACTTACTGTCATTTAGGGAGATCGCAAATAATCAATAAAATAACTCCATTTTATTCAGCGACAAACATGATAATGAATATAAAAAAAGTTTGCGATGATTGTTCTATATGTCAAAAAAACAAATCAAGAAAAAAATCAAGATATGGATTCCTATCACATTTAGGTCCAGCTACCTATCCATTCGAAATTATGTCCATCGACACTATTGGTGGATTTGGGGGTTCGCGATCAACAAAAAAATATTTACACCTTATGGTGGATCACTTTACTAGATACGCTTATATTTTAACATCGAAAAACCAAACCGCTAATGACTTTATAAAATTAACAACGAAAGTAACAGGAAGCAACGATATAGGAACAATACTAACAGATCAATACCCTGGCATAAATTCAAAGGAGTATAAAAATTTTTTAAAGCAGAAAAGGATAAAGATGGTTTTTACAGCCGTAGATGCTCCATTTTCAAATGGGCTTAACGAAAGATTAAATCAAACTCTGGTAAATAAAATACGATGCAAAATAAATGAAAACAAAAATAAAAAGACATGGTCAACAATAGCTCAGGAATGTGTTAGAAGATACAATGAAACGGAACACACAGTGACTGGATTCGCTCCGAAATACTTAATGGAAGGTGAAAGTGTAAATATTTTGCCCCACGAATTGAAGACAAATTGTACAAAAGAAGATCTAGGAAGAGATCGGGAATTGGCACTGGAAAACACGAAAAAGTCCCATAATCAAAATGCAGAACGATACAATAAACACAGGAAAGAAATTACATTGGATGCCGGAGACTTAGTGTATGTAGAAAATGGAAACCGTCTCAATAGAAAAAAGCTGGATGAAATACAGCGAATCGGACCATACAAAATACTTAAGAAAATCTCCAATACAATATACGAGGTTGAAACTGGACACAGGAAAACAGAATCAAACCTTTTTCATATAACAAAATTGATTCCGATAGCTGGCGACGCGACTGGATGAACAGTCACATAACAGTTATGTGATTGTTCTTCTTTGAAGGGGGGAGATATAAAGAAAACGACGAACCTCATTTATTCAATGCGTCACTTTCTTAATGGTAAAACGTCAATACTCTGTGGTCTGGATTCTAACAAAAAAATATCGATAGTCGAAGAATAAGAAGAAGTGTATTAAAATAATTAATCTTAAATATCACCTGGAGTAAAAACTTTTAATGTTGTTTTCTGTTTTTATTTCAGGTAAGGCTATTTATAACTGTCTTGTGTATTCTTATCTCGTAATCAGAAGATAAATAAATAAATCTGTTTTTATTTCAAGAAAGAGTAGTGTAATAACATTATTACATAAATATGAAATTTCTAAACATTTAAGAATTTTTTTGACAAGGAAAATTGCCCGTAATAAATATAACAGGTAGATAGTAGAGCCACGTTAATTTCAGCACGAATGGGCCAGCTAGACCGGGCCAGCACTCTCGTAGAGGACCAACCTAAAGTGTGTTCCGTTGCTGAGTATAAAACCAGAAGCCCATTGATGCAAGAGTAACAGTTATCGTAGTGAGTGTTTGAGCTTGAAACAGCCACGATGACTACCATACCTTTTACGTCCCACCAAGCATGGCAAGAAAAAGTATCTGCCGTAGTGTAGGTCACCATACTGTATTGTCTGCCTTTGTAATGAGTGGTGACAACGGCTCTTGAATTCTATTCCTGCTTTCCATCAGTTAGAGTAGTGTGACTTTAGCAGGCTCTTAAATAAAAAAAATAACAGTTCAAATAATTACGCAGAAAGTAACCTTTTTTTGCGTGTGGATATGGGCCGCCATAGCAATAGCACCAAAATTTGGGATGGATCGCAACCGGACCAACTGAAACTACACATACTCTACGAGCTGCTGGACGGTGCACCTAGTTCAGAGATAATTTGATCTAAATGGAAATAATTTACCTGAGCCTTTATCGATACCTCTTTCTACCAGATGACACCCTCGCAGAAAAAACACAGAGAGTAGTCTATGCTTAGCTTCATCAGTGGTCTTCCTATTACTTCCAGAAGCATGGGCATTTTCTTTCAAGTTCAAATTCTTTTAATCATGTCAATAAGTAAAGAAGGTCTATCAGGTGTCGTTCGAGTTTAATTTTCCTCCCATTTACACTTAAATACCTTATTTAACCATTTTAATAAATTACTCCCAATCAACCACGGCTGTGCTAAAATTTTTAAGTAAATCCATTTATTTAAATGAGTGTGTCTAGACGAATTAGTAGAAAATTTAATTCTAAAGCTTACCCTTAATTCTATTAAACTATTTGCTGAAAGTAAGAAAAGGCCAAGAAAAATACTACCAATATTGGTTCCAAAATTTTCGGGTTCTGTAGAAATGTCCACACTCAAGTATGCGACACATAAATTTTTCTACAAAAAATCTTAACTAATAAGACGTCCTGACAATAAACCAAGCTGTTCTATTATTGTAATAGGCTGATATATGGGAGGAAAGCAATTAGTTATCCTGCTTAGGACACCGTATTTCGTAAGATAATCTTACTCAATATCAACGTAACAACGCGGATCTACAGAACTTTATTTAAAAAATAAGTGACACGGCTTGTGACTACCTCCCCACTCCATCAACTTTGAAGGGAGGGCACTTATCGTCACGCAAGTCAAGGTGCTTGTTACTCATAATATGCAGGTACCTGTGTAGTCGTTTTCCATCAGGCAATTTATCCATTTATTCCCAGTCTATATCATATCTCTAGGCCGCCGTAGCGTGGGTCACCATACCGTACTTTCTTCATTCGTAGTGAGAACAGCGACCACCGCTCTTGGATTCTATTCATGCTTTTCATCAGGCAGAATAGTCACTTCGGTAGGTTGCTATAAAAAAAATATGAAAAAATAAATCCATTCTGTGGATAATTTATGAGACCCTAAAACATTTGAACTTCTAAATAACATTGTCACTGTCAAGATATCTAAGTTTTTGTAAGTGATGAGAAAATGTACTTCAATTCGTCTGTAAATGGCACCGAATCATTTTAGAAGATTTGTGTACTTTATGATACTCCGAGCGTGAAAAGTGCACCGTTTTGACACAAACGACCGCACAGTCTCCTCGAACTAAAAGGCCTTTCTAAGAATAATATTACTTAAGTGTTACGTATACTTTCAAAGTACTTAAATTTAATGACAATTTAAGATTAGTTTAATTAAAAAAAAACTAAGTGCTGTGAGTTATATATTAGTAGAATTTTTGTATTTTCACAAATTTGGAAGGAAAAATGCGTGTAATTTAAATTTGCGCAGTAGTTTGAATATCTGTTGTATATAAATGGTCTGGTCTTCGGTCACCTTGGGCTAAATCGATAAACCTGTCACTATAACATTTGTTGCTTTACTTCAGACTATAGGAGACTAGTTTCTAAGAAGAACGATTGGTAGCGATCTGTGTCCACCATCGATGATGGATTTTTTTTTATTGACGCAGTGGAAATACCCTTCAGGTCTCCGTCTCCTTAGAGCACAGGAGCCAAAAGTATGTGTTATATGGTGTTTCCACTAACAATCACCCCGATAGCCGGTCTCAGGCGTCTTGCTCTGAAGGGGACCCGGACCATATTATTTCAGGTCCCTTCCAGAATCAACGCCGCGCCTAGTTAGACCCTATCCTGGGAAGTCCACAAAGGCTTGCCCGCTTATCGATTAGACTACCACCGACCTAGGATCTTTATTTTTTGTGTTATTAATTCTTTAAATTTTTTGTAGCTCTATTCGTTTTGTATGCTATGTGTTTTGCTAAAATCTGCTAGGTTACTTTTGCAATCTTCACTCGTCTGTGCTCTTATTCATTAAGTAATGAGAGCTACAGAACTATCTCAAATATGAATAACTTCAAATCACGTCTAGTAACTTAAAAATCGTTTTCAACTTTCATACATACTTAGGTAATAGAGCCACGCTGATTTCAGCACGAATCGGACCGGCTCGACCGTGACAGTACTACCCTAACACAGAAGATCAACCTAAAGTGACAGCATTCGTGCTGTCGTGTTTCGTTGGTGAGTGCGATACCGGAGCTCCATTGATGCAGGGGTGACAGTTGTCGTAGTAAGTGTGTGCAATACAATGCTACGATGACTGTCATGCCTTTTATGTCGTCCTCAAGCGGGGTGTGTAGAAGCATCTCACAAGGCTGCCATAGTGTGGGTCACCATACTGTATTGTCTACGTTTACAATGAGTATGGTGACCACAACTCTTGGATTCTATTCATGATTTCCATCAGGCAGCATAGTGTCACTTTGGCATGTTCTTAATAAAAAAAATAAAGAATATGAAAAAACTTTCAGTATTTATACCGCCTTTGTTGTAGCAATCGATTTCGTAGATAATACTTAGTAATTATTTTACCACGTAATTTACCCTTGGAGTGTGCAATTACTCATTCCAAACACATGTTGTCTCGAACCGTAATTTTCATAAAGCTATGTCTGGGAATATAATGGAGTTTAAATTGAATCACATTGGCATAAGTAATGAAGTTTTGAGACAACTTACATGTGTATAAATTTTACAAAACGTATGTGTCTGTAGTATATAATAATAATATATCTATATATCTTTCAAGATATATAACACTTGTACACCATTGTCACAGTCATTTCTCACTAACATTATAATACAAGAGCTTATTTGTTTGTTTACACTAATCTCACAAACTACTGGTTCGAATTTAAAAATTATTGTTGAATAGCCAGTGGCGTAACTATACCGTTTGAGGCCCGTGGCAAATTCGCCGGATGGGGCCCTCCCTTCTTTCTCTCCTCCCCCAATATAAAGAAGCTAAACAAATGATATAGTATTTTTTTATTTTACAATAAATTACTTTGTGAAGTAGGTACGAACGATATAATTATAAAAAAAAACATAATAATTGAGAGCGAATTAAAATGAAATAACAATTTTTGTCTTAGTATCAAACAATTATTAAAATGCCTTTTTTCTAGCTTTTTGTTCAGCAAAAGTATTAATGACATCATCAAAGTTTAAACTTCGGGCCATGGAATGTTCAATGGATAAAATAGCTAAGCCGCTTAACCTTTCCTGTCCCATAGAATTTCTTAAATAAGTTTTTATCCATTTCAATTTCGAAAATGATCGCTCGGCACTAGCCGTAGTTACAGGGATGGTTATAAATAGCAGCAATGCAGTGCACACTTCAGGAAAGCTTGAAGAAATGAAATGGTTCTTTATGATCAATAAGTCGGCAAGTTCTGTTATAGAAGATGACGTTTCTATTTCGTGTCGAAAAGCAGATCTAAAACTGAGAATTTCCTTAGCAAACGAGACCGATATGTCTTTGCTATATAGATTGACAAATACTAAAGCTTTTTCTAATAAATCGTTATCATTTAAATTTCGCAAAGTGGCAGGTTGCAAGACATTGAAATTGGAAACAACTTCATTCATTCCAAGGAAACGCGATCTCAGTTGATTAATGATGATGTCTAATACACGATAGAATATGTTCACTTTAAAGAAGCTTTCAGAATCTTGGAGACGTTCATCCTCACAAATTTCATCAAAATGACGTTTCACTTTCCTCTGACGAGTTTTTGAAAATTCCGGGTTTATAGACCACTTTACTGCAATATTATTCGCTTGCATTTTCAAATCTTCAAATTCTTTTCGGTACTTTTCAAGGTCTTCCAGACAGACTTGAAAAAGATTTGAGGAAATTGAAAGATCGATGTTCTTAGATTGAAGTGCTTTAGAAGCCGCGTCGATGGTCTGTAATATTTTACAATGGAAAACCAGTAGAACAATAAAGTTGTAGTTTTCTAGCTTCTTCTTCAGTAAAATAGCTTCATTTCTCTCATTGGCTTTGGAACTTAATAAAATAGTTTTTGTCAGAGCTTTTTGAATTTCAATAAACCGAACTTTTGAAGCAAAAATGGCATCGAAACGGCCTGCTCATCTGGTTGGATTTAATGTTTTTAATATTACTGGATTTGACGGTTTTGAAGATACCCCCGTCTCGCTTTCTTTGTTAGTTAAAAAGCTTGATAATATATTCCATCTTTTTATACTATGCCCAGAAAAATTATAAATCTGTTGCACAGTTTCAAAGAATGTTTGCATTTCTGTAACCTCTTTTACCGCATTATTAACAACCAAATTTAAATTATGAGCAGCACAATGAACATACACCGCATTTGGTTCGATATCTCTTATCAGTTTTTTAACTCCATCCTACCCTTGCCCACGACACTTGTGCAGAGATATATTTTTGTCATCAATGGATTTTATTATCTGCTTGGATATTTCTGAAGCAGTTTGATCCTTAACTTCGTGAAATCCCAAAAATGTTTCTTTAATTACGAGCGCCCTTGGAGTTCCATTCTCATCTTTCTCGATAACGCAGTAACGGTAAAGTTCACACAATTGATCTGTTTTGGCAATATCTTGAGTAGTGTCAAATATAATGGAATAAAATGGTGCGGTGACTATTTTATTTATCAGAGCTTTTTCTACTTTTTGAACCAGAACAGCTATCAGCTCATTTTGTATTTTTGGACTTAAGTATTTTATCTGGCCCTTTGGTTTGCTCAACAACTCATGTAAAATAGGATCGTATTTGGCTAATAACTCCACAATATTTAAAAAAATTCCTTTTGAACTGGAAACGGCGATGTCTGATATATTTTCTCTGTGCCCGCGAAAAGCTAAATTACACGTTGAAAGCGTCAAAGTAACATCAAGAAGTCTAGTGAGTACTTGGCGCCAAAAAGATTTTTCTTTCTTAATAATAGACTCTTGCTCTTCATCTATAGTTCCATGTAACTTCCACTGTTGATATACGAAACAACAATACAAATGCTCTTTCAATGTCTCGTGTCTTTCTATAGCTTCAACAATATGTTTCCAATCGCTATAGCCTTCAATCCAAACATCTTGCGCATTTTCAATTTTAGATGTTCTATTTGGGAACAACCAACATGGTTCACAGTACGCCTTTTGAAGCAACAGAGAAAAAGACAGCCATGTATGTTCTAATTTTACGCCAGATTTAGAAACAGTGTAATAATATTTGTCCAAGAAAGATCTATTGTTACTGTCCCTTAAAAAGGGGCCTTTAGGTTTACAGTGTCCGTTTTCAATCACAAACCGTTTTACTTGATGATTGAGTTCTTTAAAATTACCCTTATCGGTAACATATGGCGAAGATTTTAATTTTTCTATATCCAGAAATGAATCACTTTGAGTTGTGCTCGTACTTGGTTGTTGTTGATCTAGATTTAAATATTCACTGTTATCGGGCTCTGCAATACCGCCACTTTTATGCACGTCATTTTCAGCCCTGTCATCGCTTTGCTCATTTGACTCTTGGTCAATAAAATTGTTATTCTTAAAATACTGACTAATTTTGGGTAACTTTATAATTTTCTCTTCAGACTCCTTCTTTCGCTTTCGTTTTTCGCTTCCACTCATATATTTTCTGGAAACAAAACGTAAAATGTTTATAATCATTTTTCATTAAATGAAAAACTGATAAGCTAACAAAATCCAAAAAGCGGCCAGAAAAAACTGCACCGATTGTTCAAGCGTATAGGTATGTACCTATTGTTAAAGAATTACCTAACACTAATAATTTGTAAAATTTTAGGGTTATAAAATTAACAACAAACGTAAGCAGTTTTAGTGGTTCGGGTAACAAATTACAAAATAGTAATTTGTGATTTACAAATGCACATCACCATGAGAATCATTACTATTTGATTTTAAATATGAATATCACCTCTAATTTCAACTTTTACCATCGGTGATGTAAATTATTATTTTCATAGGTTAATTATAATAGTTATTATTCTTCAATTATGTCAAACATTAGAATAAAATTCTTACCGAGTAGACATTATTGTAACTAATTTTTTCACAATTCACTTATTAAATTTGCTTGAATTGCATACAAACAACCAATTCTTACAATCAGATGACGTACGTAGGCGTAATAGTGGGACTGGAGCTTTTTTTATACGTCCTTACAAAATATAAAACTGGGATTCCCCGAGCATAAGTATTACCAGCCCGCGCCACAACAGTAGCTCACTTACAAAACATAAAGCGATGATTTCCCTAGCATCAGTATTACTAGGGCACAATAGTCTTGCGGCAAAAATATGAACAACTTAATTGAATTTCTCCCAGCTAATCTTTAATAAATCTTACAAATACATGTTCTCAAGTAGGTAAATTAAATAAATTAAAGATAAAAGTAATAAATTTTATTAAATGTAGGTACTAATAATAAGTACTAGTGGTCGCCCAGTGGTCTAAATTCGACCATATAATAAATTTAAATTGTAGGTGACTTAATATACATTATTAAAATATAATATTCAAACATTATTAAGGTTCTACTCTCGAAAACTAAACTACTATAACCACAGATTTGACCAAGACTGTTATTTGCCAATTTCTTTTTTGAACAAATTATATGAAACTAAAAGGAAGTAAAATAAAGAATACCTATTTAAAAAAATGTTTATAAAAACAAAACATGCTATAAGAGGATGCAAAACAAAAAAATCATGCCTTAAAAATATTATCCATTTAGAGCATTTTTATCGCATATTGCAATAATTATTTTTTTTTATATTAAATGAGGCAAGTAAAACTTTTTTTTTTAGTACTCTATGTCTATGGACAAAATGAAAAACAAAAGAAACAATTTGACCATAGAGTATGTATAAGCAAATATATATTTTTGATATGGCAGTTCTCTATGTCTCTGACCAAATTGAAAAACAAAAGAAACATGTGTGTGTGAAATGCATGGTAGTGTGTGTAATGTTTTATTTATTGATTTAATGTACTTTATAAGCATTATTAATGAAAAATGTTAGTGTTCTGCACTTCTCCTACACATAAACTATAAGTGTGCCAAATTTTATGCTCCTGCGTCCGCGCATTTTTCGTAAAAAGGAGTCCAAAGCTTTCGACGTATTAATATACAGATTAGGATCCTTCTGTGTTCGCGGCCCTCTCTGACCAGGGGGCCCCTTTTGGCTCGGGGCCCGTGGCATTTTGCCGTTTTGCCACCCTATTGTTACGCCACTGTGAATAGCCCATTAATTGATGAAGATTATAATCTATACAACATCACATTACAATCAATAGGAGCCGAATGACTGGATAATGTTTCATAGACGTATATAATAGACCTTTTGAGTGACACAGACAAAGTTGCACGGGTCTGAGTCTAAAAAGGACGGACCTATGCAGTCCAAAGTTAAATATGTTAAGGACAGGACCGCTTTTTATGGACTTCTGGCCTAGACATGAACAGTTTGAGACCGGAGGCCCATTGATGCAGGGGTGACAGTTATCGTGGTAACTGTGTAAGCCTTACGCTGTCCAGATGACTGTCATGCCTTTTACGTCCCCAAGCGGGATGTGAAAAAAGCATCTCACAAGGCCGCCATAGTGTGGGTCACCATATTGCATTGTCTACATTTGCAATGAGTATGGTGATCACAACTCTTGGATTCTATTCATGCTTTCCATCAGGCAGAGTAGAGTCACTAGAAAAAAAATAAAAGAAGACAAAAAAGGTTATTATTGCATTAATAATATTATTTTTCCGTGGCCTATATCTAATAGAAAAGGTAACGTTATGAGGTTTAGTATTAAGTCAGTTAAATAATAAAATAACACGCATTGTTTATAGTAATTATTTATTTTTTACATTTCAATCACCTTCAGAAGTAATTAAAATAAACTGGGTTCCACATTTGAAGTGAGTACCAGGTCCAAAGGCAAGCCAGGGTTATCGTTAAGAGAATAATCGAAATACATTTCAGAAAACAGATCAAAGTAGAAAAGCAAATACTGTCCACAGTACGAAACAGCGCCCGCTAAGTGAGTGACAGAGAACATAGGTTGACATTAGTCAAGTGTTGCTATCATCAACATCCTTTTACAGTCTACTGCTGGACATAGGCCTCTCCTTAACAAGGAGGTTTTGGCCTACTACACCACGCTGGCCAGACGGGTTGGAATAGGGTTTGTTTCAAGTTTTCCTTCTCTTTGTAATGATGTTGTCTTGCATACTTTGTTCCCTTAGTCGCCTTTTACGACACCCACAGGATGATTAGGGGTGGTAACACTATGTATTCTTAATCCTTCACCACACGGACAAGTGTTGCTAGTAGACGAAAAAAGGACCCTACACACGTAGGCATTATTTTATTTTACCTTCAATACAATTTTTTACGTATCTAAGGTAATCAAAATGAAGTTTGTTAAAGAAGTAAAGAAGTATGTTTTTGTTCTTTTGTAGTTTTTAGGAATACTTTCATAAGTTGTTTTATTTTTGCTTTTAAATAGTTTGCCCTGTGGCATTTGATTATTTGTTTACATGACAACAGGAATTATTTTACAATATATCAAATAGAAATCTTATGAAAATCATTTAAAATACGTTATTTTGATACTATCGGAACATGACCACAATTTTTTTAATTATTAAAGAACAATTATTCACTAATTAAGTGAGACATGTCTCATGTCTCCAGACGAACCGATGGTCGCTGGAGCCAAAGTGTACTAGAATGGATACCGCGATTGGGCAAACGTAGTGTAGGGCGCCCTGCGGCACGATGTACAGACGACTTGAAGAAGGTGGCTGGCAGCGGATGGATACGAATTGCCCAGGACCGAGATCGTTGGCGTTCCTTGGGGGAGACCTTCGTTCAGCAGTGGACGGCGATAAGTTGATTAATTTGATTGACTCATAAATTAAAATCTTAACAAATTGGCTGTCCACGTTGGCTCTAAGATTGGTCGGAGTATTTTGTTAAATTCATTTTTAAACAAAAGAATCACACTAGGTTTGATTGACACAGGGAAACCTGCTAAAAGTATAACAACAAAATTGGCACGAAAACTGCTATAGCGCGATACAGACTCAACACTTATTACGAAGTCCAACAGATCCTCACTAGATGGCATTAAATTATGGTTTTGTTATATTTGGTTATTTCCACAATAGGGAATTATGTCCTTACCTTTCTTACAGTTGCTAAAAAACACAAACTGATCTTCTTATGCCATACATTTCACTAACTTGAACTATATTTATATTACAAAAAAGACTGTTTCAGCTCCTGAGAGTATAAAATGCACATACGGTAAAAGTTACTGGTAACAGACCTACTGAAGATACCAATACAATTTTCTATTTGTAACGTCATTTTTGTAAGCAGGCCACAAGCAATAAAGAACCTACACTGATACACGTGAAAATATAATTTCGTGTAGCATAGTAAAGCAGGCCAGGTTTTCTACGGACAGTACATGTCCATCTGTGGTCTACTAAAGGTGGTTGATTTGATGATATTTCTTGCAGGCTTGTTGTTATCCATTTTATGCTTTGACTAGATCAAAACAAGATCTTTCCTCCTCCGCGTAAATTCTCCTACATCCTCTATTCTGAGGTAATCTTTTAAGCTTCAGACTACAGCAGTACTACCCTCCCACAAAAGACTAACCTAAAGCGACAGCATCCGTGCTGTCGTGTTTCGTTGTTGAGTGCGAGACCGGAGGCCTATTGATGCAGGGGTGACAGTTGTTGTGGTAAATGTGTGCTATACAATGCTACGATGACTGTCATGTCTTTTACGTCCCCAAGTGAGGTGTTAAAAATCGTAATAGACCGCCATAGTATGGGTCACCATACTGCATTGTCAGTATTCGCAATGAGTATGGTGACTACAACTTTTGGATTCTATTCATGCTTTCTATCAAGCAGAGTAGAGTCACTTTAGCAGGCTATTAAAAAAAACCACGTCTTCAATCATTTAACATAACGTGACTTTCTCTCTGTTTCATAAAAAAATTGGATAAATGCTAAGTTAGTAAATTCTACCCTCCTAACCATTGGAAAACAATAAACCTACCTACTAGTTTGTGCCTACTGCTATTTAATATAATGTTATGTACATGTTTGTTTGTTTGTTGACAGGTGGGCGTGTTGCCGGGCATCCGACGAGCAAGACCGCCACGCCTTGCTGATATACCCAGGTCAGCACATACACATATTTTTTGTAGATGGGTATAAAGTTAATAACATGAAAGAAAGAAAAAAAGATTTAAATTTACAGAAGAAAAGATGAGTCATCTTAGATCTGGTTATGTATTCTTCTAATTTAAATAAATCTGTTGGCAAATTTACTCTCTGAAATAAAAATATAATTTACTAAATCTGATTGAAAATTTCGGCAGTAACGATCACAAATAAAATGTAAGCAAATTGAACAATTTCTCATTTTGAAATTGGTCAAAAATATGGTGAAGTAACAGTCAAACAAAATACAATAATTTAATATGGGCACGTTGTGATAGCCACTTAATCCGAAAGAGACACTATCACGACAGGATAAAAGAAGACGGCCACTACAAGTATACTGAAGGAGCGACTAAACTACGAGGGCAAGCTATCTTAACTACTACACGCCAATTTATACCTGTATTTTTTGGCTAGAGAATCCACTTTTAATGGAACGAACCAGTTTTAATAGAGTAAAACTGCTAAAAGGTTAACTAATTCTTTATTTCGAAATAATCAAATACTCAATGGAACAATAACTTAAAATCAATTGTCAGGATACGGCAAAACAAAATATTGTTAAACTAAAGCTAATATACTATAGACGATCGTAATTAAGAAATCATTATTTAGTATGTAAACTAAACCACAAAATTTATTAGCAGACACTCAATTTACATAAACTATTTAATAATGTGTGTACAATAAATACGTACTACTGTAAACAACAACAAACAAACTTATGAAAACAAAGAACCTATAGCTAATTTTAGGACTATTATTTTTTTTAATCACATGGTGACGGATTAAGAATACAAAGTGTCATCCACATTTCTTCCATGGGTGTCGTAAGAGGCGACTAAAGAAAAACCACGCAGAACAACATAATGTTGATGATGATGTCCAGCAGTGGGCTTTTAAAAGCTGTCGATGTTACAATCCTACTTAAAATTAGAGTTTCTGTCCGCTATGTCACAAGCAAGGTACATATATCTAGAAATATGAGATAGACGATATGGCTAGCACACGTACAGATGGCACATAAAATATTTATCAACAACACGCTTTGATGTTTAAACAATTACCACCATTTTATTAAAAAAAAAAAAGGAAGCAGTATTTACTGGAACTGCTGGCAGAATCCACCAATATATGATTATCATCTTATACTTGTTATAATCTTTATTTGTGTATGTATGTATGTATCTAGATTTATGTCAACTTAAGTATGTATATGTATGTATATATGTATTTGTATAAATTTTAGTATAATATAACTTTATATATGTTTACTTCTTTTATTCAACATCACCTGATACGCACCTACTTCTTATTTACTCTACATCACCTAAAGGTTGACTGGTAGAGAATGCCTTAGGCATTAAGTCAGCCTCTGTACATAAAGCGCATTATGTATAAATAAATAAATAAATATTTAGACAATACGTTATATGCATCATACAAGATTCATTTTTCTACACAAATATGTCGGCAATCTCGTTGTCCTCTGAAATTAAATCATTTTTTCTGATATCAAATTACAAGAACACTTTTGCATGTTAAACTATTTCGAGCAGGCGAATTTGGTTTTTCTTAACTGGGTTAAACCTGAGAAGAATGAATAATAATATACTCATCTCTTAATTGTACACCAGATTAATTGCATAGTTAATTTAAAACTAAAGTAGTAGAGCCACGCTGATTTCAGCATGAACGGGTCGGCTCAACCGGGGCAGTACTACCCTCCCACAGAAGATCAACCTAAAGCGACAGCATCCGTGCTGTCGTGTTTCGTTGGTGAGTGGTGAGGTGTGACAGTTGTCGTGGTAAGTGTGTACAATAGAATGCCACGATGACTGTCATGCCTTTTACGTCCCCAAACGAGGCGTAAAAAAGCATCTTACTAGGCTGCCATAATGTGGGTTACCATACTGTATTGTCTGCATTTGTAATGAGTATGGTAACCACAACTCTCGGATTCTATTCATGCTTTCCATCAGGCAGAGTGGAGTCACTTTGGCAGGCTCTTAATATATAAAACAAAAAAAAAGCTGGGAATGATTTGACTAACGTTTAACCTTGAACTCAGCCATCTGCTTGTGAAAGTCAAACGTCATCTGAGTGATGGATTCAGAGACTGTGTTCATTGTGAAAGTGGAGTGCAACAGTGTGACTAATAAGTGAGAACTACACAAAGGAAAATAGTAAATCCGGGAGGTAGATTATTTAAAAAAATTTAAAACTTAAATTAAAAGCAGAGTAGCAGCAAATATCTCCTGATGAATGAAATAAACTCGAGTTTCTCGTCTCATTTAAAGTCTAAAGAATTCTTTTTAGATGTACTTTGCATCTAATTCGCGTTTAAATCGTACAAAAATTATACTAGTTTTAATCTTTTTTTTAGCTTGTTAGTTTATATTTTGGATGTGTTATGTTTGTTTTTGGTATTGTAATATCTAATAGAAATAATTTAAAAATAAAGAAATACGTGCATATTCCCTATTATTGTAGTTATGCATGCAAATATGTAAGTGAGCTCACAATATCGATAGCAGTGAATCTGTATTCACATGTATTGAACACATTTTTAATGCGTTTGCGGTTGTGCGCCCTGACGCTTAGTGAACGCGTTTCTCCAGCCGCCTATGTCCAAATTTGCTTCAGACTGTGCCTATGTCACACATCATAAAACTTTTTAACATTATTTCCAAATATATCGAGCTCTATAGCGGTAACCTCCTGTACTTTAAAGAAGTTGCCTAAAGGTATATTACAACAAATGAAATTTTTGTGAAAAAATAATTGTGACCTAACGTCTTTACTTACAGTATTATACTAGGATAAGGGTCCTGTACAGCCGCTGTTAATGTTTTCAATAAATAAATAAATTTTGGTGAATTTATGTGTAATATCATCATCATTAACATCATCTTTATCTCAGCCAAAAGATGTCCACAGCTGGACATAGGCCTCTCCCAAAGTACTGCACAGCAGCCGGTCGCGTGCCGCCCGCATCCAGTGGTTTCCCGCGACCTTTGTCAGATCGTCGGACCACCTTGTCACCACTCTAGAACTTTATGGTCCCATCGGCCATCATTTCTGCGTGTAATGTGCCACTTAGTTTAGCAATTTTACTGAAAATATCGGTGACCTTGGTTCGTCTGCGGATTTCCTCATTCCTAATTCCATCACGCAAAGAAACTCCGAGTATTGCCCTCTACATTGGTCTAAATATATTATAATTTATTATTTATATATAGAAAGGAAAGTTTTCCGTCATCTATTAGAGTAACTTTAGTCAGTATAAAAGCGTATATACCTATTTAATTATGAAAAAGCCAATATCTTGACATCTCTATGCTCTTTCACACTTTTTAAAAAAGAAAGAGACAGATATATAAAGGTCATTACCATAGGGAGTGCCTTGACCTAAATTGTCACCTTCTTCGAGTAACATGGCCCCGGGCGTGGGAACAGCATTGTCGACAAATTCAGTGTCGACAGATGTCATGTCTTGTTTTGTTTGCTTTGTCGCTAAGAAACAGATGTTTGCAGGAAGGGAGGAAAGCTGATGTATGTTAATAGTACTTATTCATATAAGAAATATAAGAATTCTATTGTATCTGCTTCTTTTTCTTATTAAAGGGTTTTCTTTAGCTTGTCCTGTTTGATTGGGTTAAATCTAGGAATGGAAACTACTAATATTTATGACCCCTTCAATAAGAATATTCAATGAAATGACGAGTATAATACTGTAAGTTGTGTTAAAGAAGAACAACAGATCCTGTACTGCTAGCAACAACAAAGAGATAATCATAAGATTTATAACATAAATCATCTATCTTCATATAATTTTCATATTTATATAACTTTGCTAAAGGCATTTCAATTATTTTAAAAACTTATTGCAACTGCATTAACTAAACGTTCGTGTCGTCAGTAAAATATTTCTAGGTTTTATAAACCTGCAGGTCGGTGAGAGGTGTGAGGTGCACAACAAAATATAGCAAAACTGTCATGATCATCGTAATGACTTCTTTTTATCGCCTTCACTCTATCGATAACCAATCAAATTCAGACCCAAATGTCAATTTTCTATATAGAGAATATACCCTGTTGAGCTTGCTTACTTATTTTCGCTTTTAGCCACCTCTTAAGCAGGTATGAGTAGGTAAATTAATGAAAGTATCTACACCGAGTTGATAAACAATCAAAATTGATATTAAAATGAAAATTATTAATTGAAAAATTACCATGGTATAGATTTTCCTACGCGAAAATGGTTAAAAATTAATTGAAGTAAAAACAATCATGACAGCTGTGCAATAGACAAGCTATCATATGTTTGTTCATTTGTTACTAACATGTATCTATCTCATCTGGTTATCGGATGGGTGTAAATCGATCTTCACCGGCTTTTAGACAATTCCCATGCGTGAAGACTTTGGTCCGTCCGTGTGTGACGGATTAAGAATACATAATGTTACCACCCCTATTCATCCCGTGGGTGTCGTAAAAGACGACTAATGGAACAAAGTATGCAAGACAACATCATTACAAAGTTAAGGAAAACTTGAAACAAACCCTATTCCAAACCCGTCTGGCCAGCGTGGTATAGTATTCCAAAACCTCCTTGCTAAGGAAAGGTCTATGTCCAGCAGTGGACTGTAAAGGCTGTTGATGAAGACTTTTGCCTCAATTAGACCCATTAAAACCATACAGTGAGTTTTAAATACAAAGATCCGGAGGCTTCCTATTATATTTTAGATCCATACAATTCAGTGTGGTGACGAGTTAAGAATACATAGTATCATCACCCATGTTTGAGTGTTGTAAGAGGTGACTAAGGGAGCAAATTACGTAGGACACCACTGCAGGGAGAACGAAAACTTCAAAAAAAAATCTATGGAGCGTGGTATTGTAGGACAAAACCTCCTCTCTTAAAAGATGTCTATGTCCAGCCGTGGACTATTAAAGGCTGTCGATGTGATGCTGAAGTGAAAACGATACGGTGTGCTGATATAAATATCTTTTTTTCCTTTTTTGAGAAAAAAAAGACAACGCCCGCATTAGTATAAATCCTGTGTCGCGGGGGACTTTGCAAACATACAAGAAACAGACACAAAAAACACCCAGACTCAGAACAACAATTTATGGATCACACAAAGTGTTGTCCCATATGGGGTTTGAAACCACAACAGTCAGCGAGGTAACTGTGCAGTCAAATATATTTATTGGACTCTTATTGGACTGAAATATATATATTAAGACTCAGGTATATCTCAAGAAGGAAATTCCTAAGAAAGTGTTACATATTCGTATCATAGATAAACTAAACCAAGACACGCAGAACTAATTGACGTGCTCATCAAATAATTGTTTGTCGTGGATGGTTAATGACCCAGACAACTTGGAAGTCAGGGTCGCTAAAAGCTAGCCAGTGTCGTATCGTTAAAATGTACATCTATCCGAGATAACGAATTGGGACTTTGAAAGCTTAGATCCAGACATAAATTTGGTTTCACCTTTGGATAGCCTCGGATCTTGACATTGGTAATGGGATCATCACTTCAACAGCCTTTAACAGCCCATTGGTGGACGTGGGTCTCTCCTTACAAAGGAGGTTTTGGCCTCCTATGCCATGGTTTTGATAAAGTTTGTAATAACAGCTGTTCTCGGATCCATCCTATGTCAGGCGTAGAGTGGCACACCGAGTGGTTTTAGTCGGTCTGATTCTGACACACCAACTGGCCGTAAACCCCGGTGGGGTGACGGCACGAGAGGGGTTTCCACTCGTTAAAAAAAAACTCTTTGCAGTGATCCTTAGTTGCTTCACACAACAACTACAAGATGAAGAAAGGTCAACACGGAAACATCGTATACCATCTATTTATAATTTCAACTTAGGAAACATTGTTTTGACATTAATAAAAAGTTTTGTTACTCTCAAAACTACTAAGTGACACTAGATTTACATGAGTTGGTAGAGTATTGATTTTACAGCGGTACCTGTTCCAATTGATTTCCGTACACCACGCTGGAGATTTAGGTTAACGTTTAATTCGATAAACAATCGGTCAACGGCTCGGACGAACGAAGGTTTCCACCCAAATAAACTTACTATTAGACTATTTACAGGCTGTGCCTAGATTGGGATCAGATTGTCGTGTATGAGATGTGGACATTTATTATCATTATTTTCGAAGGTAGATATTGATTTGTAAGAGTGTCTGATAGAGTCAAGAATGAAGACAACAAGAAAACATACATAAATACTCTCACGCGTTTTTTCTCTTCCATCCCTTAAACATCAAATTTCTTGAATGAGTGAGTTAGAAATAGTTAGAATTTTACAAACACAAATGATATAACGGCTGTTTACTATGCGCAATATACAAATACACCAGAGATATGGGTAAAGGATTATCTTTGAACTCTCCAATTCGATCACTCTATACGTTACTTTCATCCCTATTCACCCTCTTTTTGACCTCTCTGTGAGCGATGATGCTTCCACTATTAGAGAAAAACCTGCCAAAATCCTGTTTAACATTAAATAAAGCCCAAACAATAATAAAAAAGATGAAAAGGACACAATGAACCCAGACTCGGTATAAATATCTGATAGTCAAACAAAGTGTTATCCTTATCCTAAAGGGGATCGAAACCTCCATAACACTGCACAATAGGAAGTAGAGAGGTGTCTGCTTACCGCTACGACATCTGTGTAATGAAAAGTTAAATCAATGCACATTCTTTTTTAAAAAAATAATTTAAGAGCTTTTTTTTTTAACGTGTGGCAACCCCCTCGCGGTGGTGTGTCGGAATCGGACCGACTAAAACCACACGGTGTGCCACTCTGCGCTTGAGATAGGAGGGATCCGGGAACTGCTGCTATTACGACGTCCAGGATTAACCTAACCTGTTGGCATTTATAAATGATTTTTACATACAAATATAAAAGTCAATCTTTTCTAAATACTGAATCAGCCCAATCAACAATAAGTGCCTCTGACTATTAAGATTTACTTTTCTTTTTTCATGCCCAGTATTTTTTTTGTCCATGTGGTGACCGGTTAAGAATACATAGTGGTACCACCCCTATTCATCCCGTGAGTGTCGTAAAAGGCGATTAAGGGAACAAAGTATACAAGACAACATGTCTACAAAGAGAGTGAAAACTTGGAACAAACCCTATTCCAACCGGTCTGGTCAGCGTGGTATAGTAGGCCAAAACCTCCTTGCTAAGGAGAAGTCCAGCAGTGGATTATAAAAGACTGTTGATGAGTAATTTTCAGGTCATTAAATGTAAATAGTATTGATATTATGTCTTCTATGCAAGGAATCACTTCATAATTCTCATTCCGTCTTTGACTGTCTGAGTTTTTATCAATAAATAAATGCCAAAAATGGAATAAAAACATTACGATCTTAAAACATTAAGCCTTTACTTATTCAGTTATTGATCCTGCTTATAATTAACGTGTATTTAGCTTGTGGGTGTCATGATTCTCCGACCAGGCGAGGTGATCATGCCTGGTGGGTCGCAACCCAACACTTGATGTTAGGATGTTGCATATATTCTAATGGCCACGAGAATCTCTATTTCGCGATACAGGATTAATAGTTGCTTCGTAGTTCCTTGTACTTCCTAGTTCGATGTATCTTCGCTAGATTGCGCTGTAGTATGTTTTTCTTTTGGCGCTGTATGTGGAAGTCGCCACAAGCTTTAAATGTGTCACCACATAGATTGTAAGCTTGACTATCGTACTCTGATTTTTAATCCAGAGAAGGGTTTGACTTACAGCCAGGACAAGAAATTATATAACAAGCACTATGAGTTTATCGTTAATACGTATGTATATAGAAATGTCCGTGTAGTGACGGATTAAAAATACGTAGTGTCGCCACCCCTGTTCATGAGTAGCGTAGAGGCGACTAAGGGAACAAACTATTCAGAAATAATCACCACAAAGAGAAGGAAAAGTTGAAACAAACCTATTTTCCAAGCATTCTGGCCAGCCAGCAATTCATCGTAGGTCAAAACCTCCTTGCTAAGGAGAGGCCTATGTCCAGCAGTGGACTGTTAGAGTCTGTTGATGATGGTGATAATAATTATTTAGAAATGTACAATATTTTTTAGTCGCAGTATGGTTACTACAGTACAGGCTCTGCCTAGTTTTAGATCAGATGGTCATGTGTGAAATGAATATCAGACATAAGATACCATTATTATAACGATTACTGTGTAAATAATACGTAAAATCATATTTAATATAATTGTTTTACCACTAAGTATAAACTATTTCTTTACTTTATAAATTGCTAAGATATCAAATACATTAACCCCTCCCACTATTAACTGCACGCCATTTAATGCGCTCTTATTTCCCAGCATCCACAAAGAATAGTAATTCTCTGTTCCTTTTCTCTTGCATTTTAAAACCTTCTCTGCAGAAAGCTTCGATAGTTTACAAGATACGTGACAATTGAACACAGATACGGAATGTTCCAATCTTCTTGTGGTATAAAGCGTTCTATTGTTTTTAGAGCATAAACAACGAAGGAGGTATTTTTTGAAAAGTTTTAAATTAAGACTGTCAATCAATAGACAAAATATTTCTTTTGTTTTTTTCTTTGTTTGTAGTTGATACTATTAATTTTTTAACCGATTTCAAATAGAAGATCAATTCCAGTGTTTATTTTCATTAATTTGCTATTTGAAATTGAACATATCTACGTCATTTTATTCGAATTTTGAGAATTTGTTTTTTAGTTCGAAAGAGGTTTATTTGAAATGGTTCCATTGAAGTTTTATATAGATCTGACGATTCTGACACATCTTATTTCTACATCACCTGAAGGCCGACTCGGAGAGGATGCCTCATGAGATTAAATCCACATTTGTACAACAAAGTTTTAAAGGAGACAGACATCGAAACTCATAAAGAAAATGAAAACAAATCATCCACGATTGCAGCTATGGCATAAATATACATTGTTTGCGCAATCACACGTATTGTTTAAAGTCAATTTAACTGTTTTTCAAAAGAATTTATTTAAATATATTTATTTGACATCGCAATCAGGTATATTATATATTTCATTCTTTAACTTTCTATCCCATAAGGGTGGTATTTTCCATTTTTTTATTTTTTCTATGTTGAGACCAAAGTGATTTAACTATGCTCGATGAAAAGTATGAATAGAATCCAAAAGTTGTGGTCGCCATACTCATTGCAAATGCAGACAATGCATATGGTGACCCACACTATGGCGACTTAGTGAGATGCTTTTTCACACCCCGCTTGGGGACGTGAAAAGGTATGACAGTCATTTTGGTAATGTAAGGCTCACACACTTACCACGATAGCTGTCACCTCTGCGTCAATGGGCCTCCTGGCTTACATTCACCAACGAAACACGACAGTACGGATGCTGTCGCTTTAGGTTGGTCTTCTGTGAAAGAGTAGTACTGCCTAGGTATTTTTGATATTTGAATAAAACTGAGCGGTAAGTAGACTCTCCTAAATAAGGAAAAGAAAATGTTCATAATCTGTTCATTGCCGGTAAGAAATTTAAGAAATAGATTAAGAACCATTCTTTGTTTTCAATTGGTTAAAAGTAAGTCAAATATTACATCTCCCATCAGAAATGCTAGCAGCCTTTTGAACAACAATTTATTTCTCTAATAAGCTACAAAGCTTTGTGTATCAAAGAAATGAATGCTTCAAGAAATATGTTCAAAATGTATTTAAAATGCTTGTTAAAAGTTTGTTCGCCATCTTTGGTGGGAAACAGGAAAATGCTCATAAACCTTACTTTACAAAACTCGTATAATCGATTGCCACAGTTCTGCAAATTCTCATCAATTTACCGGCAAATTTATATTTTTCTCAACGTTCGCTCAGTTGGATTGTGAGTATAATCGTTCTGAAACTACAATGCATTGTTAAACGGCAAACAATTTCTGCACGAGTGTAAATTACGTCATTTTTAAACAAAAGGTTTATTATTTTGCCGAAAACTTTTTATCTAAGCAGTGAAATTAAAGTTATTTTTTTAAGATTAGCAAGTATTGAATAAAAAATATCTTAATCATCTTAATCATAGATGAACAAAGGCTAATGCTGTTATTTTAAAGAGATGACGCTGCTAATTGTATGTTACACTTAGGGTTATTGCAATGGCTGCGAATGTAAACGTACAAAAACGAGTTTGTCTATTTGCTCATGTAACAAAACTGAATAAACAGTTTTTGGAGTGATTAGTAATAATAGAACGCAGTAGACTGCGTTAAGTTCATGATGATAAATATTACAGTCCTTGGAAAATTTATTAATTGCTAATACATTTAATTCGTTTTAAAGTTTTTTAATTGGTGGAGAGAAACAGATACAGTGAATAAAAATTAAAGTATAATCTACAGATTATAAATAAAACTAATTTGAAATACCTGCGTCCGTATGACTGGGCCATTGGTAGCAAGAGATCTCCGATGACTGCGGTGAGGGCCCGACATTGCGTCGCCCAAGCAGAGCAAACTGCCAGCGTCTTCTGAGCCGAATCCTTACCGCAGTCGCAGTTGTGATGGACGGGTTTCATTTCCCTCGTAGCTACCGAGTGCAGGTACTTCCTGAAGTAGCCTTGTATGGACCTGCGTCAGCCGGAAAGAAACGGTTCTATACTGTCGCCCTGCCCAATCGTCGGTGACCAGCCTCACGCCCCTCGTGTACCTCTTCGGGCGGCATTCAGCCGAACAGCCGATAAAAGTATGTTTATCAGCTCTCTAACACTATCAGTTAGATTTGAATAATTATTTTTGCATTGAACGTAATTAATATTTCTTGAACTCTACTCTACTACTTACGAACTGAGCAGCGTCCATAAACCCAGGTCAAACAGTGTATAACGTATATTTATGTTACAAACAGACACAGTGATGTCATGTTCGGCCATTTAACATAGTTAAACTGACAAGCCATTATGATCTCATAATACTTGTGTAAATTGAACTATTTTCTTCCATATATATTAATGTTTCTTTCGATTCCATTTGCCTCTTGGTTCAGTGTGTAAATACCCACCATTCACACATTTATTTCTTGACATCTATCGCATTAGGTATATTTATTGTAACGTTCATTAAGCAGACACAAAGAACACCTAGCCCCAGAACAACAATTTGTATATCACACTAGGTGCTGTCCCATGTCATTGCGACTGGGGCTCGTAAGCCGTCTGTACGGACAGACCTCAAAGTTATGGTCCTTTCTTAGAAAGGTTAACCTGGACCCTGCACTGTACTTGTATAGTTTTATTTTTATTTAACATTGTTAAACGACGTAATGAAAAAATTGAAGTGATCTTGTGTCTGTCCTAATCTATTGTCATCTTAACTATGCGTAAACATGTATTTATATAAGTAAATATTTATCTGAGTATATATATAATGTATAGGTTTAAGTGTATGGTAGGTTTATGTATTACGTTTGTTTGATATTTCGTTAAGTTTGTTTATTCTCATACACGTTTCAACAAAAACACATCCACATCCTGTTTTCTCTGCCTCACCCGATGGTGAACCGATAGAGAATGCTGTCCGCATTAAGTCGACAAATACACCGTACAAGTAAATATTGGAAATAAAATTTGTAAGTCACTTCATGTGGAAATAAGTAAATCATAAGTAGTCTTTAACACATGGAATGGCGTATCTTCCTTCAACTTTTTGTTACCGAGAATACTGAATATTTCACGTTGACCAAGCCCCGTCCAATTTGGGTAGATCCCGGCTCTCTCAGATAGGTAGAAAGACACTCGGTGATACACTAGCGCCTGCCTGATACAACTCCAGAGTAATGTTGAACGCGTTGGCCACCACTTCGCCCCGGTAAACTCCTTTCTCCTTCCTCTGCCTGCCAAAACTCTCACGCATCGCATTAACGGTAGATTGCTCTTGACAGCAACTGTACCGGTAATCCACCAGATCAGGGTCTACTTTGAAGTGATTACTATCACTCTTTCAAAGAGTTTACATACCTCGTCAAGTAACACTGTGGGCCGGTAGGTGGATGGTGCTTCCACCGGGTACCTTTCTCAAGCATGGATCTCCTCTCTCGGATGAGAGCTAGTTTGCCTGTCCTTCACAATTTTGGAAAATGGTCGTGCTTGAGACATACGCAGAAAAACCCTCTCAAATTATATGTATATGTATATGTATATGTATATTGTTATTTATGACATGTATATTGTATATATTATGTATATAAACAATATACAAATTGTTTAAGTTGTGGAATTGTGATTTTTTTCTAGCAAAACATCATCAACAGTCCACTGCTGGCCATAGGCCTTAAATAGGAAGTTTCAGCCTGCTATACAACACTGGCCAGACAGGTTGGTTTAGCACAAAGTGGCACAGTGTGGGGTTTTAGTCGATTTGTATCCGACACACCACGCTGCTGCAAACTCCGGTAGGGTGTAGACCTGAGGGAGTTGCCACTCGTTAATAAAAAACAAGGATTGTGTCCAATATCCTTTTCTTTCCAGTGCTGCTGTTCAGTTTCCTTCTGAGTCGACTATTATGGCACTCAAGGACAGCCCGTTCCATCACTTGGAGAGTCAAACGTTTCCAACTAAGTATCGACTAGTTGGGAATCAATACATAGTTTATACTTAGGTGGAAACGCTTGACTTCCAAACCTTCAAGAGAAGCATACTCAACCATGAACTGCTAGCAGTAACGCATCAAGAAACTTGCAGTTATCCATGGACGAAGATGACCATCAGGTGACGAACAAAGGAATATTATTATAATTAAAGACCTTGTATCACGTGAAACTTCGCAAACAATTTTGACTGACGATTAGCCTCGTGGCTTAAGCGTTCGCCACTCCGCTTTTCACTTCGCTTAGTGCTGTGGGTTCAAATCCTACAAGAGACAACACTTTGTGCTATCCACAAATTGTTGTTCTAAGTCTGGGTGTTCTTTGTGTTCGTTTCTTGAATGTAAAGTCCCCTGCGACACAGGATTTATTCCCAATGCGGGCGTTGCCATTCAAAAAATGAAACGAACACGAAGAAAACATTAAGTATCCCTTGTGGGGATCGATTCCACAACACACGGTGCAGCGGAAAGTGGTGAAGTGACCAACTGCTTCGCTATTCGTGCAGTTAATTATCATTTCGAAACCTGAAACCTGTTGGTACAACAGCAATAAACGGAAACAGACGATTTGTCACTTTCTCGCACCATTTAATGAGTAAAAGTTGGACACTTATTATCACTAACTTAGATTAATGAACGATTCATTTAAGTTGCGTCGCCAACAGACTTACTCCAAATGATTCGACTAGTTCTATATACATACATTGTACCGCATTGTACGTCACCGCTTCCTACTACAATCGGGTAGATGACTGTATCGTAAATAAATACCAATGTCCACTTCATTAAAATTAATATCGCGAAACATCTCGGCAAATACAATTAACATAGTTTTATTATTATTACGAATTTCAATCAAATACACAGTGAAATATATTGTTCAATTGAGTAGTCTAAAACAGTGACGTCACAATTTTGTATTTAGTACATTTTTCATACAAAATTGTCGTTTTGACAGATGATAAAAAGTAACTAATTTGACTAAGGTGTCATCTAGCCTATTATTGTTGTGGGTTAGATCACCAAATTGAAAGACACTTTTTCTTTTTTTTTTCTATATTAAGAGCCTGCTAAAGTGACTCTACTCTGCCTGATGGAAAGCATGAATAGAATCCAAGAGTTGTGGTCACCAAACTCATTGCAAATGCAGACAATGCAGTATGGTGATCTACACTATGGCGACCTTGTGAGATGCTTTTTCACACCCCACTTGAGGACGTAAAAGGCATGACAGTCATCGTGACAGTGTAAGGTTTACACAGTTACCACGATAACTGTCACCCCTGCATCAATGGGCCCGCATTAATAAACACTTCGTGTGTTAATTGTTGTTCTGAGTCTGTGTGTTCTTTGTATTTTAAACTGTGTATTATATCTTTGTTATTTAGTTTTGTGTAATATACAATTTCGACAAATTATGTTGTAACACCAATATGTTATCTAACCTGTGTTGTGACCGAATGTTTTTCATAAATCTTGTAATAGTTGATCGATATTGTGATATTAATATTGTAACTCAAGTTTCATTTGTCATGTATTTATTACTTGTGAGAATCTAATGTCAAATATATATATACCTATGACATAATTTATGACATGTATATTATATATGTGTATATGTATGTATAAGTTTACGTATCTGACGTATATTTTCATTGAAATATAACCTTTATGCACCTCCCTTACAGGATTTCTTTACCATCCTAAGGTTGACTGAAAGAGAATGCCTGAAAAAATGCATAATAAATAACTTAAATTAATATTATAAGTGCGAATGTAAGTTTTTTTGCTACGCTTTCCCTTAAAAATTTCTTTAGAAAACTACATTATCAATGAGTAACAAAGGCTGCACTTTTAAACACGAAAACTGACAGATACACTATATATGTACTTATCGTAAAGACACTATGAATGTACACAACCAGGCTAGTTCCCCGTCACGACCTTAGAAAGCTTGTAGCTTGTACTTAACAAGCAATTCTTTCAGTGTTTTCCAAGTAAGCTCAAACCCTGACTGATAATTATGTTTTTAATTACCATTTTTTTTTTATTTTTCACGTGTGGAAACCCCCGCGGGCCATCACCCCACCCGTGTTTACGGCGGGGTGGTGTGTCGGAATCGGACCGACTAAAACCACACGGTATGGCACTCTGCACCTGACATAGGAGGGATCCGGGAACAGCTGCTATTACGACATCCAGATATTTTAAATTACCATGTTCTAACCATGACAGAGACCTTCGCTCCAGTAATAACCTTCTACTCTTATGTCCACCACACACCTCTGTTCTTGTTCATTCTTCTTTTACTGTCCAATCTATTCTATTATGGATTGCACTCCCACGCGAGATCAGGAAAATAACTAATCGTAATGCTTTTAAAGCCAAGGCCAGAGAATTATATAGGAAACAGCTAGCAGATATTACCCCATAGTCCCATATTTTGTACTATACTCGTATGTTTATTGTTTGAATATCTATTTGTGTTCTCGTCTATGTATATATCTTTTTCTTAAATAATTTATGGTAAACTATTGCCTCCAACTACCAACTCATTGCTTCTCTTAAGGACACACGTGCACCTGCCGTGTCAGTTACTGAATCACGTAAAGGTTGAGTGGTAGAGAATGCCATATGGCATTAAGTCCGCCTCATGTAAATGTAATGCAGGAAGCATAAAAAAAAAAAAATATTTTAAGCAACACGACCATTGGTTCTGTGTCTTGGTGTAATTTGTCTATAATACGTATGTATCACAGATTACAGAAGACCAACCTAAAACGAAAGCATCCGTGCTGTCATGTTTCCTTAGTGAGTACAACACCGTAGGCCCATTGATGCAAGGGTGACAGTTATCGTGGTGTGTGAGCATTGCACTGTCACGATAACTGATATGCCTTTTACGTCCCCAAGCGGAGTGTAAAGGTGTTCCTTTGTTGGTAAAGTGAGATGCTTCTCACTACGCTGCCATAGTGTGTGTGACCACATCTCTTGGATTCTATTCATGCTTTCCATCAGACAGAGTAGAGTCACTTTAGCATACTCTAAAATTTTTTTTTTTAGATTGTTTAGATTTATAAAAGTATGTCTATCAGCAGTCTGAACACCATAGGGCTCTTCCCCAGATTCCACAGAGAAGCAATGCGTTTGTAACTCTTGACTCGCATGTGTAATATCTGGCAATCACTTATCATCGAGTGTGTGACCATCTTAAAAATGTGTCTTAAATAAATAATATGATAGTAACACATGTCACATATGTTCTCCATCATTAACAGATCACAAGTGGGAATTAAAGTATCACCAGACGACACCCATAATTGACCTATTAAGTGTGTATTTTTTCTGTTAAGCAAAATATTTTACACAGGATAAATAATAATAAATAATAAATATTTCGGACATTTGACACACAACGCCATCTAGTTTCAAACTAAGCAGAGCTTGTGCTATGATAACTAGACTGACTGATAGAATACTTACGAGTATATACTTTTTTTTGTAAATAGATACATATAAAACACCCAAACTCCGAAACAAATATTTGTAGATCATACAAACAATTGTTCCGACCCAGGAATCGAACCCGAGACCTCAAGTACAGCAGTCGCATTCACTACCGCTGCGCCACCGAGGTCACATATCTCACACATAGCTTTCTGATACCAAACTTGGCAGGATTTGCACTATGGCAACCAGATTGCTGATAACAATACTTAAACATTGATACATACACACATATTATATATAAATAACACCCAGACACAAAGTTGATCGTGCTCATGGAGTGCATAGGATTAAGGAGTTAGAGCCCCAAGCCAATCTCAACTGCTAGTGATGCACCCGCTGATGGGCGGACGAGGTTCTGGTAAATAAAACATTGATATACACACATATTATATATAAATAACACCCAGACACAAAGTTGATCGTGCTCATGGAGTGCATAGGATTAAGGAGTTAGAGCCCCAAGCCAATCTCAACTGCTAGTGATGCACCCGCTGATGGGCGGACGAGGTTCTGGTAAATAAAACATTGATATACACACATATTATATATAAATAACACCCAGACACAAAGTTGATCGTGCTCATGGAGTGCATAGGATTAAGGAGTTAGAGCCCCAAGCCAATCTCAACTGCTAGTGATGCACCCGCTGATGGGCGGACGAGGTTCTGGTAAATAAAACATTGATATACACACATATTATATATAAATAACACCCAGACACAAAGTTGATCGTGCTCATGGAGTGCATAGGATTAAGGAGTTAGAGCCCCAAGCCAATCTCAACTGCTAGTGATGCACCCGCTGATGGGCGGACGAGGTTCTGGTAAACAAAACATTTCTAGCGATGACCACACCACCACCTATGTCCAAAATACTGACGAAAAGTGGAAGTCTAATATGGTTCTGGCTACTCCTCCTTGGAAACAGAAGTGATTTTTTGTATGTATGTATGTGTTAAAAAGAAAATAAGTTAGTTCATTTAGAAATATACTTAACCAGTTGACAGCAATAGGGCTTTTCTATACTTAGATAAGTGGTTGGCAAAATTTGGAAATTGAATCCACTTCTGTCTACCCTTTAGAGAATAGCCTGTCTTTAAAACTCTTTAATTATTTACTACTGATCATAAGCCTCTCCTTAAGGGTTTGCACTGCCTCAAAATTGCTCCACCGTTCACTTTTAATCCTATGTGATGTGAAAAAAAAAACCTATATAAATACAACATAGTACAACGTAATACAGAAGTGTGTATTATGTGACTTTTATAATATATAATACTACTAGCTCACCCAGCTTAACTTTTCTGCATACAACTGCATAAACGCACACAAAAAAAATCATTCAAATCGGTCCACCCGTTTAGGAGGAATTCAGTGAAATACACACGTCCAATAGAGTTATATATGTAAAGATATTATTTCCAAGACTTACCTATATCACTAACCCAATATTAATACTATAAGAAAAAGCCTATAACACGTATTTTAAGCGTCCGGTATTTAATAACTTCAGTCAGACGACTCCTAGCGCCCTCTAGATAACATAAAACAAACTCATGATATTCTGATACGGACAGCGGTTAAGTACCACTTGCTGAACAAATGGCTTGAAATGACAGCCATGTGGTTGGGAATCGTTTGATCTGAGGATTTGATGAACTTCAGTTTTACCTTTCGTTAGAAATACTTTGGAGATATATTATACAGTTTAATAGAAGGTACCAACATACTCTTTGTTTTGAGTTCTATATTACAAGTATCCATGTATTTTTAAATAGGTATTTATAAAATCCCGAGGTATATTTTTGGGATGCAATAGTGCCCTCAGATAATCTATATACATGAAAGAAAGTGGTGTTAGTTACACCACTTATAACTCAAGAACGGCTGAACGGATTTAGCTGAAAATTGGTGGAGAGGAGGAGAGACAGGAGACGTACATGGGATACTTTTTATCGCGTTAGAACGGATTTAAGTAAAAAAAATCTGTTTATTTATTGCCTCTAAGGCGGAATAGAGTTCGCGGGGTAAGCTAGGTGTTTAATAAATTTTACCGAGTGATTGTAATCACCAGGGTACAACCTCCACTCCCCCCTGTTTTTTTAGATGGTACTCAGGCACCGTCACTGAAGTTGTGTCCTGCAAATGTGACTAGAAGCGTCGATGGCTTAGACAGTCAATGTACGCTTATTGATGGGTATAGAATAAAACAAACTTGTCGATAGAGTTGGGAATGTTTATTTATTTACAATTTTATACACGTATCAGTGGGTTCAATGTCCTGGAGATTCTCTACCTACCAACCTTGAAGGTGGGTAGAAATCTAGGAAGGTAGGTGCACAGAGGTTACAGTTGCAAAGAGTAGAGTAGTAAGATTCAGGTCCAAAAATGTATAAAACAGATATCAACATATTATATTACACACAAATATACACAAAAATACATACACATATGATACACATATTTTGTACTCGTAAGTACAAATACATGCTAATAATAACTGGATGTCTGATCCCAAGTTAGGCAGAGTCTGTACTACGGTGACCAGAGTGCTGATAAACATACTTATATATTTCTAATTGCATAGGAATTGACTGCACGGAAGGCCTAGTGGCTTAGGGGTCGCCACGCCGCTCTCTACTGCACTCAGTGTTAGGGGTTCAGTCCCCACAACGTGGGGAACAACACTTTGTGTAATCCACAAATTGTTTTTCTGAGTCTAGGTGTTCTTTGAGTCCGTTTCTTGTATGTTTGTACAGTCCCCCACGACACAGGATTTATTCTTTTCATTGGCGTTGTCTTTTTAAAAAAGATATAAATACAAATATACCTTTTTTGTAAATACATACATATTGTACACAGAAAACACCCAAACTCCAGTGAAAATAATACTTGTAGATCATGGAAATATTAATACTTGTAGTTCGATCCGGGAATCGAACCCGAGATCTCAAGTACAGCAGTAGCATACACCGAGACAGTCTTAAAGGAAAGTCGTCTAAACGCACGCCAATTCACCCTAGTTCACAAAGATCCTCATAATATACGAACCCAGATGTCACTTGTAAGCTATTCAGCATTGTATTACGTTCATAGTACCAGAGACTACATTCCCAGCGGTTTATGCTGAGCAGACGGTTTATGGTTAGAGGCAGGTGTTGAGCATTGGCCCAACGATGACTAGACTATTTTAAATAAGAGTTTGCTCTTAAAATTACCATGGCTTCTAAGAAATTGAGCGACACGGTGATCCTCACGACCTCAAACCGTGTCCTTTAACCGTTGGTCTAGTGGATACTAATGTAAAAAGTGATCATTAGGCTGCCTCCGTGGTGCAGTATCGATACGCGACTGAGTGGTCTCGGGTTCGATGCCCGGGTCGGACAAAATGTTTGTATAATTTGCAAATATTTTTTTTAAAGTTTGAGTATTCTATCAGTCAATCTAGCTGTTGAGCAAGCTCTGCTTAATTTGAAGCTAGATGGCGTTGTGTTAAACCTTAAGTAACTTACAAAACCTAACACTTTCCTTTTGTCTATTGTCCTAACTATTTTACTATTATATGCCATTGAATCCATAGAGTAGAATAAATAACCTATTGTTTTTAAAGTTATTCAGTACAATAAAATATTAAATATTGAATCTATTGTAACAAAAATACTGATTGTTTAATAGTGCATTCTGGAAACAATTATTTCATATAATAATATGCATGTCAAATCTGAATATATATAACTCAAAGGTGACTGACTGACTGACATAGTGATCTATCAACGCACAGCCCAAACCACTGGACAGATCGGGCTGAAATTTCGCCTGCCCGTAGATATCATGACGTAGGCATCCGTTAAGAAAGGATTTTGATCAATTCTACCCCCAAGGGGATAAAATAGCGGTTAAAAGTTTATATGAAATTTTGTCAATTTTAAACCGATCGGCCTGGAATTTGGCATGCAGGTAGATATTATGACGAAGGCATCCGCCAAGAAAGGATTTTGATTAATTCTACCCCCAAGGGTATAAAATAGGGGATGAAAGTTTATATAAATCTTCTTAGATTTTCGACTGATTGAACTGAAATTAAAGATTCTTTAAAAATTAAACATTGCTTCTCTAATGGACAGTTTTATGTTTTACCGCCTAATGACAAACAAGTAAAGAATATTGTGTACAAAAAAGTTTTATATACCTTAATTTTTTACAAACTTTAAACAAAAGTAAAGCCTCAAAATTATACCTAATTAATAATAATACTTCTTAATGCGAGCGAAATCACTGGCAAAAGCTAGTATATAATAATATTATAGAATAATATTATCACTCAAACCTTAATTTAAATAGTGACCAAATTCTTTTTGTATCATCATCAACCTATCCCATTGACGCAGCGGTGACAGTTGTCGTGGTGTGTGCAATACAGTGCCACGATGACTGTCATGCCTTTTACGTCCCCAAACGAGGCGTAAAAAAGCATCTCACTAGGCCACCATACTGCATTGTCTTCGCAATGAGTATGGTGACCACAACTCTTCTATTCTATTCATGTCTCTTAAAATAAAAAATATCTCAGTTCACTGCTGAACGAAACCTTCACACCCAAGGAGCGCTAACTATTTTGGTCTTGGGCAGTCCCGTCCATTGCCAATAACTACTTGTATACTAGTTCTCGAGAATTAGAGTACTGAGACCCTTACAACGCTCAATTCCGACAAGCCACTTCACCGTAATCCCCGACGAGACACTCAGAATCAGGGATAGGAGGAGGCAAGAGACCCTTCAACTTGTGTGGCCTCTATGCCACAAAAATGTTTTATAAACTAAACACACCCTGGTGTACGTCGAATCTTTGATATTATCTAGTATTTTATTACAGCCCTTTGTAATTTACGACGGGTAATAAAAGCCCTCTCCTACCTACGGGTTGGTATTTAGCACTGTATTGTTTGGCAAGTTAGTGTTGTACCCTCGACTAAGTTTAACTTGAGTTGAAAATACTTAGTTCATTTAACTCGTTAAAAAGTCTTTGGGATATATTTATTTTTAAGTTAACTAAACAACATATTTAAAAAAAATTTTTGAACTCGTAAGATCGTGATTTCAATTTTTAATAATTACTGAGAGTTTACCGGCACAGTAGTTAATTAAATTTTAATGTTAATTTAAAACTTTACATCTACTGATACCTGTTTCCTACACTTTATTATATTATATATTTATGACAGAAGGCTATGTCGCTCAATTTAGACACATAAGAAGGAGAAAAGAATAGATTTTGAAGGATTGACACAATAATATTCGATTATTCGATTCGGGTTACGTGACTCACTAATATGTAACGAAAAATAGTTTAAAATCGATTTAATATACCAAAGATCTTCACTGAATTAATGCTCTTGTACTCTTGTTTAATATAGAAATAACCCTACGCTGAATTCGACGACAGTGGATCAGACGTGAATGACTGACTCATTCTAACTAGCATTTTAAATACATCTATAGTTGGCTGAATTGAAAAACACAATTTAAAATCTTAAAAAAAATCTATTCATAGCTGAAATTTAGCACAATCTTAACTAAAATAAATAAAATTTTCCCCTTCTGACATCGATATATGTATAATACTTATAGCATACTTACTGTCGAGTGAAACTTATAAAACTTTCATACTCGTACATACCTCTGTCCCCACACTATCAAAAGGTCACGTGATCGACTAGATTAATACCTGAATGTGTTATCATTTATCCGACGTGGGAGGATGGGTGGTCAAGATTAAGTTGGTGTATGTTGCCGTTTATTTTACTTAGCTCTTAACCACGGAAGCTTACTTGAGCTACTTTTAGCTACGTTCGAGTGTAATGAGTTCGGGTCACATCGAGTTTAATCCATCGTAATGTGATATATTTGGAAAAACAAATTTTATTTATGTAATTTTATTCTCATGATTATCTTTGAAATCTTTTGCATGCTATTTCCCGTAAACAGAATACAACTTTATTTTTATTTTACCGCATGGTTTTACGCGCAAAAAAAATAATAATAACGACTTGATATTGCTCTTTTCCTTTTTTCATTTAATCAAGCATATCAGATGCGAAAGATACAAATATCTCTGAAAAAACAAGCCATTATCTTAAATTAAGTCAATTATTAATCTTAAATAGGGCACACATTTAATAGATTACGGGAAATAAATAAATAAAATAAGAAATATTTCGGACATTTAACACACAACGTCATCTAGTTTCAAACTAAGCAAAGCTTGTGCTATGATAACTACACTGACTGATAGAATACTTATATACTTTTTTTTGTAAATACATACATATTATACATAGAAAACACCCAAACTTCGAAACAAATATTTACAGATTGTATAAACATTTGGTTGATCCGAGAATCGAGTCCGAAACCTCAAACAGCAGTCACATTCCCTACCGCTGTGAAACCGAGACAGTCAAATGGAAATATGAAATTCACTAACTAACGCCACCTATTCTCAAAAACTGGTACTTATTGATACACGAAACAGGAGACCTCTTTGTTATTTTTAACGTCAATTCGTGTCATTATTTTTCTCAAACAAAGATTTCGTCGTTTATTCTTAATTTTAACCTACCAAAGTGACTACTCTGCCTGATGGAAAGCATGAACAGAATCCAAGAGCGGTGGTCGCCGTACTCACTGCGAATAAAGACAGTGCAGCATGGCGACCCCCCGCTATGGTGGCCTAGTGAGATGCTTTATCACGCCCCGCTTAAAGGACCCAGGATCGTAGTGGGAGGGAAACACGTGCGCTGGTAATGAATTCCAGGTTTTAACTGATTTGCACCGTTTAGTTCGGGAGCGTATGTCTACCATTCTGGAACGGTGAACTCCAAGGCGAGCACGAATTGTCCTGTAGAGGAAGAGTTGTCCTTATAATAGCTGTTTGTCACCACCCCCTAACTAGTAATACGAATACATCCTGGACTCAAATTGAACCAATATACCTTCAACCTTAACGTTGTAGAGTCAAAAGAAACTACAACTTATATTGTACGCTCTTTTTGACCACTAATTTAGTAATAAAGCATCAACTTAGTAACAACAGTCACTGTTTATGTATTTTAACAGTAACTGACATCGCACAGAGAATCAGTATGCTGAAGTGGAAGTGGGCCGGCCATGTCTCCAGACGAACCGATGGTCGCTAGAGCCCAAGTGTACTAGATTGGATACCACGATTGGGGAAACGTAGTGTAGGGCGCCCTGCGGTGCGATGGACCGACGATTTGAAGGTGAATAGACCTTCAATAGACCATTGCTGGACATAGACCTCTCGTTAGAAAGGAGGGTTCAGCCTACTATACCAGACTGGCCAGACGGGTTGTTAAAGGGTGTATCAAGTTTTCCCACTCCATACAGTAATGTTGTCCTACATAATTACCTTCTTCAGTCGCCTCTTACGACACTCATGGGAGGAAAAAGGTGATGACAATCTGTATTCTTAATTCATCCATATTGACAGATATCCCATCACAGTTTAGCATTTATTAAACTCTCCTAATGGTTTCACTAAAATTTTGGGACGGATCGACGACTTGGAGAAGGTGGCTGGCAGCGGATGGATGCGAGTTGCCCAAGACCGGGATGGTTGGCGTTCCTTGGGGGAGACCTTCGTTCATCACTGGACCGCGATAGGTTAATTGAGACACTGTTTATGAAATTATAAGTCTAAAGCGTAAAACACATAATGAGAATGCATTACAAACAATAGGCTAGATGACGCGTTAGTCAAATTCGTTACTTTTTATCATCTGTCAAAACAACAATTTTGTATGAAAAATGTACTAAATACCAAATTGTGACGTCACTGTTTTAGACCACTCAATTGAACAATATATTTCACTGTATATTTGATTAATAACAAAAATCTATGTTAATTGTATTTGCCGAGATGTTTCGCGATATTAGTTTTAATGAAATGGACAGTGGTATTTATTTACGATATAGTCATCTACCCAATTAACTTCCAAAAAAGTGTTACCAGATTAAATGTGCCTTTATTATATCCAATTTTAAATGAACTGTTTTCTTCATCTCTTAGTTTTAAATTAATGATATTTTTTTTTATATCTATATAAGGCTAAACAGTAAACATAACGTCTTACATAAAAAAATCCAAATTAATTCATAGATCACAAAATTCTGACGTAACACAAAAAAAAACAATATCTGAATTTGAAATCACTACTTTTCAAAGTAAAGTGGATTCAAATTTGTAATGTTAGACGTAACACTATTATGACCAGGACAAGAAATTTGAAATATTTATTTATAATAGCTACAGACGGCAATAAAATGTCAACGCGTTGCAAATCCGCGCTGTACCCGATATTTATGCAAAGGTAACTCTAACACAGTTCGTGTAACTCTAACATGCAATGTGTTAGAGTTGAATTGGATAGATGACTGTATCGTAAATAAATACCAATGTCCACTTCATTAAAACTAATATCGCGAAACATCTCGGCAAATACCATTAACATAGCTTTTTATATATAGTCAAATATACAGTGAAATATATTGTTCAATTGAGTAGTCTAAAACAGTGACGTCACAATTTTGTATTTAGTACATTTTTCACACAAAATTGTCGTTTTGACAGATGATAAAAGTAACTAATTTGACTAAGGTGTCATCTAGCCTATTGTTTTATTGCGTAGAGTTTTCAATACTGCGTTTACACGTTACTTTCAACTTTAAAGGTCCACTGCTGGACATTAGGTTCTTCTAACAAAAGGAAGTTAGATCTACCATACCACACCACCAGACTCCCATCAGACAAGTCAGTTCTGTTATCTTGTATAGTTCAGCTCCCCTAGTCGGCTGTTACGACGTCCATGTGAATAATAGGAGAAGTGATATTTTGTATTCTTAAACGATCACCATATATGTATTCCGGATACCGAATTCTGGATAACAATATATTCATGAGAAGGAAATTGTAACATACTTCATTGTTATAGGATGGGCCACGAATTAGTTAACATTCTAAAAAATTGTCTATAAAAAACCATTTCATATATTATGAAAAATATTATTTACAAGAATGGCATTTATTTTTTAAAAATTACATTGTCTAAACGATCACCGTTTCGACGTTTACACTCTTCTAATCGAGCACCGAAATTTTCGAATACTCGTCGACAAAGAGACCGCGAGATCGCCGACATCTCTCCCCTGATTTTTTCTTAGAGTTGATGTAGTGTACTTGGTTTATTGATGTAGACGTGATTCTTTAAATAACCTCAAAAAAAGAAGTCTGCTGTAGATAGATCTGGACTTCTGGGTGGCCACGGAACGTCGCCTTGTCTGGAAATCAGCTTTTCTGGAAACATGTCTTTGACCACCGGCAGGGACTCATTGGATGTGTGACAAGTTGCTCCATCTTGTTGAAAGCATGTGTTACGATTGTGGCCAGTAAATTCCAGTAGCATTGGTCCCAAGAACTCCCGTTACATGTTTGCGTGAGATGTTAGATTCAAATGTTAACGAATTCTTGGCCCACCCTATATTATTGCGTAGAATTTTCAATACTGTTTATACATTATTTATAAAGACGTAACAAAAACTAGCATGACACGTTCAGAATATAATCAAATAAGTTGATGAACTATTTGATTGCTTTCTTCATCCTGCCTCGGTGGTGCAGTTGTATTGTATGCGACTGCTGTACTAGAGGTCTCAGGTTCGATGCCCGGATCAGACCAAATGCTTACATGACGTGCAAGGAGTTTGAGTGTTTTCGACGTATAATATATATGTATTTACAAAAAAAATGTACATAAGTATTCTATCAGCCAGTCTAGTTATCATAGTATAAGTTCTGCTTAGTGTAGAAACAAGATGGCGTTGTGTGTCAAATGTAAAAAAAAATATTTCATATTATCCCCCATGTTTTTTCTAAACTGTGTTGGAGTATTGGGGTCAACTTTGAATCAACTACGATACTTCTGAACTTCGATTTTTCCATCGTAACTTCAAAATCTTTAAGTACTAAGCGACATCAGAGTTTTGTAAATGTAAGTCAACTTTTTTTTTTCTATATTAAGAGCCTGCCAAAGTGACTCTACTCTGCCTGATGGAAAACATGAATAGAATCCAAGAGTTGTGATCACCATACTCATTGCAAATGCAGACAATGCAGTATGGTGACCCTCACTATGGCGGCCTTGTGAGATGCTTTTTCACACGCCACTTGGGGACGTAAAAGGCATGACAGTCACCGTGACAGTGTAAGGCTTACACAGTTACCACGATAACTATCACCCCTGCATCAATGGGCTTCCAGTCTCACGTTCACCAACGAAACACGACAACACAGATGCTGTCGCTTTAGGTTGGTCTTCTATGGGAGGGTAGTACTGCCCCGGTCGAGCCGGCCCCCTCGTGCTCAAATCAGCGTGGCTCTACTACCTACTGTTTACGGCTTCAGCTTTTTACAGATGTTCATATGGCACCCGTGGCCGCGCACTTAACGTCCTCTACAAGACGGAGGTACGTCAACTGTTAAAAAACGTTACCCAGTCATAGACGAATCTGGTTAAGATGGTTTTATTTTGCAAACGTATACCATTACCACCACCACAGTGGCTCAGTAGTTTCATATGCGACTGCTGTTCTTGAGGTCTCAGGTTCGATTCCCGAGTCAGATCAAATATGATGTGTAAATATTTATTTCGGAGTTTGCGTCTTGTCTATGTATATATGTATGTACTTACAAAAAAAATGTATAACAGTTATCTATCCATAGTACAAGCTCTACTTAGTTTAGAAACTAGATGGCGTTGTGTGTCAGAATTCCGAAATACTTAATCACGAACCTCAAAACAAATTAAAAACTCAAAATAATCAGCAAAGAGTAAGGTTATCGTCAATAAATAGAATCTTTGTGTACCAGAGCATAACTTTGAAATGAAACATAGATTAATATATTTGAAAATTTAGGCCACACAGAAACGACACATTAACTGTGTAAGAAAATGGTGTCTATAGCTGATGTTTGTACCAGGGTGTATCTCAACGAGATCTGGATGTCGTAATAGCAGCGGTTCGCGGATCCCTCCTATCCCAGGTGCAGAGTGGCACACCGTGTGGTTTTAGTCGGTCCGATTCCGACACACCACCTCATCATAAACCCCAGTGAGGTGACGGCCCGAGGGGGCTTCCGCACGTTAAAAAGAAAAAAAAGGGTTCATCTCAACGCGAGCAGTCAAAACTAAAGTATACAAAAATAACATATCTTTGCTAAAAAACAAAAAATACATATATTTAGTGACCCTGACTTCTAAACCAGATGTCATGGGTTCGATTCCTACCTAGCAAAAATATTACACGACGAGCTTTTGTTCTAAGTCTGGGTATAATATGTCTTTAATTTTATTGTGGAGGGAACGGAGGTCTCATTTCCCTCTGACGCAAAGGGAGGATCCTCCGACCAGGCGAGGAGATCATGCCTGTTCGGGCCACGGCTCGACGATTGACGTTGGGATGTTGTATATATGCTAATTGCCACGCGAATCTCTATTTCGCGATACAGGATTAGTAAGTTGCTACGTAGTTCATTACATTCACACGTTTCTTTCATACTTCGTAGTTTGATGTATCTTCGCTAGATGGTGCTGTTGTAAATTTCTGCTTGTGCTGTAATCTGGAAGTCGCCACATTATTATAATATATCCTGTATCGCGGGGGTCTTACATAAAACGAATATAAAGAAAACAGACTCAAAACAACAATTTGTTGACCACACAGTGTTTTTCTACACCATGTGGGGTTTGAACCCACAACACTAATCGCAGTAGAGAGCGGTGCGCTAAGCCACTAGGCCTTCTGTGCAGTTAATTCCTTTGTAATAAGAAATATATAAGTATGTTTATCAGCAATCTGGTCTCCGTGGTACACGTGGTGGTCTGGCTCTGCCTAACTTGGGATCAGACGTCCAGTTATTACTATCGTGTTATTTTTTTTTTAAATTTCAGTATTTTTATTTTATTTTATATTCTTTAGTCGAAACAAAAAACAACTCCATCCTAATGTTAACTTAATACAGTTAAATGTTCGACGTAGCGAACGTATAACCCATCCATTGTTCAAGGATTAACAGAAATCAATTAAGAAGAATCGTCATCATCAACAGCCTCCTACAGTCACCTGCTAGACATAGGCATCTCCTTAGCAAGGAGGTTTTGGCCTACTATACCACGCTGGCCAGACGGCTTGAAATAGGGTTTGTTTCAAGTTTTCCTTCTCTTTGTAATGATGTTGACTTGCATACTTTTATGGAGCGACGAGTGTCATGTCCCACCGACACAAAGGGAGGATCCTCCGACCAGGTGAGGTGATCATGCCTGGCAGAAAGAAAAAATAGAAAGAGAAATTAATAATAGATTAAATTTAAGTATCACTATAACAGAAGATTGTTGTTGTTACAGAGATACTTAGGTATAAACTCATGAACTTAAGCATACAACTAAGGAAGCAATAATTAGTTGCACAACGAAAACGGCCACACAATGAACACCACACGGCCCTTTTTTTTTACGTGTGGAAACCCCCTCGGGCCGTCACCCCACCGGGGTTTACGGCGGGGTGGTGTGTCGGAATCGGACCGACTAAAACCACACGGTGTGCCACTCTGTGCCTGACATAGGAAAGATCCGGGAACAGCTGTTATTACGATATCCAGACACCACACGGCCCTAGGCCAAGTGGAGTTCATTTGGAAGATTTAAAACTAAATGCTGCAATGTGTGACGTTACAGCCTTATATAGTACACAGCTACGATTTAAAAAAAACGAATTCAAAAAAAAAAATCGTGTCAACCATTAATAGTTTTATTTTTAAATGTCGATGTACATTTCGCCTAAAAGCTAAATGCCGATGTACATTTTGTCTTCTCACTAATCCTCTTAAAATGGATACCTATTTAACAACTTCAGAATATTATGCAACTCTATTATCTATGAAATACTCTTCTATAGGTTAGTCTATTCCTGTCATAGACAACGTAATGCTAAATAGCAACAGTAGGCAGTGGCCCATGAATGAACGTGCTGGTGTAGGGACGTGTTAGGACTGCGCGCGCAACACGCTCTACCGGAGCAACTGGTTTCTGACATAGAGTAAATAGACTTAGAGTACAGAATAGACTGTAGACAAACTTAACTTTTCATTCCATTTTAAAAAACTACATTCATGTTAAGAATGTATCATTTGTTGCGGGGGACCATGAACGGACACAAAGAATACTTACACTCAGCAATATTTTTGGGTTCCAAAAATGTTTTCCCATTTCGAGTTCGGACCCACAACATTCACTGCTTCAAAAAGTGACGTGGCGACAGCTTTAACCACGCCATATGTAATTATGTTGATACGACTTTATATTCCACTAGAATCATCTATCAATCTACTTCGATAATCAACAGTTTTGCTATACCATCTACATATAACATTTTCTTTTGAAACTTATTGACTATTAATACAATGACCTATATAACGTCCAATAATTAAATAAGCAAATGTCTAAATAAATTACTCCCCAATTTTTTTATATTATATATTAATTAGAACAGATGAATATAACAAACACATACCTCTAAATTGTCTGAAGATTCCATCACTGGCAATTCTAATATACATAACAATAATAAATATTTTGGACATTTGACACAACGCCATCTAGTTTCAAACTAAGCAGAGCTTGTGCTATGATACTAGACTGATTGATAGAATACTTGTATACTTTTTTTTGTAAATACACACATATTATACATAGAAAACACCCAAACTTCGAAACAAATATTTGTAGATCATACAAACGTTTGGTCCGACCCGGGAATCGAACCCAAGACCACAGCAGTCGCATTCGCTGCGCCACCGAGGCACCTTACACACAACACAAATATAAAGCTTACTACTCGCATTTCCATTCAAATAAACGTTCATTTCAATATAATCATGTCGCGTCTTCTCTGTATATGTTACTCTATGGTTTTAGTCCACGTTTTACTTACAACCCAGAGAGTCGTGTTCAGTACGTAAAAACTTTCGTCTCGAGCAGACGTCCGACCGACACACCGTAACCGGTCTGTCTAAATACGAAACTTGACAAACTTTTTACATATTTTATAAACATTATTGTACTGTGTGATAGAGTGCCTTAAAGTGTGTGTGATGTATTTGAAACCATAATGAATGGAATTATAGTTGAAAATGATGTTGCGAGAGATGCGGCTATTATTGAAAGGTGAGAGATTCGATTATATTAAGGGCATTCGAAAGTTGACGATATTTGTGCTCGGGGATTTCTTTAGCCAAGGCATATTTAGTCGCAAATATGAGAATTTTAGTTTTAAATTTTAGAACTTATTTCTATTTTCATTAAGTATCAATTTAATTAAACGAAAGATTTTGAAAATAAATTTGAGTTATTCACCCTAGTTAAAATAGAAAATTAATTTTAACCAGAATTTTTATAACTACAATGTGACGAAATCTCGATTATTTTTCACCATTACAGATAAAATATTTTCTATAAATTTAAACTAGCCGTGAATAAAAATAATTCTATCAAAAAATATCTATTAAGTTTTGTTCACAAATATTAAAAATATTACATACTACAGACACACACACACACTCACACATACACACACACACACAAAACACTTGCTTAGAGTAACTGAAAACCTGGTTTTTGAATTGTTGTTAAAAAATAAAACACTTAAGTTCCGTAACTGTTCTAATTTCATTCTATTTCGTTAATGTTAATATTGCATGCAACAAATTGCTTTCTATACACGTACTTCGAAACAATTGTTAGATTTAAATAATAAATTTTTAAATTACATGTATTAAATTAAACTTCGTTTATTTTTATATTTTCCGTCGAAATATGATGTATAAACTTATAAAAAAAATAGAGTATCTGTTACCTCGATATCTTCTATGAGTATTATTAAAAAAAAAAAACAGAAAACAAGCTTTTGCTTGTGGACAAACTATTTTCTACAACGAACGAAAGTGCAGGTAAAAGCTAAATAGATACATACCTGTAAAAAGGCCAGATTCCTGCTATAATTAAGAGGACCTTCTTTCTTTTCACATACACAATACAAGACAAACTATCATATCATCAGATAACCCCTGAAGTCTACAAAGATCCCTCCTTAGCGTAGAGGTTTGGTCTATACATGTTTAACTGTAACGTTCAAATTATATATTACGTAACACGCAAAATAATAACTTATTATAATAACCGAGTACCGCTAATTTTATAACTAGACTAGACTAAACAGTTCAGTTTTTAATTATAAAAATGAATGCAAAACTACCATATACGGAGTCCACTCTAGATGATATATGTAATCAAGTTTGAATTGGACTAAACGAAAAAAAAACTCTTTGGAAATTAAAAAAAAAATCAGTTCGTAAATGTCAGAGCTGTAAGGAACACAATCTTTACTTATAAAAAAAAAACAATTGAAATAAGAACCTCGTTCTTTTTTTAAATTTGTAAAAAAAGACAAATATCATCAAATGATTGTAATTTCATAACAGTTACGCTAATCAAATGAGTAATCAAAATAATAATACACTCATAGATACGGACTCCACGAGAGGTCAACGCTCAATATAAAACCGTTAATGATTGTTTTAATAATTTATAAATGCGTAGTAATTGTATACCTAATGTTCGAGAACACTATACAATTCATTCTACGCGTATTTTACCTACAATTTGACAACATCACTGTAACAAAACCACGTTTCAACAGACATAGGACGGTTCGGTTGTGATGCGACCTCATAGACAATCAATGTTAAATTATTCTTTTCTTTCCTTTGAGCGAAGTTATCAGAGTTACATCTGTTCTAACATTTCGAGCTATTGCTTGCTTCTCATTTCGGAAGCATTAGCGTCTTATGCCATACAGAGATCTTGCCTCTTCATTAATATTTGGTAGATAAACACTAAAAAGATTCATGATGAGTTCTGGGAGCGGAAAACGGTGATTAAAACTGTCCGACGTGTGCCTCTTTAAACGGAAGATTTATTTGTATGAAGTTACTTTGCTCACGATGCGACTTAGTCTACCAAGATTACGTTACGGGTATAAGGTACTCTTCATACACTAAGGCCTCGTCTATAATACCGCTTGAGAGATCGATTTGTCGGTTTAATTGCTTATCTTTTCAGTATGGTAAGTTAAAAAACTTATATACCACAAAAAACTTGACTATACCAGGTGTAGTAAGCTTGTTCAAAACTTCCATTGATACGTTGGACGCATCGTCCGGCACCTCTGCGAGGTGGGCCCCAATCTGTCGGACGCCCAATTTGGTTTTCGAGCGGGGCGTTCGACAGTCGATGCTGTGTTACGCCTGAGCGCCGTTACCGAAGAGGCGGTGAGCTGTGGTGGCGTGCTGCTGGCGGTGTCGTTGGACATCGCCAACCCATTTAATAGTCTGCCATTTAGCTGCATCAGGGAAGCACTCCACTACCACGGAGTTCCACCAGTTCTATTAATTACGCCACGCCATATCTGTACCGAACTAGGCGCGACTGTAATATGATGTAGTAATAAGAAATGAGAAATGAAATTAACGCAAGAAACAGATAAAAATGATATTCAAAGTTTCGTGTCAATATTTTAACTCGATGCATACATCGAGTTAAAATAATGATAATCGAATCCCGTTATGGAATGAACTCCCTGCCGAGGCTTTCCCTAGGAACTACAGTATGGGGCTCTTCAAGAAGGGAGTAAATAGGTTTTTAAAGGGTCGGCAACGCGCACGTGATGCCCCTGGTGCCGCAGGCGTCCATAGGCTGCGGTAACCGCTTACCATCAGGCGGGCCGTATGCTTATTTGCCACCGTCGTGGTATAAAAAAAAAACATTTTTGAATTTCTGAAGCATACACAAACGAAGCTTATTGATTTAAATGTATTGGTGTACAGTTGAATATCGGTCAACATTTTATATAGGGAGAAGATGAATCAGTTTATTCTTGTAACTGATACAGTCAGATGTCTAATAAAAGCTCACTCAGATGTTAAATTTACAATAAACGCCGTGTTTGCAAAGCTATTTTTAGGTGAAGGAAAAAATAACACACCTAAAACATTCATGGTCACTCTTTTTTTACACACACACATTAGAAGTATGTACTATTTATGGACCTGTTGGTCTTGTTACCAATCCTGACTTCGAGTAAGAGGTTGTAAGATTGAATTCTCACCTATTCAAGTGTTTTCTAACACGTCTCTGTCTACCTACTTTTGAAAAGTTTACAAAACTGTAACCCGGCTATGCAAAAAAAATAATTCAGATAGACACGCATAAGTACAAAAATCCAAAAGTCCAAGTAGAGCCGTGATCGCATCCACTGTATACCTACCGTGTCTGGTTAACGGAGCTGTTCCTGGCACCCACATTTTCACAGTAGGTGTACAGAATACAGTACAAAAACACATCAAAATTGACTTTCGACAAGAACACTCAACGCTGGATGTACTCAAACGCATCCATTCCTTGTCGGAAGAGGTTGTCTGTCGGGAGAATGGTATTGCCCTGCAATCATAATATGTTCACGATAGGTTCGTATCCAATAAGGGTCGGAATATCGAAGAACATCGAATGGAGGTTAGGGGAGAGGAATGGATCGAAGGGAAGGGTTCCCAAGGGGTTGGTCTTATGACCACTTATATAGATTCTGATTGAAGATCTATTCAGCACTAGCTTGTCCCTTGTCATCTACGTAGACGATCATCTAGTACTGGCTAGGGGCCATGGCTTCCTGTAAGTCATAGAGTGCACCGAGTTATGGGTGACCTGTCTCGGCCAGAAGATCAACGATCTGGGTCCACGGGTTTCACTTCATAAGACGACAGTTCTGTGGTTCCACAGGAAACCCAAAAGTATGACACTTTCCACTCGCTCGCTTATTAATGGAAGGAATGGAGGACAAAGTCAACCGACACATCAAGTACTAGATAGTCGCTAGAACTTTCAGGAGAATTTTGAGCAGAGAAAGTTCGCCACTTCAACTGTGTAGTGCTACGATTCATGGCTGTCTTCGGACCTCACCTGAGACCTACTCTTTTCTCTTGCGTCCCCGAGGAGCCTTCTCATTAAGAAAGAAAAATTAAACAGTAGATAGACCACAGCTCTACCTTGACCATTTTTGTACCTATGCATTTCTGAATTATTTTCTACTTTTTTAAATTACAAAACTCTTTTTTTACATATTCAGTTATGTACACTAGCCGTGCAATATATACATCGCACGTTAGAAAGGGTCCAGACCGCGCACAGACGAATAAATAACAGAAATGCCTGAACCGACCTGTACGATCGCACTTTAAATATACTCGTATATTTTGACTTATTTGATTAGTGTATTCACCAAGACCTTTCCTTTGATACAATACACGTGATGAAAAATCGGTTGTCTGTAAATTCGGTTTACTGACGATAGTTGAACGTGACGATGTCATATCACTGCACTTCATACTTGACGAAAACATGTAAATGTATTATTGTATAGCAGCTGTCCACGCGGACGCATCGCTCACTTAAGTAGGAAAGAGACAGATATCGAACGCGGATGCCGATTGTGCCTCTTTGTCGCTCGTTCCGCGCTCTCGCTTGCACTTCAAGCCTTAAATGGAACGCCTCAAAGCGAGGTAACGCCGCATGAGTCATGTTTTTTGGTGGGTGCAGCCGATTCCATCGAATTAAAAGACGTCACTCACTATGTTTCATTAATTTTATTCTGAGTTACAATCTAAAATTCACTGAGGGTCACATAAAATTATGACAAAATCTATATAGCTTATGTTACTAGAGACACTATTATATATACTATATACTAATCTATTCGCCGTAGTTAGATAAAAATACACGATTATATAAAGAAGTGTATGGTAGGTTAATATTTCGTTCAATTTTTGTTTTATAAGAAATGGAAAATTGGTTTAAAATTCTACCGTTAATTTGACCATGATCACGAATCACCTAAAATTCTTTACTGACAAATTTATTATGTTTATCTAACCTTTTATTCATATATGCGTATGTTTTTATTCAAACAGCAGACCCAGTGTGTCTTTACACAAATAATAACGTAAATAATCATAATAGCTGGACACATCTCACACACCATCGTCTGTGGTAACCAGACTACAGATTAACATAATTAAATATATTCAAAATAAATATAATAATATCACTAGGTAGTAGAACCACGCTGATTTCAGCACGAGCGCGCCGGCTCGACCAGGGCAGTACTACCCTCCCACAGAAAACCAACCTAAAGCGCCAGCATCCGTGTTGTCGTGTTTAATTGGTGAGATCGGAGGCCCATTGATGCGGGGGTGACAGTTATCGTGGTAACTGTATAAGCCTTACACTGTCACGATGACTGTCATGTCTTTTACTCCCCGAAGCGGGGTGTGAAAAAGCATCTCACAAGGCCGCCATAGTTTGGGTCAGCATACTGCATTGTCTGCATTTGCAATGAGTATGGTGACCACAAGCTTTGGATTCTATTCATGCTTTCCATCAGGCAGAGTAGAGTCACTTTGGCAGGCTCTTAATATGGAAAAAAAAACGTTTGCTTATATTTTATACGCTGAACGGTACTGGTAACGGTACTCACTCCGTTATCATGAAATTTTGCATATATATGGCCAGGGATAAAAACGAAAATGAAAGAAATGTAGAAATCTCTTTCATGCGTCAAAGTGAATTGGACAGATCTGTTTTCGATAGTAACTTTTATTCACCTATCAAGATTAATATTAATCTGTTAATCAAGACCGTCACCTATTGGCAGACCCTGCTGAACTAAAGCATCCACCAAGGAGGACCAACTATTCCGGTCTTGGGCAGTCCGCATCCATCTGCTGTTACTTACCTTAAGTCGGCGGTCAGAACATACTACCTTCGGAATAGTCGTTCATTATCAACATCATCATCAACAGCCTTTACAGTCCACTGCTGGACATACGCTTCTCCTTAGGCAGGAGGTTTTGGCTTGCTATATCACGCTGGTCAGACGGGTTGGTATAACGTTTGTTCCAAGTTTTCCTTCTCTTTGTAATGATGTTGTCTTGCATACTTTGTTCCCTTAGTCGCCTTTTACGACACCCACGGGATGAATAGGGGTGGTAACACTATGTATTCTTAATCCGTCATCACACGGACACGTCACCACACGGACAATGAATAGTCGTTAGCGACATTATATTCTGCGCCTTTACGACTGAATCTAACAATATCTAAGTCCGTTTACCAACTAGACTTTGTGTAATTTGCGATCATACAACTATAGATGAGGTGTATATGTAGTTACTAAACGGATACTAAACTCCATAAACGGGTCATGAACTTATCTCAAACAGTGACGGAAAGCATATTTTGTTAATATATATTTAGCAGTGTACGTCACAGATTTTTCTGCTCAATTTCACATTCACTGTAGGCAGTTCCCCAAAGTTTCATTCGATTACAGTCACTGCTCTAGCACTAAGGGTAATAGTTGCATGTTACGGCGTTCCTCATGAATTCTTTCATTTATAATAATATTTAATAATAATAATATTTATTTATTTCAAAAAGAATTCAATACTAGATTACAAATAACTTGGCAATATGTTTACAATATTTTTACAAATCAAGGAATCATACTTGTTATGTAGCTCCTGAAGTGGCAACTTGCACATACAGCACAACCAGAAAAACATACTACAGCACCATCTAGCGAAGATATATCGAACTATGGAGTATAACGTACTACGAAGCAACTACTGATCCTATATCGCGAAGTAGAGATTCTCGTGGTGATTATCATATTTACAACATTCTAACATCAACTATTGGGCCGCGGCCCGCAAAGCATGATCACCTCGCCTGGTCAGAGGATCCTCCCTTTGTGTTAGAGGGGCATGCCACCCGTTCCCTTCAATAGTAATAAACTCGGCAATACGCAGGCGTGACTAAAGTTATAGTCAACAATATCAGCGTGATCCCGAACTGGACTTAGCCTAATTATGGTAATCAGATTACTGGTAAACGTTCTTCTATATTTCTAAATTTAAACATATTGCAGATCAATTAATCACAGACACGGAACAAATTTGGGGGAGGGGATTGAACCCACCTTGACCACCATTTTAGCAGCTAGGATCGCTTACCACTAAACTAATCAGATCAGTCAACATAGCCACATACACTTATTGATATTCTCAGAAATCTTCCCGTAGCTTCAACTAAAAACCTGGTATGTAAAAAAAAGAAATACCCGCATTTGAACGACAATTTGCCAATTAAATTTCGTCCGCTGTTGGTTTAATTGTGATGAAAAGGAATCGACAATGTGCCAATACCTCCTAGTTGACATTTTTCAAATCGCTTAAACTGTTGATCTAACGTATATTTCCATAAAATCTGTGAGGTTTAACTGTCTTTATTTAGAAGAGTCGGTTTGTTTATTTGAAGGCGTTAATGTTAAGAACTACGAACTCGAATTGAAACATTATTTTTATATTTGATAGGTCATTAATCAGTGAAGGCTACAGATTGTATAGCACCACGTTAAAGCCTATACGAGCCGAGCGCCAAAAACAAATACTTCAAACGCATTTTTCATGCAACATGTTATCGTCATCATCATCATCATCATCAGCCGGAAGACGTCCACTGCTGAACATAGGCCTCCCCCCTAGAACGCCATGCCGTACGACTGGACGCCAACTGCATCCATCGGCTCCCCGCGACTCGGACAATGTCGTCGGTCCATCTAGTGGGGGGCCTACCTACGCTTCGTCTTCCGGTACGTGGTCGCCACTCGAGAACCTTTCTTCCCCAACGGTTGTCGGTTCTACGAGTGATGTGGCCTGCCCATTGCCACTTCAACTTGCTTATTCGAAGACCTATGTAGGTAACCTTAGTTTTCTTGCTGATATCCTATATGCAACATGTACTTAAAATAATTTCCATGATATCACAGAAGATATCTTTTATTTCTATACGTTGTCGTCGTCACTCGAGTTGAGATTTTAGCACCAGAATTATTTTTAACTAACCACTAACTCACACGAAATACATGACAATGTAAATTACTGTTTTAATTATTGAAAAACTAATACAATCTACATACTAACTAGTTCCCAGAGAATATTAAATATTAAACTCGTACATATAAATAAGATGTTAATTTTATTAAACCTTAAACAAATGCTTACGAATAAACACCAATGTTTTTATGTCTTCTATTTAATTAACACTAGGTTGTTAAATTAAAACTAATATGCAATCAATAAGTATTTTGGTGTTTGCCGTGGTTCAATATACTTAGAACTATACCACTATATGACTGTATTACGATACCATCAAGTTAAAAGAATTCTCCATTTCCTCCACAGTTTTTAATTGGCCCCTGCTAGACATTTAGGCCACCATGTGGGTCACCATACTGTGTTTTATGCATTCGTAATAATTGTGGTGACCACCACTTTTGGATTTTATTCAAGTTTTTCATCAGGCAGAGTAGAGTCACTTTGGCAGGCTCTTAATATAGAAAAAAAGGCATTTTAGGTCTACTATATCACTCAGGCCAGACGGGTTTGGGTTTTCCACTTCATCTGCTATAGTGAACAGTCGCGAGGAGGCGACGTTCGTGAGCACCACGGGGCCTTTACTGCAGTTATTGGAGGAGATGTCACGCTACTGTCCGTCATACACTCCATGGCGGATAGTGGCAGCTGGTTTACCGCCGTCGCAACCTTCAGCGAAGACGTCATTTCACAGAAGGCGGCGGGCTCATGCCGCCCTGAGTGTGGCCGCGGGTGAACGGGACGGATTTTCCCCTCCATCCGCTACAGTAGCCAGCCGCGAGGAGACGACGACCGCGTGTGCCGTACGTCGTCTAAATAGAGAGTCAACTAAGAAGCGTCTGGATGTCGCAATAACTGCTGTTCCCGGATCACTCCTATCTCAAGCACAGAGTGACCCACCGTAAACCCCGGTGGGGTTAACAACGGGGTTATAAAAAAAAAAGTATGCTTTAACCTTCTTTTGTAGTGATGTTATTCTACGTATTTAATATAATTATGTAATTAACATAACCATTTCTTATCAGTTTTGTATCTGGATGCAGTTTGTATTTAATATGTATGTAATTTGGAATATGTCCTGTGTCGCGGGCAACTTTAAGACATATAAGAAATGGACACAAAAAACACCCGCACGTTCAGGACAACAATTTGTAGATCACACATGGCGTGGCGACTGCTTAAATCACTGCACCATCCGTGCTGTCAAAGTTTGGAATATGTAGTAGTAAAAAGGTCAGTCTTTTGGTCACGAGAAACGTCGATAAGTTGCTCAACTAGTTGTTGAAACACAACACGAGCGCTCGGACCCCATGACGTTTCGACTCCGATGAATTTTAACGAACTGCATCGAAGAACAACAGAACGTAAAAATGTTTAAACAATAAACACTATTTTAAAAATTATGTAAAAACTATCGCATTACTTGAGGAGTACAACTTTTATTGGCAACAAGTTACAGTGTCGAATAAAATTTTCAGACACAATAGCATGTAATGCAATCTCCCATTAGATGAATTATATCGCCAGAAAATCGAAGTTAGACCATCACGATCACATTCGTTAATAAACTGTTAGATTTTATATAGAATAGTGAAGCGTCATCACTTTACGAGGTCATTGATTTTCAAACTGTTCTCAAATGGCTCTTGAAGTGTATCTCAATTAGATAGATAATAAGTTTAGTATTGTATCGAGTGCACTCAGCGCTCAGATTAACTTAATGACACTCAACTTCATAATAAAATTATGACAAGCACTTTAATTTTGTGACTGCTTCGCTGGCGCAGTGGTCGCGTATACGACTGCTGTGTTCGAGGTCTCGGGTTTGATTCACGTCTCAAATTAAATGTCTGCATAATCTGCACATATTTGTTTCGGAGTTTGGGTGTTTTCTATGTATAATATGTATGTATTTACATAAAAAAAATATGTATTTATATCAGTTGCCTAGTACGAGCTGCGCTTAGTTTGGAACTAGATGGCGTTGTGTGTCAGATGTCCGAAATATTTATTTATTTATTTAATTTAGTTGCTAAGTGATTAAAAAGCTATCACATTCTCATCCTAAATTCTGAATCTTTCAAATAATAAGAATCAAATTTAATTCATCACACGAGTCAAATTTGATTTTATAGTCACACATACACACACTTTCAACTTCCAATCTATTTTTTTTATATATAAAAAGATAACGCCCGCATTTGGAATGAATCCTGTGTCGCGGGAGACTTTACAAACATACAAGAAACGAACGCAAAAAACACCCGCACTCAGAACAACCATTTGTGGATCACATGTAGGATTTGAACCCACAACACTCAACGTAGTGGAGAGCGACGTGGCGACCACTTAAACCATTAGGCCAATCGTGCAGTCGAAACGTAAAACTTATTTATTACCGCCCCGGTCGATTTCGACTACATAGGGAAAGCAAACGAACAGACGGTTCACCTAATGGTAAGAGATTACCACAATCCATGGTCAAATGCCACTTGCCAGCCGCGAGGAGGCGACGTCCGCATGTGCCGTACGTCGCCTAAATGAAGAGTTTATCCGCCGATGGTGCCCCCCTCAGCGGGCAGGCGCTAGGAGGGATCTGGATGTCGTAATAGCAGCGGTTCCCGGATCCTTCCTATCTCAGACGCAGAGTGGCACAGCATGTGGTTTTAGTCGGTCCGATTCCGACACATCACCCCGCCGTAAACCCCGGTGGGGTGACGCCCCGGGGGGGTTTCCACACGATAAAAAAAAAGGTCAAATGCCACTTAAGACATAGAACTTGCCATAGAGTCCCCCAAATGTCAGGTGAAGGTCGAGCTCTTTTACTTAACGCACTCGATGAAAGCCAACAAAACACTTGTTCAAATGTTTTTCTATAAGGCTGTACTTTTACTCTTTACTCCATTACTGTGTAATACGTAAAAAATATTAATAAAGTGAAAAATTCAATTACAAAACCGTCGCCCGGGATTTCGATTCCCGATCAAATTTGATCGACGAAATTTCTTTCGTGAAAAAATCACTGAGCTAAAATCACAGCTCTTGGCATGTGTTTATTAAATATTTAAATACAAAGTTACCATACTATTAAAACAACTCATAGTAATGCACAACAAGTCAAATAACATTACTGAATGTCACTGAAATATGGCCTAGAAGCTTGAAGGTACCTTGTCTATATTAATCCTTGTCCGTACTTGCGTTTTTCTCCCAAAAAAGCAAGACCTTTTGTTCCCACACAACAATAAGTTGACGCTGCAAGCCGAAATTATTACAACAATAAAAGTAATGTCCTTCTTGTGCACTAAGTGGGCACTAATGACATTACACATTCCAGATAAAAACAGTATCATTTTTAATGACCGCCTTGAATCATGCACGACATATATTAGAAAAATAGACAAAAAGCTTAAGCAAAAAATACATATCTCATGCATGATTTATCGCAGAAAAATATTGCTTCAACACAGATGGGTTGGATCGACTGGGGTGAAAGTACAGCCTCATGAAAAAACCTTTGAATAATTGTTTTGTTGCCTTTCACCGAGTGAGTTAAGTGACCGGAGCTCAACCTTAACCCTATCCCTGACTTTTGGAGGACTCAATGGAGGGCAAGTTTTGACTCTTACGTGGTAGTTAACTATGAATTTTGGTAATCACTTACCATTAGGAGAATCGTCTGTTCATTTGCATCCCCTATGATGTACTGCTAGTCGATGTCGGTCAGCAAATTACGCAGGAGATATTATTGTACACTAGCATATGCGCAAACACAGGTGCACTCTCTGTTCCCTCACGTTCACAATCCGATGGAACGGCAATCCGACACGACCTAGGCGAAATTAGCCGCAGGACCGATGGTTTTACGTGCTCTCAGGGGTACAGGGGTTAATCCCATCCCAATTCCAAACTCCGGGCTGTTTCATAATCAAAAAAATCAATAACAATTTTTGACTCGGCCCGGGAATTGAACCTGATACCTGGCTGGCAGTACCATAGGCTAACTGCTTGACCAGTTAACCCTCTATATTAGAGCAAAAGCAATGATATATTTTTGTAATAAAGGGGCGAGTGAATGGGGCGGAATGGTTCGAACCCTCTAACCTTGTTGATCAAATATATATTATTTCTAATAGTCTGTATAAATACGATACAGTAAACAAATTATAAGGAAAATATAATAATTTATTTATAGTTGCTTATCTATCGATGTACGGCTTCATAAATAAATGCTTGTTATTCATATATATTATTAAATGATAATATACTACAAAATGGCCTTAATTACGAAATTAATAAGAATAAAATATCATTGGTTTCAGATGAAAAAATGATTAACCGAAAAACTTACTCTCTCATTGATTATTTCTCAAACAAAAGCATAAACCATAACTGCATGAAAATACATAGCAATATAAAGTTTTCATAACTAATAACACTGTAATTATACTTGTTTCAACTTATCCTAATGATGCGAACGAGTCAGTGAAATCAACAACCCGGTCTGTTTGCTCAATTTACTTTACTCTGTACTGTTTTGCACCTTCCTTGTCTATGGTTTTCGAGCTATGATTTTTATTTTATCTTCCCACCTTCGAAACTGTCTGCCTCTTTGTCTTTTTCTGGCTATTTATCTATACTTTCTTGTTGCTTGCCTCTTGTTATATTGCCAGTCAATTTTCACTTATTCGCTTAGTGATCAATAAGTTTCATGTGTTTCCTAATAGTTTTGTTGCTTATTCTATCGGACTTCCTTACACTAAACATTCTTCTTTCAATTTCTATTTGGCAAGTTTTCAGTTTCTTGCTTTGCGTTTTAGCGAGTGCCCAAGTTTAACGTCCATATGTTAAAATGGGGAGTATGCATGTTTTATATAACTTTTCTTTGACACTGAATTTATGTATTCTTCAAAATTTGTTTAAGTTCTCAGGTAGACTTCCATTTCCGTCCGATTTTTGTATCATTTTCCTTTGTGGTGTAAATTCCCAAACCGGCAATTTGCCTTTGACGTCCCAAAGCATCTTACTACATTGTCTGTATTCGCAATGAGTATGGTGACCACCTCCTTTGGATTCTACTCATGCTTTCCATCAGGCAAGTAGAGTCACTTAGGCAGGCTCTGAAAGTAAAATAAAAATAAGTAATTTTTAATTCATAATTTTCATGACAGGACCTAAATAATCTTGGGGTTAAAAAAGATTAGCAGCGGTCAGGGTTCTACTTGTACATTAAAACAGTCAAAGCTGTCTTTTGCAACTTCATTACAATGTTAATTTGTTGTAACTAATGTGGCTATAATCAAACATTCAAATAAAACAAAAACTATTAGGAAAAACACATCAAATATATAAACAATAGAGGATGTAATTAATTCGCTAAGTACTCTTTTAGTTAAGAACATTAATTGTAAAATAAAAATATAAAAACAAAAACACAAATACATTTTGTTTTTATTTGTAATGTTGTATCTACTATTATCAGCAACCAACAACGGCCTTTATCAGTCCACTGCTAGACATAAGCCTCTTCTTAGAAAGGAAGTTTCGATTGGATCTAAATTATAAAAGTATTTGAAGATGACAAAAGCATAAGAAAAACGCAAAAAAAATGATTCACTTATTTAGAAGTCATCCATAGACACACATGAAAAACTATACCTCCTTTCTTTGTATAAGGTTATGAAATATAAGTATACTTTAAAAGCAAACCACGTGAACGAAGACCATGACTTTTATTATTTGGGAAATGTTATACTAGAACAGAAATAACAATAAAATCATCATCAACATCAACAGCCTTTCACAATCCACTGCTGGACATAGGCCTCTCCTTAGCAAAGAGGTTTTGGCCTACTATACCACGCTGGCCAGACGGGTTGGAATAGGGTTTGTTTCAAGTTTTCCTTCTCTTTGTAATGATGTTGTCTTGTGTACTTCGTTCCCTTAGTCGCTTTTTATGACACCCACGGAATGCATAGGGGTGGTAACACTATGTATTCTTAATCTGTTACCACACGGATATATCACAACAATAAAATTGATAAATCAAATGTTTCAAAATAGAATTGTCAATGCTATAAGTCTCTGAAATACTTTATGGTAACAAACGAATTCAAATATTTTAAGGTATTTTAATAAGCATATTTCACTCTTTTTTCTCATCAGTAGGTGCAGACTTCCGTAATAAAATATCTAACATGTACCACGTAAATAAGTGGTATAATAATTTTTGATCATAGTTACACTCACTATTTGACTCTAAATGAACTCTCATCGTTTTATGTTCGTAAAATATCCAATATTATTGATGATCTTGATAACAAAACTAGCGTTAGTCTGGATGGTATGGGTACCAAAGGTATTAAGTGCTTGAAAACTATAGTTACTGAGAGTGCACTCTCCCACTATCTCGATCTGTGAATCCGTAATGCGGAATATCTGTGTCCAGCAGAGTGATGCCGGTGCGGACCTTCGGTTATATAACATTCGGCAAGCCTGCGAACCCGACGGTATCTCAACTGTGGACCGGAGACGTCTCCTATACGCGTTTGTATCGATATATTCCTCATGAATTGTTTCGCGGGCCTGAAGATTAATTAGACCACTAGATTTTAATACTAACATTAAACTCAAAATTTGGAGAATATAACTAAATAATTACAAAAACTTAACCATTGATCTAATTAAACAGAAAACTTATATGAACAACGCACGATAAGTACTAAAATGTATCATTGAGCGCCGCGAGCAGTATTTTTATTCTTATAAATCATCAATAAAATACACATCTGTAAATTTTGTCTTAGATTGACAAATATTTTTCGGTGCTGGACTAAACCATTTGTGTCAAATTGTGTAAATTGCGATATGATAATTTAAAAATCTCATAATATTTATTTTTCGTTCATGTTACTTGTAGACATGTTATTATCTTGACTTGATGAAGCTTAGTTCATCAACTGGCCGTTAACTGACGCGTGACGCAGTACTACCTACTTATTACTATACATAGCGTACTGTGAAAGCTAAATTAAAGCTAGAGAATACTCATTTTTTGTGTAAATACATACACACATAAATATATGCATGTTATACAAAGAAAACATAAAAGTAAATAATAAGAATATAAATTCTCTTTACTGTACACCAGATTAATTACAAAGTTTACTTAATACTAAGCAAATAAAAATGGCGGCTTTATCGCTCAGAAGCAACCTCTTACAGGCAACCATGAGATGGAAACAAAAGTCTGACTTAGAATGTATAGAGTAGTGTCTGATGTATCAGAAGGCGAATATTAAACAGAATTCAAGTAATACGCATATATTTATAGTTATTTTTAGTTATATTTACCACAAAGTGTGGATGATTTAATATGTGCACTGCACGGTTACTGCAATGACTGCACGGTTACCCTAGTGGCTTAAGCAGTCGCCACACCACTCTACTGCGATGAATGTTGTGGGTTCAAACCCCACATGGACAGCACTTCGTGTGATCTATTAATTGTTGTTCTGAGTATGGGTGGTCTTTGTGTCTGTTTCTTGTATGTTTGTAAAGACCCGTGCGACACAGGATATATTACTAACGCGGGCGTTTCCTTTAAAAAAAAAACTAATTATAAGATCATCACCCAAGTTAGTGTCAATAGTAAAAAAGTAATGTATCGATAATAAATAAAGTGTTGGTAATTAGGAACGCAACCTTATCTATTGTAAGTTGCTATTACTGTATAGTCTGTATTTTGTTATGTTGGCTACTTTTTGACAGTTAAAAACCTTTTTTGATCTCATAAAAATACGAATACACGAAATATAATTCTTTATGCCCTTTATTCCGTGTTCTAAATAGTTTGTTTTATTATAGAAATATAAATATCAACAGTAAGTAACTGTTGTCCGAAGTATTTTCAGAATTCAGTTAGTATAATTTTTATTCCATTTCCAAAAGTTAATACGTCATAACAAAGCAGATGCAACTATCTTCCGTACTGTCTACGGAAACCTGTCTGTACCATAAAAAGTATATCACGAATCCATCTGACATTATCGCATTGAAATATACCTTTTAACCTTAGTATTTAATCCAATATGGCGTGGAACCACTACTGCATACGGTAAAAACTTGCATAATTACGTAAGATTACAGTTACATTGAATAAATTGTTACTTTTTATTCTGTCAACCCCTTCGGAGATACCGAAGGATGTGTATGAATGTATGTTTTCAAAACTAATACGAGCTTAAAGTAAAGTAAGTGACATTAATCTTAGTAGTATTATATTTTCGTATAATAATGAAGAATAGGCTATATAGGGTGCCCACCAAGAACTTAGTGCCTCTAGCCAACGTCACCTGCAAATGGTGCACCTGCTTGATCGAAAGACGTGGCTCCAGCAAACAAAACATCCTGATTAGCGGCAGTAGGATCGCTACCTATTACGTGGGACCAAAACACTGGCGAAAAGTTTGAAAACGCTCCAGTAAATAAGTGACCAAGTAAATTTAATCAGTTACTTGGTCACGTTAGCTTATCGCCACTACTGAACAAAGACCCCCAAATAGCACTATCCATTCTGAAATTTCAACACTACAGCAAATAGCAAAAGATTACAAAGATCCCGGGTCCTTTAATCGGGGCATGAAGAAGCATCTCACTAGGCCGCCATAGCGTGGGTCACAGCGAGTATGACGACCACCGCTCTTGGATTCTATTTATGTTTTCATCAGACAGAATATAGTCATTTTGGTTGGCTTCTATAAAAAAAAAAAGAAAAAAAAGTGGGCTTTTTATATGCCTGCATAACGCTTCGGAGAAACAGGTGTGATTTTATGAGTGTATGTGTGTAATAATGAATTATTAACATTGATAGTCTCAGTTTTTTATCACAGTATAGGCAGTACATAAAACTTTGATAACCAATTAATTATTTCAAGCCAGTTTCTATATTACCCATAAAAAGTGGTACCCGTTTGAAACAGACAATAAATTTGTCCATAGGAAAAATACCAACCGTTTTAAAATGATCTGCTACCTATTTTTTTTGTTTTTTAACGTTTGGAAACCCCCCAGGCCGTCACCCCACCGGGGTTTACGGCGGGGTGGTGTGTCGGAATCGGACCGACTAAAACCACACGGTGTACCACTCTGCGCCTAACATAGGAGGGATCCGGGAACAGCTGCTACTACGACATCCAGATCCCTCCTAGCGCCTGCCCGCTACCGCGGCCACCATCTGTGGGTAAACTCTCTATTTAGGCAACATACGGCACACGCGGACGTCGCCTCCTCGCGGCTGGCCACTATAGCGGATGGAGGGGAAAACCCGTCCCGTCCATCCGCGGCCACACTCAAGGCGGCATGAGGCGCTGGTATGCGCGCCTTGCTACCTAAAGTTAACCTTTCCAACCTTCTAGAACAAATTAATAGTGATTGAACCAACTAGTTTCGTTTTTTTCCCTTATTTAAAGACACTTTCTGACTTACTGTCCAGCTTTATAACTAGTATTCTGATCAAAGGGAAGCCGTGCTTTGATATACACGGGTCGAGTCGACCACACTCTTTTTTTTAAATTTAAAGCCTGACAAAGTGACTATACTATGCCTAATGGAAAGTATGAACAGAATCCAAGAGTGGTAGTCACTATACTCATTGCGAATGCAAACAATGCAGTATGCGGACTCAATGGTGGCTAAGTGAGATGCCTTTTCTCGCCCCATTTGAAGGACCCAGGATCAAAGTGAGAGGGAAACACATACGCTGGTAGTGAGTTCTAGGTTTTGCATTTACACAGGAAATAAAAACTGAAGCATTTAGATCGAGAGTTTAATTCTACCATTCTAAAATGGTGTCTTCTAAAGCCAGCACTTGTTATCCTGTAGGTGACATCACTGCCTTATGGCAAACTAGTGTTAAACCATTATTTCGTTGTATGTATACGTGAATAAATGCTCAACCCACTTTGTGACCACGCATTTATGACTCTTCAGTATCTTCAGACCCATCAGCGCGACTGCCCTATGTCAAAATATCATGATATTTATATAGATAACCAAGTAAATTCAGTCACTTACTTGGTCACTTTAGCTTATCGCCACCTCTGAACGGAGGCCTGCTTCATGACTATCCATCCTGAAATTTCAGCACTACAGCAAATAGCAAAGGCAGTCTGATATTACCCCTCTTTTTGCGCGCTGTTTTTGGTGGTAGACAAGTTTTGGTATTTCTCATATAATAAATAGAACTGACACGGGCAAATAACTGTCATGATTTACATCAAAAGTTATTGTCTTGTGTGTATCCAAAAGCTTCGAATATGAATAAATTGATAGAGGCCATATTAGTCTCGGCAACCAGCAGCGAACTGTGTGTTCTCACCGCTGCGATTAGAGGTGATCGCCATAATTGTTTTTTCTGTCTACACCTAGTTCAGAAACTGGTTTCTTTCAATTCGACAAAATGTGGAGTTATGCTATGGAGATTATTATTTCTTTTTCTTTAAAAGACAACACCTGCAATAGAAATATATTCTATGTCTTGGGGGCTTTACAAACATACAAGAAACGGACACAAAGAACACCCAGACTCAGAACAACAATCTGTGGATCACACAAAGTGTAGTCCCGTGTGGAGTTTGAAGCCACAACACTCGGCGCATTAGAGAACGGAGTGATGACCTCTTAAAACACTACGCCATCCGTGCAGTCAATCAATAGTGATTTGGATAATGTTTCATGGGTTGTTCGCGATGCTGTTTCATTGATCACTGTTTATGCATTAATTTGAGTCACGAGCACTTGAAATCGCTTACTCTGGAAAAAAATATGCTGGCTACCGAAGTGCCTTAGCAAACAACCCAAAAGAAATATGAAACTACTGATCCGTCTATCAACGTCGACTTCTATGGTGAGGATTATTTTCAATGTGATATACCTTAAAGTACAGCAAATGTCTGAAATTTTGCATCATCTGACATTGTATCGGATCCCGTAACACGCTCGGAACTAGGCATCTGATACGCAAAGAAATGCGTAATTCGGTCGAGGAATGTATGGAAAAAACGCAGTACACCTTAGATGGAAAGCTATGTGCTAGACACTATACTTTTTGTTAGCGATCATCAGTTTGGCAACATCTTGTAAAAACTATGAAGCATGTTGAATTGACGTAAAAGATTTGAGAAAGAAAATCAAACTTCTCCATTCTGTGTTTGACAAACAAACTCAAACTATTTCAAATCGATCAACTGTCTCGAGCTACTAGCTTAGAAATAATCTGCGCCCCAGACAATAAATCTGAGGACACTGTGTCTATTCTAAAACAGCTTTGCTGTATCGTTATAATAATGATATTCAACACTGCATACTTATTGCAAAAATGAAATACATCAGAATTAAATCCTTCTTGCTGCAGCAGCAGAAGATCTCTGTTGCGTAATCAATTGGTTACACCGCATAAGTGAGTGGCACGTCTTAAGCGAGTACCATCAACCTCTTGTAATTTTATTCATATTAATATTTTACAAATCTGCAATATATTGTAAGTTTTATTGGCGAATTGGATGTGGTCGCGTCTTAAAAGTATTTGCTGACGTCTTGTCTATGTTATACTATAAGTTGTGCAGATTTTTTACTTAAGTCAAATATAATGTAAGCCTTTTATGTCATTAGTGACATTTTATTTTTAACGTGTAGAAACTACCTCGAGCTGTTGTCCCACTGGGGTTTGCGGCAGTGTTGGAATTGGACCGACTAAAGCCACACGGTGTGCCACTCTGCGTCTGACATAGGCGGGTTTCGGGAACAGCTGTTATTGCGACATTAGTATTCCTACCTTTATAATTATCAATAGCGGACATTAAGTTAAGCATTTATTACCAGAATGTCCACAGGCTTCACACTTCGTGTTTCGATCTGTTAAGTGGGATACTGTGTAAAACTATGACATATTTTACTTACGGATGGTTTCAGGATGACATATATTGTTCCCAGTTCTGTTATTATGGATATAATGTTTCCCGTTGCAATACTTACATGTCATACAAACATTTCTTTAAATAGGTTTTGGAATAAATACTATATAAATATTATAAGGATGCTGGTACTTTGGATCACCAACAAATGATACACATATCTTATATAAATACAATATACAAGCTTTGTGATGAACATAAACATAACTTGTAACATTTTTAATCAAAAAGTAAGTAAAACAAATTTTTGTAGCAAAAAAAACTATTAGGTAAAAAAAAGTCAAGGAACACCCGGATGCAATAAAGTTCCTTTCGATTAATTAATGAAGGAATTGTAATATTTTTTTTTAATTCTTTTAAGTTATAAAAAAAACAAAAATAATCGTCGCGACACTACACTGTTCAAAGCAAAATAGAAAGACGAAACGAAAATAATTGGCTTGCTTTCAATCAGAGAGAGAGAGACAGAAAGAGAGCAGACAGAAACATGCGCACGCCGCACGGCTTACTACACTATAGTAAAAAGTGTCGTGACAACTTTTCGTCTGAATTTTTTCCGTCTAGCCGCCTTCACAACGTGCGATAAGGAACTTCGTTCGCACTATAAAAAAAATACACCAATAACAGCAAAAACAAAACCACTCCACATTCACAGGCGACAACACACCACGGACCACCGAAATCTAAACCTAGGTGAGTTTTACTCAACCAATATGTCATATATTGTTTATGAATTAAAAAATTTTCTAAGCTTTGACGTAAATTTAATATTAAAATTCGATAGTTATCAACTTCAAACTAGTATTGATTCTTTTATTATCTCTGACTCAGCCAGATGTAATGTTTACGACTGTCAGACCTTGGTTCATAACCTGAATCATTTCCAAAAAGTTTTGAATCAAAATTTGTAGGATTGCAAACCATAATCGCTAGGCCATCTGTTAGTTATAACAACCGGACTGATAGGTGGGGAAGCCTATGTGGCCTCCCCAGGATAGTGTATAACTAGGCGAGGCGTTGATTCTGGAGGGGACCTGAAATAATACGGTCCGGGTCCGCTTCAGAGAAAGACGCCTGAGACTGGCCTCCAGAGCGGTTTTTAGTCCAAACACCACATACTCCTGGCTCCTGGGTCCCCGAGGAGCCGCAGATCCGACGGGATTTTCAAACCCGACAACACAAAAAGAAGAGGCCACGTGTAGGTTGGGATGTTGTATTGACTGAGTGCTGACTCCGTGCTAACAACAGCTTACCAACACTACATGGCTATAACTGTTTCTTCACTACAGCATGTGTGATACAAAATTATTGTATGGTGTACATCAAAGACTATATCCCTACCCCTACAGAAGAAATGGTTTGGTAGCTAAATCTAATTCAAATATAATTATAATAACCATTTCGAACGCAGATACTTCGATTTTTTTATCATTTTTAAATAGTTTATTAATTACAAATGCAAGTTATAAAACAAGTATACAAACTGATGACTTTAATTTTAAAATTAATAAAGTAGTACAATCCCAACATATTCTGCTTTTTCCCTTACTTAGACGACTACCCTTATAACGAACTTAACAAAGAACTTGATATATATATACTCATATATATTCAAATTCTAATCCTATATCCATGAAAGTTGTTCAATTTTTTTTAATATTTGTAATGGAATAGGCGTTTGTCTTCCACCTCACCTGATGGAAAGTGTAGATAAAGACGAAGGTGGTACACGCCCATGCAGAAGAAACCTGTTCACTCTACTCTTAAAGGCTCCAGAGTTCAACTCATCAGAAAAATAGACCCAAACAGGTCGTTCCAAATCTTGGCAACTCTCACCAAAAACGAGCTGTCAAACCGTTTAGTTCGACTTTTGGGTATGTCAACAACGTGTGGATGAAACTTTTACCTGCACCTAGTAGTCCTATAAAGGAATAAAGATGGCTCAATCAGTTCAAAAAGAGCCTTCGAACACTCTCAAAAGTGTATCCTATGAAAAACTGATAAGCTGGCAACTCGACACCGATGCTCAAGGGTGTGTAGTCTGCTATTTGAGAGCTTTTCGTTGTTAATTAATTTTGAACCAAATTGAACTATGATAAAACGGAAAAACGGTTAGATATTATTCTCCGTGTGGCGACGTATTAAGAATACAGAGCGTCACCACCCTTACTCTTCCTATGGGTATCGTAAAAGGTGACTAAGGGACCAAAATGTGCAAAACAACATCACTGCAAAGAGAAGGAAAATTCGAAACAAACCCTATACCAACCAGTATGATATAGTAGACCAAAACTTCCTGCCTAAGGAGAGGCCTATGTTCAACAGTGGACAGTTAAAGGCTGTTGATGAATGCACATATCTCCATTATGTCTTAATTAACCTCAATGATCAAAGTCCTTAATTCTTAACCAAAACACAAACAAATGTCACCCTTTATGCAATACTAATTATATTTCTAATTAAATTATGATTAATTTAATGTTTTCAATGTATAATGTAATTCTCAATTATTCAATCAATATCATTATTAACCATGTTATTGTTTATAGGGAAGATTTTATATAACAGTTTTACTAGGCACTCTTTTATGGAAATCGGTCCACCCAATATAGAAATTAGCCAGCACAAGAGAAATAGACAAGCAGATCAAAAATTGTGTTTGCTTGTTTTCGAGGTCGTCTTGCCCCCGAGCTGGGCGTAATTTGTTATGAATATGACACATTGGTCAAGAGGTGGCGCACCTGGCCACCACGGGTGTCTCTCTGGTGGTCGGGAGTATTGAGGCGCTGGGTTTGCGGGTGGTCCTGGACAAAACGGAGGCCCTATTGTTCCGTGGGCCGCGCCGTGGTGGCGCCTCCATCGTAGTCAATTCGGTCCTCGTACCGGTTCAGGCCCAGATGAAGTATCTGGGCCTGATCCTCGACGGCAGATGGCTCTTCCACGAACACTTCCGACAGCTTACTCCAAAGTTAGTCGGCGTTGCTTCTGCCCTTGAGCGACTTTTGCCCAATTTGGGTGGAGCCAGCGTCACGACGAGAAGGCTCTACACGGGGGTCGTCCGGTCAATGGTGCTGTATCATGCATCCGTGTGGGCGGTGGCTCTGACCTCCTAGAATAGAGCTCGCCTCTGGCCCCTCAGAGGATATTGGCGCTTAGAGCCATACGCGGTTACCGCACCGTATCGACGGAGGCGGCGTGCGCCTTGGCCGGAACTCCCCCGTGGGATTTGGAGGCGGAAGTGCTCGCCGAAATTTATCGGCGTACGGCTCACTTCCGGGCGGGTAGCGCATACGGCCCCTGCCCGAAGAGATACGTGAGTGGCGCGAGGCCGCTCGGCGGGCCACAATGGCTCGTTGGTCATCCCGGCTGGAGGTTCCACGGCCTGGCTTTACAGCCGTGGAGGTAATCCAGCCGGTAATCACCGAGTGGGCAGGGCGACAGCACGGGACCCTTTCCTTCCGATTGACGCAGGTCCTTTCCAGGCACGGTTGCTTCGAGAAGTATCGCACTCGGCCACCAGGAAGAAATCGAATCCCGCCTATCACTACTGCGACTGCAGTGAGGACTCGGCTCATCACACGCTGGCAGTTTGTTCCACCTGGGCGACGCAGCGTGGGGTCCTCACTGCAGTTATTGGAGGAGATCTCTCACTACCAGCTGTCACACGCTCCATGGCCGGTAGTGTCAGTTGTTTTACCGCGCATCCTTTTGCAAAGACGTAATTTCGCGGAAGAAGACGGCGGAGAAGGCCCGAGAGGACAATATTCACTCGGACCCAATTCGCCGCCGGCGAGCCGGGCGGCGTAGGCACACATATCAGCGCCTTCTGCCGCCTTGAGTATGGCCGCGGATGGACGGAACTTGTTTTCCTCTCTATCCGTTACACTGGCGAGCCGCAAGGAGGCAACGTCCACGTGTACCGTACGTCGCCTAAATAGAAAGTTTACTTGTAGATGGTGTCCGCGGCAGCAGGCAAGCGCTAGCAGGGATCTGGATGTCGTAATAGCAGCTGTTCTCGGATCCCTCCTATGTCAGACGCAGAGTGACATACCGTGTGGGGATTTAGTCGGTCCGATACCGACACACCACCCCGCCATAAACACCAGGTGGGGTGACGGCTCGAGGGGGTTTCCACACGTTAAAAATAAAAGGTTTTGTGTCAAGTTTCTTTGGAGTGCTATTGTACTGCATACTTTGCTGCCTAAGCAACTTCCTCAGCGCTCTGGATGAACAGGGGTGGTCACTTTTTGTATTCTTAATCCGTCACCATACGGAATACCTTTTTTCTGAGGCCACGGTATCGATACGTTCGTGCCGATTAATATGTGTATATATTTTTTTTCTATATTAAGAGCCTGCCAAAGTGACTCTACTCTGCCTGATGGAAAGCATGACTAGAATCCAAGAGTTGTGGTCACCAAACTCATTGCAAATGCAGACAGTGCAGTATGGTGACCCACACTATGGCAGTCTTGTGAGATGCTTTTTCACGCCCTGCTTGGGGACGTAAAAGGCATGACAGTCATCGTGATAGTGTAAGTCTTACACAGTTACCACGATAACTGACACCCCTGCAACAATGGGGCTCCGGTCTCACACTCACCAACGAAACACGACAGCACGGATGCTGGTGCTTTAGGTTGGTCTTCTGTGGGAGGGCAGTACTGCCCCGGTCGAGCCGGCCGTCGAGCGTGGCTCTGCTACCTAGCAACCTCTACTACCTAGAATAATAATAATAATAGTTAACTAATTAAAATTCTTGCAATACAAAGTTGATTATAATTCAAGTTATAGTCACGTGTTTAAGATAAACTATTTTGTTTCTAATGACTTGTCATTAGTCAACACATTTGGGTTTATGTAGCAATAATTACTATCTACCCACATAGCCGCACGTTTTTTTTTGCTTGCGTCTCTAATCTTGATAATGAAATTTGTCACCACGGCCTTTTAACTTAGTGTCGTTTTACGTCATTAGACCTTAATTGTGTTTTTCTTAAATACACCTTTCCCTGTGATATTCAATGTATTTTTTCTTTATTGACAGCTATTAACAGTCCACTGCTGGACATAGGTCAGCCTAGACATAAGGAGAGCTCAGCTAGGAGGTTTTGGCCTACTATACCACGCTGGCCAGATGGGGTGGCCCTTCTCTTTGCAGTGATGTTTTCTTGCGTGGTTTGCTACCTTGATCGCTTCTTACGACACCCACGGGAAGAAAGGGAGTGATAAGACTCCGTATAATTCGTCGCCACACGGAGAGATTTTTTTCTCATTGCATAGGATTTTGGATTTCTTTAGTCACAGGCAGAAAAAAAGCGATAACCTTGGGAGGTCCTGGTCATTGGAAAGCACAGGAAAAATGCAGAAAAAGCAGCTCAAAGAAGAGAATCTTTGGCACTGTTCCACAAGACTGTTTGCGAAGGTGCGATCTTTAAATCACTGACTAGTATATTAATAAAATAATTCTATAATACGTAAACAAGGGTTACTTTAAAATATTATTAATGTGTGAAAAAGTGAAGAAAGTGTACTTTTCCTCTAACTCTCCTTCCATGTGTGGTGTTTCATGAAAAGAGGACGCAAGTGTATAATAGGTAGCCAAAGAAACGCGCGCTGTTTAATGTGACTGTTAATTTGCTGTCTGACGGTAGGCGAGATCTCAGATGTCTTCACAAGTTGATATATCGTGTGTTTCAAGTTTGCCTACTCTTAGCAGTCACGTTGTCTTGCGTAATTTGCTTCCTGAATCTCCTCTTATGGCATCTATGGGATAAATAGTAGTGATTACTACTTATGTTTTTTAAACTAGGGCGATAATAGGCTTAAAATAACATTTTTAAAATTTTCGTTTATGATTTCATTTTATATAATGTGGACCCTCAGTAATCCGGCCCCTCTATAATCCGGACCCCCCCCCGTAATCCGACATCAATCAAACAATTTTCGTTAATGTAGATCGTGCATGATTGAACAGGTTACAACTTGTGCTCGACGTGTAGGTATTGTTTCAATTCCGATTGCTTAGTTTGAATTTGATTACGTGTGATAGCGGTGCAGCTTAGCGTGTATTAATTGTGCATTACGTATACATACCTAGTAATGTCGTCACAAGCCCAGAAGACAACATACAGAATATTATCATTTGTTTGTAATTTGTCGGATTACAAGCTACTCCTTTGTAAAAAAATCCGGTCTATAGGGGGGCTTAGATAGTACTCTATAATCCGACAAATTCGATAGTCCAACACTGCTCTGCAAAACGTTTGTCGAATTACCGGGGTCCACTGTAATCTATGAATAAAACATCAAATTCATCTTAAGATTGCCATCAAAATTTAAATTAACTTCATTATTCTGAGGAATGAAAATTAATTAATCAATTTATTTATACCCCTTTACATTTAATAGAATTGTATGCAATATATTACTATGATGACTATCATCATTAGGTATGTTTACTCATAACAAGTTAATTAAAATATCTTAGAAGCAACGATTACATCATTTCTTGTTTATCATTCAACAGATGACATTTATACGTTGTGATTAATCAAAAATTTAATGTGTTACGACTTGAAAACATAAAAAGATGCGATTAGTTTTTCAAGGAGTAAGACACTAGTAGAGTACAATATTTTATGATATACTCCTTAAGCAACGTTACTGATATATCTGTTGGGTGTAAGTGGTCCCCTAACTTCGTGCTACGTTGAATGTTGCGAGTGGCTTAGAACTCACGCCTAAAGAACAACACATTACCGTGATCCTAAAATAAAATTAGACAGTAGCGAGATGATACGGAATTGCATGTATGCTAATCATCAGCAACATCACTTGCTTTCCCTCTTTAAAAGATATCTACCGCACTAGGAAGCTATGTTTTGTCGCGGCGACCTTTACAAACATTCATAAAACTGACACGAAGTATGTAAATATATGTATATGTAGAAATATATATAGTAGTAATATTAGAACCACGCTGATTTCTGCATGAATGGGCCGGCTCGACAGGAGCAGTACTACCTTCCCTCAGAAGACTTACCTAAAGCGACAACGTCCACGCTGGCGTGTTTCGTTGGTGAGTGCGAGACCAGAGGCCTTACACTGTCACGATGACTGTCATGCCTTTTACGTCCCCAATCGGGGTGTGAAGAAGCATCTCACGCCGCCATAGTGTGGGTCACCATACTGCATTGTCTGCATTTGCAGTGAGTATGGTGACCACAACTCTTGGATTCTATTCATGCTTTCCATCAGGCAGAGTATAGTCCCTTTGGCAGATTCTAAAAGTGAAAAAAGAGACGATTTTGTAAATTACACAAAGTGTGTCCCATGTGGCGATCGAACCTACAATGCTCAGTGAGAAAGGACGCGAGGCGACTGCTTAAGCCACTTCACCATGCGAGCAGTCGAATTAGGCAAGCGCTGACGGTCACATGAAAGTTGTAAAATAAACCGAAAGTATCATTTTAAATCCAAGAACCATAAATCTGTATCGCTATAAACAAAAAATATTATCATTGTAACAAACAGAGACGTCAAAAGCGAGAAGTGTATCTATAGGTTATCTAAGCGAATATAAGACGACTGCTTAACGAATACCTAAAGTCAGTGAGACGCAACTGTGTAAAACACATTCTTAATTTAGGCGGGTAAATGATGTATTTGAAATTGGTCGTAAAAAGCAGGATATTGAGTTGTTATTATGTAGTACATAATACGAACTATTGAGAAAGTAAACATATGTATTTGGCGGCATTGTGTCGAAATATTTGAACAGTATGCGGACGAGATGAACTCGAGTGCCCTTAAAATGTTGTCTTGTCAAAATGTAATGTAATTTTTCTTTATTGTACACACAATATAATAAAGTGACAAGGAAACTACATGTACAAAGGCGAGCTTAACCGAAAACTAAGTTTTTAAGTACACCTTTGACTGAATAGAGAATAGAGGAAAATGTAGAGACAAACTTATGTGTACTTAAGAACAGGTACAGGGTGGGCCAAGAATTCGTTAACATTTGCATCTAACATCCCGCGGAAACATGTTACGGGAGTTCTTGGGAATTTGCTGGCTACAATCGTAACGCATGGTTTCAATAAGATGGAGCCATTTGTCAATCCAATGAGTCCCTGCCGGTGGTTAAAAACATATGTCTGGAATAGCTGATTTCCAGACGAGGCGACTGGCCACCCAGAAGTCCAGATCTATCCTCAGCAGACTTCTTTTTATGGGATTAGTTGAAGAATCGTGTCTACGTCAATAAACCAAATACAATACATCAACTAAATGAAAAAATCAGAGAAGAGATGTCGGCGATCTCACGGTATCTTTAGCCCACAGTGTAGAAGAAAAATTCCTTCAGAATATTTTACGCAATGACATCGATACGTTACTAATTTGGTTCGGTTTTAGTGATATTTATGTTAGCTGAGTATGAGGGTTATATACTTGTGTAGCCGAGCACTTGTTATAGAAAGCGTTCGAAATGCGTTTGGTAATTTTATTACAGGATTGCGTTGTTAATATCTGGACTTAATCAAAACAACTTACAGTTTGACATGAGTAAAGCTCAGTAGCGAGGAACTCGTTTTTTTTGTTCTCGACGAGTACTCTGCCTGATTGAATCTGCATGAATAGAATCCAAGTGTTGTGGTCACCATACTCATTGCAAACGCAGACAATACAATACGGTGAGCCACACTATGGCGAGTAAAATGCTTTTTGCGCCCCACTTGGAGACGTAAAAGGCATGACAGTCATCGTGGTGGTGTAAGGCTCACACTCTTGCCATCATAACAGTCACCCCTGCCTCACACTCACCGACGAAACACGACAGTACGGATGCTGTCGCTTTAGATAGATCCTCTGTGAGAGGATAGTACTTGCTGGGTCAAACCGGCAGGTTCGTGTTGAAATCAGTGTGGCTCTACCGTCTTCAGAGTAGGTTTTTCATATTAATTTAACAATTTCTATCCAGCTATTAAAGAAATTGTTATTGTTAGAAAGGGCTCGAATTGAACTACTATAGAAATGGAAATCAAATGTCACTACGCATATGGTATCTGTTGGTACTGTTTTTTGGAGTTATATTGATATCACTATTCAAATATACAATTATTTTTCATACTCATCATCATCATTGTCAACAGTCTGCAGCAGTACAGCAGCAATAACACGCATTCTTAATTCATCACCGTCGTATGGACGTGAACAAACAAACTCGAATGAGAATTAGGCATGCGCTCTAAATAATGATGTTTTTCTTTTTATATAAAATTGTGTGACTTGTCATGGTCCACAAAATTTATACAATTCAGTTCAAATAATACTAAAACCTAATGATACAAGATATAAATGACTACACGGTTGACATACTCGTAGTTTAAGTGGTCGCTTTTTACCACGCTGAAGTGTTGTGGGTCCCCATCGCCTCTATGGCAGTCCTCTATTACCTTTATGTTCCATTCCATATTATGTGTTCCATAAATTGTTGTTCTAAGTCTGTGTGTTCTTTGTGTCCGTTTCATGAGTGTTTGTAGAATACTACGCGACACAGGATTTATTCACAGTACGAGTATGGGAGTTGTCTTAATTAAAAAAAAGTCAGTGACTAGGCAATTTATAGCACCTATTTATATGGTAGTGGTATTAAAAAAAGTAGACTTAAGATTGAAATTTAACAACTGCGTGATTCCTAATACCTAATTATGCGGTAGAAGAATTAAATGTTCATTAATCATTCTGTCAGAGTGTGACAGCTGTTTTATATATATTTTTAGAAAGTGAGCAGTTTTTCAAATACAATAAGTAGTAAAATACAGGGTGTGTGTTTGTACGTGCGTGATGCCAGCATAAACATTTGACCTCTGAGGGTCAGGATTGTGTGACCGAAATAAATAAATGTTAAACCAAGAGTTTATTGGTGCGAACACGCGACTTTGAGGTACCTTACCTTGTTATTTATATAAAGTTTGAGCCAAAACTAAAGCCTTAAATGTAGAGTTAACTAACTCAAAGTAAATTACATTAAAATAATTTTGAATAATTTATATCAAGTTATTATAGAGAGTAGAAAACTACAAAAATAATAGCCTGCCAAAGTGACTACTCTGCCTGATAGAAAGCATGAATAGAATCCAAGAATTGTGGTCACCATACTCATTGCAAATGCAGGCAATGCAGTATGGTGACCCACACTATGGCGGCCTTGTGAGATGCTTTTTCACACCCCGCTTGGGGACGTGAAAGGCATGACAGTCATCGTGACAGTGTAAGGCTTACACAGTTACCACGGTAACTGTCACCCCTGCATCAATGGGCCTCCGATCTCACACTCACTAACGAAAGACTACAACACGGATGCTGGCGCTTTAAGTTGGTCTTCAGTGGGACTACTTTATAGTACTGCACAGTACAGTAGTGTACTCTTTAGTAAGTTAGTTACAGCCTTTAACAGTCCACTGCTGTGCATAGACATTCTTAAATATTACTAAATACTCAGTCTAATACCTTTAAACGAGCAATTGTTGTAAAGAATGAGTGTTGTGAGCAATATGTAATCTGAATCCCGGAAACAGTTGCAATGATTTTTATGAAATTCATGGGTTTCGGGGGCGATAAATCGATCTAGCTAGGTTTTATTTTTATAAAACGGTGTTTTATCCATGTAATCTAGTAATGAAATATTTGAAAAAATTAGAGATGGGAACACAAGAAGTTGGTAACTTGTGAATCGACTATCATACAATAATACCGCGCAAAGCTTGATTTCCAGGTACTATATTGAATAAATTATACCGTAGACAGAATATGTATATATTTATTATTATACATCTTGGCGCTCCTCGTGGGAGACTTTTGTTCAGTGTTGGACGGCGAAAGGTTGATTTGATGCCACATACAGAAGAAGTCATGGTATTCATCACATAATTATTATCCTGGTTGGGAATCGTAGCACAAAGTTTATCAGTCCTTAACAGTAACCAACTAAGCTATTAAAAAAAAAAACAAAATAATAATATGCAAGAAAATATCACTACAAAGAGAAAGCAAACTTGAAACAGACCGTCTGGCCAGTATGGTGTAGTAAGGCAAAACCTCCTTGCTAAGGAGAGGTCTATGTCCAGCAGTGGACTGCAAATGGCTGTTAAAAAAAAAAAGAAATAACTAAGCTATAGGCTTTATAATATAAATACATATTGTTACCACCCCTATTCATCCCGTGATTGTCGTAAAAGGTAACTAAGGGAACAAAGAATGTAAGACAATACCGTTACAAAGCGAAGGAAAATTTAAAACAAACCCTATTCCAACCCGTCTGGTCAGCGTGGTATAGTAGGCCAAAACCTCCTTGCTAAGGAGAGACCTATATCCAGCAGTGGACTGTAAAAGGCTGTTGATGATGATGATGATGATATAGGCTTTATAAGCTATTCACAGAAAGTCATACCATCTTTTTTATTTTCTCAAGTTGGTTTCTGCTACTACTCGGCGATAATTAAGATATCATAAGCACATACTTTGTGAAGAACTGTGTTCAGCAGCTTTCACGAATCCGCTGCTGGCCATAAGCTTCTCTTTCGTAAGGAGATTTAACATTGGCATGTTGCACAGACGGCTGTCTCATCCTTAATTAGGTATCATCAGCATCATCAGCCTCTAATAATCCACTGCTGGAAATAGGCCTCTCCTTAAATAATAGGTTTTTGCCTACTATTCCAAATTAGGCAGACGCGTTTCAAGTTTTCCTTCTCTTTGTAATGATGTTTTCTTTTCAATTTGTTCCGTTAGTCACCTCTTACGACACCTATGGGATTAATAGAAGTAGTGACATTCTGTATTCTTAATCCGTCACTACACGGATGATATGGAAAGTTATTTTTTAAGTAGTAATATTTTTAATTGTGAAAAACGTGCATGTATCATTTGTCTCGTCTCACGTCTAATTATCATTGGATTTGAAAAGTGTAATATCTCCGCCGCGTCTGTCTAAACGTGCTACATTCAGTAACTACTAAACAGATTACTATGAAGTTTTTGTCAATGAAGACGGTGAGTAATGAGAAAGAATGATGCAGGGGTGACAATTATCGTGATAGCTGTGTGAGCCGTGCACTGCCACGATGACTGTATGCCTTTTACGTCCCCAAGCGTGGTGTGAAAAAGCATCTCACTAGGCCGCCATAGTGTGGGTCACCACACTGCATTCTCTGCATTTGCAATAAGCATGGTGACTACAACTCTTTGGATTCTATTCATGCTTTCCATTAGGCGAAGTAGAGTCACTTTGGCAGGCTCTACATTTAGAAGAATAATGAATAAAGTCCATCACGGATTCGTATAAAAACCTGAAATAGGGAAATGATTGACGAAAAAGTGTGAGTGTGAATCAATATTTAAAAATAGCCTGTACTATGGTAACAAACAGACTGCTGACAAACACACTTATAAAAATGTATTTGTCAATTTTGGAACATATACCTATTTAAAAATATTTTCTTACTTGTTTTAAATATTTAAGCAAACTACTAACTATTACCCCTACGTCGCGTGTCAAATAAGACTGAAACCTAACTGAAGTGAGTATTTTTATTCAACAATAAAGTTAAAAGTACATATGGCTGAATGACTTCTAAGACACGTAATTTTGTCTCGTTTATTTCTCAAATGTAATCATTGTCTCAACCAATCTCGGCTATTCCTGTAACACATACAGTTTAATAACGAGTTAAAAGCCATACTGTAAGCCACTTGCTGTATTCGGTGATCTCACACATGCAATATTCGTACTCTAAATTTCAAATCTCTTATTATCTTTGACTCACAGATTGAATTGTAAAATAATCTTACTTCACAAATACTTACTCTCATCTGCCAGTCTCTTTCTCATCTCCTTCTCATGTCCCACAAAGTCCTCCTAAAATGTTGACTAGGGACATACCTATTGACGTTAATCGAGCACATACATTTTTAAGTACACATAAATACTTCTAAACATGTACATATTGAAGTTAAATTACACCCAGATGTGGTGACAATCATACTAATCACAGAACATATGTCCTGGGCGGGCATTGAACCCACTACTAGAGATGTACCCCTGAATGAACGAAATGCATTAATCATGAACAGCCTTTAGCAGTCCAGTGCTGGGCATAGGCCTCTCCTTAGCAAGGAGGTTTTGGTCTGCTACATCACGCAAGCCGCACGGATAGGGTTTGTTTCAAGTTTTTATTCACTTTGCGTCAAAGTTGTCTTGTATATGTTTGCTCCCTTAGTCGCTTACGATACCCATGAGGAGAATAAGGTGGTGATACACAGTTTTCTTAATCTGATATACGACCAAATTCATTTAAATATGCCAAATAATATCGTCTCAAGTCAGTATTTACAAAGTTTGTTTACATTCAACACTTAGCAGTATATTAAGTTACCACCTTTTGTTTACATATCTAGTTATTAGGTGAGTCTTTTTCAACGTGATAAAAAGATATCACATGAATATATGTGTTGTAAAGTTCGCTCATTTCACACAAGGCTATTACTCTCTATGTGACTACCAAGCGTTTGAATGTAATCAAATGATATACTACACACACATCCTTAAAACTTCGTTCTTGTTTAAAGGAATACCAAAAATTGTCAATCAGCCTATCGCCGTCCACTGCTAAACGAAGGTCTCCGCCAAGAAACGCCAACCATCCCGGTCTTGGGCTCGCATCCATCCGCTGCCAGCCACCTTCTTCAAGCCGTCGATCCGTCCAAAAATTGTAGTTAAACTATTAGGAGAGTTTAATAAATGCCAATCTGTGATGGGATATCTGTCCATATGGACGGATTGAGAATACAAATTGACATCACTTTACTCATCTCATGAGTGTCGTAAGAGGCGACTGCGTGAGCTAATTATATCGGACAACATTACTGTATAGAGTGGGAAAACTTGATACACCCTTTACCAACCCGTCTGGCCAGTCTGGTATAGTAGGCGCCGGCGATAGCGGGCACGCGCTAGGAGGGATCTGGATGTCGTAATAGTAGCTGTTCCCGGATCCCTCCTATATCAGGCGCAGAGTGGCACACCGTGTGGTTTTAGTCGGTCCGATTCCGACACACCACCCCGCCGTAAACCCCGTTGGAGTGACAGCTCGAGGGGGTTTCCACACGTTACAAAAAAAAAGGCTAAACCCTCCTTTCTAAGGAGAGGTCTATGTCCAGCAATGGTCTATTGAAGGTCTGATGATGGGCTATCTCTAAAGGAAAGTGTATTGCTCCTTGAAATAATTAGTAGTTGATAGCCTATTTTTTACCGTTACAATCCTAATAACACGTGGCATAAGTTTAGAAAGCCGAAGCCTTTGAAGGTCGTGAGAGGCTTACCGCGGGGTCAAGGTTACCGGTTAGACGGAAGCAAACATCGGGCCAATGTCGTGATGTCAGCTGGATTAATAACCGAATAATTAAAGCAAGAGGTTTTGTAATTATACTATGTATTATTTAATTAATGGAAGTCTGCTTTAAATAGATATGACCTTCCGAGACGGCTTTAACCTTGGATAACTTTTATAGGGAAAAAAGGACAGACAAACCGACGGATCTGTTGATAATTAACTCACGTCGATTATTGTCATCTACACTACAGTTTGAACATCATTTTTTGATAGAGTGTGTCGGACACTTAAGTTTGGAAGGAGTCAACAAAGGTTCCATAAAATTCGATCATGTAGGTTATATTAAAGTGATACGTGTCTAGCAACATCTTCAGGATACGATGAATCTGATAGACACTGTGTAAGAATTCAAAAAAGAAAGAATAAAAAGAACCTACAGTTGCAAACAGGACAACAAGGAGTCCCCAGACATATGGAGAAAATGAATTGCTTCGCAAAAGTTTTATGGGAAGCTATGGTAGTACTCGCGTCGAAACGGTAACATTAATTTGTAATTTAATGTGTTAAGTTAATAAAACTGTTTAGTGTCTTTAAATAGACTAAAAATCATGTAGTCAAATATTCGTTTTAAAAAATAAAACTAACAGCTCTTTTGCAAGGGCCACTCTTCTATATAAGTCATCTCCGTAACGCAGACTTCAAAAAATACACCATAGGAAGAGGATTTAAAGACAAAAGAGAAATTGGAGAGTGCTCAAGTTATGCAATTGATGCAGGAGTGACGGTTATCGTGGTAACTGTGTAAGCCTTACACTGTCACGATGACTGTCATGCCTTTTACGTCCCCAAGCGGGGTGTGAAAAAGCATCTCACTAGGTCGCCATTGTGTGTGTCACCATACTGCATTATCTGCATTTGCAATGGTGACCACAACTTTTGGATTCTATTCATGCTTTCCATCAGGCAGAGTAGAGTCATTTTGGCAGGCTCTTAATATAAAAAAAAATTCCTAAGAGCTTGGTGAAATTCTACGATTCTCCGAAAATAATATTCTACGAGTATATCATATTGATTTTATATGTAGCTAGCTCTAAGAAGTCCTAAAGGAGGAAAAAAGGTATAAAAAAATCCAAGTGTAACACTATTTTTTATGTCAAAAGAGCTTTGTATAAATTATAGCCTATGTAACGAGAAAATTTTAAAACGTAGAATCAGTCGTAAGAAAAAAAATAATGGCTCGAATTTTACTCCTAGCTTGCGGCATAAAGCCATCTAACATGTGGGCAATATATCCATATATCCATTCTCAATAACATACATACTTAACGAGGCCATATTCGTTATTGGGAAGTCAATGCCCTCAAATACACTGACAACTATCTCAACCTTCGAATTCAGTTCGCTCTCAGGGCTACGGAGCGGAGGTCTAGCCACTCCGTAGAAAATTTGATATTCTGTAAAACTGGTGGAACTAATAACCGATCACAAATGATCTTAGGTTTAATACTGGCTAGGAAGCAGATGATGATATGGGCAGTATCAGTAATACACTCCTTACTAGTTCTTTAATACGCTTACCTTCATCAAAATACAAATAAAAACGTATTTACTGCAGTAATTCTTAAAACGATCGGTCCGATTTGGGAAAAAGTAAGCCGCCGCAGGACGATGAGAACATTTGAAATATCGAAATAATTTCCTAGAAATAATGAGTTAAAAACTCGTTGCTACACTACATTACTTGTAACACAAAGCGTGGCGACGTGCGCCATTGGTACGCGTCGTCACACCAACAACTAAAGTAGCCCTCCGCATTAGATGTTAGTTTGAAAGAAGGCCTGTGACTTTACTCAAGAATTGGGCTATCAAAGAACACTTTAACATCATGCTATGATATTTATAAGTGGAACAGAGACCACAAGTTACTAGAAACGACTGTTCGTTTCTGTAACACCGTACATATATAGGAAGGTCATTCGCGTGACTAATCACTGCGTGGCCAGTTAACACTCTTAAAACCGGTCGCATTCTTTTTAGTCTGCCGATATCCCTCGGAGAGTTGATAGATTGATATGTTTATGTTGAAATATTAAAATGTCAATGTTTATAAAATCACCTACAGCTGTTCTGCTAAGTTAATTCGCGCAACTTCTGTGTCTCTCAAAAATATTTTTTCCGATTTTTGTTGGGAAATTTCCCATTGTTTTCTCAACATTTTTGTTGATGCTCTGATCCTATTGCTAGTAGCATGATGTCTTATTATAGCCTCCTTCTAAAAATAAAAGAAAGTGATCTAGCCACCCATATAGTCGTTTATCATCTCTGTCAATATAACGTTCTAGAAGCAATGTTCCCAACACTATAGTGATTTTCATAAAAAGAAAACAGATGTAACATACATGCATATATACAATCACGTCAGTTTTCCCGGAGGGACAGGCGAAGGTATATTTAAAGCCCACTTTTCGACAGTGTTTTGGTCCCACGTAATAGGTGCTAATTGGGACGTTTTGTTTGCCAGAGCTTCGCCCGTCATTTGCAGATGGGATTGGCTTGGGGCGCAAAGTTCTTAGTGGGATCCATGTGCACCCCAGATCTAACAATATACCAATATTCTGTGACAATATTGTGTTAAGCCATAGAGAGTTTAGTACTAATAGAGTTGCTATTTTGTAGCACTTTCCAATACACAACATTCCCATACACTACTAAACATACTTGTGTAGGTTTTTAAGCAATGAATCAAATACCGTTCTCAGGCACGGTACAGTATGACGATAACGTTTATGTGTCGCAGTGGCTGTGAGAGGCGTGACGGATAGCATCAGCGTGAAGATTCGATAACCACCTTACATTTTTGCATTAATATGAGTTTTAGAGAAATCTACGTAAGGGTTAAAACAGATGCTTAAAGGTTTCATTCATGTTTTATTACAGAAATTTATGTTTATTTAGTTAAATGTATATTTCTCTTGATTAATTTTGGACACAACTCGCACCGCTTCCAATCTCTAAACCTTTTAAAAAGAAAAACCTTCAGACATAACTGTGCTTGAAAATGGAGTGTGGTCAAGACCACAGGGCACTTACACGTTCCCCGAAGGGCTAGACCGTGAAGTTTTAAACGCCTTTAATTTACCGACTTAACAGTGGAAGGGACTGACACTATATTGCTCGTTATGATTGAATTGGAGAGTGTAAATAATAATTTAGGTCAGAGTCGCATACCAATAACTGAGAGTAGTCCGTGAAAGAACTTAACATAATTGATGGACCTGCTGGTCTAGTAGTTAGTGATGCTGACTGCTAAGCCAGAGATCGTGAATTCAGTTCCCGCCCAGGGCAAATCTGTCTGATAAGCATGATCATTTTCGTTCTGTGTTATATTACTGTACCATAGTACAGGCTTTGCCTAGTTTGAGAATCGACGGCCGTGTGTGAGCTATGTGAGGATACTATTGTATTCTCTTTATTACATTTAAATATACATATTGATTACATTTTTAAATATATAAAAAATAAAAAATACATATTTAAAAATATAAAAAATAGTAGACCACCGACATCGGGTACAGGGACCAAGATACCGGTGGTTAGGGCTCCAGAGACAGGAACCTCCTCACAATACGGGCCGTGTCAAGGAGGACTGCCTTCTGCATCAGACCCTTGATCCAATCTTCTAACGTGAGAGCGCTTCCAATCTTCTTCTATTGTATTATTATTATAATAACAAAAATGAGCAAAACTCATCCATAACAAAAATTAGTAGACAGAACACCTGATTGAAAGTAACAACCGCTGTCCATTGACGTTTGTAACTCTAGATACTCAAAGTACACACACCTCCATGGCCCTGGAATTAGGTATGAATAAGAAACACTCTGCCAACTTCACTAACATTTTTTGAAGAAATGTTAAAACCACTGGCAGATGTTATTTTTTATTATTTTATGTTTTTAACCTGTGGAAACTCCCAGGAGCCGTCACTCCATAGAGGTTTGCGGCATGGTGATGTGTCGGAATCGGCCCGACTCAAATGGTACGGTGTGCTTCTGCCTGGAATAGGAAAAATCCAAGAACTGCAGAATTTAAGCCATCCAGATCACTACCAGCGCCCACCCGCACGGATGCATCTTCCATCTACGGGTAAACTCTCTATTTAGGCGCTATGGGAAGGGGAAAACAGTGAATATTCTACACTAACCTTGTATCCGTTCTAACCGAATTTCGATGGTCACAAATACCGAATTTTGTTACTGCTTTATCCAATTGTTGAAACTAAACTTGACTATACACCACACAATGTACAATGAAGTGTTGTCTCAATATTAGCCACAATAACTCAACGACAAACAAACTGTGTATCGGACATTAAGTCCAACGGTATTGTGTGACAAATTCTTTGTTTTCGGTAATGTTTTCACTTTTATCAATAGGTACATTATTTATTCTCAAATGTTCTAGCAACTGTTACAAAACTTTGTCATTGTCTGAGAGGACTTATATTGGGTTCTGCTTCAGCACAATTTGAATCTTAAAAGCGTATGTATTATGACTGTTGAAAGAATAACTCAAGTGCCTAGAATATAGCTATGTTTTCTTTTTTTATTTTACTAGCTTGCCAAAGTGACTCTACTCTGCTTGATTGAAAGTATGAATAGAATCCTAAAGTTGTGGTCACCATACAAATTGTGAATGCTGACAATGCAGTATGGTGACCCACACTATGGCGGCCTATTACGATTTTTTGCGCCTCACTTGGGGACGTAAAAGACATGACAGTCATCGTACCATTGTGTTGCACACATTTACCACGACAACTGTCATACTCACCAACGAAACACGACAGCACGGATGCTGTCGCTTTAGGTTGGTCTTCTGTGGGAGGGTAGTACTGCCCGGACGAGCCGGCCCGTTCATGCTGAAATCAGTATGGCTCTATTATGTAGTAGTTGTTAATTTAGACACTCAAAACTTTTTAACATGCATTGCTGTGACTTCTTGTTACACACTTTCGATTATTTTAACTCTCAGAGACCGAAGACCGTACCTGCTAGGTAGTAGAGCCACGCTGATTTCTGGCCAGCTCGACCGGGGCAGTACTACCCTCCCACAGAAAACCAACCTAAAGCACCAGCATCCGTGTTGTCGCATTTCGTTAGTGAGTGTGAGACCGGAGGCCCATTGATGCAGGGGTGACAGTTATCGTGGTAACTGTGTAAGCCTTATACTGTCACGATAACTGTCATGCCTTTTACGTTACCAAGCGGGGTGTGAAGAAGCATCTCACAAGGCCGCCATAGTGTGGGTCACCATACTGCATTCTCTGGATTTACGACGGGTATGGTGATCACAATTCTTGGATTCCATTCATGCTTTCCATCAGGCAGAGTAGAGTCCCTTTGGCAGGCTCTTAATATAAAAAAAAAACAAGAAAAGCCAGAGAATAGCTAAAAGAGAAGTAAAAAATAGCTTTTTCAGGAAATCATATTTCAAACATATTAGTATATATGTCTGTACTATATAAACCACGAAATACTGTACCTCAGCGTAATGTAAATGCGAAAGTAACCGCTTCTGCTTGTCTATTACGCTTTCACGGTTAAACCGTTGAAGATTCTTAAGAAAGGGCATAGAGTACTATTTAACAGGATTCACGCGGGTGAAGCCACAGGCTAAAGTTATTTATTTTAGTACAGGTAGTTTAAAAGATCTCAGTGAACACACCACCGCCCACAAGCTAAATTCCACATTTATAAAACATCAAATATGAATTTCTGGCCTTTGACCTTCTATTTCTGTCCTTTGACCTGAAGAATGACACTTTGATGTTATGGTACCTTCGGTACGTAAACGTTAAATTATTTGTCAATATTAAACAGCTTAATTTTGGAATTTTCATAGCTTCGGTGCAAGTGAGTAGGTGCGATCGGAGTCATATTCGCCCAAAATTGGTATGAAGTTTTTTTTTTAAGACGGCGCCCGTTGATAAATATATCCTCTGTTTCGGGTGAATTTGTAAACATAATGGAAACTATTTCTTTTAAACTGTTTCCCTCCCACTGCGATCCCGGGTCCTTTAAGAAGGGCGTGAAAAAGCATCTCACTAGGCCGCCATAGCGTGGGTCGCCATACTACACTGTCTTCATTCGCAGTTAGTTCTTGGATTCTATTCATGCTTTCTATCAGGCAGAATGGAGTCACTTTGGTAGGTTGCCATAAAAAAAAACGAACATAAAGAATACCTGGGCCACATTAATTTTTAGATCACATGAAGTGTTGCCCCATGTGGAGTTTGAGCGCACAACATTCAACGCAATAGAGAGCAGCAATATCACTTATATTACTGCACCATCCATGTCCTCAATTTTTAGATGCTTCTCATGGAGTGGAAGAAGCCACTTTATTCAACCCTCTCTCCCCTTGCATCCTGGCGGAGCATTCAAAAGACAACAACATACTTCTGTCTCTATTATCACTTACTCCCAGGTTACCATCAGTGTATTTGCCCCATGTCATAAACAACCATCAACCGCCTTTATTAATCCGTTGCTGGACATAGACCTCTCCTTAGCAAGAAAGTTTTGGCCTGCTATACCATGCTGGTCAGACTAGTTGGTATAGTTAGTTGCCCCATAAAAGATCTCAAAATACGTACCTACAACAGAACAAGGTAAACATCTGAAACTAACATTCGTGTCTACTAAATATCTGTAATAATCTTGTACTTAGATAAAATTATGGCATTACTTATATAATGAGATAACTACACGTTATATATAATGGGAATTTAACCACCAGGTGGTGTCTAGTACTCCTACTCATTATGTACATCATCTATTAGGTATTATAATGGAAGTTTTATCTCGATTATAAAAAAGCGAAGGGGTCCAATTCGTATGTTAATATTTTTTATATATGTTCGGGCATAACTCCGACACATAACGACGTCACTTACTGACTAACTCAAACTTCAATTGTAAGAAAAATTCTATTTATTCACAAATTTCAGTTAAACACACAAAGTTATTATGTATATATGCTTATTATATATGCATATTATATATGCTTTGAAGAAATTTCCTGTTGTCGATAGAAATGTTTGATCTATAAAACGATAAACTATCTATATTTGGGCAAACGTAGTGTAGGATGCCCTGCGGTGCGATGGACCGACGACTTAAAAAAGGTGGCTGGCAGCAGATGGATGCGAATTACCCAAGACTGGGATGGTTGGCGTTCCTTGGAGAATACCTTCGTTCAGCAGTGGACTGCGATAGGTTGAATAGAACTGACTGACTCAGATACGCACCGACCATGGTTGCTTTAGTAAGTATCTGAACAAAATCAGACAGGAGGTTACGGTACATTACCACCTCCTCGAGTTCGACTGGAACTCCGTCTAGCCGAAGGGTTGCCTTGTATGGGAGTCGAAACATCGCGATCTAGTGAGACAAGTCGTCTAAAACCTGTCACCATTGATCGCAGCAATACTGGCAAGAAGTGAGGAATGGAATGCAATAGTCTTCTGCTTATGCTCTGGAAGGAGTCCGCAGAACGTAAGACCTGAATAAACATCGATTCATGGTCTCCTCTGAAATCGATTATCTTTCTCAAAGTAGGATGTTTGAAACAAAAAACATCAATGAGATAAAATTAAAAAAAAACCATTTACCTTCATATTATTAGAACAGATTAGTAGTGAAATAAAAACATGCCCTCTAATAATCCTTCTTACATTATGTCTTTACAGATCAAACAATTCTGTCGAGAACAGGAAATTTCTTCAAAGCATACATAATATTGTACTTTGTGTTTAACAGAAATTTATGAAGAAATGGAATTTTCTTAGGATTGAAGGTTATGCGCAGTTTTATGAACCTGTTGAGTGTCTACTAGAAGAAGAAATATTGTTGTAGATAAAAATTATGATCTATATTCTTGGAATATTTAGTACCCGACGGCGCTACAAGTATCTGCCGAGTCTCTGTTTATACTGTGACGCAAAATTTTATTAAATTGCCTCCAAAATAGAGAGCTCGTGAGGTATTGAGTAATGAAGTTATAAGATGCTCAAACTACGAAAACTTAAACACCACGTATTGGAACACCAGAGGTGTCTATGTGGTGTCGAACTGTGGTGCAAACTGCGCAAGACATTATCATTGCAAAAAGAAGGTAAAATGGAAACAAATCCTATACAAATCCGTCTGGCCAGTATGATAAAAACTCCTTTCTACAAGAGGCCTTTGTCCAGCAATGGACTGTTAAAGGGCAATGATAATGATAAGACGGCAACTGGATATCAAACCTCACCTAGATTTGAGCGTAACGTCACTCACTTGATGACAAGTACAAGTGAAATTTCCAGCACTAGTTTTGTGTTGAATTGTCTTTTATATAAAATATTCGTGTTGAAATATGTAATGTTATGAAACTAAACAGCTGTTACAATACTGCGATGTTATTAAATAATTTTTATTATACATTTAGCTTTCTTTATATTACTTGTAATGTTTGATTTTACATAACGCGTGTATCATAATTTAAAGAAAATATGAGAAATAGTTTATTTGAATTGTTCGTTAGTTAAGTAATGAAGTTTTTTTTATTGATTCAGGCAATCTAATTATCAAATAATGTGTAAACGATAGTAGTGTTTCAACATTTGTGTATAAATAATAGATGTATTTCTGTTTTTTTTTTCTTTTAAAATAGACAACGCCCGCACTAGGAATAAATCCTGTGTCGCAGGGGACTTTACAAACATACAAGAAACGGATACAAAGAACACCCAGACTCAGAACAACAATTTATGGATCACACAAAGTGTTGTCCCATCCCACTCAGCGCAGTAATGAGCGGCGTGGTGACCGCTTACCCACTAGGCCTACCGTGCAGTATTTGAACGGACTCTTTAAAATCTTGCTGTATCCATTAACAGTTTATAATCAAGGATTTTTCTCCATTTTAAGAGTGAAAGTGACTCTACGCTGCCTGATGGAAAGCGTGAATACAATCCAAGAGTTGTGGTCACCATACTTATTGCAAATACAGACAATACAGTATGATGAACCACGTTATAGTGGCCTAGTGAAATGCTTTTCCACACTCCGGGCGTCAAAAGTATGACAGTCCTCGTGGCAGTGTAAGGTTCACACACAACGATAACTACCACCTTTCAAGACATTTGAACGATAAACTCCGAAAAACCACGGCACTGGTGCAGCCACTTTAGATTGGTCTTCTGTGAGAGGGTAGTACTGCCCCGGTCGGGCCGGCCCGCTCGAGCTAAAATCAGTGTGGCTCTACTTCCTTGTAAAGTAATTGAAATGTTGGAATATAAATTATATTAAACAAAAAATAGTATCCTCAAGCGTTACAAATTGCGGGGAAGTCGCTGACACTTTTTGAAAGATATTTCTGACGGAGGACAGCTAGAGCAATTAAAAAAAGAATTACTGTAAATTAATTTCCATTTCATATTATACTTGTATAAAAGAAAACGTTACATATGTCACTATTCTGTCTGGATATCGATTGATTAAGAATCGATATTGAATTTGTATTGGTTTTAGAGCGACATATACAAACAAAATAGGTCAGCAAATTAACTTAAAAGTGTAAACTAAGATTCTAGTCTTCTTTCAAAAAATAAAGCGAATGATGTACATTCTAGATTGTCGGATCTTGGAACAGATAGTAATCTAGTCCAGATTATCGAACTGGAGAATCAAGTGGCGGATGCCGTCTAAAGATAGCGTCTAGAACATGTTCAACATTCACATGTTCATTCGCACAACATGTTCTGGTTAAATATTTTACAAAAGTAAGAAAACTTATATAATAACGAATTGTGTTGACTGATGACAAGAATATGAGGTAGAACTACATTTATCATCATTATAATCTCAGTCGAAAGATGTCCACTGCTGGACATTCGCATTCTCCAAAGTTGGACAAATAAACTAATGTTAAGAAACACATTACTCACCACTATTTATTGTCCATATAATTACTACAATTTAGTTTCTTACCCACATCATCAGCATCATCATCTTCTCAGCCAAAGGACCTTCACTGCTGTTCATAGGCCTTTTTTTTAACGTGTGGAAACCCCCTCGGGCCGTCACCACGCTGGGGCTTACGGCGGGGTGGTGTGTCGGAATCGGACCGAGTAAAACCGCACGGTGCGCCACTCTGCGCCTGATATAGGAGGGATCCGGGAACAGCTGCTATTACGACATCCAGATTCCTCCTAGCGCCTACTCGCTGCCACGGGCACCATCTACGGTAAACTCTCTAGGTTCCCCACAATAACGATTTCCCGCGACCTTCACCAGATCGTCGAACCACCTTGTGCAAGGTCTATCAACGCTACCAACTTAATGTCCCCCTCAGCCATCGTTTCTGTGAACAAAGTGCCCCATATTTAGATATTACTTACGTATTTGTACACAAAATGTAAATAAATTTAATTCTAAAATACCTAAAACTTATTTTTTACTATCTCTACTACTTATATTTCCATCATAAAGCTGAATAGTTTATTTGTTTGGTTGAAACCGTTGATCTACAGAACTACTAGTTCGATTTGTAAAATTCTTTTAGAGTTGGATAGCACATTTATCAAAGAAGACTATAAGGATTACACAACATTACTAGCAAAAATAGCCGAGCATCATAGAAAAATATTTCAATTGTCAGAAAAAATTGTTCTTTTTAAGAAAATTAGAAATGAAATTTTAAAATCTTGAAGACGAGCCATTTATTACCCACACTGCAGTGTCCAAAAAAATATTATATCTTGAACGATAGCGTCTCACAGTCAGTATGTTGTTTTTTTTAACATCACCTATATAAGAACTCTTTGGTTAACAAGACGAATCTAATGGGTATGTTAAAGAAGGAAAATCCCGTAAAATATTCAAATTTCTTTTTATCAGTATAGAATTGTGTCTTCATCTCTTTATCCATGTCATACGAACGGACGATCCATGGCTTACGTGATGTCGATGCCGACACGTGTCAAATAAAACTGAAAAGGGTCAAATATAGTTTTCGTAGTTTATGTCGTAAGGGATTATAAAAAGGACGATAAAAAGATCTCAGATTTTTTCGAACTGATTTTGTAAGCAACTAGAAACGAAATAAAAAACTCAAGCGAAATTGCTTAAAAGGTAAAAATATGTTTTTATAGGACATTTAACTAGAAGTTAAAAACAATTTTCAATAAATTTAAATTAAAGATAGTGTAATTAGCAAAAAATGAATTTTGATGTGAAAAACAAAATGTCTGCTTCTACTAGCATTTCTCATTAAAATATTTATAATAACTGACATCCAGCAGCCCATACTTTTGTATAATATAATATTTTTTTTGCTAACCATACTTATGGCGAATTTCACGTACAGCCCAACCAAAAAATTATATACTACAGCGCCATCTAGCGAAACACATCGAACTACGGAGTAACTACTAATCCTGAATCGCGTTATAGAAATTCTCGCGGCGTTTAGCATATACACAAAATCCTAACATCAATCGCTGGGCCGCGACCCGCCGGGTACGATCTCCTCGCCTGATCGAAGGATCCTCCCTTTGTGTTGGAGGGACAGGATACTCGTTCCCTCCAAATATTATATTTATTTTCTACTTTTTAGTTTGGTTATCTTCGAAAACGTATTTAGTTTCTTTACTATTATAGTAATCAACGAATAATCGACTTTATGGTGTTATCATATGTGAAAACTGGCTACCAAGTTGTTCTATGAATCATTTTGAAATCTAACCATTTTATTACATTTAATTCATCACCATCATATGAGACTTTCCCTGTCAATTTCGAGCAATCAAGTTCTTTTATCCGAATACGGTCTAGAAACCCTCTGTACCTGTGTGCTACATACATACAAAGGTAGGAGAGCCACACTGATTTAACTCTCAGAGACCGAACACCGTACCTGCTAGGTAGTAGAGCCACGCTGATTTCAGCACGAGCGGGCCGGCTCGACCAGGGCAGTACTATCCTCCCACAGAAGACCAACCTAAAACGCCAGCATCCGTGCTGTCGTGTTTCGTTGGTGAGTGTAAGACCGGATGCCTATTGATGCAGGGATGACAGTTATCGTGGTAACTGTGTAAGCTTTACACTGTCACGATGACTGTCATGCCTTTTACGTCACCAAAAGGGGTGTGAGAAAGCATCTCACAAGGCCGCCTTAGTGTGGGTCACCATACTGCATTGTTTGCATTTGCAATGAGTATGGTGACCACAAGTCTTGGATTCTATTCATGCTTTACATCAGGCAGAATATAGACATCTTGGCAGGCTATTATTATAAAAAAAAAAGCTTCTCCAGCGGCAAACAGTCAAGAACCTAGATAAATGTCTACATCACCGACTGTTACTTGCATTTTGTGGACAGTTGAAGCCCAACTCAGGATCAATAGTAATTCGTTTTTCAGCGCTACCGTAGTTATACATATTTCACAGGGAACTGTTTAATTGCATAATACTATATATTCTAAGAGTGAAAATCACCTTCAAAGATTCCGTTACATAGATATATAACAATCTAATAAGAAAATAAAAAAGCATGTTACAAAAACCCTAAATTTGCCCATTGATGCAGGGGTGACAGTTATCGTGGTAACTGTGTAAGTCTTACACTGTCACGATGACTGTCATGCCTTTTACGTCCTCAAGCGGGGTGTGAAAAAGCATCTCACAAGGCCGCCATATTGTGGATCACCATACTGCATTTTCTGCATTTGCAATGAGTATGGTGACCTCAACTCTTGGATTCTATTCATGCTTTCCATCAGGCAGAGTAGAGTCACTTTGGCAGGCTCTTAATATAGAAAAAAAATCCATGTCACAACGTAGGGCTGGCTTATTACTATCCGCTGAAATAAGTGACAATCTCATTTAAGGTTTTTACTAAGAGATATTATTTATATATATTTTATTCTAAGCATATACATTTATGAATTTTTTTGTTAAAAAACAGCTGAGCCGACTTAGGCTAGATTTCACGTCTTTTTAGTTGATCGCTTCAAATCTTGATTAATGTTACAGACGCAAAGGTTTATATATTCATGTGTTACGTTTCAACACCTCAAGTTGGGTAGCAAGTGATTATTATTTAATTTTGAGTTTGTTATTAACGTTCTCGAAAGAAAATGGAGTTATCTACGTAAAAATATCATTATTATTATTAATACATAATAAATAATAAATAAATATTTCAGATATTTGACACACAACGTCATCTAGTTTAAAACTAAGCAGAGCTTGTACTATGATAACTAGACTGACTGATAGAATACTTATGTACGTACTTATTTTTTGCAAATACATACTTATTATAGAAAGAAAACACATAAACTTCGAAACAAACATTTGGTCCGACCCGGAAATCGAACCCGAGACCTCTAGCACGGCAGTCGCATTCACTATAGCTGCGCCACCGAGGCAGTTACATTTACTTTATTTCTTGGAACGAAACGGATGTTACATTCACTATAAACAACACGAAAAGTAGACAATTAAATAGGTTATCAAATTATACAACAACGCGATTGAAGCCGCCGGTCAATACTAGTGTGGAGGAACAGATGTTTTATGGCTCCTTATTACAATGGCAGCTTTCTCTGATCAGGCAAGATGATCATACCTTGCGGACCGCGTCCAAGTGTTGATGTTCTTTGAGTCAGAAATATTTCTAGTCCGCGAGTTGTTTTTAAAAAGGGGAAGAGAGATGGCAGAAAGTTCTCATCATCATCATAAACCGCCTTTAATAGTCCACTGCTGGGCAGTGGCCTTCTTCAAACTAAAGTTTTGTATTCATATACCACGTTGACCAGATGGAGTGGTATGAAGTTTGTTTCTACGAAAGTCTAGTTCTTACGAAAGCCACGGTGTGAATAGAAGTGATGATACTTTGCATTCTTAATCCTTACCCACATGGATAACTTTGAACTGCCTCGGTGGCGCAGCGGTAGTGAATGCGACTGCTGTGCTTATGGACTCGGGTGCGAGTCTCAGGTCGGACCAAATATTTGTTTCGGATTTGGAGTGTTTTCTATGTATAATATTTATGTATTTACAAATATAGTATATAAGTATTCTATCAGTCAGTCTAGTTATAGCACAAGCTCTGTTTAGTTTGAAACTAGATGACATTGTGTGTCAAATGTCCGAAATATTTATTTATTTATCTTATCGGACTTCTCGTCGAAGTCACGATTGTTTTTCTATAACGTCTTGTACGAGTAACATGATTTGCTACAATTGTTTACAGCGTGACAGCCCTATACCCAGGGGTGTCAGTGAAACAACGTTACAGAGTAGTACGTGCGTTGAGTGGCAAATGTGGAATGTTAACTTGTAACTTTAGGAATGACCTTGTCAAGTACAAGTTTCTGTACAAGACATATATTTTTTACAGTTTGAAAAACAATTTTTATGCTGTCCAGAAACGAGTCTACGAAAGTGGATTTGTGTAAGATTATGTAAGCAGCGTTCACTGCTGTTATCGAAATCTTATATCAAGAAAATCGTTACCATTTTCTTTTTTTACGGGTTTACGGCGGGGTGGTGTGTCGGAATCGAACCGACTAAAACCACACGGTGTGCCACTATGCGCCTGACATAGGAGGGATCCAGGAACAGCTGTTATTACGACATCCAGTTTCTTCCTAGCGCCTGCCCGCTACTGCGGGCACCATCTGCGCATAAACTCTCTATTCAGACGACGTACGGCACACATGGACGTCGCCTCCTCGCGGCTGGCGACTTTGGCGGTCCATCCGCTATAGTCGCACGGCAAAACCCGTCCCGTCCACCCGCAGCCACTCTCAAGGCGACATAAGGCGCTGGTACGCGCGCCTCCGCCGCCCGGTTCGCCGGCGGTGAATTGGGTCCGAGTGGAGATCGTCCTCCCGGGCCTTCTTTCTTCGGGAAATTATATCTTGGCAGAAGGTTGCGAATGCGGTAAAACAACTGTCGCTACCGACCATTGTATAGCGGCCGGTAGCGAGAGATCTCCTCCAATAACTGCAATGAGGATCCTACGCTCGAGGACATGCGCTGAGCCGAGTCCTCACTACACTCGCAGTGCTGACAGGCAGGACTCAATTCCCTCCTGGCGACCGACTGTAGATGCTTCCCGAAGCAACCGTGCCCTTAAAGAATCTGCGTCAGCCGGAAGGAAGGGATCCCGTGATGTCACCCTGTCCACTCGGCGATGACCGGCTAGATAACCTCCACGGTGTCAAAGCCAGCACGTGAAGCTTCTAGCCGAGACGACAAACGAGCCATAGTGGCTCGACAAACGGCATCACGCCACTTGCGTATCTCTTCGGGTGGTTGCCGTATGCCGCTTCCCGCCCGCTAACCTCCAATATCCTCTGAGGGCGCCAGAGGCGAGCCCTATTCTGGGCGGTCAGAGCCGCTACCAACACCGGTGCACCATACAGAGCCATTGACCAGACCACCCCCGTATATAGCAGTCTCGTCGCGACGCTGGCTCCACCCAAATTGGGCAAAAGTATAGTAGCAGCGCCGACCAGCTTTAGAGAAAGCTGTCGGAAGTGCTCGTCGAAGAGCCACCTGCCGTCAAGGATCAGGCACAGATACTTCATCTGGGCCTGAACCGGCGAACGAATATGTCGACCCTCGTTTTGGCGGCCTAGTGAAATGCTTCTTCACGCCCCGCTCAAAGAACCCGAGATCGTAGTGGAAGGGAAACACGCGCGTTGTTAATGAGTTCCAGACTTTAACTGATTTGCACAGAAAGGAAAAGCCGAACTGTTTCGTTCGGGAGCGTATGTCTACCATTCCGAAACGGTGACTTCCAAGGCGTGCACGAGTTGCATACATTATTTATATTTTACACACATTGATCCCAAATCAGCTGGAACCTATGGCCTATGGTAAGCAGACTACTAATAAAAATTCTTATGTGTACATAAATGTGTGTGTGATATAAAATAAACCCAGACAGACCGAAAGACCATCTTTATCACATAACTATTTGTCGACCTATCGACCTTGTGACGTCTAGTTTAATAGTCACTACCCACTCGCCTAGCCCGTCTTGAACTGGAATTAGCTATTGGCGGGCAGGTGATCTCTCTAATTCACTAGTTGTTAGTGTTTTTAAGATCATAAGTCATAAGTCATCATAAGGTTAAAACAATAAAGACTTTAAATTGCCATTCTGTCTGGCAGAATTTTATAATAATGAGTTTTTGTCATGTCAAATAAATGTTACACATTGACTACCTCGGAGCGACGATAGCGAATGCGACTTTTTTTTTATGTAGCAACCTACCAAAGTGACTCTATTCTGCCTGATGGAAAGCATGAATAGAATCCAAGAGCGGTGGTCGCCGTACTCACTGCGAATGAAGACAGTGCAGTATGGCGACCCACGTTATATCGGTTATCACGGTTTTGATCTATCAGAATATTCTTATAAAGAATGGGGAAATAGTCCCCAATATCACTTAAAGAGCTTTGTGTTAAGTGTTAAAAACGGGCACACTTATGTCCGCATATGGGCTAAGGCAAATTAGTTTAAGTCATAATTACTAGGTACTAGAGCCACGCTGATTTCAACACGAGCAGACCGGCTCCATCGGGGCAGTACTATCCTCCCACAGAAGAGCAACCTAAAGCGCCAGCATCCATGTTGTTGTGTTTCGTTGGTGAGTGTGAAACCGGAAGCCCATTGATGCAGGGGTGACAGTTATCGTAGTAACTGTGTAAGCCTTACACTGTCACGATGACTGTCATGCCTTTTACGTCACCAAGCGAGGTGTGAAGAAGCATCTCACAAGGCCGCCATAGTGTGGGTCACCATACTGCATTGTCTGCATTTGCAATGAGTATGGTAACCACAACTCTTGGATTCTATTCATGCTTTCCATCAGGCAGAGTAGAGTCACTTTGGCAGGCCCTTAATATAGAAAAAAAAATCAAATATACTACTTTTCTTACTTTAGAATCAACTTTCTTCATTTTTCCAATATTTATAGTTGATGCTCACCTTTTAATCGTAGCGTGATGTAGTACAGCTTATAACCTTCATCGATAAATAGACTTTGTTTGAAACTATCACATGTAAACTCATAACATAAAACTGAAATTTTTTTTTAATTATAATTATAATACAATACAATACAAATTAATTCTATTACTTTGGGTATTTAATTATTGATTTATTAAATTAATTCTTTTGTTTTTATTGATAAGTAATTATACATTTAATAAATTTGATTTCAATAAGCAAGCATGTGCAGTTTCTGAAACTGTCTGTTACTTAATGTTAACTGGGTTTGTTATTCTCGTGTATATTTCGAAATATCTTCAAGTGATAACCGTGTGTAAGTGTTTTAAGCCATTAACACAGTTTTAGCTACCATATTTGGCATTTCATTACCATATCAACGTGTTGCGGTATTTAATAATCGATTCGAGGTTTTTTAGAGACTGGTTTATTTTAAATAGGTGGCCTGTTGATCTAACGATTAGTGATATTGACCACTTTGCGCAAGACCGACCTGCACGGGTAGGATACTGACCTAACATATGTGTGAGATGTCTCAAGTTTTCATTATCACTTTTAAGAATTAATATGGGCATTAATGTTATACGCTACGACTCTTAGATTTTTTTTATCTGATATCTAACAAACCACTGGTCGGTTTACTAATTATTGAGTAGACTACCTGCAATTTAAGAGAATTTTCTTGTGACTCTATTCTGCCTCATGGAAAGCGTGTCCAGAATCCAAGAGTAGTGGTCGCCATACTCATTGTACGTTATATTATGGGTCTAACGGGGCATGGTGTTAATTTGAGGAGGGACCTGAAATCATGTGGTCCGAGTCCCCCCCAGAGTAGGATGCCAGAGGCCGGCCGTCGGGGCGATTTTTAGTGGGAACACTGACTCTCCTGACTCCTGCACCCCAAGGAGCAGGAGATCCGAAAAAATTTTTCGCCTTGTAAACAAAAAAAAAGGCCCATACTGTAAACTGTGTCGCCACATTTAGAGTCGCTAACTCTGAGGAGAGGAGGTTGGGGGGGGGGGGTTACTAGATGAGAAACAACAAAACAATGGCTCAACATCGTTGATCTGTGTGACCGTGGCTTTTTCCGGTCGAGTCGACCCGCGTGCCGAAGCATGGCTCTCTTACAATTTTAAACGTATTTGTTATTACACACATGGTATGGTGTTTCCAAAACCCACCTCACCTTGTTCTTGAAATTGTTAGTCTTAGCCTTGTGTAGTGCTGAATATAACGTGAGCTACGGTCGCACTGTCAGCGTTTGGTTGAAAAGATTTAATTCAAACAATAAATGTTTATTTATTGTCCGTGTGGTAATGGATAAAGAATACATGCTATTACCACCCCTATTCATCCCGTGCGTGTTGTAAGAGGCGACTAAGGAACCAAGTATACAAGACAACATCATTACAAAGAGAAGGAATACTGAAAACAAACCTTATTCCAACCCGTCTGGCAAGCGTGGTATAGTAGGCCAAAACCTCCTTGCTAAGGAGAGGCCTATGTCCAGCAGTGGACTGTTAAAGGCTGTTGATGAAATATTTATGCTGCTGGTATTATCATGTTGTCACAATTGTGTCATAATGTTACTATTGCATTTTTATTACCGAAATAAGGCACTGGTTTAGCGAACTAATATTAACTTTTGATTTCTTACTTAAATTTTTGTTTTACTTAAAAATCATTGCGTTGATTTTGAGAATTTAAATTTGTATTTACTACAAAAATTTACTATCTTTGTATGTTTATTAGTCTTGTAAACCCATAGAGAGGTCTTCGTTCAGTAGAGGTCTTTATTTATGTTGTACTTTGTTTTCGGTTTGATGAGATTTAATGGAATTTATTTCTAAGTAAAGGCATTTTTCTATAGAAGTTACTGTTATATAAAATACCACAAATACTGACACTGTTAAAGCTCGAAAAGAACTGCGTACACATTATATTATAGATGGGGTGCAACTGTCCGCGATTTTAAGTCCCTTCTGCAATTTAATCGCCTACAGTGACACCCTATCTCTAAGACAATACGTATGTACACAATGAAATACCTATATATCGTATACAATTCTATATTTCATGTTTCAGGTACGTGTGAATGTACACAACAATGGTACTCTATCGTTCATACTCCTTTTGTTTTTGGTAAGAGATTACACATTACACTCATTTCTTTATATCAATTATTTTGAAGCTTTTAAACAATATAACATCATAACAAAGAAGAATGGACAGGTCTGAGTGCTATAATCAATTAATAATAATATTGGATCTGTCTCACGAGATTGCCGGTATGTGGAATGTGGATTCGGTGATCATTGTTCCGATAATCATATTTGTTCACGGATTGATAGCCAAGAGCCTCGACTCTTAAGAGGCTCACGTTAGAAGGTTGGATCCAGAAGGCAGTCCTCCTTGACACGGCACGTATAGTGAGGAGGTTCCTGTCTTTAGAGCCCTAACCACCGGTGTATTGGTCTCTGTACCCGATGTCGATGGTCTGCTATTTTTTGTATTTTTAAATATGTATCTTTGTATTCCTTTGGTATGTATTTGAAAATGTAATCAATATGTATATATAAATGAATAAGGAGAATAATAATAAATATATCAGACATTTGACACACAACGTCATCTAGTTTCAAGCTAAGCAGAGCTTGTGCTATGATAACTAGACTGACTGATAGAATACATATACAGTTTTTTTTGTAAATACATACATATTATACATAGAAAACACCCAAACTTCGAAACAAATATTTGTAGATCATACAAACATTTGGTCCGACCCGGGAACCGAACCCGAGACCTCAACCACAGCAGTCACATTGGCTACCGCTGCGCCACCGAGACAGTAATTAATAATGAATAAAGAACTGAATGGGATAAAAATGGATTTGAGTCTTTACCTTCACCTATAATTGGAGTACAAAGCATCTGGTTACTGTCTACCTATAATTACACAATGAACTTCCATCGCATCACACATTAACGGCATTTAGTAGTGAACATAAGCGACTGCTGTGCTTGAGCTCTCGGGTTCGGTTCCCGGGTCGAATTAAATTTTTATATGATCTATAAATATTTGTTTCGAAGTTTGGGTGTTTTTATGTATAATATGTATGTATTTACAAAAAAAAAAGTATATAAGTATTCTATCAGTCAGTCTAGTTATCATAGTACGAGCTCTGCTTAGTTTTAAACTAGATGGAGTTGCTTAATGTCTGAAATATTTATTTATTTATTTATAAATATCTCCTTAGACTGGAGTTTGGTTTGACAGGGCCGATGGGTTGGCATTAGATTTGTACCAAGTTTTTCTTCTCCTTGTAGTGCTATCAGCCAGCACAGTTTGATCCCTTAGCTGGTTATTACGACACCCACTGCATTGGTAGGGATAGTCATACTCCGTTTCATTATCAGCAAGAACAAAAACCAATTGAGCAAGAACAAAAACCATCCTATACTGCTCTACTTGAGATAAAGCCATATCTTACATAGAGTGAGCCAAAGATTCGATAACATTTGAATCTAACATCCCGCACAAACATCTTACGAGAGTTCTTGGGACCGATGCTACTGGAATTTACTGGCTACAATCGTAACACATGGTTTCAACAAGATAGAGCCACTTGTCACACATCCAACAAGTTCCCACAGGTAGTCAAAGACATGTTTCCGTAAAAGCTGATTTTCAGACGAGGCGATATTCCATGGCCACCCAGAAGTCCAGATCTATCCCCAGCAGACCTCCTTTTATAGGGTTATTTGAAGAATCGTGTCTACAGCAATAAACTAAACTAAAAAAAATCAGCGAAGATATGTCGGCGATCTCGCGGTATCTGCCGACGAGTATTCGAAAATTTCGGTGCTCGCTTAGAAGAGTGCAAACGTCGAAACGGTGGTTATTCAGACGATGTAATTTTTAAAAAATTCATTTCAACTAATTAGCTTTCTTGTAATTAAACAATTTTTATAATATATCCAATGATTTTTTTTATACTGTTTTTCAAATGTTAACTAATTCGTGGCCCACCCTATATTTACTTGCATATAAATCTTGGCAGTTAATAAGTAAATTTCTACAGTAAATAAACCTTAAGCTATGCCAATATACTCTCGTTGTCAAAAGATCAATACTGACAGCCTTCGAGAAATTTATGCGTTCAAATATTACGATGCCTATTAATAGCCCTCCACGGCGAGTCGAAGATAAACTCACGATATGTCAATTTGTTTACATTCAGGACGGAAGTAAACAATTGCTTTTGTAAACAATTTACAGATGCATGGAAATTATTGTTGAGAAGTAGAACCGGAAACTGGGTGAGCAATTTTGTCAGATGTCGTGAACGCATAGAGGTGCGCCCAATTTTTTTTTTTTGATAGAAACCTACCATAGTGACTCTACTCTGTCTGATAGAAAGCAGGATCCAAGAGTGTTGGTCGCCATACTCATTGCGAATACAGACAATTCACACAGAGTACACATTATTGTGGCCTAGTGAGGTGCTTTTTAACATATCCATTAGATTCATCTTGATAACCAAAGTATTCTTAGATAGGGGATGTTAAAAAAAAACACACCAACTGTAAGTCGCTATAACTCAAATTTTCTTTGGGCACTGCAGTATTGGTAACAAATTAAAGTACTCATAGATATCTCACTTTTAATTTTTTTAAAAGGAACACATTTTTCCCATACGGTTGAAATATTTTTCTTTGATGCTCGGCTATTTTTGCTAGTAACGTGACGTTATAAAGTCTTCTGCGTTAAAAATACTATCCAACACCAGAAGATCTTTTCAAAGCGAACCAGCAGTTCTATAGATTAGCAGTTTCAACCAAACAAACAAATCATTCAGTAATTCAGTAACATAAATAACGGAGATAGTGTTAAATTAAATTTTAAGTATTTTAGAATTAAATCTATTAATATTTTGTGCACAAGCATTTTTTAAGAGCTTGACAAAGTGACTCTACTCTATCTGATGGAAAGCAGGAATAGAATCCAAGAGTGGTGGTCACCATACTCTTTGTGAATGCAGACAATGCAGTTTACATCCTAGTAAACAACATTTTATACATGCCCATTGCCAAAGTGCTTGCTATTCTATTTAAAAAGCTAAGTGTCTATAGACAGCGATAGTCGGTGTTCAGTTGATTCGTTTGTCCCTTTCTAGCAAACTGGAGTCAATTTATGACTCTTTTTGAGCAGTTAACTGACGGAGATGTTGCAGTCAACATTGTTAACTAAACGATGATCTCATCATCACGTTACTCTTATTATTAGAACTAGCACGTCCAGAGATTAGTGCGGTTGATCTAGCTAAACTCTGCTAAACAGTTCGGCACACAACCTGAGGAGTTACAAATGATTGTTGTTCTAATATATCGATGTTAGTGACGTCTACGCCTTGCGATTCGTATCGCTAACTACGTGAAATTATTATATAAACATACACTATTTATTTACTAATCTTGAAAGACGGTGTTTGGGTGTTGTGACGCAAAATATTGTTTCAAAAAAAATCATGTTTTAAAGGTGAACTGACTTAAAAAGTTGAAGGTATAAGTACCACTGTGTGCTGGTTGCGGAAATAGATTGTCATCCAGACTATATAAGCACAAAATTTCGTTATGATATAAATGTTTTTTATTTTTAATAATTCCTGCGTTACATGCCTTATGGCATTCTCTACCAGTCATCCTTTAGATGGTTCGGTAACTGACATAGCAGGTGCATGTGTGTCCTTAAGAGAAGCAATGAGTTGGTAGTTGGAAGCCATCATTTACAATGAATATATACATAGATGAAAACACAAATATACATTTAAACAATAAACATACGAGTATAGTACAAAATATAGTATATAAAATGATTCTATTAACAAGCGAAATAAAAATAAAATAAAAATAAAGTAGATTTGAAGATGCCCTTAGTAATTGAGAGTAATACCGAATATACGACGAAAAAATATTAAGTAACAGAGCTTACGATACTGAATAATAACCCTCATTGTACAAAAAAACAAACTCCAGACACAATTGAGTGCATATTCAAACTAGAAACCAACTTACTATTTCATTAGATAAATCTATTGTGGCGACTTCCACATTATACCACAAAGAAAAATATACAACAGCGCCATCTAGCGAAGATACATCGAACTACGAAGTATGAACGAAACGTATGAATATAATGAACTACAATGCAACTACTAATCCTGTATCGCGAAATAGAGATTCGCGTGGCAATTAGCATATGTACAACATCCCAACATCAACCGTTGGGCCGTGGCCCGCCAGACATGATCATCTCGTCTGATCGGAGGATATGATACACGTCCCTCCACGTCCATAAAAGCTAGGATCTCTGTGGTATTTTAGAGTCGCTGTTAATGGGTGTTAAATGGTTACCAACATCAATACGAATAGCACGATATCGCGCTTCTTGGTATGCTCATGACGAGGCTTATACTCAAGAATGGTGTCCAAAGGCTGAAGTAGATTGGAAAAATAAAGTAAAGGATATCAACTGGTCACTGGAAGTAAAATAAATACTAGAATATTGTATTATGAAATCGCTATAAACTTTAACAGCCTCTTTGAACTGAAGAACGGTATTTTTTCTATGTTTCTAATGTTGCGGGCGACTTTACCAACATACTAGAAACAGACGCAACATAACAAATATAGTTTATAACAACTAAAAAATAAGCTTACAAAATGTTTTTTTTTATATTAAGAGCTTGCCAAAGTGACTTTACTATACCTGATGGAAAGCATGAATAGAATCCAAGAGTTGTGATCACCATACTCATCGCAAATGCAGACAATGGTGGTGACCCACACTATGGCGGCCTTGTGAGATGCTTCTTCACACCCCGCTTGGGGACGTAAAAGACATGACATGACATCGTGACAGTATATGGATTGCACAGTTACCGCGATAACTGTCACCCCTGCATCAATGGGCCTCCGGTCTCGCACTCACCAACGAAACACGACAACACGGATGCTGTCGCTTTAGCTTGGTCTTCTGTGGGAGGGTAGTACTGCCCCGGTCGAGCCGGCCCGCTTGTGCTCAAATCAGCGTGGCTCTACAACCTAGCAAATGTTATGAACAAACACTTTTAACACTAATAAAAGCGTGTTAAAAACACTTAGCCTAGAACAAAAAATTGTGGATGACACAAGGTCCACTGTGAGGTTTGAACCCAAAACATTCAGCGTAACAGAGAGCGGAGTGACGACCGCTTCGACTGCTACGCTACCGTGTCATCAACTACAGTTAGTATGATCGCTGGCAGCTTGAAAACCCCCATCCAGGTCAACAATAATCCCGTTAAAGTAAATCTTGATTGACCTTGTAGTCGGTTCAATTCAAAAAATGATTTACAAATTGAAACAATTATTAAACTATATTTCTAACACGAATATAATTCTGTGAAATAATACCTTAACTTACCTATCTGATAACAAACGAACGTGACCTCGTTGTCAAATAATATAAATTATATTGATTTGGATAGTAATCCAACAACGGTTTATTTAGTTGGAAATCGATTTTTTCCTACGAAATTAAATTAAATAGAAAACCGTTTTAATACGATTTTAGTTTCTTTGGAAACTTTGTTAGTGAGTCTTGAAAGTTACTATTTGATTTTCACTCTCTGAGTGTCGTCTTATATCATTTCGATTGCCACCGTGCTGTGCTTGCAAGTCTCGAGTTCGATTCTACCAAATGTTTGTATGATCTGCAAATATTTGTGTTGGAGTTTGTGTGTTTTCTATGCATATTGTGTATTTACAAAAAAAAAAAGTGTATATGTATTCATATCAGTTGTCTACCCATTGTACAAGCTCTGCTTAATTTGGGACTTGATGTTTGGAATGTTATTATTATTATTCATTGTGATGAGTCGAACAGAGTAGACTTGGTTACCATGGTCTCGTTATGAAGCTTGTAGCAAGATGGATGAATTCTTTTTACTTCTAATGATGGTAACTTCCAATTTTGATCTTTACAATAAGCTGAATATTTAACAACCTTAAATCTTTTATAGTGTATCTCGAAACCCACAATTACCATGGATTTTCGAGCAAACGTTTGTTCTTGGATAGTTTTAGGGAGTCCCCGCGCCGCCCTGAGTATTATGGGTTCGATATCTACATAGGATAACAATTTAAGCTCTAAATCTGTATGTTCTTTATTTGATAACGGAAGTTATCTTTTCAAAAATGTATTCATCTAGTCATTAACTTTAACAGCCTTTTACAGTCCACTACTGGACATAGGCCTCTCCTTAGCAAGAAGGTTTTCGCCTACTATACCACGCTGGTCAGACGGAATAGAATACGGTTTGTTTCAAGTTTTCCTTCTCTTTGTAATGATGTTGTCTTGCATACTTTATTCTCTTAGTCGCCTTTTACGACACACACGGGATGAATAGGAGTGGTAACACTATGTATTCTTAATCCGCTACCACACGGAGTCATTTAAAACTATTTACCTAAATGAGAATAGCCAAAAAATATACTTAAAACAAAAAGAACAAACCTCATGAGCCTAATATTTACTGATCAGTTTCCATCTTAACGAACAACTCTCCAACGCGTGCGCTTATTGGTCAAATAAAAAACGCACCCTTTCCCGGCTTCGTTTTACTAACTTTCCTCGCTTTCACTTAAAGCGAACAAAAGATGTTTACACATTTAATATAAATATAATCCAATGCCTTAGTAACAGGCTTCTTTGTAAAAAAAACCTAGTTCAAACAGAATTTACGTGTGCAAATAGAGCCTCTTTCATTAAAATCAGCCCCTAAGACCTCTTTGCCATATTTTGTTTGTTACTCCCAAGGGTCTGCGGTGAGCGTTTATTAATTAAATACTTAGTAGTTGTCTAAGGGATGTTTGTTTAAGCAAATTAATATAATTTGCGCTTGTAAATTTATGTTGTTTTAGGGTAGATATAGATCGACAAAGGCTTTTTGTGGTTAATATAGTTTTAATTTATTATTACGGTGTTATTATATAGTTACGTAAATATGATACACGCAAATAAGTATATTACAGGTAAATTTTAATACATAAACGAAAACTTGCTATGACTTGACTAGACACATTAGTAACTTAATTTAGAATAGACTAGAATAGAATAAAATAGACTTGACTAGACTAGACTAGACTAGACTAGACTAGAATAGAATAGAATAGAATAAAATAGAATAAACTTTATCTTATACTAAAATTTTTACAGATTATATACAAGAGTATATCAGTTAGGTGACCATGTACAGATGACGACCTTATAGTTAAAAGCAATTTCTTTCAGGCAACCTAGTTAGTTAGTCGTTTTTAGTAGTAATTAGTAGTCTATTTTAAATATCTTATTAACAATCTGTTCCGGTATCTTACAGTGTCGCCCGAGGTACGTGGGGGTAACCATGATTTCTTTACTAGGTGCACCTGATTCCCCAATTACTGGTACCCAAGGCAGCGTGTGGTTTTTGGCTGGTTCGAGTCTGATATAACCATCTGACAATGATATAAAAAAAGGGTCTGCACCTAGGGTTGTAAAACCCAAAGTAAATAAGTACATTGGAAGGTTAGCACTTTTAATCTCATAGAGTACATGTAACGCCCTTTACCGTTGCACATCATTGTTGTGTAATTACATAACTTATATGGATCATTAACATTTTTCACAATCATTAAATAAGTGAGTTAATGTTGATGTGGCTACTTCCACATTACAGCATAAAGAAAAATATACAACAGCGCCATCTAGCGAAGATACATCGAACTATGAAGTATGAACGAAACGTATGAATGTAATGAACAACAATGCAACTACTAATCCCGTATCGCGATATAGAGATTAGCATATATACAAGATCCCAACATCAACCGTTGTGCCGTGGCCCGCCAGGCATGATCACCTCGCCTGGTTGGAGGATCCTCCCTTTGTGTCGGAGGGACATGACACCTCGTCCCTCCACAATTGCATTGTACTTGTGAACTCGTGAACGATAAACGAATATCTATTCATTGCGCTAAGAACTAATTGTAGCAATATTATAAATGTTATACTGTTTATTTTTCTACCAGACCAAGTCAAGTGACATGATAAATTAAATACGCCTGCAAGAAAACATATAGCAACGTATTCACGAAGGCAGAAATTGTGACGTGTTTTTATTTAAAAAGCCCTCAGGCGCTCTGACGACGAGAAATGACATTCATATACTTATACCGAGATAAAAGCTAGGAAGATAATGAACAGATCAAATGGTTTAGTTACTTCAAAAGGTTTTACATAGAGTTAGTTCTTGGCTTTATGAATAATGTACACATCCTAATACGGGTAGAGGAGTACATGAGAGTAAGAATCTATTTTTTACGCATTAAGAAATACGCATAAAAAAATATAATTTATCGTTCCCTCCACTGTCTAAGTCCACTCCACTGTCTTGTCTGTGTGATGACGGATTAAGAATACATAGTGTTACCACCCCTATTCATCCCGTAGGTGTCGTAAAAGGCGACTAAGGGAACAAAGAGAAGGAAAACTTGAAAAAAAAAAAAAAAAAAAAAAAAAAAGGAGAGACGTATGGCCAGTAGTGGACTGTAAAAGGCTGTTGATGACTGTCTAAGGGGCGCCCCTTAGAAGTTTAGTTTAGTTTGTTACTTTCCTTACTTCTCATCAAACCTCCTCTTTCCTTGCTTCGCAGCGCAACTCTTGAGTCGTCGGTGTCTCACCCCTCATTTCCCACCTCTCTGAGTAATAGGTAAATATACCATAAACCAAACACATTTGGAATTAATATAACTTTTTTTTTTACATTGACACACCAACGTCATCTAATTTCAAACTAAGCAGAGCTGATAACTAGACTGACTGATGGAATACTTATATACTTTTTTCTTGTAAATACATACATATTACACATAGAAAACACCCAAACTTCGCAACAAATATTTGCAGATCACACAAACATTTAGTCCAACGCGGAGTATCCACTACCGCTGCGCCAACAGTAACGGTAATAATGTCTACAAACACGACATGAAACCCACGTTCACATTACCACGTCTTCAAAGAAACACATTATTCATTTACTTTGAGACATTATGTTTAAGTAACGTACATTAGGTATTTCGACAGCCACAGAGAGTACCATCTCATATTCAACCCGCGAGATCTGTACATACTACTCCATACATATATTAATATGAGAGAAATGTTCTTCACTACCTTTTTCCCGCGCCTCTACCCGCGTGTATGTCGTCATCGCGATTATGTCATCGCAATAAATAACCTATGCGTTATTTTAATGTATAAGCTATATGACTGTAAGTTTTCATCGAGATCCGTACAATAGTTATTGTGTAAAATAATAAGAAATACCCATAAATCTTTGCAAGCTTTCGCATTTAAAATATTCCAAGTTTTTTTTTCTATATGAAGAATCTGCCAAAGTGACTCTACTCTGCCTGATGATGCTCAGTAGAATCCAAAGAGTTGTGATAACCATACTCATTGCAAATACAGACAATGCAGTGTGCTGACCCACACTATGGTGGCCTAGTGAGATGCCCTTTCACGCCACGCTTGGGGATATAAAAGGCATGACAGTCATCGTGACAGTGTAAGCCTCACATAGTTATGACGATAACTGTCACCCCTGCATCAATGGACCTCCGGTCTCACACTCACCAACGAAACATGACAGCACGGATGCTGGCGTATTAGGTTGGTTTTCTGTGGAAGGGAAGTACTGCCCCGGTCGAGCCGGCCCGTTCGTGCTGAAATCAGCGTGGCTCTACTACCTTAAAGATTAAATAGCTTATCGATAAAGAGTCTAGATATTTTATTTAATATAGCGCCATCTATCAGGAACTATGGATATTTTTTATAAAGTCCAACGAGAGACACCGTATGCAATTGCTGAAAAAACCTCATAGCGTCATCTATCGACATTCAAAAAATTTGATGTGATTCAAATACAACTTAAAATGGATCTTCCTATGGGAATCATATCACTCTCCAGTTTCCTAACTATCTCTAGATACAACAATCATGCCGTAAAATTGCTTTTTTGCGACGTGAAAGAACGACAAACAAACAAACACAGTTTTGCATTTATAACATTAGTAGGGATACGCATTTAAAGAACCATTCTCTACTCGTCAAATTTTACAAAAAAATAAATCCCTAAATAAAGGTCGAGCCGTTTCGGATGAGTGCGACCGCAAATACCAGGACACGAGATATTTGGTACATTAAATTGTTTAATAGTTGAAGTTTTCTGTACTTTTTTCTATAAATAAACCTTAAATTAAATACATTACATTCTCAATTTTACGTACCTCAGTTTGTGAAATTTTATTACGAGTACTTATTTGCTATTTTTTTTTTAATAAAGACAAGACATGCCTGTATGAAATTACTTTAGAAGTGAGCAAATGTTATATACGAGTATATACACACTACCTTTAAACGAGTTTTACTTACTCTTCTTTTTATTTTTTCTTGCTATCACTCATTGTAAACTATCAGATTAATCTATGTGATCAGAGGGTACCTCTGTAGATGTAGTGGTTACTGACATTAACTGTCAAGCCAGACGTCGGTTCGCTTCCGATACAGGACAAATTATTGCGTGATGAATGTCACTGTGTGTGTAAATAATCTGATATATATATATATATATTTAGAAATATATAAATATGGATCTCAGCAGTCTGAATACCACAGAACAGTTCAAGTTTGGGATCAGACTGCGTGTGAATTGCTGTAAGTTATCATCACAAATATATTCATTTTCAGTATACGTAAAGAGCTAAGAAACATTTACAATTACTAATTTTAGTCAAGTTTTGGCCGGGTATACGGTTAACCAACAAAACCATTGTCCAATTCACTTTTTAAGAAATAAAATTACGAAAGAAGAAATCTTAAAAATGATATCAAAACGAAGTTTTTCACAAAAATGTTCTCTTAAAACTTTGTTTCGCTTGAAAATAATAAGAAAAACATTGCTATAGTAGTTTTAATGGCTTCTTACAACTGTATGAGTACACCAAAACGTTGAGAAATATCTGCATAGATATAATAACATCTCAAAATGTTTTGGTTTCAAAGCATTTTTCTCTGCGCTCAATTTAAAAGTCAAATTTTCATTACGGGAAGATCCTGAACGTTGCTTTAAGATGAAATTGAATATTAAAATAAAAACAATTTCACCGCCAGAGCCAGCATTTTAATTTTTTTAGAAAACATTTTACCTTTCTGTTTGATACTTTCTTGATGGGTAGCTTCAGGCTGGTGTTTGATTGATTTACAAGATGGCGATTATAACCAATTCAGAGCGTCATCGCTCTGTTATAATATTTTTTGTCTAAGATATATAATGAAATAAAGATCAAATGATGCAGGGATGACAGGTATCATGATAAATGACTATAACTGTCATGTCTTTTACGTCCCCAAGTACGAAACAGCATCTCACTAAGCCGCCATAATGTGAGTCACCGTACTGGATCTCTGTGATAACATAATTCTTGGATTCCATTCATGCTTTCCATCAAGCAGAGTAGAGTCATTTTAGCAGACTCTTAAAACACAAAAAGAATCAGTGAATTTATTTTTGTAAGTAAGTCTTCATAGACATTTACACGTCGAACCTTACAGCTAGAAAAAACATATTACATTTATAAAAAATATTATTTTACCTTGGGAAACTATACTTAATTATCTGACACGCTTAAGTAAAAACATGTAGATACTTACAAGATACTTACAGTACTTAAAAGTTAAGTGGTGGAGAATACTCTAGGTATTAAAGCCACCGGTATCCATAATTGCATAAAAGTACACTATAAAAACTGTTCTTTACTTAAAAATCATTGAAATTCGTAAAATTTTGCAATATTATAATCCAAGGTTTTAAAAACTTGCTTTTAAAACGCAAGTACTCGTACGTGGCGTGTTGTTTTACTGTACTTAACATTATCCACGAAAAGGTCTGGGATCTTATATTGTAAAGTCCACTAAGAAGATATATCTTCTTCATTTTCAACAGCCTTTTACAGTCCACTGCTCGACATAGGCCTCTCCTTAGCAAGAAGATTTTGGCCTACTATACCACGCTGGTCAGACGGATTGGAATAGGGTTTGTTTCTAGTTTTCCTTCTCTTTGTAATGATATTTTCAAGAATAGTTTCTTCCCTTACTCGCAGCTTACGACACTCATGGGATAAATAGCGGTGATAACACTATGTATTCTAAATCCGTCACCACACAGACAAGAAGAAGAAGATATAAACTAGTGAAAATCACCGAATCACCAAAAATATAATATTTATATATTCCTTTTAATTAGTCATTACTTCTGAATGACCAAGATCTTCTGTAAATGAAAGTAATATTTAACTTCGCCTATCACTTTAATATCAATCAATCTACAGGCTTTTACACACTATTGAGCACAGACCTCTCCTTTAAAAGAAGATTTTGACCTACTATATCACGCTGGTCCGAGGAGTTGGTATAGGATTTGTGTTGAGTTTTCTCTCTGTTTTGTGTTTCTCTCTGTTTTGTGTGGTGATGGATTAAGAACATAAAGTTTCACAGCCCCCTATTCTTGCCATGGGTGTCGTAAAAGGTGACTAAGGGAACAAAATATACAAGATAACATGGCTGAAAAGAGAAGGAAAACTTGAAACAAACGCTATACCAACCCGTCTGGCCACCGTGGTATAGTAGGCCAAAATCTCCTACCTAAGGAGAGGCCTATGTCCAGCAGTAGGCTGTTACACGCTTCTGATGATATCTTCGTTTGTATTGCAGTTATTCCGCTTAGTTGGCTTCCGTAGTCGCCTTTTACCGACACTCATGTGATGGCATCACATGAATATTGTTACGAGTGCTCTGTTAGTGTAATTGATAAATATTCAATATCCCACACTTTAATTGTAAAAGTTAGTTCGTTAATTCCCCAACATTATACCGGTTGTAACTAAATTTTGGGCTGACTAGAACTGTGTCAAAGTATTTAAACGAAATTAAGCAACGTTATAGATAGGTGAAGCTAAAAATAGTGTTATCTGTGCGAGTCTTTGTTTGAGCGAAACTAGGAGGGGCGTTACCCCACATACGAACCGCGACTGCTGACTACCAGTCTCCAGAGAACTTGTGGAAGTCTAACTTTGTTAATCTCTCAAAACTTAGTTTCTGGGAATTCATTTCAAACATCTTACATGGCATAATGCTGTATGTAGCTAGGGACTTCACGTGAACAATTTTCAATATGATTTTTATTGAATTTTAAGTTTTTTACCAAAAGAGTTTAGCAAACGAGCAGTTATAGTAACCAATCCTGTGTGTTGCGAGCATTGGCAGCATGCCACGACACCGCGGACAAAGTTGCATGCGTGTTGTCGTGTTTCGTTGGTGAGTGTGAGACCGGAGGCCCATTGATGCAAGGGTGAGAGTTATCATGGTAACTGTGTGAGCCTTGTACTGTCACGATGACTGTCATGCCTTATACGTTCCCAAGCGGGGTTTGAAAAAGCATCTCACAAGGCCGCCATAGTGTGGGTCACTATAATGCAGTGTCTGCATTTGCAATGAGTATGGTGACCACAACTCTTGGATTCTATTCATGCTTACCATCAGGCAGAGTAGAGTCACTTTGGCAGGTCCTTAATATAGGAAAAAAGAGATGGCTGCTTCTGATTTATCCTTGAGAGTTTGGCGTCCGGTATTTGCATCCATGTAGGATTTCCTGTACTCTCCAAAGTCAGGAACTTTAGAATCCATGGAGCACCCCCACTCAGGACAGTAACTAGTCCTTTCCTCTCATTTTTGGGGACTGATATTGTATCTCTTCATGGGTCTTTAGTTTGTTCTGGCGTTCAGAAATGAAGATACGTTTTGCCACTCTTTAATCAGTCATTCACGTGACCTGTCCAGACCATCGTAGCTGTGTATATAAAACAAATACGTTGTTGCGATTGCCTATATAGTAACTGTTCTAAATATTGGATGACTGCACATTATGGATACTTATTACTACAAGAACTATTTCTGACTATCTATTAATAGACTTGGTGTGCCAATTTTACAGGCACATTTGGCTTCAGACCGTTCATTCAATTTATTGTTTTAAAAAGATAAAGTAAAGGGGTTTGTTTCAAGTTTTCCTTCTCTTTGTAATGATTTTGTTTTGTATACTTGGTCCCTTAGTCACCTTTTACGAAACCCACGGGATGAATAGGGGTGGTAACACTATGTATTCTTAATCCGTCACCACACGGACTACATATACGTACCTACCTAAAGAAAATAGTAATCTAACATAAACCTAAAGATAACATAATATTTATAAGTAAACACATAAGATTATACCTATTACATGACTAACGTACTTATAGCCATAAAAACCGAAAAAAACAAAATTAAAAATATAAACTTGTCCTACTTACCAATTACCCTGTAAAGACTAAGTGAACTCTACGGTACGTAAAAATAATATTGTTTCATCGAACGTAAACAGTACCGGTCAAACGCTACAACAATTTGTACACCAATCTACGCTTTTTTACTGTGCGGTAATTCCCCCGGATACCACCTATTAGTGGTAACGTCGGACTCGAACCGACCAAAAACCGCACGCCGTCTCAGGTACCAGTAACCGGGGGACCAGGTGGACCTTAGAAGGTCAAATATTGTGTCCACATGGTAGATAACCCTGCACTTATTATTTCTTACAGTACTATTTGTGATTTTTATAATTTTTAATAATTAAATTAAAATGAGAAAAGAAGGAAAAAAGAAAGTAAATTAAATGAAACAAAGAAATGAGGAATGTACATTCACACCCAAGATAAATCAATCAATAGTACTACCCTCCCACAGAAAACCAACCTAATGCACCAGCATCCGTGTTGTCGTGTTTCGTTGGTGAGTGTGAGACCGGAGGCCCATTGATGCAGGAGTGACAAATTATTGTGGTAACTATGTAAGCCTTATACTGTTACGATGACTGTCATGCCTTTGGCGTCCGCAAGCGGACTGTGAAGAAGCATCTCACAAGGCCGCCATAGTGTGGATCACCATAGTGCGTTGTCTGCATTTGCGATGAGTATGGTGATCACAACTCTTAATTCTATTCATGCTTTCCATCAGGCAAAGTAGAGTCACTTTGGCAGGCTCTTAATATAAAAAAAAATTAAATTGAAACAAAAACCTTGTAAAGATGTTATTTCGCAGCGATAATAATGTTTTGTATTTTTTTAATTCACGTTAGCTCATGCTGATTCGTATATCATTTGTCTATGATATATATTTTTAATCTACATAATAGTTTTGATGTATACCTGTGTCACGTACCGTAAAATTTAATTGCGCTTTGTTTACAGAGCAACTTTAACCAAAATGACTGTGAGCACGCTTTTGCCTACGTCTGGCCTTTGTGTTTGTCTTGTCTACGTCCACATCACGCTAACGTCATTGCAAACTAAATAAAGGGACAATTATATGTACATCCCTACTCTTATTTGAATCAACGTAATAGGTATTGAAAAAATGGGTAATAGAAATAAAAATATAGGTACGTTACGACTTTTATTACTTGTCTGAAAGAAGACAGTAAAATATCTGTTTATTATACATATCTATACTAACATTATAAAGCTGGAGAGTTTGTTTGTTTTGTTTGTTTAAACGCGTAATCCTATCTCAGGAACTACAGGTCGGTTTTGAAAATTTCTTTTTGTATTGGATAGCCTATTTATCGAGGAAGGGTATAGGCTATATATCATAAAGCAATGCACCAATGAAGAAAGTTTCAAAATCGGGGGACTTTGTTCCTATTGAGAGCTTCCGCTGTTGGCGCTGCGTAAACGGTTAACGTTTCGCATAAATCATGTATGATAGAATTGTTCCCTTACTCACCTATATAAACGAAGTCGTGGGTTAAAGTAAGCGTCAGCCTAAGGTAACTATTCCACGCGGACGTAGTCGCGGGCGGAAGCTAGTTTTTAATATGCGAGTACCACATAAAAACACAAACAGACACTACAGCGCTGTCTACCGAAGACGCTCCGAACTACGGAGTGACTGATCCTGTATCACGCTATGAAAATTCGCACCGATTAGAATATATGTATATACAACTTCTCCACATTACCACATAAGATTCGTTCGACCCCCACATTTTTTAGCAGTAACGCCCCAAGCCGAGGTCCGTACCCCACAGGGGGTACCCTTGGGCGATGTTACTACTGTTATTGTTACTACTATGTTACTACTAATAAATGACCGGTTGAGAGCCCTCAGCGCTCACCGAAAAATCCGGGTGAAGTTGTAGAGGCCATCCGAGGCTAACAGCTAAAGTCAACACAACACAAAAAAAAAAATTACCATATTAATCATTGAGCCGTAGCCAGGCACGAGCACGTCGTCTGGACGACGGATCCTCCCTTTGTGTGATTCGAACCCATGATCATTTCGTCCTGTATGCTGGTGTAATTTGTCTATAATTTATTGATAACTTATAAATGAATTTATTAGTAGTCGTGTGTATAGATAAATAGATAGCTACTTGTTCTTATTTCTCTTCGAATTTAATTGGAACCGAACGGAAGGTACCATACTCTTTTAAAACAAAAGGATTTTTCACGTCAGTTCGTAAATGACTGAGTTTTGTAATAAGAAATACAGACGTATTTACAACCACCTTTGACGAAAAATGAATATAAAGCTTTAGAAGCCGCAGACAGAACCGAGTATTTCACATTTTGTTTGTTATCTACATACACACGCGTTCTAGCATACGTGTTAGTGGTTTAAAGGAGACGGTGTCACCCACAAACAATTTCATTACCTAGTCTGTGGCACTAAGTGCCATCTCGCGACACTCTTATTACTATTGATATTTGAGTAGCTATATTAATATTATCAAGCCGAAGAGTTTATTTGTTGGGTTAAATGCTCTAACACCGATACGATGCTTAAATATTTTTTACTTCGAACTCATCATCGTTAACAACAGCTTTTAAGAGGCCACTGCTGGACATAGGCCTCTCTTTAGAGTGGAGAATCATACCGTATGATACACCAACGTGGTATTTTTTTATATATATATTAAGCGCCTACTAAAGTGACTCTACTCTGACTGATGGAAAGCATGAATAGAATTCAAGAGTTATGGTCACCATACTCATTGCAAATGCAGGCAATGCAGTATAGTGACCCACACTATGGTGGCCTTGTGAGGCCTTTTTCACGTAGGCGTAAAAGGCATGACAGTCACCGTGACAGTGTAAGGCTTGCACAGTTACCACGATAACTGTCACCCCTGTGTCATGGTATACGCCAAAACTGCCTTTCAAATTAGACGACCATCTCGAGTGTGTACTGAAGGCTATTGTTTGTAATAATTTTGTAGCGGGCGTTCTATAATCTCTTACTTTTGAACTGAAGATCAAAGTAAGCAGATTCACTAAGGTGCATTAGCATATCGATATCACCAGACAAGATGGATAACGCGAAAGAAATATTGACGCCTCATATTTATTCAAGTCAGGAGCCGACCTCGCAAAAAATTAATTCACATTTGCATATTTTACGATAACCTTTAGAACTGTGACGTACTTTTTCTCTCTTAAGTTGTCAACCATTGGCTTTAGCTCACTAAAAAAAAATTAAGAAAACATAATTCGGTACAAGCTTTTCCTGTTTGTCATCTCAGAATTCCGTCATTTATAAACCGATTTTGCAAAATCTATTCATATCTGAAGGTACACTTTCCGAATAATCCCATAGGTGAGATATTAAGCCAATAAGAACTCAAATTTATTTTTAAGAGCTGTCCGTGTGGTGACGGATTAAGAATACATAGTGTTACCACCCCTATTCATCCCGTGGGTGTCGTAAAAGGTGACTAAGGGAACCAAATATGCAAGACAACATCGTTATAAAGAGAAGGAAAATTTGAAACAAACCGTATTCCAACCCGTCTGACCAGCGTGGTATAGTAGGCCAAAACCTCCTTGCAGTGGACTGTGAAAGGCTGGTAATGATGGAAAGACTGAATAGAATCCAAGAGTTGTCGTCACCGTACTTATTGCGAATGTAGACAATACAGTATAATAACCACCACTATAGCGGCCTAGTAAGATGCTATTTCACGCCCCGCTTCGGGACGTAAAAGGCATGACAGTCATCGTGTCAGTGTAAAGCTCATACACTTACCACGATAACTGTCACCCCTGCATCAATAGGTGTCTAGTTTCGCAGTCAGAAACGTGCATAAAATACTACTTTATTAGGTGTTAGTGCATGGATTGTTACGCCATATTTGCCATGTTAGTATGCAATTGTTACATATTTTTTGTTATGTACGCTTACTATTATTATAATACACACTTATGTAATGTATACTTAAATATTTCTAAGAATATACAAATTTTAAATAAACTACAGCCAGACAGAACAAAGGACCGTGCTGACATAATATTAAACCACTGGGCGAACCGTTCGCCCAGTGGTTTAAGCGGTCACCACGCCGCTCTGTATTGCGCTGAGTGTTGTGGGTAAACCCTACACGGGACAACACATTGTGTGATCCACGAATTGTTGTTCTGAGTCTGAGTGTTCTTTGTGTCCGTTTCTTATATGTTTGTAAAGTCCCCCGCGACACTGAATTTATTCCTAGTGTAGTGTTTAAAAAAAAAAAATACCTAAATTGGAATCGAATCCATCACAGTCAGTAGCAAACCACTAGCACAGCAAGCCACTCACATTTATAATAATACGAAACAGTATTTTACGTCGGACCCACGGGTTAAGTTAACGTACGATACTTAACTATGACCACAGCTCTAATATCCTGAATATATAATTGTCAACACATGACGGACATATTAGATCCATAATAATCTTCTAACTGCCTCGGTGACGCAGCGGTTGTGAATGCGATAGCGGTAGTGATGCTGTGCTTGAGATCTCGGGTTCAATTCTCGGGTCGGACCAAGTGTTTGTATGTATCTCATAATATTTGATTCGAAGTTTGGGTGTTTCTATATATAATATGTATGTATTTACAAAAAAAGAATATAAGTATTCTATCAGGCAGTCTAGTTACCATAGCACGAGCTCTGCTTAGTTTGAAACTAAATAACGTTGTGTGTCAAATGTCTGAAAAATTTTTTTATTGTTATTTATTTATTCATTATAATATGAAATTAAGAATTGTTTTTCTTTGTTCAAGAGTATATTGTGTAAACTATCCTTCAAAATACATTTTCATTCGAGAATTAAAATTTAGGTGTGATAAATATTCCCCCGGGATAGGGTCTAACGGGGCATTGTGTCAATTTGAAGGGGGACCTGAAATCATATGGTCCGGGTCCCCCCCCCCCCCAAGATTGGGTGCCAGAGGCCGGCCGTCGGGGCGATTTTTAGTGGGAACACCACATACTCCTGACTCCTGCACCCCAAGAAGCAGGAGATCCGAAGGGTTTTAAGCAAAGAAGGTGTGATAGATATAACCAGTAGTAGGCGATATCGAAGAGGATATAGCACAGACACAAAGAAGTGTAATGGACAGACAAACGGTTATTTTCGAAATTATAATATAAGTAAAATGCATAATATTATCTAAATACTTAATGCACATTTTTTTCTTTGATATAATAATATTTCAAAGGTGCATAGGGTTCAAAACAAAACGTAGGACACCAAGTCAACCTGGGCAATGAACTCGTCACCTATACGTGGAATCAAAACATTGGTGGAAAGTGGGCGTTTAACATACCTCTGCTTATCCCTCCAGGAAAACAGGTGTAATTTTATGTAATAAAGAGTTTATCTATCTAAATACTTAGCGATTTAATATCGAATAGTGAAAGTGGTTTTTAAACTTTCTTAAAGCATTCTTGGGAAACGTTGCGATCGCTTACTCAAGTTCTTTATCCTACCACAACACATTGTTTCACTCATGTTCCAGTTCAGACAATATCGAAGTTAGAAATGAAATTCTCACAAGCATAGTTTTAGTTTTACCCTCAACCCGACACTTGCCATCCGCACATACGTGTCATAATCCACCCCGCATCCTTCCCTGTCCGATATTATTAGGGTACGAGCCCTTAATCCCTTTTGTCTTCGAATTACAGCGGGATCCACATCTGGTGTCGTGTTACAAAGGTCAATACTTGTGAGAATTTGAACTTGTAAGAATTGTGTGCCGATTAGAAGTGGCAATTTTTTCTTGAATCTATAAAGATGTACCTATTATGGCCTGCAGCGGACAGAAAATTGTTAATCGTTACAATTAAACTGTTATTTTTAAGACAATCGTTTCTTATCGTTTCTTGATTTTTTTTTCTATATTAACAGCTTGCCAAAGTGATTCTACTCTGCCTGATGAAAAGCATGAATAGAATCCAAAAGTTGTGGTCGCCATACTCATTGCAAATGTAGACAATGCAGAATGGTGACCTACACTATAGCGGCCTTGTGAGATGCTTTTTCACGCCACGCTTGAGGACGTAAAAGGCGTGACAGTCATCGGGACAGTGTAAGATTCACACAGTTACCACGATAATTGTCACCCTTGCATCAATGGGCCTCCGGTCCGGAACTTAGCTAATAAATTTTAATGTAAAAGATAATTATTTTAAATTGAAGGTTGCGGTAATGGGGGGTAATGTTTAATGTTGACAGCTTTAAAAATAAAATAAGGTTCAGTAAGTAAAAATTGTTACTAGGGATATACAAAACAAAATAAGGGCTATCCGTAAATTTGCAGAATAAACAAACATGACTTTTATTTAATGTTTGTAACAAAACTATTAAATCTCACCATAAGCAGTGGCTCTCACTAGGCCGCCATATTGTGGGTCACCACACTGCATTGTCTGCATTTGCAATGAGTATGGTGATCACAACTCTTGGATTCTATTCATGCTTTTCATCAGCCAGAGTAGAGTCACTTTGGCAGGCAGTTAATATAAAAAAAAAATATGAGTTTCTTTGAAGAATCAACAATATTTCTATAGAAGAATATATCAAGGGTAACTTGATATCATACTTGTAGTTTTTTTTAACAGCTTAATTTGAAGACCCTTGAAATAGAGTTTTGTGACATTTATTATCGATGATAACAGTTTATAACTTTAGTAGAGTTAGTAGAGTAGAGTCTTCGTGAAGGGCGGCTTTTTCACATCCCGCTTGCGGACGTAAAAGGCATGACAGTCAACGTGGCAGTGTAAGGCTCACACACTTACCACGATAACTGTCACCCTTGCATCAATAGGCGTCCTGTGTGTATCTTGTCTTTTATTGATAATAATAGACATGGCATGGCAACCAATTTGCTGATAAGCATACGTACGCGTATATATTTCAAAATCCCTTCAAATTTCAGATAAATTTCGCCTATACTCCATTTGGTCACGTTTTAGGATTTACAACCTTTTATCACAGTAGTATTTTCATGAATATGGAAAACATCAAAACTGAATTTTGCGTACGTAATCATCTATTCATTAAGATTATTTACAACTAGCTTTTGCCTTCGGCTCCACCCGTGTATGTATGAATTTCTTTTCAATACGATCATTGTACAGACGTCAACCTCTTACAATTTTATTATGTGCATACATGACAATCAAAACTACAGAAGAGGGTGCATAGGGTACCCACTAAGAACTTAGGGACCCTTTTTTCTTTTTAACATGTGGAAACACCCTCGGGCCGTCACTCCACCGAGGTTTACGGCGAGGTGGTGTGTTCGGAATCGGACCGACTAAAACTACACGGTGTGCCACTTTGCGCTTGTCATAGATCCGGGAATAGCTGCTATTACGACATCCAGATCAGACCTTAGGGCCTCAAGGAAACCTCAACTGCAATTGGTGCACTTGCTGATCAACGGACGAGGCAAATAAAACATCCCGATAAGCGGCAACACGCTCACCATCTATTACATGGTACTAAAGCACTATGCTTCTGCCTACACCTTTGGAGAAACTTTCGTGGTTTTATGTATGTAACAATTTATATACGTCTGTGGCGACATCCACATTACAGCACAAACACGAAATATACAACAGCGCCATCTGTCGAAGATACATCGAACTACGAAGTATGAACGAAACGTATGAATGTCATGAATTACGAAGCAACTACTAATCCTGTATCGCGATATAGAGATTCGTGTGGCAATTATCATATATACAACATCCCAATATCAACCGTTGGACCGCGGCCCGCCAGGCATGATCACCTCGCCGGGTCAGAGGATCCTCTCTTTGTGTCGGAGGTACATCAGACCCTCGTTCCTCAACACGTCAACTTTTCTCAACATTAGGAAAAGACCCCTTATTAATTTCACACACATTTTTGCATGGGAATACTAGTTCAGGAGTTCACAGATCACTTACTTTTTTATCCATATCTCTATTTAAGCTAATAGCCTGTATTACGAGTGTATTTACATTTTAATATATAAATAATATTCAAATCTAAAATCAGTTGGCGTTGTTAGCCATAACTTAATAGTCACAATTATTATGAAATATTAATCGACTCCAAAAAAAGAGGAGGTTCTATATTCTAAAGTATGTATTTTTTATTGTTTTTTATGAGTTATTGTAGAAGGAACTGTGACGATAATTATTTTAGGCCATACATAAAATATAATCCAAGAAGAAGCCCACTTTCGAGAGAAAATAAAAAATTCGTTAAAACTTTAAAAAGCTTATTAATAAATTACATTTACGTACTACAATATTTTTTGTTAACAATTCACGATGAAAACTAACGTCGGTCATAAAACAAAGGAAGTAATGAACTTCTATTATTTATTTATAGAGGTTAAGCAACTCACGTTAGAAAGCGTCTTTTATCGTAGCAAAGTTTTGATATAAAGTTTGAGAAACACTGTTTCTCATAAATAAATATTATGTATGACCACCAACCATTTATATCATTCATACAGGCTTAAATGAGGTCGAATTCGGGGTAGGCTCAGCAATTACTAGCCCCGGCTTAAATATTGTACGTGGGTATTTGTTATGCCAATCAAGCTTTTGTGTGATCAGCGTTTGGATAAATGGAAATAATGATGTTTTGTGGTTGTAAAATTCTTTATTGAGATAAATGAATACAGAATATTATGAAACAAAAGTATTGCTGTTTTAAATAACGCTGACGAAGCGAAGTACAATAGTGTTTTATGATAATTAGAACCCGTAAATGAACAAAAACTGTTATTCGCTGGGATTATCAGAGAACCGTTTTTTATTGTTTAACAATGAAAATGAAATATTTCTAAAATTAAAATGTATCATTTAATTGAGTCTATACTCTTAAAGGATTATTCTTTCGTTGTATACGTGAGGTAAAATTTGATATGTTCTATTCACCCTGTTCTACATACCACACTCACTATGTCTATTACTTAAGCTAATGAAAATTTAAAGCAAGATAGCAATTTGTGTATCTCTGGATCTCACGCTGCTAATAATCTAAAGTCATCTTCACAATGAAAGTTTAATTTTTGTCACAATTCAACTTGTTACCATTTATGTCAGGACCGCAGTACACGGAGATCAATTATCTCGGCTTACCCCTCTGAGAAATAAGTGTGACTATGTTATGTTATTAAGTACGATTCTCGTAATAAATTCTAAGTTCTAAGTTAACATCTTGTATTGAATATATTTCAAAAGGTAATTAGCTTCGATGCGGTTGATATTTGCATTTGAGTATGTAGAGCAAGAGATTAACGTTTATAATACAGGTATATGCTTCAAGTGCTCGTGAACACTCTAACGAGAATTAATTTACATTGAAATTTACTGAAATCCCCATTAGGCACTATTAGATATCAAATGCTGCAGATACTAAATGCGATCAAAATATTAATTTAGTTGTTGATACCTTTATGTATGTTATTTATTGTCGCATTTATGTGAGTGTAGCTTTGTGTTATTTAGTGTTCCAGAACTTCTATTAGATTGTAATACCACTAACGTGTAAACCTATAATTGGCTTGATATTAAGCACAAAACTGTCCATTGTTTTTTTGTAGCTGGCGATTTTTCAAACTTTAATAAATAAATAAATATTCAATGTTCAGAAATTTACCCCGCGTTATTTCTGACACGAAATACAAGTAAACATCTCCATGTCTTTGCTCTGTACTATGTATGTCTGTATTTGTACTCAACATAGAGTTATATTGTCAGACTTATAGACAAGGACATGGTGTACTATTTATCCTGTAAAAGAAACACAGTTTTTACTTTAGTACTCAATCTTTTTTCAAGACCCCCACAATAAATGAAACTGACTTTTGACAACCAGTTGCTGCATTACAAGTAAGTCCATTAAACAAGTATGTATGGAACCTGTGTGTACCGTAACTGTAGTGCCTCGTATAACATACATACAAACCAAATCATTAGGTATAAACAGTCATAAATGATATGTCAGTCATGATGGTCCCCTTAGCCTAGTAGTTAGTGATCCTGACTGCTAAGCTGGAGGTCGTGGATTCGATTTCTATCCAGTAAAAATCTCTATGTAAGGAACACCATCTTTGTTTCTTTTTCTGGGTCTAATTTATTTATAATGTGTATGTATTTAGAATTATATAAGATAATCATCAGGTTCTGCCAAGTTTGAGACCAGAGGGCCGTGTCTGAGTTGTGTGAGGGTGTTATTCTATTATAATGAACAAAAATAGTAAATCGTCTTCTATCGTTCTTCTTAAATGTTAATGTAGAGTAAGTAAGATACTACTATTTCTTCAGAAAATGATTAATTAGAAGACGTCAATTAGAAGAGCGCTAAATAATACTCTATTATTTGCTTAAACTGTAAATTTCACACACATTACACAATATTAATTATTCACAATTAGCATAAACTGTTTATGTTTCTAAGATTACAACCGCAACAGATGGTCATTCAATGAAAGATGAATTCAAAATGGGGGTCATTAGATGAAAGGTTAATTCAAAATGAGGGTCATTAGATGACAGGTAAATTGAAAATGGGGGTCACCGAATCCCAAATATTTTGTTATGTAATTGAGGAGAAAGGAGTACACATGTCACTTGATTGTAAGTAACCTTGGTCCATGGATACCTGCAACATGTGACCACAACTCTTGGATCTTATTTATGCTTTCCATCAGGCAGAGTAGAGTCACTTTGGCAGACTCTGAAAATAAAAAAAAACATAGTGGCCAATAGCTGGTTGCTATTTTTTACAAATTTTATTGTCTACTTACAAATCAACTATGTAAGAATATATATCTATATCAATCCAGTGCGATTTAGTAAGCCAAAACCTCCTATCTAAGGAGATACCTATTTCGAGCTGTGGACATTTAAAGCTTGGATGTACCTTATCTAAGGTCTTTCTTTACACAAACAAATAAATTAAAGTCTACGTCTCGTCTGCATCTCATAAGACATCTAATAATATATCTGATTACACACTCAGCTAACAGTTGAAATATGAGCTAAAGCAATATTCCAAGAACAGATTGAAAATAGGCAGATCATCGTTCCACGTGTAGTGATAAACAGACACCAATGCCAACTAATATTATAAACGTGTATTTGAATTTGTTTGTTACACTACCACACCTTAACTACTTAATCAATTATCATGAAATTTTGCAAACACATTGTCAAAAGGAGAGAGTTAAAGGTATTTTTATCCTGATATGTATGTTTTGAGTTTGTAACTCACAAATGATACCCAAATCCAAAGAACTTCAGTGTATGACTATTTTACGGTATCACAACAATAATGAACTCTTTTTATTATTCCCCCTCGGGCCGTCACCCCACCGGGGTGTACGGCGGGGTGGTGTGTCAAAATCGAACCAACTAAAATCACACGATGTGTCACTCTGCACCTGAGATAGGAGGGATCCGGGATCAGCTGCTATTACGATATCCAGACCGCTCTTAGCGACTGCCTACTGACGCAGGCACCATCTGCGGGTAAACTCTCTATTTAAGCGACGTACGGCACACGCGGACGTTCTGATCCCACCTTAGGCAGAGCTTATACTATATAACCAGACTGCTATTAAGTGTACTTACAAAGAGTCGTTAAGTGGAAATGTTCTTCACACAATTATAACCTGTCTCAGATCACTAACGAACCAGTTCATTCGTTCATTCAGAAAATAACAAAATCACATTTGTAAATTTGTTTGTATTTGTGCAATGTCAACCATCTACATTTGGGAACACAATCCTTATAAATCTCTGCTATTTACTTCTGTCAAATAGGGTCCGTTTCAAACAGAACTGCAAACATTAACTATAGCTTTGGGAGGGAGGTCGGGAGGGTCAACAGAGAGAGTGACGGGCCGTGCCAGATGAAATGTAATACCTTGGATTTTAATGTCATCTGTTGTGACATTTTGTGATAGAAAAATCTCATTGCGTGCAAAACGGTTTCGAATCAAAAACTCTTTTTACAGGCAAACCAAAACAATATATTTTAAATTATTTCTGAATACATCACTGTTTTTCTATTCTTTTTTTACTTCTTAATTAAAAACAGTTGTGATAGCTTACCCCACCTGATAAAAAACCCGAAAAGCCCATTTACATTCAAAATTTGACCCAATCTTGGAAAAAACGAAAAATTAAGATGAAATGTGCTTCATTTAATGTCTTATCAAGGAAATATTTTCAAAAATCCTCTCATCGGTAAATACAGGTCAAGTTGTTTTGGTTTTTATTGGGTTTTCTTTGTTTCACCACGGTTATTTATACCTTTTTGTTGTTTTTGAGAGTCTTGTATTTTTTTCGCTTCCGCAATGCAGAGTTATAAGCCATAGTACAAGCTCTTTGGACCGCAGTTTAAGACTTGATGGCGTTATGTGTCCGAATTATATTACTTTCCTAAATTTTTTGCTCAAAGTCAATAATTTTCTTTTATTAACACTGAAATGGTATACAATGAGAGAATGTACTTCCATGACTTAGAATTGGCACAATACTTAATAGTACTGATTGCCCAATTAGGCTATATTTTGTAAGACGGTGTTCAGTCAAAACAATGTTAAAACGCCGGCTCGTCCCCGCTCTAGGCCTGTCCTTTCTTTTGATTAGACGCAACACGTAATACAATAAAGTAACTTTGAATAAATAGATTACTTTGACACGACAGTGTAAATTGTATTACCGAATTGACGGTCTTACACAGAGTGGGCCAAGAATTCGTTAACATTTGAATGTAACATCCCGCGCAAACATGCTACGGAAGTTCTAGAGACCGATGCTACAGAAATTTGCTGGCTATAATCGTAACACATGGTTTTAATAATATGGAGCCACTTGTCACACATCCAATGAGTCCCTGCCGGTGGTCAAAGACATGTTTCAGGAAAAGTTGATTTCCAGACGAGACGACATTCCATGGCCATCCAGAAGTCCAGATCTATCCTCAGCAGGTTTCTTTTTATGGGGTTATTTGAAGAATTTTGTCTACATCAATAAACCTAATACACTACGTCGACTAAAAGAAAAATTCAACGAAGAGATGTCAGCGATCTCGCGGTCTCTTTGCCGATAAGTATTCGAAAATTTCGGTGCTCGCTTAGAAGAGTACGAACGTCGAAACGGTGGTCATTTAGAGGATGTAATTTTTAAAAAATAAATTCCTACTAATTAACTTTCTTATAAATAAAATTAATTTCATAATATATCAATAATTTTTTTTGGGATTTTTCAAATGTTAACTAATTGATGGCTCACCCTATATTATTTAATAAATGATGCATTCCTTTCCAACTTTCTCTACAATTGAAAATAGACTAATCGCCACTTTCTCTGGCTGTTTATACTACCAAAAGAAATTTTGTGCTAATTACTATCGAAATGTACTTGGATAAGTTTTGTTCACTATCATCAGCCTGACCAGTCTACTTCTGGACACAGGCCTCCCCTTCTCTTTCTTGTTCACCACGATACTTACTGAATGCATAATACCCTTCAATCAATCAATAATTCCAATTTTGAATTATTAAGTCTTCAATGTTATGACACGTGATTTGACACAATGTACATTTTTAAAATGAGCATATGCACTTTTCTAGGTAGAAGAGCCACGCTAATTTCAGCACGTGCGGGCCGGCTCGACCGGGGTAGTACTACCCTCCCACAGAAGACCAACCTAAAGCGACAGCATCCGTATTGCCGTGTTTCGTTAGTGAGTGTGACACCGGAGGCCCATTGATGCAGGGGTGATAGTTAGCGTGGTAATTGTGTAAGCCTTACACTGTCACGATGACTGTCATGCCTTTTACGTCCCCAAGCGGGGTGTGAAAAAGCATCTCACTAAGCCGCCATAGTGTGGGTCACCATACTACATTGTCTGCATTTGCAATGAGTATGGTGACCATAACTCTTGGATTCTATTCATGCTTTCCATCAGGCAGAGTAGAGTCACTTTGGCAGTCTCTTAACATAGAAAAAAAAAGAACAATATTCGTGTACTGTTCGTTATCAAAACATTTGCTCGACGCCTATCGTCCTAATATTATCATGAGCCTATTGCAGTTCACTACTAGACATAAGTTTCTTTTATTGCACACCAGTCTAAATACAGCCTCCATAAAATATAGTATCCGTAAGGACTTCAATAAAAACAGAAATTTCACAAATAAATTAACGTAAAAATTTAGGCAAGTGTTTGAATTTTCCTTCTTTTTTATAAAGACAACACCCGATCTCGGAATATATCCTGTGTCGCGGGGGTATTTACAAACAAACATAAAACGAACACAAAGAACACCCAGACTCAAAACAACGATTTGCCCCGTGTGGGGTTTGTGACGACAGACCAGTACGCCATCCGCGCAGTCAAAGTAAAGTTGTATCAAAATAGTGTGAGTGTCAAAGGTGTGTAATCATCCGAGCCGTCAGTCCACTCGAATTTGTGGCGGGGTAGTATGTCGAAATCGACTGACTAAAATCACATGATTGCCACTGTAATTCATAGATCTGTAATTAAGACATTCCGACCTCTCCTAAGATAAACCTGCTAATAAATTAACATTTAACTTATCGGAAAGCCAACCACGAATACAAGTAATATCCGACAGATTATCCATTCTACCATAATTTTTAAAATTAAGAAAAGTTCACAAAATAATTGAAGCATAACGAAGCGTGGTCGGTTTTACGAAGAATTTTATAAAGAATGAAAATGAGAAAAACAAAACGATGATTAAACGTTAAAACAAGAGACTATCCAGAAGCGTCACGGACAAGATTTGCATCTATTTTTAGACAATTCATTTTCCACGGGCTTATTTTATCATCGGCCTGATTTCGTCGGGACACAGGAAACTGCGTGCTTCGAATTCCGGGACAGCCTTTGGTCAATTACGAAGGCAATATATTTTTTAACGAAATCCTTTTGAAATATAAGCTTAGCAGTGATGAGGGTTTGTTTTAAATATTTCAAAGTCAATTAAGAATCACATTGTAATAAAATGGCGGATTATTTGTATTGTACCTCGTCTGCTTCGGTAGCACAGCGGTAGTGTATGCGACTGCTGTGCTTGAGGTCTCGGGTTCGATTCCCGGGACCAAATTTTTGTATGATCTACAAATATTTGTTTGGGAGTTTGAGTGCTTTCTATGTATAATATGTATGTATTTAGAAAAAAGTATTTATGTAGTTATATCAGTTATCTAGTAGTCAGTTACTTTAAAAATAATTGTAAAGCAACCACAATATTCTGTAGAAAGTTAAACAATTCCAATCCGGTAGTAAATAGCTCAACAAGCTCCGGTGTAAACACGACATATACCACCCCGCATAACGGTCATATGTGCGATATGTAGCCATCACTATTGTTTCACCGCCTAATGATAATTATGATAACCGCCTAACCAATCATCATAAATTGAAATGATTAACAAAATCTGGTTAGACACAAATACACTAGTTATTAACAATTGTTTATTGTATCACACAATTGTCGAAAAGTCCATTAAATTTTTATACCAATAACAAACTCACGGCCCCAACTTCCAGGCAATTTAAACGCTTATAATTATTGTATAATCGCCTCACAAATAGCTGAGGTAATCTAAACGTGAAACATTATTAAACCAACCACAACGGCTGAAACCTTTTGCATAAACAATTTCAATTACAGTTGTTGGTGGATATAAAACCACATATTTAAGGAGATTTCGGAATTAAAAAGAGATAGAAAATATATTATGAATTAAAATTTGAACCAAGTTTTTTGGTAGAGTTATCTCAAGATTTTATGAACCACATATTGCCACATAATTGCGTGTGGGAGCAATGCACTTATGTCTGTTTAGTATCATGTGTCTATGGACTACGTGGTCACTTCCATTAAGAAATCCATCTGCTCTTTTTGCCCTCTATAGTAGAAACTAAACTTTAAGTCCGATTCAAAATACAAGCGAAACTACGAGGAATGAGTAATTACGAGAAATTCGTAAAATCTAATGTCTTGGTGGCGCAGTGGTAGCGTATGTGACTGCTGTGCTTCAGATTTCGTATTTGATTCCCGGATCGAACCAAATGTTTGTTTATTCTGCAAATATTTGTTTCGGACTTTGGATGAAATTATAGATAAAAAAAATAAATCAGTTGTCTATTACTCATAGTAAAAACTTATTAACTTATTAATTTGTAATATAGTTTCATTAAGTCATTCATTTTCATTTAATTGAACGTTATATATAGCTCCACAAATAAGTATATAATTTAATGAAAATTTTCCTTGGTGATTCTTAGTCACAAACTTATAAGTCCGCCCCTATGCAGACACTACGTATGCAAATCATTATGAGCGGGTGTCGACACCGCAACTGTAGTTATGATAACAGAATATGTTCATGCAAATTACTTACCGGCAAATGGGGGGGTAAAGTACGTGATACTGTTAGCATAGTTAGATAAATCGTAGCGAATTTTACACTCAATGAAACAAAAATATATTCCAGTGCCATCTAACGAAGATACTCTGAACCACAGAGTAACTGCTAATCCTGTATCGCGATATGTAAAGTTCTCAAGACAAACAACTTTAGAATATTAATCAGCCCGCTAGACATGATCAGCGCCTGGTGGAAGGATATTCTCTCCGTGTTGGAGAGATTTAAAACCCATCCTACTACTAAATTCAGATGCTTATTTTGATTTATTTATTTATTTATACATCACGCATATTTGGTACATTGGCGGAATTATTCCCAAGGTATTCTCTACCAGTCAACCATTGGGCGAGGCAGAGAAAACAAGAAGTATATGCATTTATAGATATATCCAAGAATATACCTATCATACACTCAACACAATATACATAGGAACAGATACATATTTACTTATATAAATACATGTATACGTAAATAGATACGCCCATTGATGCAGAGGTGATAGTTATCGTGGTAACTGTGTATGCCTTACGCTGTCACGATGACTGTCATGCCTTTTACGTCCCCAAGGCGGATGTGAAAAAGCATCTCACTAGGCCGCCATAGTGTAGGTCACCATACTGCATTGTTTGCATTTGCAATGAGTATGGTGACCACAATTCTTAGATTCTATTCATGCTTTCCATCAGGCAGAGTAGAGTGACTTTGGCTGGCTCTTAATATAGAAAAAAAATACTATCAGTAATATATTAGCAGATGATAATCACAAGTAGTAGAAACAAAAGCTTGTATAAAAAAGTCAATCAATCTTTTGAACACACTGAATTTCGTTTTTCTATTTACCTATAAACGCACTATTCCAATACTCGGCAATCCGATAAATAAAAATGTAACGTTGGGAAAGAGCCAGCTGAGAGATGGATATTAGATTATCCGCTTCGATTCACATCCAGATTGAATTGCATCCTATGAGTTAAATGTAGTAAAATTAAGTTTGATAACTGTCCGCGATAGAGCGGAGCCATACAAAACAATAATTGAGCCACTTACCAATGATTCTGATTAGTCTTCTGTTAGGCTATGTTGTGTAAAGGTTACCTATCTAAATTTGTTGTGGATAAATATTGATAACCTACGTTACCAGTGTAGTCCCAATGCTTATTTCCGTAACCAGGGTCTGGTGCTTCACTGGTCCATATCCTCTCGTCCAGTACATAAACTAACCAATAGAGGAGTGTACGTGAGCTCGACAATTATTCGAATGCACGTTTGTGCGACAATTTGAAGCTCGACACCACTCTGATGCTACATTTGTACCTATTCACAATCTTAAAGTTTTTTTATTTGTAAGCCTGCCAAAGTAAGTCTACTCTGCCAGAAAAGGATCCAAAAGTTGTGGTCTCGATACTCATTGCGAATGCAGACAATGCAGTATGGTGACCCACACTATGGCGGTGTAGTGTGATGCTTTTTCACACTCCACTTGGCAACGTAAAAGGCATGACAGTCATCGTGGCAGTGTAAGGCTTACACACTTACCAGCATAACTGTCACAGTTACCTCGATAGTTCAGTTACTGACAAACTTTTCATAATATTCGCGTTAATATACGGACTACTAACACACATGATTCATCGTTTCTAAGTTATCTTATTAATAAAATTATTCGCACCTACTTTTCTAACGAAATGCATATCGTAGTTCAGCCTTAAAATATTATAACACTTTTTAAAATCGCTGATATAAAACTAAAGGTTAAAACAGTTTACCCGCAAAGGGTAAAAACGGTTTTTCTTTTCAAATAAGAGAGGAATAAGTGAAGACTGCAGAATTTGCTCAAAAATATGGACGGGACAACGGTTGTGCAACTAACTCAAGACACATGGCAGCATTCGTTTAAATAAGTCAATACTGGTAAGTGCTAAGTTAAATTGAAGGTTGCACTTATTTTATTTTTCAATTAGATTTGTATTTTTAATCGTTTGAATTCAGTTAAATTTTTTTTTTAAATTTTTATACACTGTGTAGTGTGAGATACATTTGTAATGTAAAATACATTTGTAATTATTAGATAAGAATCATCTAAAAGAATCTATAATCATTTCTTTACAATTGAAAGGAACTAAATGGCCCCAAATTGAGCTGGGATTGGCTTTAATTCTACTATGATACTGCTGAGTTTCTATTTTAATGTGGAGTGACTCCTGATGGAACTTCATAACACAAGTTACAGGGCTTACACTACCCTACAGAATTAGGAATGGTCATCCATAAATTTATTGACGTTACAATGTGTAAATGTAGTCGGTTTCCTGTTGACCACGACGACTTACCAAAGTGGAAATATTAATCCAAAAAAAAGTAAAGCAGAGAATCTCTGCATTTCCTTTTTTTTGGAAGCATATATCTCCAGCAGTGGACTTTTGAAAGTTGTTGAAGGTGATGAAAAAAGGAATTTGCAAGTTATGAGTTAACAAACATGAAAATACAGTGTTTATCATGAAAAGTTTCGTATTCTCATACATTACTTTCTTGTGGATTTCTATAAGCCAACACAAACAGTCATCTGTTTACTCTTAAAGGTCAAGAACTCTTCCATCATCAGCTCAGCAACCTGAGATAATGACTACCAAACGTAAATACCTGTATAGTTGGAGAAAGAAGCTGCTGCATGTCGTCGGGGTTGTAAAACTTAAATTCCCTTTGATTTCTCTGGGACCCCTTCATCAGATCCTGACATAGTGATAGTGAGACTACCTCAGGACCACCTTTGAACGTCCAGGTGTGATGTTATGATATGTGATTGAGCAAAATAACGCATATTTATGCGATAGCAACAATTTAACTGCCTCGATGGCGGAGCGATAGTGAAAGCGACTGCTGTGCTTGAGGTCTCGGGTTTGATTCCGGGGTGGGACCAAATCTTTGCATGATCTACAAATATTTGTTTCGAAGTTTGGGTGCTTTCTATATATAATATGTATGTATTTATAAAAAAATGAATAAGTATTCTATCAGTCAGTCTAGTTATCATAGCACAAGCTCTGCTTAATTTGAAACTAGATGACGTTGTGTGTCAAATATCCGAAATATTTGTTTATTTAGTTAATTACGATCGATTTGCCGTCATTTTTGGCAGAGTCCCGTTGTTTCTTTCTAAAACTAATCATCAGATCTATATGAAATGAATATTCATGATAAATAGGACCCCTTTGGTGTAAACACGGAGCGAATATAAAAAAAATTACAAATCCGTCTATAAATCATATGACAGTTATGCATATAATAAGAAAATATTAACATCTGAATTGAAAACGTCCTTTTTGAAGACTTACTTGATTTTCTATTGTGTTTCTACAATTGGTATCGTTATCATCAATTCGGTCAAATTCGTCTTCAATTATATCGAATCGTTTGGTTTATTTTCTACTGTTTTGATTATTATAAACAGTTTTGATTTTAAGCATTGCAATAAAGTTTTTTTTATTTATATTCGTAAAGTTATTGCTTTCTTATTTTTCATTAAGCTCTGTAGACGACAGTATAGCACTTAGGTAGTGTCAAATTACTGTAACACGCCACCCACATGCCGTCGAATTGCAGCTGTGTTACACAATTGTTCGCCGCACCAGAGTGATCACACAAACGTGTATTCAAACTATGGTGAGTCGCAGTAAAATTTTCTCGCAGAAACGTTAACCGCTCTTCCATTTCCGTACTTGTCGAGCTCACGTAGTAAACTCCAATATACGTGACAAAACCATAAATAACATGTGACACTATATGCGTCCAAACCGATAGAAATTTGCCTTTTTTCAAAAACTAGAGTGTCTTAGAAACGGTCTTGATTCTAAATTTTGTTAGTAGACTAGCGACCAATCTCGACTTCACATCTTTAGAATTCTCGGTTTTTCTTTACTATAATAATACATGTGTTACGTATAAACAATTCTCTTTAATCACTCTCTCTTCTGACGGCAACCACATCAACGTGAGTGGTTTGAAAGATGTAAACGAACAAGAACAAAAACCTACTTCATTTTACATTATGTAAAGATTAAAAGCCTACGTACACTAATTTTAATTGAATACTAACACATTTTAATAAAATTACAATGTTAAAGACTATGCCAATAACAGGCGCTCCCACCCTATGAAGGAACATGCACGAGTGAATGGACCTCGCGCACCGAGGGTTCCGCAAGAAAAAGAAAATTGTAAATATATGGGAGATATAACAAACAAATAATAGGTAATCAGTAGGTAAACATAATAACGAAAGACTACAGGTGAGAACGCGAAAGATTGAGTTTTAAGACTACGTACGAGTATAGTTACGAGTGTCTATCACAGGGACCCATCCGCAAAAATTTGAGGATTTAAAAGAAGAAGAGTAATGTTTTGGCATTGTTGGAGAATTAAACATATATTTTAACAGATTCCACCATCACAACTTCTCAAAGTGATTTAGGGTTACAGGATACAAATAAATAAATACTTCAGACATTTGACGCACAAAACCATCTAGTCCCAAACTAAGCAGAGCTTGTACTATGAGTACTAGACAACTGATATATGTATTTATATCATGGGTGTTTTCTATGTATAATATGTATATAAAAAATATAATATAAATATATATATATATATATATATATATATATATTTATATTTTTATGTAAATACATACATATTATACATAGAAAACACCCAAACTCCGAAACAAACATTTACAAATCATGTAAACATTTGGCCTGACCCGAGATCGAACTCGAGACCTGAAGCACAGCAGTCGCATATTCTACCACTGTGCCATCGAGGCAGTCGAAAAACATATGGATGGGTGGGATGAGTCTCACTGTTTTATAGCGTTATAATTTACTTTCGTGACTCTTTAAGATGTTTTGATCATCATCAGCCTATCGTCGTGCACTGCTGAACAAAGGTCTCATCGAAGGAGGCTGCCCAAGAGCGTGGTATTGAGTAACCTGGAGCCTGAAGTTAATTTGATGGTTTCACAAGTTTCTGAGAAAAAGGGACTTAGCAGCAACAGATTAAAAATGAAATAATCCAAGAAGCATTTCTTTTTCTTTCTCAGATACGGAACCCTAAAAGTTAATCACTATTTATCATGTATGTACATATTGTGATTCTTTGACCTAGTTAACGTACGGGTTAAGTGCCCGTGTTTTAGATAATTACATTTTGTAGCCAAGGCTAGAAAATAATAGTTCATTCTTGATATACTTGTCAACCCTGAAATAGGTAATTTCATTCGTAGTTATTTATTTGAATTGACATCACCTTCCTGCCTTTTACCGGTTATAATTGGGAGCTGAAGAGATATGGCTAGTTATTTTATGGTCCGCTGACTGTTTGATGGCACCTTGGGAATGTAAGGATAATCAAACGGTATAAGGAAGATAAATTAGGTTAAATAAACACGAGTCAGTAGAAGATATATAGTCGTGATTCGGTATAGGTTTGTGGTTCGATTCACAGCCCCACACAAAATTATTGATAAACTTTTTTTTTTAAAGACAACGCTTTTTTTTTTTTAACGTGTGCAAACCCCCTCGGGCCGTCACCCCACCGGGGTTTACGGCGAGGTGGTGTGTCGGAATCGGACCGATTAAAACCACACGGTGTGCCACTCTGCGTCTGACATAGGAGGGATCCGGGAACAGCTGCTATTACGACATCCAGATCCCTCCTAGCGCCTGCCCGCTACCACGGGCACCATCTGCGGATAAACTCTCCATTTAGGCGACGTACGGCACACGCGGACGTCGCCTCCTCGCGGCTGGCCACTATAGCAGATTAAAGACAACGCCTGTGTTAGGAATATATCCTGTGTCGCGGGGGACTTCACAAACATACAAGAAACGGACACAAAGAACACCCAGACTTAGTACAATAATTTGTGGATCACACAAAGTGTTGTCCCGTGTCCTCAGCGCAGTAGAGAGCGGCATGACGACCGCAAATCACAACGCCATCCATGTAGTCAAATGCAGTCAATCTTTGTGTGAAAATCTACTATAGGATTGACCTAAATCTGACAGAGGCACTCTCAAGCCGTTTTTGTAATTACTGAGTAGCAAGTGTCCAGTGTTGGAAACGGTGGCCGAGGGGGTTATAAAGTTCTGGAGTAGCGATCGCGTACTGAGAAACGCAGCGTTGGTAGGTCTCCCAATATGCTCGGACGACCTGGTGAAAGTCGCGAGAAGCCCTGGATGCGGGCGGTAAGGGACCGGTTGTTATGGAGAATCTTAGGGGAAGCCTATGTTCAGCCTGGATGTCGTAATAATAGCTGTTCCCGGATCCTTCCTATGTCAGGCGTAGAGTGGCACACCGTGTGGTTTTAGTCGGTCCGATTCCGACACACCACCCCACCGTAAACCCCGGTGGGGTGACGGCCCGTGGGGGTTTCCAAAGGTCAAAAAAAAGAAAAAAAGGCCTATGTCCAGCAGTGAGCGTCTTTTGGCTATGATGATGATGAAGTGTCAAGTGGCAACGGTAGTACTTAGAAATACTTCATCAACAGCTTTTAACAGGCCACTGCTGGACATAGCCCGCTCTTTAGCAAGAACATTTTGGCCAACTATACCACGTTAGCCAGATAGGTTTCAATATCAGTAGAAAGAAATAAATAAATATGTCGCACATTTAACACACAACGCCATCTAGTTTCAAACTAAACAGAGCTTGCTAACTAGAATGACTGATATAATACCTACATACTTTTTTTTTGTAAATACATATATATTATGCATAGAAAACACCCGAACTTCAAAATAAATATTTGTAGATCATACAAACATTAGGTCCGGCTCGGAAATCGAACCCGAGACCTCAAGCACCGCTGCGCCTCCGAGGCAGTTAATACTTACAAATCGTAAAACCTATAGCCGTGTAATGGATTACCTAGCCTCGTGATTGATTACGCAGTAGTTTAGTTTCGAATTAGTTTGATCCCAACATGGGAAATCACTTCGTGTGATCCACCAATTCTTGGTCTTTATGTCTGTCTCATGTTTGTATATCCCAGCAATACAGCTTGTGCTTCTTATACAAGAGATGTATATACAAAACAAAAAAAAAAAAATATTTCGTTTTATTTAACAATGTTATAAATATAACTGATGAAAACTTGGCTGACATGGCGTTTATTAAACCCACACGCCTCCCACGGCAAGTCTGTCTTGATGAATTCATTGGCAAACATTTGCCGAGATGAATTCAATTCATAATTTACTCGACTCTGCCCTGTTGCCTACTGACTTGAATAAATGAAGATGTTAAATAATTTACGTTTTTTTCTTCCTCTATAAAATAATAATAACCCAATTGTTTGGCGGTGAAATTTCGACCATTTTAAATGACATTGACCAGTTTATTTTGGACTGTAATTACATAGACCTTTCTGTAACGGTAGGTTAAAATAATTTAGCTGTATAAAACTGTTTTAAAATTATACGTTATTTAAGTATATTCAAGTATATTGAATATGTTATTTAAAAGTTTTTATCGTGAAAATGTTAAACATTTTGAATTAACTTGAATACTAGGTAAATATTTTCTATCCGCTCACTATGGGCTTGATAAGAAGGTCCAAAGTCACCCAAAGAGCAATGGAGAGGGCAATGCTCAGAGTTTCTTTGCGTGATCGAATCAGGAATGAGGAGATCCGCAGACGTACCAAGGTCACCGATATTAGCAGTAAAATTGTTCAACGTAAGTGACAGTAAGCGGGGCATATTACACGCTGAAACGGTGGCCGATGGGCCCATAAAGTTCTGGAGTGGCGACCGCGTACTGGGAAACGCAGCGTTGGTAGGCCTCTCACAAGGTGGTCCGACGACCTGGTGAAGGTCACGGGAAGCTGCTGGGGAGAGCTATGTCCAGCAGTGGACAATTTTCTACCCGAATGTGCTTGCCGACCATAATACATCACTACTGTGTTTGTTGTTATAGATATGTTTTCATAGACGTTATTTACATAAAGTATTGTACTCTATGCTCTCCTTACAAATAAATTCTATTATACTTTAGTTAAATTCCCCACTGACCTCAATTTAATAGATGTAAATCATATCATCAAATGTCAGAAATAAAACAGACATTCACTGTAAACCAAAACACGTGTGACGTGTGACACAAAGAGACTCCTTTGTGTCAAGCGTACAAGACTTTGCACGCCAGCTGTTCAACATTTTATATCTGATAACGTTTACTGGGGACCTACTTACAAATACGCTATTATTATAGGTTATCTATTTTCGGAAAATAACGTATACATTATCTACTGAATTACGCAGAATAACAGAAATGCAAAGAGAAGGGAAACATAGCACAAACCCTATGTACCAATCCGTCTAGGCAGCGTACCATAGTTTTTTTTTATAGCTACCTACCAAAGTAACTCTATTCTGCCTGATGGAAGGCATGAATAGAATCCAAGAACGATGATCGCCATGCTCACTGCGAATGAAGACAGTGCAGTATGGCGCCTCACGCTATGGCGGCCTAGTGAGATGCTTTCTCACGCCCCGCTTAACGGACCCGGGATCGTAGTGGGAGGGAAACACGTGCACTGGTAATGAGTTTCAAAAGTAGTAGGCTTATATTTCCTTTGTAAGGAGAGGTCTATGTCTACTAGTGACTATTCTTCTACTGCACAATGGGTTGAAGACCGCGGTTAAACTATTTAGTTCTTTATGCCAAAATTGTTTTTTCGTAAAAGGAATGCTTTTGCAAATGACCGAACTGTTTGATAGGGGAATACCCTTGAGTTGTGGTTACCACCAGGTGAACCGTCTACACGTTTTTTTTTCTATATTAAGAACCTGCCAAAGTGACTCTACTCTGCCTGATGGAAAGCTTGAATAAAATCCATGAGTTGTGGTCACCATACTCATTGCACAATGCAGACAATGCAGTATGGTGACCCACACTATGGCGGCCTTGTGAGATGCTTTACCACACCCCGCTTGGGGACGTAAAAGGCATGACAGTCATCGTGACAGTGTAAGGCTTACACAGTTACCACGATAACTGTCACCTCTACATCAATGGGCCTTTGTGCGTTTGAGCTCCCTAGTCATAAAAGAAATTCATTTAACACTGAAGACCTTGCCGCAGAACTGTATATAAAATAGGCTTTCTTTACTGGGAATTGCGTTAAACAAAGCTTTAATACATTTAATTTATCAGACAGTTAAATCTTAACCTGCAGACATTGATCGAGTTTAGTACATTTTTACGAGGGAGTGTATTCTCGCCTCGGTGGTTAATATCCGACGCCATTTTGTCCTTTAAATTGTTGTTTTTCCATTAATTTTTCGCGTATAGGCAATATTGGGGCTGGTAAACAATGTTACGAAATGAGTTCTAGCTTCGAAAAGTGATATTTTGAAGGCAGATTCTACTAGATAGCACTTTTCTCTTTCACTATATATGATACTTGTTTGGTATCCAATTCATTGAAGCGTTTTCTACAGACTACTTCACTTACACAGTAGAATGCCTTCATTGAACAGTCTTTTGCAGCATACCTTCTCAACCTATATATATCATATAACAGTTTTATAAAGATTTATTTTCTAGTTAGTGATTTCTTAACTGTGTCTTAGAGGAGGGAAATAATAACTCCCTCGTCGGTCTAAAGGTTAACGTAGGCGACTGCTGATCAGACGCCGGCAGGCTGCTCATCGGTTTCGTGAGCGCTAGGATCACAGTCCTGGCGGCGAGACCGATGAGGTGTTACAAGTGCCTGGCATCGGGACACACACGCGCCAAGTGCGTTAGTTGTTTCGACTGCAGCGGGTTATGTTTCCGCTGCGGTCGACCGGGGCACAAGGCAGCTGAATGCTCTGCCGCCCCTCACTGCCCGGCGTGTGCGGCGGGTGACAAGCCCGCCAATCACCAAATTGGGCAGGGAGGCTGTAAACCTCCCTACAATTCTCGGCAAGCGTCGGGGGCTAGCCAATCGACCCAGGCTGCCTCTGATGTCGTCCGCATGTCGGCATCGTTGCCCATGGAGGAGGTTGTAGAGACGGTCGAGTAATGGCCCAAGTCTCCAACCTCCTGGTCCAGACGAACCTGAACCACTGTGCCGCGGCGCAGGACCTTTTCCTGCAAACCATGGCACAGTGGTCGATCGGTGTTGCCGTAGCCGCGGAACCCTATTATGTTCCTCCCCGTCCAAACTGGTTGGGTGACCGGGACGGTTCCGTGGCAGTCGTCGGCTCCACGGCGGCTCATTCTCCGCCCTTGTCGCTAAGAGACAAGGGCACTGGATATGTTGCTGCCGAGCGGGGGGGGATCACTGTGTATGGTGTATACTTCTCCCCCAACCGGAGTTTAAACGACTTCGAGGTTTTCCTTAACAACTTGGAAACCTCGATGCGGCGTCTAACGTCTGGGCACGTCTTAGTGCTGGGGGACTTCAACGCAAAGTCTATTGCGTGGGGTTCCCCCAGGACGGACGCTAGGGGCGAGGCCGTAGAGAAGTGGGCGGCCTCGGTGGGCCTCTGTTTACTAAACAGGGGCTCCACCAACACGTGTGTGCGACAGCAGGGAGGGTCGATAGTGGACCTTTCGTTCGCTACCCCTGCCCTCGCCGCACGAGTAAGGAACTGGCGTGTCCTGGAAGAGGTTGAGACGCTCTCGGCCCATCTCTATATCCGATTTGAGCTCTCCCGGTCCCAGGACGCCAGTAGGGGTCACGCGGCGCGGCGTTCTTCTCGCTTTCCGCGGTGGGCTGTAGCCAAATTAAATAGGGACCTACTAGAGGAGGCGGCCATTATTCACTCTTGGCTGTCTCCGCAGGCCCCGACCGAGGAGGTCGACATGGGGGCTGGTCGCTTCTGCGATGCCATTGCGCAGATATGTGATGCGGCCATGCCCCGCATCCGAGGTTGCCGGTCTCCACGGAAGGAGGTTTACTGGTGGTCCCAGGAGTTGGCGGACCTCCGTGCGGCCTGTACTCGTGCCCGGAGGTCCTACACCCGTAGTCGGTGGCGACACCGCGAAGAAGGCGGAGAGGACCAGCTTCATGAGGAGTACCGAGAGGCGCGAAAACTCTGAAGCTGGCCATAAGCCGCGCCAAAGAAATTAAGAGAAAGGAGATGCTGGAGGGTCTCGATCGTGACCCCTGGGGTCGCCCATATCGTGCGGCGCGACAAAAGCTCCGCACGTCGGGCCCCCCCCCTTACAGAGACACTCCAGCCCAGCTTCCTGCAGGAAGTGGTCGAGGGCCTTTTCCCGCAGCGGGTGGAACACACACCCCCGTCGATGACCTTCGTGGTCGGAGACGACGGAGGGAACGAGGACGATGTTCCGCCCGTCAGGGAATCGGAGGGTAGGGGCGGTTGTTCTACGGATCCGCTCTAAGAACACCGCCCCCGGGCCGGACGGGATACCTGCCTGAGTTCTAGCCCGAGCCCTCGAACACATGTCGGACCGCCTCAGGGAGGTCCTGGATGCTAGTTTGGCGTCCGGACGCTTCCCTGAGTGCTGGAAAAGCGGGAAGCTGGTCCTATTGAGGAAGCCGGGACGGCCAACCGAATCGGTAGCGGCCTATAGGCCCATCGTGTTGCTGGACGAGGCGGGTAAACTGTTTGAGAGGATACTCTCTGCCCGCATTGTCCGGCACCTCCGCGAGGTGGGCCCCGATCTGTCGGACGCCCAATTTGGTTTTCGGGCGGGGTGTTCGACGGTCGATGCCGTGCTGCGCCTGAGGGCCGTTACCGAAGAGGCGGTGAGCTGTGGCGGCGTGCTGTTGGCGGTGTCGTTGGACATCGCCAACGCATTTTATAGTCTGCCATTTAGCTGCATCAGGGAAGCACTCCACTACCACGGAGTGCCAAAGTACCTGAGGCGGCTTGTGGCAGACTATCTTGAGGAGCGTGCCGTCATGTACGAGGATCGAGACGGTGTTCTAAGGCGGCGGCTCATGTCGTGCGGTGTTCCACAGGGGTCTGTCCTCGGACCACTCTGTCGTCCCGGCTGGAGGCTCCACGTGCTGGTTTTGCCGCCGTGGAGGCTCTCCAGCCGGTCATCGCCGAGTGGGCGGGGCGGCAGCACGGGACCCTTTCCTTCCGACTAACGCAGGTCCTTTCCGGGCACGGTTGCTTCGGGAAGTACCTGCACTCGGTCGCCAGGAGGGAATTGAGTCCCGCCTGTCACCACTGCGACTGCAGTGAGGACTCGGCTCAGCACACGCTAGCGGTTTGTTCCGCCTGGGCGGCGCAGCGTGGGGTCCTCAGTGCAGTTATTGGAGGAGATCTCTCGCTACCGGCCGTCATACGCTCCATGGCCGGTAGCGACAGTTGTTTTACCGCGGTCGCAACCTTCTGCGAAGACGTAATTTCGCGGAAGGAGGCGGTGGAGAAAGCCCGGGAGGACGATATCCACTTGGACCCAATTCGCCGTCGGTGAGCCGGGCGGCGGAGGCGCGCATACCAGCGCCTCATGCCGCCTTGAGTGTGGCCGCGGGTGGACGGGATGGGTTTTCCCCTCCATCCGCTATAATGGCCAGCCGCGAGGAGGCGACGTCCGCGTGTGCCGTACGTCGCCTAAAATAGAGAGTTTATCAGCAGATGGTGCCCGAGGTACCGGGCAGGCGCTAGGAGGGATCTGGATGTCGTAATAGCAGCGGTTCCCGGATCCCTCCTATCTCAAGCGCAGAGTGGCACACCGTGTGTTTTTAGTCGGTCCGATTCCGACACACCACCCTGCCGTAAACCCCGGTGGGGTGACGGCTCGAGGGGGTTTCCACACGTTAAAAAAAAAAAAAAAAAAAAAAAGGCGACTGCAGTTAGGTTGTGAGCGAGGGCGAGAGGGTTTTTAATAAGACAAGTGTTCGGCTTGAAGAGTGGATTGAGACTAACTTTATTTATGAAACCATTTCTTAAAGTTAAAACAGTATTCTTATTGATATGTATTGAAGACAAAGAGCTAATTGTTCTAATGTTTAGTCTGCGGCTTATCATCTAAGTGGTGGTTCATGACGGATGCCAAGATTAACTTTATTTATAAAACAATACACAGTATTCTGATTTTGCGTTGGAGACAAGGGGCTAGTTGTTCTATTGTTTCCAGGGCGTCTGTGGCTTATCAGCTAAGTGGTCGTTCATGACTGATGCTATTGTAGGGCGTCACGTCTATGACGACATAACTCCTCCCCCCTTAAGACGGAGGCGGCACGAAGGCTGCGAAGGCTGAAGTTCAACGGCTTCCGGTTGTGCAGCCGAGATTTTCGCCGATTTAGTTTTCCACCAGAATTTGTAGACTGCAATTCCTATTCCTGTTGCTGTTATTATGAAGTAAAGTGCAATTGATGACCAGCTGGGGGTGCTTGAAATAATGGTTAAGTTTTTGCTTGTATTCTTTAATTCCTCTGTTTGTTGCAGCGCACTTTTCAGGTTATCTAGTTCTATGTTTTCTAGTTTTGTCTTTGATTTGTTGTATAATATTGTTGTTGTAGCTTGTAGTGGCGTAGGTGCAGTTAGGCGGATCTTCGTGTTGTATTAGTTGAGCTATGCAGTCCGTAGAGTGCAGTAAGGGTTGCCATTCTAAGTGTTTGCAGATGACGTTGTCTCCGGTGATGTATGTGCATGGCTCGTGAGGGTAGGCAAACTCATTATTTCCCAAGATTAGGATGGGGTTGCTAGGTATAAGTACTGTGTTGTTATTATTAGGGATAGAATACAGGTGTAATAGGTTGTAAGATTGTTCGGTAACAATTGGTATGTCCAGTATGAAGTTAAGGGTTTGATTAGTGTTATAAGCTTTAACAGTTGGCTTTAACAGTTTAACAGCTTTTCCCATAGATGGATACTATCCATGTTAGGGTTAAAGGCTAGGTATATATCTACTGTGGTATTTACTTTTAATTTAATTGTATTATAATTGCTACATATATCTAAATATATCTGTCTTATTTTCGTAATGTTATAATTACGGCTATGTTGGGTGATTTCGTTCGCATGTGTCAGGTGTCTTTGGTAAGTCTAATAGGTCACGAATGTCTATGTTCTCTAGGTTTGGGTCTAATAATGGGATATGGACTAATTGATCTGTATTTTGTGTTCTAGGTTGTTGGTCTGTGTTTGTTTTTAATTAAACAAGTGATAGACGGATCGTCCATATTGTGAATTAAGTTAAGTGCATCTTCTACACCTTCAATATAAAAAGATAAGGTTCTCCTGTTCCCATCATAACTGGGTAACTGGGTGGAGAACGTGGAGAAATCGGTGGTTACCGATTTTTCGTCTATGAAAGATTTTTCAGTTAGTACCTTCTTTTCACTTGTCATTTTTAACTACAGTGATACGAATGGTAACAACGAAAGAAAATTCTTTTCTAAGTACCGTATTGCATTAAAAAAAAAAAATGCTATAACGGTTTTTTACGATACTGGATACACCAAATGTTATGGGGATGTCCAGGAAATCGTTTAAGGAGTCTCGGGAGTAGTAGAGTTTTATACTTACCCCACGAGCATTGCCGATTTGTAGGCTGAGATGGAGGTGAGTCTTCGTTTCTTCAGCTGGTCAGCTTGTCTGCCTCTGCTTTGCACTACGCTCACTGTAGATTCTTTTATTCGCGAACGCGGACGCTTAGCAAAGGTATTCTCTGCAGCAGGAACCGACAGTATCGCGACGAACCGACTGCGCCAGTTAGGTTGTGAGCGAGGGCGAGAGGGTTTTTAATAAGACAAGTGTTCCGCTTGAAGAGTGGATTGAGACTAACTTTATTTATGAAACCATTTCTTAAAGTTAAAACAGTATTCTTATTGATATGTATTGAAGACAAAGAGCTAATTATTCTAATGTTTAGTCTGCGGCTTATCATCTAAGTGGTGGTTCATGACGGATGCCAAGATTAACTTTATTTATAAAACAATACACAGTATTCTGATTATGCGTTGGAGACAAGGGGCTAGTTGTTCTATTGTTTCCAGGGCGTCTGTGGCTTATCAGCTAAGTGGTCGTTCATGACTGATGCTATTGTAGGGCGTCACGTCTATGACGACATAACTCTGCCGATCAACAGGTTTTGGAATCGCTTTGTGGGTTGGGTCAATAGATATCATTGAGTTGTTCTGGTTATAGAAATATTTAGTAACAGCCTAGAATTTGAAAGTTGTGGCACCTGGTTGTGACACCTGTGCCTCAAAGAGCACGGAAAGCCGTCGGTCTTGATAACTTTACGTTCGTGTTGGATAACCGTCCATTCGGATTATGAGAGTAAGAGAACAGAGAGTGCACCTATGTTTGCACACATACTTGTGTACTATAATATCTGCTGCGTAGAGTGCTGGTCTCTATTGAGACGTCCAGGAATACATTACGATCATCAAGACAGTACAAAAAACGTACCGTCTCCCAAACATCTAACGATTTTGAGACCTCATTTCTTAGTAATACCACAAACACACAGATAATTTATAATCAGTTTTAATTTTACAGTACCTTGCAGTCCATATACAACTAGGTCCTATTTGCTTATTTCCTCTCTTAGCACTTACTCACAGTCTAAATAAACAACCAAAATCATTCACAATTTATGTAAGTAGAGATTATCCTCCATTTACGAAGTTGGAGCTGAACTAGGCAAGTAATCTACACACACATAGATAAAACTTCAGTACTTCAACGGATTAAGATTTGAACCCGAGACCTCTCCGATGGGATTATTTAGCAAGGCTTATCTCAAATGTATGAGATATTGCAGTTAATTTGAAAGGTTTATGTGAAATTCAATTAGTTTCTAACATATTAATACAGCTTAGAAGATAAAGTACTTAATAGTTATGAGAAAAGTAAGAGTTTCGGCACGAAATATAATATTCAAATTGATAATTTAAATATTTAACTTTATATAAAACCAGATAAGCCGGTAAACTAAGTATCGGCTATATCTATTAATCTGAAATAATATAGGTAAGTTCTAGAAAAAGAGCCTGCCAAAGTGACTCTACTCTGCCTGATGGAAAGCACGAATAGTATCCACGAGTTGTGGTCACCATACTCATTGCAAATGCAGACAATGCAGTATGGTGACCCACACTATGGCGGCCTAGCGAGATGCTTTTTCACACCCCGCTTGAGGACGTAAAAGGCACGCAAGTCATCGTGACAGTGTAAGTCTTACACAGTTACTACGATAACTGTCACCCCTGCATCAATGGGCCTCTGGTCTCACACTCACCAACGAAACACGACATCACGGATGCTGTCGCTTTAGATTGGTCCTCTGTGGGAGGGTAGTACTGCCCCGGTCGAGCCGGCCCGCTCGTGCTGAAATCAGCGTGGCTCTACTAGCAAGCAAATTTGTGTGAAATGAGATTTTTTGAGAGATTCAATGTGTCGATTATTTATGATAGTGACTATTACATATGCCCTTTGATTTAACGAGACGAACATATCTGTCAAGAAGAAAAAAATCTATGAGAACATTATGATTTATATTTTTGGGACAGTTTCTCACCGCTTAACTTTGCCTGGTCTGGAAAACCAAGTATTTCAAGACTAAAACTACTCAAATTAGTTTTGTTATTCGCAAGCATGGCACTTCCACGATATCATTGAATAGAAATATCAATGCTTGGAACTTACTTCAGCTTTATTCTAAACCTTCTCCTTCTGCCATGGACACCTACAACTCGAGAGTCATGCATCCTTTGTGTTTGTCATCCCTTTTCCACATTAGCAGGTAGCGATGGAGGGGAGATGATCATCCAGTAATCTCACGCATTCAGTTTCCTGTGAGATTATCACTATGAAGCATGACGCTTTCACGGTAAAAAAAATTCCCCGGACTTTCATCGAAGCCATTCCAATTTTTCATTCTTTATTCGTCTTTTTTTTAGCTACGCCATTTTTATACCTCATCATTCTTCCGTCTAATACTACCAACAATAATTTTGACTTTAGTTACTTTTTACGGCTATAAAATTACGTTATACATTGCTGTAGAACTACATACGTCTTCATTACATTTGCATATAAACGAGCAATGGAAGTGAGTTATGAGGCAACGAACAGCAGATAGCAGTATCGTAACTGCCTGTATTTATATTATGTTAAATGGGAAATCTATAGTATTGAGATATTGTGTTTAAGATGGCAATTTATCTAACATTTGCTGTACGGTAATGTATTTAAGTGCACACACATACTAAACGTATATACGTATGACCTACTTCACGTCAATCGAGCAGGTAAATCATCTGATGGTAAGTGAACACCTGCAACTCAAGAGCAAGAACTTTTTTTTTTAAAAAAAAGACATCGCCCACACTAGAAATAAATTCTGTGTCGCGGGAGACTTTACAAACATACTAGAAACGAACAGCAAGTGCACCTAAGAACTTAAGAAGGGTAGGGAGGATTTGGGCTCCGGTAACCTCAGTGGCGGTTTCATCAATAGGCTAAGTAGCCTTGGGTGGAAAATTTTAGGGGGTGGCAGATTTGGCCGAAATTATTTTATCTAACAGAAATATGCACGGCAAAATTTAAAGTTTAAAAACTATAACCCGACTTACATCTGAGCAATGAGGACTCGGAATCAAAGACCAGCTCACTACACAACAGATACACTAATGCAGAAAAGCGTGCGCAACACAAGTGCACTCTCTGTTTCCTCACTCTCACAAAGCCAATGATACGGTTATCTGATACGACCGGTGAGAGATAAGGGCGACGCCTTTATGTGCTCTCCTAGGGACCAAAACTCCAACTACCAAATTCCGGGTTGTTATTTGTATATCTGTAACCAGAAAACCTCAGAAACTTCTTGATCGGCAGTCGCATACGCTAACATCTAGACCAACGAGGCAGTTCAAATTAGCTCATACATTCACTAGCATACACATAGTCTTTATACAACACCTTAGACTCGTGTGAAACACACACGAATTTGACCAAAGTCCACCGTTTTGGTACTAGAGTCACGTACTTACACAACCTTGTGTGCCAGAGGACAGCTCGTAACTGAATATAATAAACCCACAAGAATTCATGACAATATATTGTGACAATAGTTGCAGAAATATATTGGAGCTAAATCACCTATTCTTTACAAATAAAATTGAAGTGTCTGCTTGTAATTTCAAATTATGAACTTTTTACTAAATGCAAATGAAAGTATATACGATATTTACATCAAAAATTCTATTTCTAATTTTTGTCTGTTAAATGCAGACAATGCAGTATGGTGACCCACACTATGGCGGCTTTCACACCCCGTTTGGGGACGTAAAAGGCATGACATCGTGACAGTGTAAGGCTTACACAGTTATCACGATAACTGTTACCCCTGCATCAATGGGTTGTCACCCCTGTCTGTCTGTTTGTTCTGACTAACCTCTGTAATTGCTAGACCAATTTTAACCGGACTTTCACTGGTAAATAGCTGATGCTATAAGAAAGTAACTTAGCGGATATAAGACTAAAACTGATGAATTTAAACGGATTTAAAAGCAGGAACAGAGGGTAATATCGCTGGGTGCAGCTAACATTACTACATACCTATACGATTCGTGTGTGTTTTTTTATAAGTCAAAGATACAAACAAATCGTAGGATGATACACATCAGTATCTATGGATACCTATGACTCAAGAAACAGAAGTGCGTTACCACTTTTTGAACCTGGACTTCAGAAATAATAATAAACATATTGCGGACATCTGACACACAAAGCCCTCTAGTTTCAAACTAAGTAAAACTTGGGTACTAAACAGTTGATACAAATACATATATATTATACACAGAAAACACTCAAACTTCGAAACCAATGTTTGCAGATCCAACAAACATTTGGTCCAACCCGGAAAAAAAAATCTAGGTATACAAATAAAAAAATAGGGGGGGGTTATGAGGGGCTCCACTAAAAACAACAAAAAGGTTTCTTAATACCTGTTTTCAATGAAACCTAACGTCAGGCAACACTCTACTCGAACAGCTCCAGCGACACCCCAGAAACAGAAACTGGTTACAGAAACATTGGCTCAAGAGCCATGGAGGTTGTCTTGAATTATCCCATGTTCATCATCAAAGTTTGATTCAGTAACATTATACATATACGGTATGGTGACGGATTAAGAAAACGGAGTGTCACCAGCGCTATTCATCCCGTGGGTGTCGTAAGAGAGCAAACTGCAGCAGAGACTGCACGATTGGCCTAGTGGTTTAAGCGGTCATGTTGCTCTCCAATTCGCTGAGTGTTGTGGGTTCAAATCCTACATGGGACAACACTCTGTGTGATCTATAAATTGTTGTTCTGAGTCTGGATGTTCTTTGTGTCCGTTTCTTGTATGTTTGTAAAGTCCCCCGCGACACAGGATTTATTCTTAATGCGGGCGTTGTCTTTTAAAGAGAAAAAAAACTGTGCAGCACAGCATGACTACAAAGAGAAGAAAACATTAAGTTTTCTGTTTAACACAAACTCTATACCAAGCTGTCTGGCCAACGTGGTATTTCAGACCAAAATGTCCTGCCTAAGGAGAGGCCTATGTCCAGCAGTGGACTGTCTGAGCCTGTTGATTATGATGATGATATATACTCCTAAAAAATTATAAAATATATTCAAAAGTATTTAAAATTAATTATATGTCATATTGTTCCAGACATTCTGCGGTGGATGTGTCAAATGGGAGCGCGAGGGACCACGAGAGGGCTAACCGATGGCCGGCCTCAGATGGTGATAGGTAAATATTTATTTATTAATGCTAATAGAAATGATGAAATTCCACACAAGCACTCTTTCCAATCCTTTATTAGCTGATGTTCTAGTTCTATATATTTTTTTTCTATATTAAGAGCCTGCCAAAGTGGCTCTACTCTGCCTGATGAAAAGCATGAATAGAATCCAAGAGTTGTAGTCACCATACTCATTGCAAATGCAGACAATGCAGTATGGTGACCCACACTATGGCGGTCTTCTGAGATATTTTTTCACACCCCGCTTGGGGACGTCAAAGGCATGACAGTCATCGTGACAGTGTAAGGCTTACACCGTTACCACGATAACTGTCACCCCTGCATCAATGGGTCTCCGGTCTCACACTCACTAACGAAACACGGCAACACGGATGCTGGCGCTTTAAGTTGATCTTCTGTGGGAGGGTAGTACTGCCCCGGTCGAGCCGGCCCGCTCGTGCTGAAATCAGTGTGGCTCTACTACTTAATAAAGTTTAAGATATACAAAACACCAACTGTCACTTTTAAGTTTGAAGTCCAGAGGTAGAATCAGAGCAGAGAATTATAAATGAAGAGAAATAAGATTGTTTTTTTAATAACTCAGACATCTGACACACAACGCTATTCAGCTACAAACTAAGCAGATTAACTGACAACTAGATTAACTGGTAAACTACTAATATACTTTTGTAAATTATTATTATTATCAACAGCCTTTTACAGTCCATTGCTGGACATAGGCCTCTCCTTAGCAAGGAGGTTTTGGCCTACTATACCACGCTGGCCAGAGTTTTTTTGTAAATACATACATGTTATGCATAGAAAACACTCAAACTCCGAAACAAATATTTGCAGGTCATACAAATATTTGATACGACCCGGGAATCGAACGAGACAGTCCCATACATCACCACTGCGACACAGAAAATTAATTACAGCGCTAATATATCGTGTATCGTCCAGATACATATGCTAAATCTAATGGAAGTAGTCTCTGAGTACATTACACAAACTAAAATATCTATTATTACTGTCGTGTCATGGATATTAAAAATAATAACCTAACATGCAATTAGTGCAAACGTCGAAACGGTAATCATTCACATTTTCAAAGAATAAATGTCAACTAATTAGCGTTCTTTTAATAAACAATTTTTGTAATACATAAAACGGTTTTTTTATACGATTTATCAAATGTTAACTAATTCGTTGCCTGGATGCGCAGTCACTGTCATTCTTTGCTATAGACTTCAAAAAACACCAAATACATAAATAAACTCAGAGACTTCAAACTTTTATGAACAAACGAAAGCATCTTTCTCAAGTTGATCTTATATTCTTCCTTTAGTGAATTTAGTTGAAAGGCAGTGAGATGTGGCACGAAGGCTTACAATAAAAGCATTTTCGTGTTTGAAGATCACACAAAACTTATTGCTAGTTCACGTCATTAGGCCGCATGTGACAAGTTTATAGATTTCGTAAAAAAAACTCCCCAACACTAAATGTGTCTACTTAAACATTTAAAGACAACTTTCACTGTGTTGTAGTCACAACATTTTACAGACCCATAAATAATTAAACATCCAAAGTAGTGGTCCACTGTATATCAAACTTTACTTAAACGTGGCCCTCGCAGGAAAACTTTGGTAAAACATCTATGTGCTATTTCTTTTATTTACCATATTTAATATTAGAATAGTGAAACTACGTTTCGAAAGTAGAGGTTGTGGAAAAAAATCTGATTCAAATTTGAGTTACCTTTATGGAAAGTCCCCTTTTGTTACATACTCAGAATGTACCTTTGTAACCTGCCAAAGTGACTCTACTCTGCCTGATGTAAAGTATGAGTAGAAGCCAAGAGTTATGGTGATCATACTCATTGCAAATGCAAACAATGCTGTATGGTAACCTAGCGGCCTATGGCGGCCTAGTGGGATACATTTTCACGCACTGCTTGCAGATGTAAAACGTACGATGCTATGATGGTACTTAAATCTTGTTGTTGGCTTATTTACGCATATGTTAATATCGAGATCCAAAACAACCACTACATTCATTTGTTTCCATTCATTATTCTTACTATGAAAAGAACTTTTTATCCTAGGAACAACGCTGCTTTCCAATGGTGTAATTTACAATTATTCATGTTTTAAAAATATAATTACACATCTCTTTTGAATCACAAACTGCTGATCACTCCAATTCGATGTTATTTAGGATCTTTTGAAATGGCATGCCATTTTCATTATGTAGTAAGTACATTTACATATCTCATAAACTAATTTTTGAGAACCTTAATTCTATATTGCCTCTATAAAGGGGTCAGACTGCAAGGGTTGAGAAACTACGTACACTCTCATATAAAATGTATAGGAACTTCCCGATTCCAAGCTGTAAATACTCGCAGTGTTTCTATCTTGTGCACAATTCAGGTCATAGAGCGCTGCAGTGCAGGTGCTCTAAATGGATTCATTAATTCATTATTACATTCGCAAGTAGGCTCTTTGTTTCTAACTTATGGGTTAATAGGATTGTTTTCGCAAATGGATGCCAGCCGAGTGTCTAGTTTTATGGTAAATTAAACCTGTTTATATTTAATACGTTAAACAAATATAACAATTATAACTTCACACAACTCACACACGGTTGTTCAATCCCAAAGGGCTTGTACGATAAACATACTTATATATTTCTAAATACATACATAGAAAAATTAATGATCGTGCTTATCACACAGATATCCACGGCGGAAATCGAAGTCACGACCTTCAACTGACCAATCAGGGTCTCTAACTACTAAACTAAAAATAATATATTTAAAATTGTTAGACACGTGCTTTTTCTCTTGGAAGTTAGGTGGCATTAAGATTGATTTTCTTTTCTCAGACTCGTAATTTAAGTGAGCGATTAATCTGACGACGTGTCTACAAAAAGAAATAGATAAATAAACAAATAAATAAATATTTCGGACATTTGACACACAACGTCATCTAGTTTCAAACTAAACTGAGCTTGTGCTATGATAACTAGACTGACTGATAGATTACTTATATACTTTTTTTAGCAAATACATATGTATTATACATAGAAAACACCTCAATATCGAAACAAATATTTGCAGATCATACAAACATTTGGTCCGACCCTGGAATCGAACCTGAGACCACAAGCACAGCAGTCGAATTCACTACCGCTACGTCAGCAGTTAGATATGCCACAGTTCATTACGTTTGTCTACATATAACTTCCTAGCATCAACAGCCAGGACGAGGAGTATCCGGAACCCAGCAGCAATTATCACCTCGCCTGGTGCGAGTTCTTTCTTATGTCGGAGTTATATAACACTCTCGCTGCCTGTTTCGTTGGTTTAGCGGTTAGCGTATGCGACTGCCGATCAAGAGATCTCGGGTTTGATTCCCGAGTTTTTCTAATTACAGAAATGCTTAATTACAACCTGGAGTTTCAAAATTGGTGTCTTAACACGCATGTCTCTCCCCGACTGATAACCGTCTCATAAGATTGTAAGAGTGAGGGAACAGAGAGTGCACTTTCGTTGTGCACACACTTCGCACTAAAATATCTCCCGCATAATTGACGGATTTTCGTTGAGACTGCCTGCTGTGGCCGAAATCGGCTACGAGTACATTATAATACTCAAGTTTATTTTTTCAGTAATGTACGTGACATTGTATTCTATATGTCACGTGTGCTTATTTAATGAGGGACAGAAAGTGATACTTAAGCAAAGAAATACCTTTTCCTTACCTATAGTTATAACTGACAAAGAAATGAAAATGACACTGTTTTCCCTTGCGCTGCAAAAGATATTTATGGGCCAACAAGAAAAGGATACAGTGGTATGTTTATTTTCTTGTTATAAAGAGAAAACAGACGTCTCACTTGAGAGTAAGGACCATCAGCACCCGTGTATATCTTCAATTTTAAAGTCACAAGCGCGTTGCAGGTCTTTCAGTCGATCCCTCTAATATCATAAGGAAGGAAAAGCATCTCACTAAGCCACCGTAGTGTGGGTCAGCGTACTGCATTGTCTGCATTTGCAATGAGTATGGTGACCACAACTCGTGGATTTTATTCATGCTCCCCATCAGGTAAAGTCGAGTCGCTTTGGCAGGCTCTTAATATATAGAAAAAACGGGAGCGTTTGTGCTCCCGTAGCCATATTTGATAATAATGTTTATTTAAAACACATTATTAAAAACACAATAATAATATTTTACCACATTCACACAATGCTACCTAATCCCAAACAGAACTTGTACTATAGCTAGTACTTGTACTACACTATGGCTAGTTTCTTTTGTAAATACATACATATTATACATAGAAAACATACGAACCGAAACAAATATTTGCAGATCATATAATCACTCGAGTAACTGTCGCATTCGTTACCATTGCACCACCAAGCAGACTTTCCATAGAAGACTTTCCATTCGAACTATCTTCAATCCAATGTATCTTTATTTGTCATATTAATTAACTACAATAGTCTTAAAAAATCAAATCATTAAAGTTACTGACTTACTACATAACACAGTAAGCGATAAACTAACGCAATCTCTCAGCCTTCTACAAGTAGACCGTGTCGAAGATTAATTAACTCTTAAAATGGATTATCCAACCGTGCAAACAATTAGCGACCCATTGATTAGTGAAGAATAGTTTTTTAGAATAAATTCTTAGATAGACAAATCTTAATAGGAATGAATAACATATTGGGAAAAAAAAAACTTGTTTTAATTAATATATTATGTGCAAAACACGCACATAATCACACATGCGCGTGTAAAGAAACGCAACCATACTCACGCATGTTTCTCACATTTTATTAAAAGATTCATCCTTCTAAATTACTCTGTCTATGCTATAAAAAAAGATAAAAAAAAAACAACACCCGCACTAGGAACAAATCTTGTGTCGCGGGGGATTTTAAAAACATACAAGGTATGGACACAATGAACACCCAGACTCAGAACAACAATTTGTGGTTCACACAAAGTGTTGGCCCGTGTGGGGTTTGAATCCACAACACAGTAACAACAGTAACAACAGTAGACAGCGGCCTGGCGACCGTTTAAACCACTAGGCCAACTGTGAAGTCAAATTTTTGATAAAATGAAATTATTAGTAACTTTAAATGAAGTTTTTATTTTAGTTAATCAATTATTCCAAATGAACATACCATACAATCATTTAACATATATTGTGTCATGGATGAAACTACCTATCACACAATTTATTTGGTAAAAGGGGCAATAGTGCAATGTACAATATTCCAGCTTGACAAACCCCTTATGATTAAGATGGTTTGATGCTTGGTTTACGTCTTATGAAATGAACTGAAGAATTGCTTAACGTTGGTTTCTGTGAGGCTATGGTGATAACTCCGGTCCGGAATTTTATACTAGTAGATTCAAATTAATTTCTTACATTGTACATATCTTTTTGTAATATTTAGCTGTAATATTGTAATTGGTGTATAGTAAAATATATTCTGTTTTATTATAATGAAAATATGACTTATTTATTCATTAAGTACCTGGAAACGGAACTTTGCTCGGTATTATTGTGTGATAGTCGATTCGCAATTTACCAACTCCTTTTGTTCCCATCCCTAATTTTGTCACATAGATGTGTCAAAACGGGTTTGTTAGGCGTATATTTTAGTGCTGAAAAACACAGATAAAACAACGTTTTCTAAAACTGAAACCTAGCTAGATCGATTTATCGCCCTTGTAACCTCCTGTATGCTAAATGTCATGAAAATCGTTGGAGCCGTTTCCGAGATTCAGATTATATATACATACTACTATATGCACTGCACGAATGCCCTAGTGGTTTAAGCGGTCGCCACACTGCTCTATTACGCTAAGTGTTGTGGGTTCAAACCCCACACGGGACTACACTTTGTGTGATCCTCAAATTGTTATTCTGAGTCTGATTGTTCTTTGCGTCCGTTTCTTGTATGTTTGTAAAATCTCCCGCAACACAAGATTAATTCCTAGCGTGTCCGAAAATTGCTCGTTTAAAGGTATTAGATAAGTTCACTTACAATTGTTACACATTACTTAAAAATAATACACGCGTGATAAATAAAGTATAGATATCGACATCAATTGACAAAAATAAAATGTATGGACGGCATTCGAATTCTACTGTTAACACTAATGGGTGTTAATGATACAATTTTTGTGTGAAAATTGGTAATCTACAGAGAAAATTAAAAAAAAATACAGACAAAGACAGTAATATAATTGCGTCCTGATTTAATTTGCCTATAGTTTACAGAACTTTACATATAATAGACTGTGGTGACTTCCACATAAGTGCGAACAGAAAAACATACTACAGCGCCATCTAACAAAGATACATCGAACTACGGAGTATAATGAAATACGCAGCAACTACTAATCCTGTATCGCGAAAAAGAGATCCGCGTGGCAATTAGCATATATACAACATTCCAACCTCAACCGTTGGGTCAACCTGCCAGACATGATCACCTCACCTGGTCGGAGGATCCTCCCTTTGTGTCGGAGGGACATGATACCCGTTCCTCCACAAGACACAGTTTAACTAGGTTGCTAACAGTAATAGTTCTGCTGTGAACTGGACGCCTTGTACAAGTCCCATACAATTGACAGACATTTATTATCTACATATATGAAAACCACTCATGAAGAACAAAATAAAGGTGATCTATTTCACAGCAAGAAAAAACTAGTAACCAACAAAATATTTGAACTGAAAATACTTTTTTAGTTGAAAAATACTCAGCCTCGATTGAACATTATCGCCCAGTTTAACTAATAAAATTGCTACAATTGTCCACAGACTCACCACATACCCAGCGACTGGTGACCGCTCGGCCCTGCTGCGCTCACACGCAGCAAAGTCCGCAGAGTGCAGCGGACAAGGGTCACCACGTCCAAGAAGGGCACTGCGGGAGTCCAGACGCGTGTCTCTTGCACAGGCATCAGGCTACGTCCAACTTAATCAGTACCGGTTGTTGGAGCCAATCGGGCAGGTAAGGAGAACTCACTGTGTAGTCCTCTGTCTCATGTGTGCATATGAGATTATGTATGTCATGTATGTATGGAAATACGTTATGTAAGACATAACTTGCTGAAGGTGACGTTTCGACCAGGCTTATGGTGGGCAAACGAGCAGACGGGACCTAGTGTTTTTTTTATTCTATCTTAAGAGCCTGCCAAAGTGACTACTCTGCCTGATGGAAATCTTGAATAGAATCCAAGAGTTGTGGTCACCATACTCATTGCAAATGCTGACAACGCAGTATGGTGACCCACACTGTGGCGGCCTTGAGGTGCTTTTGTACACTCCGCTTGTGGATGTAAAAGGCATGACAGTCATTGTGACAGTGTAAGGCTTACACAGTTACAACGATAACTGTCACCCCTGCCATCCATGGGCCTCCGGTCGCAGGTGAGTAATTACCGCCACTTCTGGATATAAGAGTCTCAAGGGTGCTGCTGAACAATATGGATGAGCTTACTTCACTCACTGAGTTAAGGATAATGTTAGAATTCAGGTTTAATAGACCATAATGACTTTCAAACAGCTTACATAGTCATAAACTAACTCTGTCTTCATAGCTACCTTCATCTTATAACGTGATTCAAAACCTGCCATGAAAATAATCAAATAACGTGGTCCGTATGTCCACGAAAATAAGACACATGAACATGCGACCTAAACATCAAAATATGCCAAAGCGTTTCGTTTTCATTTGATTAGGTCGTTTTGGAATATTTTCAACACAGAATGGAGTCAATAGTACCTGTGTAATTCGACTCTAGTTCCCTAGATAGCGCTAACGTAAGTTAGCGGAATTAGTATTGGGAATTGATACAAATAAATTCGGCTCGATTCTACCCACATACTTGAAAAGGTTATTTTTATTGGCTAATTGATTACGTCATTTCTAGGGTTCCTACGGCATCGTCAAGTTAGCCTACAATGAAGAAGATGACACTCATTACGTAAGCGACATATCTTTCATTAATATTTGATTTAGTTTTATGAAATAAACTCTCCTGGACTATTTCATGAAGACCATATTACCGTCCATAGGATGATGAATTCAGAATGCGAATTGTCACCATCCCTATTCATCCCATGGGTGTTGTAAGAGGTGACTAAGGGAATAAACTACTGGTAGTTAGAACAACAGCTCTATAACGAGAAGAAAAACTTGAAAACACCTGTACTAATCTGTTTGACCAGCGTGGTACAGTCGGATAAAAACTCCTTTCTAAGGAGAGCCCTATGTCCAGCAGTGGACTGTTATGTATTACTTAATTAGGTAACGTGGTCACGAAAATCAGTGCGACCCTGGTTTTGCAAAGTGGTCATTTTAGTCATACAACTTCTAAGAATAACAACATATCATTGTTTTAAAGGCATAAAAATATTTTGAGCTCAATTGAAAGTCATGTGTTTTGTGTCACAGAAATTTAAAAAAATAAGATATTGTTCTTTCTCAATAAAATTTGTTTTCTGTCAAAGAAAATAATTCAGCGATGAATTACAGATAATCGGCTCACATATCATAGGCAAAACACAACCAGACGACATGTGATGAGGGATCGTTGAAAAGCCCGGGTTTCAAAATAGCAGTTGAAACTTTGACACTCATATAACGTTAGATCATTAAAAAACTCGTCATTAAAAAGTATTGAAACGAAAGTCAGACTTTCACGAGTTGAATATGTAACTTTTTTATACCAAAAATTGTATAGTATTCACATGCGATATAGAAAATAGATTCGTCGTCGAAAGGTGACTTTTACCGAGATTATCCAATTTATTCGATGGCCGATGGGGCCATAACGTTCTTTAGTGGTGACCGCGTACTGGGAAACGCAGCGTTGATAGGCTTCCCACAAAGTTACCTGGTAAAGGCGGCACGGAACCGGCTTGCGGACGTCCTTGGGGCAGACCTATGTCCAGCAGTGGACTTCTTTTGGCTGAGATGATGATGGTGATGATTACTATACAGGACTCTCCTTAGAAAGGTGGTTAAAGGCTGTTGATAACAGTGCTTCTATATACTATAGAAGTATACAAGTATATATTAGTATATTTTTTACCAGTCCAGTTACAATAGTAACCACCTCGGTGGCGCAGCGGTAGCGAACGCGGCTGCTGTGCTCGAAGTTTCGGGTTCGATTCCTGCATCGGACCCAATATTTGTATGACCTGCAAATATATGTGTCGGATTTTGGGTGTTTTCTATGTATTGGCAAAAAAAGTATATAAGTATTCTATCAGTTAATCTAGTTATCATGGTACAGCCTCTGCTTAATTTGAAACTAGATGGTGTTGAGTGTCAAAGATTGCTGAAATTGTGATCAGACTGCCGTGTGTTCAATTAAAATCAATCAGGTATATATATATAATATGTACACGGTATTCAGTCACGCTAATTTTAATTTAACTTCCTTAAAAATATTATTTGAATACAATTCTAAACATTACTCAAACCATTATTAATGAATAAACCATTCTAAAATATTTATATACCCTAGGCAATGAAGATTCTCTCGAAACGCAAGCTGATGCGACGAGCCGGTCTATTCGGCAGAGCTCCCCCAAGAAGACCGGGACCTGGACCTCCTCCAGACCCTCTACAGAGAGTTTACAGAGAAATAGCCGTACTTAAGAAACTGGATCATCCCAACGTAGTCAAATTAGTTGAAGTAAGTATTGTCTTAGAATTCATTGGAATTTCAACTCTACGGCCTTGTGGATAATGATGATAAGACATGTGCTATGTGAAACAGATAAGGTTCAATATTTGGATACGTGTAATGCCTTTAATAACCTTTTTATTTTTAAGCTTTTATTTTCTTACTATATTATTCAAATTCTCAATCTCTTGTACCTACTTTTGGCGTTCCATGTGAGGCTATACTCGTTTAATCATATTTTTTTTTAACCTGTCAAAATGGCTGTACTCTATACCTAATGGTATGAATAGAATCCATGAGTTAGAAATAGCTTTTAGAATTCTAGCTTTTGAGTAGATAGGGATAATCTATATAAAAAGTAAAAATATAGGTAAAATCAATATAGTGTGACCAAGGCTGAATATATTAATCAATCAGAAATATCTATGTAATCCCTTGTGGCAGCATCACGAATATAAACTTATTGAAACGTCACAGGACTTGCCACAAGCGACAATGAAACCATGTTCAGACGTCACGGTTTTATTAAAAATATGTATGTAGAAGACTTGAATAAGTAGTATTTTTAAAACTGAGTATAATAATGTACTTTATTCTTTTTTATTTTTTTTAATAGCCTGCCAAAGTGATTCTACTCTGCTTGATGGAAAGCATGAATAGAATCCAAAATTGTAGTCACCATACTCTTTGCGAATGCAGTATGGTGACCCACACTATGGCGGCCTATTACGATTTTACGACGACGGGGACGTAAAAGACATGACAGTCATCGTAGCATTGTACTACACACATTTGCCACGACAACTGTCACCCCTGCATCAATGGGTGTCCAGTCTCGCACGCACCAACGAAACACGACAGCACGGATGCTGTCGCTTTAGGTTGATCTTCTGTGGGAGGGTAGTACTACTCCGGACGAGCCGGCCCATTCATGCTGAAGACACCGTGGCTCTACTATCTGGGAAAGGGTAATGGATTTTAGAAAAAAGACCAAAAAGTTGTAGTTTAAATGTATTATAATTATTTTGCCCGACTTCCTCGTTGGTCTAGTTTTATGTGTGCGACTACTAATCAAAAGATCTCGGGTTTGTTGCCCAGATGGGGCCAAAAAAGCGTTATTGTTTTTCTGATTATAGAAATGCTTAATAACTGCCCAGATATAGGGCGATGAGGTCTTAAGTCCTTAAGGCTCGGAGAGTACGCAAATCCTCCGGTCCTGCACCTCCGTTTTACCCGATTATGAGCATGTGGGAACAGAGAGTGCCCCGTATTACTCGTGCACTATAATACCTCTTAGGTAGTTATCTGGTCTCCGTTGAGACTGGCCCACTTCTACTAATAATTTATATCATAAAAAATACGAGTTAGTATCTATTTTCTTAGTTTTTTTAATCCTGGAATACGTAACACAAGGGTATTTTGTTTTGATATAAATTAAGTGAGAAGCATAACTTGTCAATAATGGTGAAAAATATCTTTTTTACGCGTGAAAGGTGAAAGATCTTTATTACTGTCCGCCATTTCTGAGGAAGATTCGAATCTTAGACCTCAACGTTGCACTCGAATACACAACCGTGGTAGTTCAGAGTTTCAGATCCAACGTTTTGATGCAAGATAATGAAGATACAGATCATCCTCATTGTAATTTTTCAACAATATTCTCAATTTATTTGAAGTCACCGCTAAGTGTTAGTTGATTTCTTTTATTGACGTCTACCCTCATCAAAAAAATAATTCGTTTTATAAGAAGGACAAGGGGCGTAAAAAAATATCTTATAAATACCGGGTCAGGAATCTAGGTTAAGGATCTCAGATGAGAAATGGAACTGAGACTCCAGCTTCTCGGAGAAACCGGGGTCGCGTACCCTACGACCGACTAATAATTTGATATGCCACTACTATAGAAATAATACCAGTAGATCGTTCCACCCCTAATCACTTTCAAACCTGTTTTTTCTGTTTTCTCTTTTTTCGTTTTTAACACTACACAGGTAGCGTAGTGGTTAAGCGACTACCTCGCCGTCTTCTACTGCGCCGAGTGTTATGGGATCAAACCCGTATAAGACAATACCGTGTGTGATTCATAAACCGTTGTTCTATTGTCGAGTTATTCTTTGCGTCCATTTCATGCATGTTTGTAAAGTCCCCCGCGACAGAGGATTTATTCATAGCGCGAAAGTTGTCTTTAAAAAAAATACTGTAGGTGGGTGGCATAATGTGCTTTGGACTGCATTGACTTAAAAAAAAGTTTCTTTATTTTTTTTAGTTCCTGTAATCTAACTAAATAAAACTTAACTAAAACAAAATCATTTATTGACACACATTTTTTTATATTTCAAAGTATAAAAACTTTTTTTATATAGCTCATAGCGTACCAACGTGCGGTCCAATTCGTGCTTTTCACGCTCACCGTTAGCGTTATGGATGTTATGACGTCACTACCTAGTGCTCGCAGTACTGACGGGTCGGACCGTTAGCACCGTGAGCATTGACGTTATTTTGCGCCATTTATTTGAATCTATGAATCTATGGTTGCGGCAAATGCTTGAATTATGCGGAGCGCTGTGAGCGTGATTCAGACCACGGCCTGTGTGTTACTTACTTATTTAGTACCAACTTCGCGAGTAGTGTAGAGGAGATATTACACTGTTGTTTATCTGTGGACTAAATGCACGTGTCATTCTCTTCTAGTCAATTTTTGTGTGATGCGAAATGTTTGAAGGTAGGTTCACAGAGATTACATATAAAGTAATGATGAAAATATATAGAGTTCACTTCAAACATAAATGTATACATACACATCATAAATATACAAGTGTACACATAGATATATTTGTACGTATAGACAAACATACACACATATTTATCATGAATAACTCACACACAGCAAATATATTTATTCCACTTCAAACAATATCATCGGCCAACTAGCATAGTTTCCATTAAACATCTTACCACCTCGATGGTTATTCAACGACTAACTAACTCAGGTCCTGACTCAATAATCCAAACCCTGTTTAAATCCCACCACTCTCAATCCTTTCACCGGAAGTTGTCACAAAAGAGTGACAGTGTCAAGTAGTGTTGCCATTTAAGAAAAATAGAACTACCCTCCATAAAATCATTGTATATTTACATTATATTCGTACACTATGTCAACTAGAATTTAAGGTTAAAATTGGTTAAACAATTCTGCTATTAATTCTAGTGGGCACTCTAAGGCCGGCATCGCGCTTACGACTTCTAATTTTGTGTCTATAACCGGTTTTGGTCACTTACCGGCAGCTTCTTTAACGTTATTTTTGAGAATTTTAAAGTATTTTTGAATAGAAAAATAAAAAAGGGTATTTATAGATATTAAGTAGATAAGATAATAGATGGAATACAGAGAGGTCTCTTCACGTATTTCAATACAGATTTATTTGACTAAAAACACAACACCATTTTCAATTAGTACGCTGTGTCCTTAGTGTGTGTCATTTTCTGTCCTAGGTACTAGACGACCCAGCTGAAGATCACCTGTACCTGGTGTTCCAGCTGCTAGAACGTGGACCAGTGATCGACATTCCCACGGAGAACCCCCTCAGTGAACACCTTGCGAGAAAGTACTTTAGAGATGCCTTACTAGGGATTGAATATTGTAAGTAAAGTTAATCATTTTTATTTTATTTTTTTTACACCAATAGTGTGGCAAATAATAAATTGAAGCTAAACGGTTCAAATGTGTTTTTGTTTCGTACATCTATGAAACAAGTGATGGTCTTCAAGAAAAGAGTATATTAATACCTCAAATGCCAGGAAAGTGCTTGTGACTCTTGAGTAGCTGACGTTTATAGATGTAGTCCCTTGCCATCTGGTGACCGGCCTGCTGGAAAAAAAAATGCTTTGTAAAACTTCCACATTTAAAAGTATTTTTTTTCTTTTTTTTTCTTCATTAAGAGCCTGCCAAAGTGATTCTACTCTGCCTGATGGAAAGCATGAATGGAATCCAAGAGTTGTGGTCACCATACTCATTGCAAATACAGACTATGCAGTATGGTGACCCACACTATGGCGGCCTTGTGAGATGCTTTTTCACACCCCGCTTGGGGACGTAAAAGGCATGACAGTCATCGTGACAGTGTCAGGCTTACACAGCTACCACGATAACTGTCACCCCTGCACCAATACGCCACCGGTCTCACCCTCACCAACGAAACACGACAGCACGGATGCTGTCGCTTTAGGTTGGTCTTCTGTGGGAGGGTAGTACTGCCCTGGCCGAGCCGGCCCGTTCATGCTGAAATCAGCGTGGCTCTACTACCTGGCGAAACGATGGATTTGACGTATAATTCTAGAGTTGTGAGTTTTAAACATAAAACAAAGACAATATTAGGGGTTGCAGTATATAGCAGCAGTTATTGTACAATTTGAAACATATCACATAATGATGATGAAGAAAAATCTGGATCCATTTAAATATCAATATGTAATAAAAAATTTATGATGAAGTTCAATATTATAGGCGTGTGTGGTGTTAATAGGCAAGGGGGAACCCTCCCTAATTGAGGAGGGTCTCACACCCTTTGTTTGCCAATAAAAAAGTCGTAATATTTTGATATGTAGTCTGTTTGATTAATCTTTGGTCCTACGGTTAGCGGTGTCGATAACAATGATTTATGAAAATTTTTATATATTTTAAATTATTTTTCTATAGTTAAACACAAAAGTATACAATATAAAATATGCGATATTTATTTCGTAAGCAACTTGACTACGTTTAGCGTAGGGCAAAAATTTAATGCAAAAAAGATAACTAGCCTTACAGTAGCCACACTACGTTTTTTGTCTATATGAAGAGCCTGCCAGAGTGACTCTACTCTGATGGAAAGCATGAATAGAATCCAAAGAGTCTTGGTCACCATACTCATTGCAAACGCAGACAATGCAGTATGGTGACCCACACTATGGCGGCTTAGTGAGAAGCTTTTTCATGCTACGCTTGCGGATGTAAAAAGCATGACAGTCATCGTGACAGTATAAGGCTTACAAAGTTATCACGATAACTGTCGTCCCTACATCAATGGACCTCCGGTCTTCGTCCACGTCCACATTTACATCCTTCAAAAGTCTACTGCTGGACATAAGTCTGTCCTTAGAAAAGAGGATTTAGCCTGCTATACCACACTGGCCAGACAGAATAGGATTTGTGTCAATTTTCCTTCTCTTTGTTGTGCCATTACCTTGCGTAGTTTGCTCCCGAAGTCCGCTTTTACGAAATTCACGCAATCAACAGGGGTGGTGACCGCTGCATACAATGTATAATATCTGACATTTGACTTTCTAATTGATAACTAACCCTAGCAATTTGCGCACGCATTGGCCAAATCAAATAACATGCGTATCTCTGTAAATTGCCACGGCATTGTGGAACATTATAGAACACAATAGCTTCAAAATTAGTATATAAAATTTATCTTTATCTATGTCTATTCTTAGCTATATCTATCCTCCAATCTTTATTCATAGATCCATCCAAGAATTTATTCACAATACCAAGATTTTTCCTCTACAGTATGGAGAAAAAATAGTCTGCACCCAGATTAACATAACAAAGAGACACGTGAGCCCAACCTTCGCTTAGTAAAGAGAAATCCTTCATATGTTTATTTCTAACTTATGTATATGACGTGAACCAATTTATAATAGAATAATAGCAGATGGTCCTGAGGGAATTTTATTTTTGTCAAAAAAATCATTGTACGTTAGTGATGTAACGAGTTTCGAATTTTTCACGTTCGGAAATATGAATATTTATCTCCAGACGGTATTTTTATATCGCGTATATCATCAGATTTTCATTTGACCGTAAAAAAAGATGGACAAGTTACAATGTTTGCCCTTTTTTGACATGGATTAAAAATTATACAGAGATTTCCAAATACAACAAAGCAAAAATTGAAGTTAAATTCATAAGTCTTCACAGCTTTGACTTTAGACTTCTACACACAGAAGCCTAGTATGAATCTAGATAACTGCAGTCAGTTTAAACCTACTACATAAATCACTGATAATCTTGTTACTATCCAACAGTACATTACCAACGGATTGCTCATCGGGATATCAAGCCTGCAAACCTACTTCTCGGTGAAGACAGAGTCCAAGTAGCAGATTTAGGTGCATGTGGTGAGTTGGCTGCTGCGGGTAGGGTGTCAGGAACTGTTGGCACCCCAGCGTTTAGAGCTCCCGAGGCTGCTGCACCAGCTGATAAGTACAGTGGCGAGGTAGGTACAGTGTTGGATGGCAATCAGACTATTGCCTGCTTTATTGCCTGGAGTTTTATTGCCTGCTTAGCTGTTAGATATCCGGGTAAAAATTAGCCCATTTTTTTACTCAAGTTTAAAAAGATCACCATTCAAAATTTTATTAAAATCGATTGAGTAGTTTAGCCGTGAATGTGTAACATACAGACGGACATTTAGAGTTACTTGCACGTTTGTAATATTAGTAGTTATTACAGGATGAATTCCATAAATTAAGCGATACGGTAAAGACATGTAATTCTCTTGGTTCAGGCAGCAGACATCTGGTCCTTAGGAGTGACACTTTACGCTATGGTGACGGGTAGAGTGCCTTGGGTGAGCAATTCAGCGGTGGAGCTGCAACGCATGGTCCTCAGCGAACCACTGACGTACCCCACCAAATTGCAGCCTTCAAAACCACTAAGACACCTACTCAGCCGGATGCTGGATAAGGATCCAGCGACCAGAGCTACTATGCAAGAAATTAAGGTAAAATTTCATATAGTATTGAAATATTTCGACCCGGATAGTATTACCCTTCCACAGAAGATCAACCTAAAGCGACAGCATCCATGCTGTCGTGTTTCGTTGGTGAGTACGAGATCGGAGGCCCCTTGATGCAGGGGTGACAGTTGTTGTGGTACGTGTGTGCAATACAATGCTACGATGATTGTAATGCCTTTCAGTCCCCAAGTGAGGCGTAAAAAAGTATCTTCATAGGCCACCATAATGTGAGTCACCATACTACATTGTCGGTATTCGCAATGTCTATGGTGACTACAACTCGTGGATTCTATTCATGCGTTCCTTCAGATAGAGTAGAGAAACTTTGGTAGGCTCTCAAAAAAAAAATTGCTACTATTATTGCAAAGAGTCTTACAGCTGTATGAGATTTAGTGCCATCTTTAATGATGGATCTAATGCTGTTTGTTCGTTTTATCAATAACTTTTCTGAATAAATACAAAGTCAATTATAATTGGATTCATTTCCCACCCAAGGCAAATATAATGAGATAAGCACGATCGTTTGTTCTCTGTGTTGGCGTTATCTGTCCATCTATAATATGCATGGATTTAGAGATATATAAGGTGGGCCAAGAGTTCGTTAACATTTGAATCTAACATCCCGCGCAAACATGTTATGGGAGTTCTGTGAACGGATGCTACTGGAATTGCTGGCTACAATCGTAACACATGGTTTCAACATGGAACCACTTGTCACACATCCAATGAGTAGGTATCTGCCGGTGGTCAAATACATGTTTCAGGAAAACTTGATTTCCAGACGAGGCGTCATTCCATGGCAAACAAAAAATCCAGATCTATCTCCGGCAGACTTTTTTATTTGAAGAATCGTGTCTTGGTCAACTAAAAGAAAAAATCAGCGATGATACGTCGGCGATCTCACGGTCTCTTTGTGAACGAGTATTCCAAAATTTTGGTGCTCGCTTAGAAGAGTGCAAACATCGAAACGGTGGTCATTTAGACGATGTAATGCTTAAAAAAGTAATGACAACTAATTAACTTTCTTGTAAATAAACAATTTTTATAAGATTTTTTCAAATGTTAAATAATTCGTGACCCACGTTATATAAGTATGTTTATCAGCAGCCTTGTTACCAAACGCTCTCTGTAGTTTAGATTTAGACGACCGTGACTAAGATACGTTATTATTATTATTATAATATAAATACATTAATAAATAAACTTTTTTGGATCCTTCCGGATCCTGATACTCACCGAAAAAAAAAATTAATTCTCCGCTCGAATAAATCCGTTTACAGTTGCACGTGCCTTCCTCTCTATGCAGCCTTAACATTATCGAATCACATTCGTCCGACATTTACTCCGCAATATGCGAAAGTGCTACTCGAAAGTGCGAAATATACTCATAGGGCACCAGGTTAACAACCTATAAGATTATGCCAAGTCATGATTTATATAACAATTGTGACTTGACTTTGAAACGAGATAGACCCGTGCTTCACTTAGAATATCCATCTGGGTGAAGCACGGAGGCTATGTAAGGTCGAACTAATGATGTTATTGCATTGTGATACAGTTAAATAGGTTTTCCTTTAGGTTTAATTCAAAAAAAACAATTATTATTTTAAAAGAGACAATTTATATTTACAATACAGTGGACCCGCGGTAATCCGGCCCCTGGCTAATCCGGACCCCTTGTAATCCGGTATCAATCAAAAAATTATTTTCGCTAATGTAGATCGTGCATGATTGAACAGGTTACAACTTGTGCTCGACGCGTAGGTATTGTTTCAATTCTGATTGCTTAGTTTTAATTTGACTACGTGTGATAGCGGTGCAGCTTAGCGTTTATTCATTGTGCATTACGTATACATACATAGTAATGTCGTCACAAGCCCAGAAAACATAATATAGAATTTTATCATTTGTCTGTAATTTGTCGGACTACAAGGTACTCTTTTGTAAAAAAAATCCGGTCTATAGGGGGCCTTAGGCAGTGCTCTATAATCCGACAAATTCGATAGTCCGCCACTGCCCTGAAAAACGTTTGTCGAATTACCGGGGGTCCACTGTATTACAATCGTTCTGAATAAAATTGTATTTCTTATTTTAAGTTATTTGTAACCCTTCGTGATATATTAATAAACCTTTATGATATATAAATAGATGAAAAGTAGATTCAACATGTCTGCTTGAGTCAGTTCTGTCGTTGTCTCTACAATCGCTAACACTTCAATTCTCTTGTATTATTAATTAATATTTTGCTCTGACCACGTGACATAGCGTTGGGAGACGTCATTCGCATACATTTGTTAGTTTTCTGATAACCTTTACGTTTGTAGAAACTCAACTTGGCTAGCAGAGTCCTCTAGCCAATAGTCTTACAGTTATATTGTAGCAGTAACAAGATTCTGAGAATACAAGCCTTTTTTTTGTTTTTTTTTAACGTGTGGAAACCCCCTCGAGCCGTCATCCCACCGGGGTTTATGGCGGGGTGGTGTGTCGGAATCGCTTGACATAGGAGGGATCCGGGAACAGCTCAAACCTCCTGTTTTATAGAAGGAAAAGATAGAACCTTCGGTTGTCATCTCTACATATTTATAATTATATTTTTTGTTGTATTTAGTGTGTACGATGACGATAGCTATGAATAAAATTAAATTCCTCAATTATTTTCTTTACTGTGTTTATTGTCAGTTGAAGCACGGATCCCTATATAGTCCCCGTATTTCACCCAGGCGGAGATAGAAGGTGAAACACTGGTCTGTCTTCTTTTAAACGAACATTATCACGCACTTCAACAGATAATAGAAGAGCGAAAGAAGAGATGTTCCACATCCAAAATCGAATACATGAGTACAAGCATATGTATACACGAACTCATGTCTTGATCCCAATGGGGTAAATAGAAATAGCTGACATTTGTGCCTGTAATTACGCACTATATATTTCTCTTACTTATCATATATCTGGCAAAATCTAACTTATTATCGTTTCACCAGGACCACGAATGGGTAACTGCAGGTGGAAAGGAGCCTTTACCCTCGGAGCAGGAGAACTGCCGACTGGTGGAGGTGACAGATGAGGATATGGCACAAGTGGTGACATCTATTCCAAACCTCTCAACATTGATACTTATCAAGACCATGCTCAAAAAACACAGTTTCCAGGTTAGTGGATGAGTTTTTAATTACTGCATGTCTATACTGATATTATAAAGACGAAAAATTTTTTTGTTTGTTTGTTTGTTTGTACCATAAAGGCTCTGAAACTACTGTACCGAATTGGACCGTTTTTTCACTAATAGAAAGCTACATTATCAAGAAGTAACATAGAATATAATTTATTAAAAAAAAATAGAGATCCGTATTATAAATTGAAGTTTGTAAGCCAAAGTGTAAAAAAACTTCATAAAAGAAACATAATTCGACGTGCGCTACTAAAATAGATGATTATAGACAAATATAATGTACTACAATTTTGATGTACTCATCAAAACCTACAAAAAATACAGTAATACTATAATATCTATCTATTATAAATAACTTAGTATAAGGTTTTCTATCTATACTTCTATGCTAATATTATAAAGAGGAAAAAAATTTTTCTTTGTTTGTTTTTTTGTACCCTAAATGCTCTGAAAATACTGTACCGATTTTAACCATTCTTTCACTAGTATTACATAATAAGACAGCAATACATCATATACATAAAGTTATGGGGCTCCAATATATATTTTAACATTTAAAGTATACACAAAATCCTAAGTAAATTGTAAAACTTTCATATCTGTTGTATTACAAGTCAATATTGCTGTATAATGCCAATGAGTCTTTTTTATTGACTGGTTAAAAAAGTATTCTAATCCCAAGCTCCTATGGGACGCAAGAACCAAGAATATGTGATGTTTTTAATTAAAACCACCCAAAGAGCGAGACCGACGCCCTGCTCTGGGGAAAACACGAACCATGTGAATCGACGCCGAGCCTAACTTTGCTATATGACAGGAGAAACTGTTAATTTCCCTGCCAAACGACCTTACTGCTTCGTTACAGCCAGATAACTTCTATACAAGACTAGAAATATGTCATGATTTTTTAATCGTAACTAATATAAGATTTGAGTCAACGCACTTGTAACCCTTGGGTTACAGCCGTCCTTAGGTGACTATACTTACTTACCATTAGACAACCTATGCCAATATAAAAAGTTAAAAAGACTTTAACTCTAAGAATTAAAGTTCTTATAGTACGTCTGGCAAACAAGACAATGGTTTAATTAGTCAGTAAATTACTGAGTCAGCCTTTTTAATTTGAATTACTTGCCTAATGTTTAACCTTTGTCCAATGATATAAATTTATTCCGGAGGTCAGACGCCAATCACTTTGTCTGTATTCAGCTAATCTCATTAACGGATTTGGATTATAGATTAACACTGAAACTGGATCCTTCTTGCGGAATACTGACTTGCTTTTTCTGAGTAAAATATTTTAATATCACTCAATTACGGGAGTATTATTGATTTTGATAAGTGACATCATGAGTTATTGATACCCTCACAGAAAGCTGGACTTAAGCTATTGCAAGCTTTTGTAGCTTGTCACCAAGTGTAGGTACTATAGTTATTAAAACTAACCCAAAAGGACGGCGATACGCTGGTGATTCTTGACTTACAGGTGTCCAAACATAATCTCCTCTCCCCAATCCAAATTAAGGAAGAGGGAGCATGCACTCGCTCTATGAAAGCAACAAAAAAAAATTTTAATATCGATTTCTTGTGAGCGCACCGCATCACTCCGTACGTGTCTTTCCATTTATGCCGAACTATAACTTTTCTGCAGTAAAATGGAATTGATACGTTATGCTATCTGCAGAACCCATTCCTGCGTAGTCGAGAAGGCAGTGGCTCTCGCAGAGAATCAACTAGTTCCCGCGGCGAGCCTAGTGAGAAGCCCAACGCTAGCACCAAACGGGCCGGCCTGGCTCGAGCTGGCAGGTCCCTCTCTGCCCCTGGGAACTATCTAACTGACAGGTACAACAAATAAACTATAAACTTTTCTAGTATTGAAGAACACGAATGTAAGATAGTCTGTTAAACTTTCACTTGTTAACTATTCTCTTCATCCAGAAAGCGTTCTACTTCGAGAAGATAGTAAATTGAGTAAAAAACATATTAGTAAACAAGTGATAGTATTTAATAAAGTTTCTACAGTCCATTTGCGTTAATAAAATAGTGACACATCGATTAGGTAAGTCCCGCCCCATGACCAGTCAGGCGCCAAGAAACTGTAGCCATATATTAATAATGTAATATTTCAAGCAGGCAAACATCATTTGACATCGGATTAGAATCGGTACAAGAGAGCAGAGATCAAAGCCAGGATGCAACAAAGGAGAAAACCCCTCCAAGTGTCAACGAGACTTTGACGCGGTGATACTCCACTCGTGCGGCGCCACATGCCGCCACCACCCAATGGCTGCTCAAAATTCAAATCGTGTTCGAATTTGACTAGCCAATTAACAGTACCAAGTGTTGCTATATGAGAAAAAATATGGTGTTGTCAGCGTACAGCATTTTATCTTAGTAAAGAATTGCTATTTTTTTAATATTTTAATATGATATAGTCGTCGAAAGTTTGACGGTGATCCAGTGGAAGTTTATTATATTGCTGAAGTAATATCAAAGCAACTTTGACGACACTGTAGGATCTAAATAATAACAAAAATTTCACTTTATATTATTAATCCACTCATCCGCTAGTCGTACTTAGTCGTCACTTACAATTTTGTAAATATTTTATTAAAAGCATTTGCCCTCTTCGACATAATAAACACTTAATATTCTTAGAATAAATAATTAGGCCTAAAAAGGCTGCCTCGCATTGAAGCAATGGAGTTCACATCTAAACTTTTATCTTAAAGCTGTTAAAGGAAGAAAAAATATTTTTATTTTATTGGTATTTTCACACATCTCACACACAGCCAGATCTTAAACTAGGCAGAGCCTGTCCTGTAACCAAACTGCTGCTAAATACGTTTAAATATTTCTAAACACTGACCCATAGATAAATTACACACAGGTAAAGCTCAAATGGTCGTGCTTATTACACAAATACTTTGCCTAGATTTAAATTGAACCCACGATCTCTTCAACTGCAGTCAGAATCACTTGCCACTAAATAACAGGACAGTCGAACATTACATTTGCTTATTATTGTTATGAGTAACTTCTGTAAATAGTTTACAGAATACCTTTTTTATTTATGATATTTTTAATACTTACTTAGAGGCAGCTCTGCTCGAGATTTTTACCAAGGCCATTTATACTGTAAATATTTAGTATATATTATTACTTATTTATAATAAAAAAAATTGCTCAATGCTTATTTTATATTATAATAATTTTTAAATAATAACTTTAGGTATCCAAGTAAGTTTTATAAAAATACAAAACAACACTTCAAAATGACAATCTACTTAGAAGCACATTTTTTTATTCTACTGTTGATATAGAATTGTTCTTTTGTTAAGAATAAATTAATACACCGCTCATGGTCACAAAACTACATAAATATATATTTAAAATAAATATTTTGTATCTTTGTAAAACTTTTTTTAAATTATTGTAAACCTAGAGGTAATTAGTATCAATTAGAGCCGGCTTTCATTCAAATACAAATTACTTTTATTAAAAATATATTTATTATTCGAAGTCAAATTTTATTAATCGAAGTCAAATTTGAATTGCAAATTTAAGGTGACCTTTGTAATTTATTTATTAAAATTTGATCGTCAAACACATTGAAATTTTGTTAAAATGAAATGTTATATTTATATTATATTAATGGGCTTCAGTTTTTGTATCGACACCTAAATTCTCACCATTTTAACTTATTTTGATGAACTTATGTTGTTATATGTATTTTTGATTGAAAGCCTGCCAAAGTGACTTTACTCCGTTTGATGGAAAGCACGAATAGAATCTAAAAGCTGTGGTCACTACACTCGTTGCGAATGCAGACAATGCAGTATGGTGACCCACACTATGGCAGCCTGGTGAGATGCTTTTTTACGCCTCGCTTGTTGACGTAAAAGGAGTGACAGTCATCGTGGTAATGTCAAGCTCACACTTATGACGATAGCGTATTTAACTTATTTTACTTGCTACGGATTCAATTCAATTTTATTTTTCGGTATGTTCAAATTACGTTTTCTTTTTTTTCTTTTTTTTCTATATAAAGAGCCTGCCAAAGTGACCCTACTCTGCCCGATGGAAAGCATGAATAGAATCCAAAGAGTTGCGGTCACCGTACTCATTGCAAATGCAGATAATGCAGTGTGATGACCCATACTACGGCGGCCTAGTGAGATGCTTTTTCACACCCCGCTTGAGGACGTAAAAGGCATGACAGTCATCGTGGCAGTGTAAGCCTCACATAGTTATCACGATAACTGTCACCCCTGCATCAATGGGCCTCCGGTCTCAACGTTTAAGTGTTTCTATTGTAAATCTTCTCTCGATGCCGGACCTCTAGATATATTTGCCCTATTACAGGTTTTAAGCGTGTGTACGTAGCAATCAGCTGTATAAATATATTGACCAATTTTCACAGTCAAATTGTTTTATTATTGAACACATGTTGTGTCGGTAATATATGAAGTAAACGTCACGAAGCTACCAAAGTTCTACTAAAACCTTTTTTTTAATGTATATGTGATTTAGTTTTATTACTTTCAACATTTAGCTTTACTGATATATTATTTAATTCTAAACTGACTAAATAAACAAAAGAATGAATTAAATAAAATGACATTTGTGTTCAAGATTCGTGGCGTCTACTGTACTTTTTACTATGTGTATTGTATTGGAAAATTGACATTTTTGACAGATGTCACTTAGTTTCAGTGACAAGACAAAGGGAATGATAATGGTTATTGCGACTCTTGGTCTTGTTTTATGGATTGAGATATTATTTTTCTGATCTTTTATTTTAATTAAGTTTGTAAATATTTAACCGAGTCCTGTTGCAAATAAAGAAAATGAAGGTTGATATTTTAAACTAAACACATATTTAAAAGCCGCTGTACTTGCAGTAAAGATGTTTTTTTTTTACTTTCAGGTTAATTTTTTACAGCAAAAATGACCAATCAATGCACAAACTATAAGATATATATATATATTTATAGGTAATATGCATGTTAGTGTACAGGGTCCCGATCACCGAAGTACTTACGATAATTACGTAAATTAAGGAAACTAAAAAAAGATTTTTATTCATATTTAAATTAACAATTTGTCCAAGCTTAGATTGTAGGTTGGGAACACTTTATTGTCCACGTTTTGCTGCGACGTTCTCTGACGCTGTGCTTAGAGCTTTCATTTAAAAAATGGCGATGCACATGTGAAGACATTGAAACACTTCAAGCCTTGTCCGAACATGTTCCAACATGTCCAAACATGTCTTAAAAAGTTTATAGCAGTAAAATTTTAAAAATATCCTCATGAATTAAATATGTGCATCGACCGAAGTCTAATTATTTAAGTTCTACTTTAAATTTTAATCTAATTTGTTAAATACTTATGTTTAAATGATTAATAGAATCATTATTTGAATATGGTCCATGAATTGTCAAAATTGTTCTAATTTTTTTTTCATATTAATTAATCGGTAACAATTTTATTACTGACTACAGATGTTGCCAGATCAAAATATAATTAGTCACAAATTAATATTGAATTTTTTCACCAGTTAGAGACACTGGGTGTCTTATTTCATTATTTGTTAATGGAAATATTCAATATTTCTGTAATTTACCACAACAATTTAATATTAAACTAAGGATTCTGTACACTCAGCGATTTGAGTTTCGACCAAATGACGACTAAAATGTTTCACAGGCATACTGTATGTCCCAATATTAAATTTAACTTTAAATAAATAAAAATAAGTGTTTTGAGTTTGAAAAAGTAACTTGTAATTTTACGGTTAAATATTTTTTTAACTTTTGTCAAAAAAGGTACAATATTACAAGTATTAAAAAATACTGTAAAATTGACTGTTATCGCATATTACTTAACAACTGTGTTGTCTAGAAATCACAAATCAGAACCGGAAATTTGTCTGCTTGGGTGGCCTTAAAAATGTATGATGAAAAGTAGCGTGTAAGTCGTCGCGAGTCGCTTAGTGTGCAAGACCCTTTACAGCCAGCTTTGGAGTCGGAGGACTACCTGAATCCTTTGCAAGCGATGGTCCAAATTTATAATGCCTTTGAATGTTGTGATAGTCTAGGAGGAAAGGTTGCTTTCTAACTATAGCTCTAATGTAAATAGAAATTTTAAAACATTTTCATATTATTATCTCTCAAAATTAACAAAAAAATATATTATAATGAGATTTTTAAAATTTATCTTAAGATTAGTATTAGATTTTAATAATATGTTTTATTTTTATTATTTTTTACACAATAGCACTTATTTTTTGTAAGATACACGTGTATAGACGCTGCAAATGTAAGGTTAAACGCTGTCTGAAATGATTAAATACTTATTTTTATCAGACTCTGACAGAAGGAAGGATATTTATATCTATTTAAAGCTGTTGGTGATAATTAAAAAAATAGATTTGGTCTTTAAATAGGAGCCTAATATCACAGTAACTTGTGTGTCAAAAACTTACGGAATGACCTAACTTACTTTTTGTGAGGAAAATTATTAGTAAATAAGATTCAATGTATTTAATTAAGAGGTTTAAAAAAAATCCATCGAAATTAGACATATAGTTCAGAAAGCTCACTTTATTGGTCGTACATCGACCAAATGTTGTTTTTAGACAGCGTTAAACTCTATTCAGTCTTAAAAAGTTTTGTACACATTGTGTAATAAAGAGATAATTAACACAGAAGTAAATGATAAAACAATTTAATCTTAATGTATAAAAATGTTAAGTTAGTTTGTGTGCGCTTCAAAAACTCAAAAACGTCTGCACTGATTCAACTAAAATTTGCAAATCATTTCAAAGATTGATTTTGACTATCGAACGTGCCAGTTTTGTTCCTAATTTCTCATGAACTTAGCGATATTATACCACCATTAAACTTACCAGGGTACAGATAATACATATGTTAATTTGATAAATAAGTAAGTTTTACTTTCAATGGTTAAATTATTTAACTAATACTCTGACTTACACAATGTGTACAAGGACCGTTATACAGTAAACAATACTCGCACAACATCAATAACACAAACACATCTGTAATTAAACTTTTTAAGGGATAAAACCACCTGTCACTGGTCTCACATTTCAAATTTAATAAAATTCCTTAAAAAATGTATTTTTTTTATTTTTGACTAATTTTCCCAATAATATTTGCCCTTTGGAAAGCTGGGAGGTACAAAGTTCATTGGTCTAGCTGACAGTTTACACTTACGTAAATCAATAGACTGTTGAGCTCATCAATACGTGTGTGTCGTTCCAATATGTGACTGTAATTGAATGTTATATGGGTTAATTGTGGACGTAAAATCGCTTTGGGATTACTTCTAAATTGAATTTGATATTTCACGACTTGTACAATTGAAAATTATTTTGTATTTATATTCTTAGCGAAATCCCTATCTCCAACATCCGGACCAAGCGGTGCGCTATAAAACGCGGCGCACGTTCGGCAACGTTTTTCGATTGGCAACGGTTAAACATCGCTTGCAAACCCTCGTTTGCGCGCGATATTTATTTGTTGAGGGTAATTAAATAATTTTAGGAATACTTATGCGTTATTATTTAAAAACTGCTATCACTTGTGGCTTCTAAGAATACATTTGTCATAGGATTGAAGTTGATATGCAGTCCTTCATAGCATGATTGCAAAGCTTAAGAAAAAACGTCTATAGTTTTTTAATAGCGAGACTTTCTGTGGAGCATAACAGCTTCATGCCTTCAAACTCTTCTAACCTACAAATCCTTAATTAAAAACAATTTCTTGGCGATGCAACATCACTCTGTGTGCTAAAAATGTAATGTCAAACATTACAACAAGATATACTTTGTAATGTATGTGTCCAGTTCATCATCATCAACAGCCTTCAATACTCCACTGCTGGATATAGGCCTCTCCTTAGAAAGGAAGTTTTGGCCTATAATACCACGCTGACTAAACGATGTGGTATAGAGTTTATTTTCAGTTTTCCTTCTCTTTAGAGTGGTGGTTATAAAATAAATGTGGTGACCTCCGCATATAGCGCCATCAAGAAAATGTACTACAGCGCCATCTAGCGAAGACACATCGAACCACGAACTACGGAGCAACTACTAATCCTGTATCGCGAAATAAAGATTCTCGTAGCGATTAGCATATATACGACATCCCAACATCAACTGTTGGGTCACGGCCAGGCATGATCACATCGCCTGGTTGGAGGATCCTCCCTTTGTGTCGGAGGGACTTGACACTGTCCCTCCATAAAAAAATTATATTTTAAATTTTAACAAAAGAAGTTAAGTGTACTTGGTGAAATATTATATATTACACCAGAAATTAAATGAAAATGGCGATTTTAGTTCTATACAATCTTCTAATGTTAATAGATAAATTAAAAGTTCATTTACCTTTTCTCTTTCTCAATTCTTTCTTTCAATGTTCTTTGTTAATAATCAGTTTCGAAACTAAAATTATCTTTCTTTGTTGTAAGCCAGATTTCGATAAAAGAAAAATAATTATATTTTGGAAATTGGTTTCCGGTATTTAGTTTCCAATGTTTGCGAAGGGCCTAAGTTTGGGTAAGTGTTTTTAACTCGATCTCTTGAATTCAATATAACGCATATTGAGGCAGGATTGAGTATGATCTTGAATAGCACATTAAACTGCAATTATTATGATAAAATTAACACCACGGTGAGTGAAACTTGTATAAAAAAATTAAATCTTTCAAAAACGAAATTTTCACATTCTCGTTTGTATATTAACTACGAAAAATAAATATTTTATATATATTCTCTGACAGCGAAAGTGACCGATAGAATACTTTTTTATCAGTACATACATATTTTAAATAGCAAACACTTACACACCAAAACAAACGCTTGCAGGTCACGTTAACATTTGAAATCGAATCCCAGACTTCAAACATAATTGACGCATACGCTTCCACTGCCCCACAGAGGCAGTTCAAAGAGGCAGCTGTATCAAAACAATGATTGCGTATTTCGTTCAACCAGCCACAGCAGTGTCTACCAATACTCGGAGAGTTTATACAAACACCATTACGCGGGATACACAGCCAGCGGCACGCGATAGATTTCCTAATTGTTTTGATCGTTCGACTGTGTAGCTTTACAATGGATCTAATGGAGTTACCAGAAACCGAGGTTTGTTTTGATACAGGTTTAGACTTAAGAGGTTATATCAAGTAATTAGAAATTAATTCAAAGCATCGGAGCAGATTACTAAGTTGCCGAGAAATAAATTTTTGATTAATTAGTAGTGGCAATTGATAAGATAGTGATTAAAGTCTCATGCCACTTCATGCTGCTTTCTACTGCTCTGAGTGTTGTACTTTCGATCTCGCCATGGGGCTTTGTGTGATCCAATCATTTTTGTTCTAAGTTGGGTGTTCTGTCTCCATTTAATTGTATGCTTTTAAAGCCCTCCACGACACAGGATATCTTCCAAGTGCTCAAGCTGTCGTTTCAGCGACTGACATTTTATATAACCTTAACATGCTTTCCAGTACCCTCAAATTCTCCTAATATTTTCAGTTGCTGCAGAAAAATGTGTTCATATTTTGGGATTGTTTATAAATCTTGTAAACGATAATAAATTACCAAACTTAAAATATTGACAGAAATAACTATCAACGAAATTGAAAGAGTTTGATTTTTTCTAAAAATATTTACATAAAAGATATTGAGTTTTAACAACAATATAAGCAACTTAATAGAGTATATCTATCTTTCCTTTTATTTATTTCTTGCCATCTTCTACAGTTTTGATAAATGAATGTTCATTTTCTACTGATTCGCGTCGCCGGCGACCCATTGTGTTCTCGCGAGCTTTGCCGGCCATCACTCACTGTCACCAGATCAATTAAACACAAATGTCTGACGCTTTATTGAATGTTTTTTCCTTGTTTGATAATTGGAGCTTAATAAAGGAACGACTTACACAGAAATGTGATTGTAATAACTGAAAGATATTTTTATATATCGTCTAGTCGTTAACTGTAGTTTTTTTTTGTATTGAAAGTCACTACTACATATTTTATATTTATTTATCAACGACGTCCGTGTGGTGATGAATTTAGAATACATAGTGTTACCATCCCTAGTCATCCCGTGGGTGTCGTAAAAGGTGACTGAGGGAACAAAGTATGTAAGACAACATCGTTACAAAGAGAAGGAAAACTTGAAACAAACCCTATACCAACCCGTCCGGCCAGCGTGGTTTAGTAGGCCAAAACCTCCTAGCCAAGGAGAGGCGTATGTCCAGCAGTGGACTGTAAAAGGCTGTTGTTGTTGATGATGATCAACGACGTGACAAAAAGAAAACAAGAAATTTTAGTTTCATTATTTTACTTATAGTAACGAATTAAGAAATCAGTCTCCGTCCTTGTTCATTTCATATGTGTCGTAAGAAGAAACAAAGATATGTAACAACGCAAAACAACTTTACTTTACAACTTATCCACCCGTCTGGCCAGCGTGGTTTAGTAGGCCAAAACCTTCCTGTAGGCTAGGCTGTTGACGAGATTTATTCTACTACTAACCGTCCATCGGACCACTCGTTTATCTTTGTTTCATTTCACTTGTATTTATGTCCGTGTGGTGACGGATTAAGAATACATAGAATTACCACCCCTATTCATCCCGTGGGTGTCGTTAAAGGCGACTGAGGAAGCAAAGTATGCAAGACAACATCATTACAAAGAGAAGGAAAACTTGAAACAAACCCTATTCCAACCCGTCTGGCCAGCGTGGTATAGTAGGCCAAAACCTCCTTACTGCGGAGCCTATGTCCAGCAGTGGACTGTAAAAGGCTGTTGATGAGGTATTTGTGTTCAGTCGTTTATTTTTCAAGAATTATACCGTAACTTCAAGCAGACTACGACTTTTCTTATAAATACTCTTGCAAAACAATGACAATTATGGTAATCTCAATGACATTTCTAAAGTTGAAACAAAGTGAATTTTATTGTATTGCAATAAAGAAGCTAATGTCTTAAAAATTTGTAAATGAGAAAACTTAGAGTTCAACTGGTGGATATGTAACTTTACTCATAGATAAGGGCGGAACCAACTCTTGAAAACAAAGGAAATGCTCTGCCTGATAGATTTATGACTATTCGTTGTGATTTATCATTTACTGTCATCAGAGGCGTAATTTACAAACAGATTATTAGAAATGTTTTCCGTTTGATCCTGAAAACACTGCAGCTTCTGTCTATTTTTGTAAATAAAATACAGGTTATTATCAAAAATTTCCAGTGTATTTATTGTATTTATAATAGAGTGCTGACCGTTGAAAAGCCAATGAAGTAAAAAATACAATTTAAGAAACTAAAAAACCCGCTTACCGAAGTTAGTTAGAATTAAACAAACATACAGTTGAAACTATTAAAAAAAAATGTTGAAAAATTGGTACACCATCACGTAACATGTATACGTATCATCGCATAACAATGCAGCAGCGTTGCGTACATCTGGATTCTATGAAATCCCATCTGGTCATGATATTATTTACAAGAGCAAATCCATTTAGCTTTTTCCCGTTTTCTTTATAAACACCGGTAAGAGAATATGTTTACACTGCTGCTCCTCATTCTGCAGGAGGTTCTACAATACATTGTCTCAATTATACTTAGCGTATTATATTCAAATAATTTACAATTGATTGAATGGTACAGGTTTCTCAAATCTATCAGGTTTATAATAGAACCCCAAATCGTTATAAGTGCCAGGGTTTGTGCCAAGATGTACATTTTCAGAATGAACTCCACTTTTCGGTTCAACATTTGATATTGGTGTTAAATTATTGAGCCTTTGTATAGAACTTTGATTTGGTCCATTGTAGAATACAGGATTACTAGGATCCTGAACAGAAATATTTATGTGCCCTTTATTACCATTTTCTATTGGTACAGACTGGGGATTAATTGCAAAACCTGGGACTAAAATGAGTTGTCCATTGGCATAAATTAAGACAGAACTTGGGCTATAGTTAATAATTGGATTACTCTGGCCGGCATTTGTCATTAAATTCGGTTTATTTGCTCTGATCGGAACGCTTGCAGAGATTGAATGTCTATCAAATACTTGAATATTGTGATTGTTAGACAACTGTTGAGTGTAATCTTTTGGTAAAATAGGTTTAGGTTCCTCTGTATTTCCTCTTAGTTCATTATTAATTTCTATATCACTACTTGGAATATTTGTATCAATAGATATATGTACAGTATTTACTGAAGGGCTATTAGTCATTTGCTTAAACTGGTAAGGAGATTGCTGCGGGTTGTAGGTATTCGTTACAATATCTATATGCACCACAGGCTTTCGTACTAAGTCATTGTTACTTTTAAGGTCATCAATTAAAGTATGTGGACGAGATGTGTATTCATCATTCGCTTTTCTGTCTTCTAGATTGTATTCTTTTGTAGTATTTACTCTCAATTTGTTATCCATGTTATCATCTCGGAATATTAAAATTTCCTCTTTTTCTATTTTTGGCAATGATTCCAGTACGTCTTTTTTGTTTTTAGGTTCCTTATTGTCAGTGAGAGACATTATTTCTGGTTCTTTATTTTCATTAAATTTGGCAATGGCATACTTGTAATTATCGTTAACATTAATTAATTGATTTGATAAAATATTATTAGCACTATTTAGCTTATCATCATCACTTAGTATATCAAATATTCCAATGGGTGGATTTTTAAAATTTCTTTTGCTAAATAGATCCATATGTTCTCGATAAGTTTCAACACGATCGTACGTTCGTTTAGTGTTTAATGAATAGGCGTCATCGCGTATTGGTACTTCTTCTACAAGCTCTCTGTCTTCGGCTAGACTTAAAGGAACTGGAGTACGATTCTGATCATCATCTAGTGGTTTCTTCGGTACAAGTGAATCTCTGTAATCAGCTACATCAAAATGTAACGTATTTGTATATTGTTTGTCTGCTAATACCATGCCGACCAGCGATAATAATATCTGAAAATTAAATTTAATTATTGTAATTGTGCAGTCAACAATTGCACTATAATGTTTGGGCTGCCATTATGTCCATGCAATTCACTTGTACATACATAAGATATATCTAACAGTAATTTACGAAAGTGTGATCAATACAATAATTATAATCGACGTTTCATCAAACAATTGTTTGTCTTGAATGAGAATCGATTTTGTGATCGTAGATGCTAAAGACACCTGCGAGTTTGTGTTAAATTGATGCACTAACGTTAAAGGGATAGCTTAGATTGTAATACAAATGCATTAAAATGATGGACAACAGAACATAGAAGTGCCTTAAGAATCTAACTACAAATCGATTTTGCTGAGCACTACGTTCCATTAGCACTTGATGAAAGAGTATTCAAATGATGTGTTTAATGAAGATTCAAATGGATTAGAAGAATTATTTTTTAATTGGCGTCCATTCATAGAAATTATAACACTTAATACTAGAACCTACTAACCACCTACCTAGATTAGTTACTTTTTCCAAATTCATCCTTCACACAGAAACAGAGTTGTTAAAAAAAAGTTCAAAATAAACTGCAGCACAAACTGTTTAGAAAAAATATTAAAAATTAAATTATTGTACCTGTATGTTTATCGCCATGGTGAAGCACTAAATGGTTAATAGTAACAGAATTCTTAAATGAATTAGAAATTAAATAATGGTAAACTCAGTAATGATTTCTTAATTTACTTTTAATTGTGATGTGATACTTACGCGATAGATCATTGTATGATTCACGATGGTTTTTTGTAATGTTTGATGAAAAAAAAACTGTAATAAACCACATTTACTAATTTTCCGCCTTCAACTCCCTTCGAGAGCTCTCTAAAGATAGAATATTAAGAAATTTGGTCTTCATCATCAATAGTCACTGTTGGACCTAGGCCTCGTCTTGACAAGGACTTTCTATATCATATTGACCATTCGCGTCAGTATAGGATTTGTTTCAAGTTTTCCTTCCCTTTGTAGTGATGTTGTCTTTCATATTTTGTTCCCTTACGACACCCATGAGAAGAATGCGGGTGGTGACACTCTGTATTCTCAATCCGTCACCACACGGATAATGCTATCATCATTTGTCTTTATTTTTTTCATCAAATTTGAATGAGATGAAACGGAAAGAAAATCCTCCGACATAAGAAAAAACCATAAAACTAACTTTTTTATTCTATATTAAGAACCTGCCAAAGTGACTACTCTGCCTGATGGAAAGCATCAATAGAATCCAAGAGTTGTGGTCACCATACTCATTGCAAATGCAAACAATGCAGTATGGTGACCCACACTATGGCGGCCTTGTGAGATGCTTTTTTACACCCCACTTGGAGTCGATCAAATGACAGTACAGTCGGACATTACAGTCCATTTAGTTTGAAATTCTATTTTTAACATGGAAAACTCGATATAAATATAAATGGATAATATTATCCAATGCACAGTGCTGAAAACGGACGTGACAACGTAGTCGAATGCTCTGACACAGCTGGATATAGACCGCTCCTTAAACACACGGGTCAGCAATTACATTTAACAGACTCGGTGCGATTTAATAGATATCGCAAAGATTCGACAATTTTATGTAGAACTTAATCAATTAAACATAAATTGATATAATTTGTGAATAAACTTTGAAAGGTCAAAGATACACGACCGAGGAACGAAATAACACAATCAGAAAATAACTTTATCGCTACGAGCGTAGTTTCTGTTCGCAAAATACGTCTTGAAACTTTGTTTGTAAACTATGTTAAACGTATCGTATTGACTCTGAAGAAAGGACACAGTTGATGTACATACGCATTTAGTGATCCAACTGAAGTAACAATTCTCGGATCTAACAGAAACATCTTTCGAGTTTTCTGTTTTATTGTTTTTACTTGTTTATTTATTTTACTGCCTGCCAAAGCGACTTTACTGTGAGTTGTGGATACATACTTATTGTGAATGCTGACAATGCAGTCTGTGAGATACTGTTTCACACCGCGTTCGGGGACTTACAAGGTGTGACAGACACCTTGGCGGTGTAAGTCTCCCTAAACTTAGCACGGTAACTGTCACCCCTGAATCGATGGGATTCCTGTCTCACACTCACCAATAAAACACGACGGCACAGATGCTGTCGCTTTAGGTAGGTCTTCTGTGAGAGGGTAATACTGCCCCGGTCGAGTCGTTTCATTCGTGCTTGAATCAGCGTGGATCTACTACATACAATTATCGACATGCTCCCTATCGTTCGGGCGTATCGGTCGTATCGAATAACCGTCCTATCGGAATGTGAGAGCGAGGAAACAGTGTACCGGTGCTTGTGCTTGTACACTTTCATATCACCTGCATATTTGGATAGTCTTGTTAAGAATGGCCGCCGTGGCCATCATCGGCTAGGAAATACATCAATAAATCGACAATACTTACATTTCGGTAACATAGGCAGTTGATGTAATATGATATTTAAACGTGACCCTTTCTTATTAAACTCCTTTCTAATAAGAGGCCTAAGTCCAGCAGTATTCTATTTAAGTCTATCTTCCTGAAGATTTATTGATCAAATTACGGGTAGATCACAGTAATCAACGTTTAAATAAGTCACGGCAGAACAACTGTGACTCTTTTTACTTAATTACAAAATAAGTATTTTAAAAATGTAAGATTATTTAGTTCAAAATAAACAGCAATTACTTAACTTACTTTATGCTGCCTTATCTCAAAGTTTGTGTTAATCTTATTTTACATTAATTTATGCGTAGTTTATGAGACTTATACTGCAATATTATTAGTACTTTTCTGCGACTTGACTAAGCCAAATGAAAATAAATACCTAGAATGCTTTTCATCTCGTGAAATGTTAATAAAAATAGTCATTATTAAATTTAATACGTACTTAGATTGAGTTAGGTTATTTAGTATAAGAGGTTGAGACGTTCTCGGACCATCTCTATTTCTGATTTGAGCTCTCCCGGTCCCAGGACGCCAGTAGGGGTCACGCGGCGCGGCGTTTTTCTCGCTTTCCGCGGTGTGCTGTAGCCAAATTAAATAGGGACCTACTAGAGAAGGCGGCCATTATTCACTCTTGGCTGTCTCCGCAGGCCCCGACCGGGGAGGTCGACATGGGGGCTGGTCGCTTCTGCGATGCCATTGCGCAGATCTGTGATGCGGCCATGCCCCGCATCCGAGGTTGCCGGCCTCAACGGAAGGAGGTTTACTGGTGGTCCCAGGAGTTGGCGGACCCCCGTGCGGCCTGTACTCGTGCCCGGAGGTCCTACACCCGTAGTCGGTGGCGACACCGCGAAGAGGGCGGGGAGGACCAGCTTCATGAGGAGTACCGAGAGGCGCGGAAAACTCTGAAGCTGGCCATCAGCCGCGCCAAAGAAATTAAGAGAAAGGAAATGCTGGAGGGTCTCGATCGTGACTCCTGGGGTCGCCCTTATCGTGCGGCGCAACAAAAGCTCCGCACGTCGGGCCCCCCCCTTACAGAGACACTCCAGCCCAGCTTCCTGCGGGAAGTGGTCGAGGGCCTTTTCCCGCAGCGGGTGGAGCATACACCCCCGTCGATGGCCTTCATGGTCGGAGTCGACGGGGAGAACGAGGACAATGTTCCGCCCGTCAGGGAATCGGAGGTAGGGGCGGTTGTTCTACGGATCCGCTTTAAGAACACCGCCCCTGGGCCAGACGGGATACCTGCCCGTGTGCTGGCCCGTGCCCTCGAACACATGTCGGACCGCCTCAGGGAGGTCTTGGACGCTAGCTTGTCGTCCGGACGCTTCCCTGAGTGCTGGAAAAGCGGGAAGCTGGTCCTATTAAGGAAGCTGGGACGGCCTGCCGATTTGGTGGCGGCCTATTGGCTCATTGTGTTGCTGGACGAGGCGGGTAAACTGTTTGAGAGGATACTCTCTGCCCGCATCGTCCGGCACCTCTGCGAGGTGGGCCCCGATCTGTCGGACGCCCAATTTGGTTTTCGGGCGGGGCGTTCGACGGTCGATGCCGTGTTGCGCCTGAGGGCCGTTACCGAAGAGGCGGTGAGCTGTGGCGGCGTGCTGTTGGCGGTGTCGTTGGACATCGCCAACGCAGTTAATAGTCTGCCATTTAGCTGCATCAGGGAAGCACTCCACTACCATGGGGTGCCAGAATACCTGCGGCGGCTTGTGGCAGACTATCTTGAGGAGCGTACCGTCGTGTACGAGGACCGAGATGGTATTCTAAGGCGGCGGCCCATGTCGTGCGGTGTTCCGCAAGGATCCGTCCTCGGACCACTCCTGTGGAATATGGGATACGACTGGGCCCTTCGAGGTCGTCTTCCCCCCGGGCTGGGCGTAATTTGTTACGCCGATGACACATTGTTCACGGCCCGGGGGGTGAACTTTCAAGAGGCGCGCGCCTGGCCACCGTGGGAGTCTCTTCGGTGGTCTGGCGCATTGAGGCGCTGGGTTTACGGGTGGCCCTAGATAAGACGGAAGCCCTTTTGTTTCATGGACCCCGTCGTGGTCCACCCCCCGGCGCCTCCATCGTAGTCAATTCGGTCCTCGTACCGATTAAGGCCCAGATGAAGTATCTGGGCCTGATCCTCGACGGCAGGTGGCTCTTCGACGAGCACTTCCGACAGCTTACTCCAAAGCTGGTCGGCGCTGCTTCTGCTCTTGGGCGACTTTTGCCCAATTTGGGTGGAGCCAGCGTCGCGACGAGACGGCTATACACGGGGGTTGTTCGGTCAATGGCGCTATATGGTGCACCGGTGTGGGCGGCGGCTCTGACCGCCCAGAATAGGGCTCGCCTCTGGCGTTCTCAGAGGATATTGGCGGTTAGAGCCATACGCGGCTACCGTACCGTGTCGACGGAGGCGGCGTGCGCCTTGGCCGGAACTCCCCCGTAGGATTTGGAGGCGGAAGTGCTCCCCGAAGTTTATCGGTGGACGGCTGACTTTCGGGCGGGGAGCGGCATACGGCCCCCGCCCGAAGAGATGCGCGAGTGGCGAGAGGCCGCTCGTCGAGCCACGATGGCTCGTTGTTCTTCCCGGTTGGAGGCTCCACGTGCTGGCTTTGCCGCTGTGGAGGCTCTCCAGCCGGTCATCGCCGAGTGGGCAGAGCGACAGCACGGGACCCTTTCCTTCAAACTGTCGCAGATTCTTTCCGAGCACGGTTGCTTCGGGAAGTATCTGCACTCGGTCGCCAGGAGGGAATTGAGTCCCGCCTGTCACCACTGTGACCAGAGGCGGCGTAGGGCGTGGGCGACGTGGGCCACAGCCCACGGCCTCGCGGTCCAAGGGGCCTCGCGCCATGGAGATTTATGTATTACTTAAACCTAAGCCATGAACGCGCCGAAAAAAGTGCTTGCGTCGCTATCACACGTGAGAAATCCCCGCTGTAATGCACGTCACCACTGGCCTAAAAAAGGGTATTCCCCTAAAATTGCGTTCCTATCGCTAGCGAAGAATTTCCGCTGCGCGGCGCCGCCCAAAACAAAATAGGGTATTCCCCGTTCGTCAAATAACAGCCCCGGTGTACGGGACACCGCAACTTTTTGACGATTTGTTTTCATGCTGTTGGTCGTCAAAGCAAAGCGTATGTATAGTCTACTTGGGTTGACTTGTCGTGTATAAGTGATAATATCTTTTTTTTTATGTGACATTCTATTTAAGAAATTAAATCTGTGGTTTACTGTTTCAATACGCTGTTTTGTAACTATAACTACTTATAAAATAATAGATACGTAGTCTTGTACTAACTATTGATTTATTGTTTGTGATCTGAAGAAAAATAATTGTACCGGGATTAAGTGAAAGGTAAGAAATCATTTTATTTACACATAATACTTCTTTTTTTGACTTCAAATGTTTATTTTATTATCTGATCGAGGAATGTAGGTTTTATTTTCAATAAATTTAAATTAATATTTAAAACTTTATTTTTATAAGAAAAAAGCGTAAAGTGTACTAATTATCCAGTAGTATTACGTAGGTAACTAAACCCAGCAGACATAAAGTTACACGAGGCAGGGGAATTCTATATATCATGTGTCTGCCTTGTTTATGGACCACGAGAGCTAGTCTTATAAAGTATTATTGTTTTTGCCCACAGATTACTTATCATGTCAGGCTTAGGCCCTAAGAGAGATAGAGATGCTGGGAGGAAATGGGGATCCGGATCAGCAAAACGAAGAAGAAAAGCTGAAAGAGCAATATCAAACCAGGCGTTAAGTACAGGTATGATGAAGTTTCTTAATCCAACTGCATCTGGTACGACAGAACCATCTGAATCGACAGCGTCGACTTCTAAAAAATATTCAGCCACGATTGAGATTCCTATGAATTTGAGAAGTACTGATGGAGAACCACTAAATACTGATACCGAACGACAGTCTGAAATTGATACAAAATCAATATCTAACGAATCAGATTCCGACGATGAAATTCCTGTGTTTCCAGAGAGCAATATTCTAGATCACGAAAAAAAAATGAAAGTTTGTTCTCCACCAACTAGCAGCGATGCGAGTGACGCAATTAAACAAGTATTTGATAATTTTGATCCAGGTATGTGGTCGTTGCCCATATCAGATGTTCAGCGTCATGATATAGTTCAGAACGGCCCCTCACAACAATTAAATATTGATGATGAAGATTATCCCAAAGACGACGACCGTAGGCACTTTTCAAATTTTCATTTCTCTAGAAAACTAAATAATGGTGAAATTCAACATCGTCGCTGGTTAGTTTATTCTAAGTCTCAAAATAAAGTATTCTGTTTTCCATGCAGACTTTTTGGCAATTCACAAACTCAGATGGTACAGGGAGGATGCTGTGACTGGAAACATTTAAGCAGTATTTTACAAAGACATGAGAATACCAAAGAACATATGGCATTTATGTTCCAATGGATAACATTAGAGAGAGGCATAAAACACGAGAAAACAATAGGCAAAGAAAACGAAAGGCTTATTCGTGAATCTCAAAAACATTGGTACAATTTGTTTGAGAGGTTAATCGGTATTATTAACTTCTTAGCCTCTCATAATCTTGCATTCAGAGGTCACAGAGAAACTATAAAGACAGACGGTGACTTCAGGAATAGTGGGAACTTTATTGATTTATTTAGATTGATATCAAAATTTGATCCTACTTTACGAGAACATATGAGACGTATTACTGACAAACAACTTACGCATCATTATTTAAGTCACGACATACAAAATGAATTGATTACACTGATGTCAAAAACGGTAACTGATGAAGTGATTCGCAAATTAAAAGAGGCAAAATATTATTCTTTTTTGCTTGACTGCACTAGAGACTGTAGTAAAGTAGAACAAATGTCTGTGATCTTAAGATTTTATAATACATCAACGGGCACAATAGAAGAACATTTTATTGGATTTCTTGCTGTAAGTGAGACAACAGGAGAATATTTAAGTAATGCCATACTAGGCGAGCTAGAAAAGTATGGGTTAGATATTCAAAACTGCCGTGGCCAAGGATATGACAATGGCGCAAATATGGTAGGCATAAATAGTGGAGTCAAAACTCGAATATTAAATATAAATCCTAGGGCATTTTTCACGCCTTGCGGTTGTCATAGCTGGAATCTGCTGTTGGTAGACGCCGCTAATTCTTCGGTGTCAGCAAAAACATTTTTTGGTTTTATCCAAAAAATTTATTTGCTGTTTTCAGGTTCCAGCAAACGCTGGGAATTGGTCAAAGATAAATTAAAACTTACCATGAAGCCTTTATCGGATACGAGATGGGAAAGCAGAATCGAGGCAGTTAAGTCCATACTATTTCAATTTGATGATGTTGTAGGATGCATAGAAAGTTTGAAAAATCAAACAGATCAATCAGACACTCTCAGTGATTGTGATTCAGTATTAAACGAAATGCTTAGTTTAGAATTTGTAATATCTTTACATGTATGGTATGAATTGTTATCGCGTGTTAATGTGATAAGCAAACTATGGCAATCTGTACAAGTCCATTTGAGCATTGCCCTTAAACATTTGCATACATTTTGTGACTGGATCAAAGAATATCGGCAAACTGGATTTGAAAAATGCTTGTCTGATGCTCAACAATTTATTGACAGAATCTGTTATGATCTGCCGAACGAATTTAAAAACAAAAGAGTAGTGAAAAAGAAAAGGGTCTTTGATTATGAGGGCGAGGATCAACCTATACAGTGTCCCAAAAGCCGGTATGAAGCAAATTTTTTTAACACTATGCTTGATTCAATTATTACCAATATGGATTTGAGATTTATGGCTTTAAATCAACATCATGAAAATTTCGGTTTTCTGTATGATATAAGTAAATTAAAAAATATTCCACACGAACAAATATTAAAAAATTGTCAAGATTTACACACAGTCCTACGAGTGGGTGAGAGCAGTGACTTTCAACCTTACGAATTATATGAAGAATTACAAATAATGATCCCTAATTTACCTAACTTTATAACAGACGTAAAACAGTTGCTTCAATACATTACACATAATAACTTAAAAGAAATATACCCAAACATTTACATCGTCATTAGAATATTATTAACAATACCAATTAGTACAGCCTGCGCTGAAAGGAGCTTCTCAAAATTAAAACTGATTAAGAATTATTTAAGGAGTACGATGTCACAGGAACGACTTTCTGCGGTCGCAATTTTGTCTATCGAGGCTGATATAGCATCCAAGCTAGATTACGAGCACGTAATTAAACAATTCAGCAGTGTGAAAAATAGAAAATTTCTGTTCCTGTAATAATTAAATTAAATTGTTTTTTAACGTTGGTCTTAATATCTTAAATATTTTTAGGTTAGCCGATGAAATTTTTTTTTACCTAATTATATATAATCATATATGATAATACATAATTAGATAAAAACATTTTTCATCGGGTAGTTGTAAGTTTGACTATATTTTGCATGAATAAAAGTTTAATAATGAAATGACATATGTTTTTTATTTTAACAAATCTGTCTTTATGCCCGAGGAGAGGGCCTCGCAAAATGTATCTTGCCCACATAAAAGTATGATCTGGCGCCGCTACTGACTGTGACTGCAGTGAGGACTCGGCTCAGCACACGCTAGCAGTTTGTTCCGCCTGGGCGGCGCAGCGTGTGGTCCTCACTGCAGTTATTGGAGGAGATCTCTCGCTACCGGCCGTCATACGCTCCATGGTCGGTAGCGACAGTTATTTTACCGCGGTCGCAACCTTCTGCGAAAACGTAATTTCGCAGAAGGAGGTGGCGGAGAGGGCCCGAGAGGACGATCTCCACTCGGACCCAATTCGCCACCGGCGAACCGGGCGGCGGAGGCGCGCATACCAGCGCCTCATGCCGCCTTGAGTGTGGCCGCGGATGGACAGGACGGGTTTCCCCTCCATCCGCTATAGTGGCCAACCGCGAGGAGGCGACGTCCACGTGTGCCGTACGTCGTCTAAATAGAGAGTTTACCTGCAGATGGTGCCCGCAGTAGCAGGCGGGCAGGCGCTTGGAGGGATCTGGATGACGTAATAGCAGCTGTTCCCGGAACCCTCCTATGTTAGGCGCAGAGTGGCACACCGTGTGGTTTTAGTCGGTCCGATTCCGACACACCACCTCGCCGTAAACCCTGGTGGGGTGACGGCCCGAGGAGGTTACCACACGTTAAAAAAAAAAAAAAAGAAAAGGTTATTTAGTATATTGTCTGTATACATTATAAATACGACAAAAGATAATATTTTTAGAATCGACACAACAGTACTCTACTTAACCGTTAGCTTCTAATCTCATCTGAATCTTACATTCTGTCTCGTGTTTAGAACAGTGATGTAATTGGTTTTGGATACGGCGGCCAGTCTCAAGTAAGACCAACCAACTTCGCAAGAGATATTGCAGTGCACGAGTGTGTGCGCATACACAGGTCTACGCTTGCTCCCTCAGTAGGAAAGGCTATCCGATACGAGCGGAAAGAGATCAGGCGCAGGAGACTTTGCTCACATGCTCTCCGAGGCACGGGTGTTATAACCCCAATTTCTAATGTTAAGGTTGTTAAGAAACATTTCTATGATTAAAAAAATTATAACTTTTGATGTGGCAACGTCTTATAAATCGATGGAGTCGGCTGCACGCACCAAAAAACATGACTCATGCGGCGTTACCTCGCTCTGAGGCGTTCCATTTAAGGCTTGAAAAGCAAGCAAGAACGCGGTTCGAGCGACAAAGAGGCACAATCGGCCTCCGTGTTTGGCGGTGCCAACATCTGTCTCTCTCCTACTTGAGTGAGCGATGCGTCCGCGTGGACAGCTGCTATACAATAATACATTTACATGTTTTCGTCAAGTATGAAGTGCAATGATATGACGTTGTCACGTTCAACTATCGTCAGCAAACCGACTGTACAGACAACCAATTTTTTTTTGTCCAAACTGGGTATCAAACCCGAAACCTTTTGATCGACCATCACATGTGTACGTTAAACGCTAGACCAACGCGACAGTCTAGCCTGAAACAGTTCTATACATACTTTATCACCTCATGCACGTTGGGATAATTTTTATTATTACACAATCTTGAAATACTCTATTTTTGACTGAAAGATTTTGTTCAGGATTATGATAGTGGAATAAATCTTAATGCAAATAATTTCTGCAAATTTTAATAATACAAATCTTACATTTTTTTTGTATCTACCTAGTTACAAGTTAAAATCTATGAAATTCTAGAGCAAAATATAAAATCTAGGAAATATAGATCCAAACATGAACGTTATTAGAATTATGCAATTATACAAATAATAATTTGGCAATTATGTTTAAATTAAAATAGTTGAATACTGAAAAAATATTTAATAATTGTAATACACATTATTGGAAGACAAACTTATTAAATAAGTGCCGTACTAGAGATACTAAGTGTAAACCCATATTTAAAAGTACTTGTATTTCATTTAATATATGATATTCTCTCTAAGCCACAGCTTTTCTCTTTTCCTTAATGTCTTCTTCCTGAAATCTCTCATCTATTTCTATGCTCTCGTCTTTATCATTTTCTTTCTCTTTAAAATCAGTAAACATTACAGCTGATTGTACTCCAACATAACTTTTAGTTTCAGCGGGCGACTCAGGTGTTACTTGTGAAGTTTTTGGTGAATCATATTGCGTAGGAACATCACTTGGCGGAGAAGCAGCCACATTCGCTTCTTTTTGGGGAGTTGGTGAGAGTTGTTGATTATTATTTCCATTACTATTTGTAGGATATGCCGTATTTAACTGAACACTAGGGTTATTAATAGCACCAGCAATATTGTTATTTGGAAATATATTAGGCTGTAAATATCCATTCTGTACATTATACAATCCTAAGTTATTATTTGGTTGAGGGTTTTGTAGACCTACACCACTTTGTTGATTGATAGATACAGGACTGTTAGAAGTAGGTAATTGAATTGATATTGGATTATATCCATTTTGAACACCATAGTTAGAGACAGAAGGTATATAAGCACCATTATATCCATTCTGTGTTGCTACATTTTGCTGTGGGCTAATAACAAATGCCGGAATTTGTGTTAGTTGTCCATTGGCATAAATATAAATATAACTTGGATAATAATTATTTGATAATGGGTTATTTTGTTGAGTATTTGCTGACACATTATTGTAGCCGTTCGAGTTTAGTCCGTTTCCTGTAAATGGAATATTCCTAGATGCTGGTTGTTCATTAAGTACTTGATAAACTTGGTTGCTGGGTTGCTGTGGGTTATTAGTGTTTGAAACTAAAGGCACATACACAACATTGTTTCCATTTAGTTGGTTGTTAACAGGTTGCCCATTTGGGTACTGGTAATATTGATTAATAGGTTGTTGTACTACGTTTTTATTCGATGCCACAGGTACGTACATGGCGTTATATAAATTTGTTTGATCAGTATTTGGTAAGACGTTGTTGGGTATATTTTCATGTAAAATATATGCATTATTCTCATTATTATCAACCAAAAGGTAATCTTTGTTTGCAGTTAAAGTGACATTTTTCTTGACTTTTGTTGCGGGATTTTCCTCCTTTGGTTCATTAGTTTTTGGAGGTATTTCATCAAACGGTTTAGATTTATCTTTTAATTCTTCAGATTTTTGGTTGTCAACATATGATTGGGTTTTAACATCATTATTTTCGGAATGGGCTACTTTGACACTATTTTTTTGCGTATCAGTGCTTTCAGTAGTTGGAGTATGAATAATATCATTTTTTTTTCTCTGAACTTTATCATCGCCAATTATTGTTGGAGGTAATGTGCCTGGATTTTTATTTTGTACGTTTGGCAATCCAAAAGGCAATGGCATGTTATCAAAGTTTGGCCTGTTAAATAGGTCGGGATATGTAAAATATGGATCAAATGCCTTGTCGAATCCATTGCTATTATGAAAATGATGATCATGCATTTTTTCATATTTATAGGAGTAGGCACCATCATTAGGGTATCTGCTTACTGAACTGGATGTATAACGATTGTCATCATCTCTTTTGGGCGTATTAAAGTGTCGTAAATCATAATTTATTCCAAATGGATCCAAATAGTATCCTTGGGTAGTAACCACGTAGCACAGAGCCAATAGAATCTGTAATTAAAAGAAAATATTCTGGTTAATTTGTATCGTAGTTACTTTAACTCTTTCTATTTTGAAACTATTTTTGATGCTATTTTTTATTTAAGAAATTGGCTCCTAAATTACGGTGATAAACAAGGTCAAAGGGAGTTGTCCTTTATTGGATCCATATTATTAGAACCTAACTTATTTGTGAAAATACTTTGATCCAAATAATTATTTTTTAAGTCATAGCAAGTGGCCAAATCGGACAACTGATGGTAGGTATTTTATTAAAAAAATATGATTCTGAAAAGAATTCATGTAAATACCTTCTAGACTTTTTACTCTATTAAAACTTAGATCTCGTAAATTATGACATGAAATAAAAAGATTCTTCAAAAATGAAATGACATAGCATGTTAAATGTCCATAAGCTAGGGATTAATTACATATTTTAACAGTTTTATTAAAGTAATGATGATGTTGAACACAAAAACAATTCTAACCTTTATAGACATATTATAATCAATATTTAATGTATTGTTAATGACTAGACATTTAGGTAACATGGTGGTGTATAGTTATAACATAATATATTATAATATAATATATAAATGTATAGAGGGTCAGCCAAGAATTTGTTAACATTTGAATCTAACATCCCATGCAAACATGTTATGGGAGTTCTAGGGACCGATACTACTAGAACTTGCTGGCTTCAATCGTAACACATGGTTTTAACAAGATAAAGCCACTTGTCACACATCCAATGAGTCCCTGCCGGTGGTCAAAAACATGTTTCCGGAAAAGCTGATTTCCAGACGAGGCGACATTCCATGGCCACCCATACGTCCAGATCTATCCCAGCAGACTTCTTTTTATGTAGTTATTTGAAGAATCGTGTCTACATCAACAAACTAAATATACTACGACCACTAAAAAGAAAAATCAGCAAATAGATGTCGGCGATCTCGTGGTCTCTTTGTCGACGAGTATTCGAAAATTTCGGTGCTCGCTTAGAAGAATGCAAACGTCGAAACGGTGGCCATTTAAACAATGTATTTTGAAAAAACAACTTTCAACTAATTGACTTTCTTGTTAAAAAACAATTTCTGTAATACATTAAATAATTTATTTTATACGATTTTTTTAAATATTAACTAGTTTAAGGCTCACCCTATACTTGCAGTGGTGAGTGTAGTTTCAAATTTAATTTGTGCGCAGTTGGGTAAATGGCTAAACAGTCCTTAAGGATGTTTTCCAATCATTTTTCTGATATAATCAGATCCTAACTAAATTTATTTCATTATTCGTAAACACATTTATCGACATTTAAATTGTTCGAACATTGCTCTACAGATATTGAAATTTAGCTTCATTTAAAATTTATGTTGAAAAAAACATTTAATTTATTCTTCAGGAATAAATTATATTATGCACTATCATAAATAAAAAACATTCAAGGCCCGTTTCGCCACTTGCTAATAAATTCCTTGATAGATTATTCTGACCTTATCGGCCAAATTACAACAGATTTCGGCTTCACGAGTCTTGGGTAGAGCCACTTATAGCAGATAAGTATCTAAAACTTTATCCAGAACCGGTAAAATTGGCTATTGTTATAGCCATATTTTAAATAAATGGAATATATACAAACTACTCCATCTGCTAAGCTTTAGGTTTTAATCAAAAATAAATGTATTGAAATCTTTTAACCACAATGTGGTTATGACATTGATAAAATAGAAATAAACACACACTCTAGGTATACCAATAAAACAAATTCACTATTTCACTATATCTCTTCACACATCACACACCACAGCGTCGCAAGAGAAATAACAAAATCTACAGTACCTGTACGCAAGCCGCCATGACGAGAAATGAAATGATTAAAAATGTCTGAATAATATTATATAAGTGATATAAACAGGGGAAATACACCTCATAATGATTAAACCTCTAACGATGCAGGTTAATTCATATTTAATTTGGTCATTGTCGTTAGTAAATTCGTAGAAAATATGTAATTCCTGAGTATAGAAGACCGGAGTTGAAGGAAACTGTAGGCCTAGTGGTTAGTGATTGCTAAAACACTTGATGATGCTATTCCATCTACAACAATTAATCTGCCGTCAGAGACCCTCATTATCTGACAGCTTTCGGTCTCGTCGACGGTTAGTTTCGCTACTGATGTCCTCTGCACTTGGGATTGATCCAATCCACAGAAAGGACCACAGCGCTCATGATGCATTTCAAGCACATCCCGGTCTTACCAGCTCTCACCCAGGTTGATGGTGCGAGTCCGGTCGTAGACCCTTGCGGCCAAATCCACCAGGATATCAAAAAACGGCAAAGATGCCACGACTATCACCACTTCCGATAAGATGATGCGGTAACCTCGTATGAGCTGAATGGTCACTACCCGTTGCGCTTAACGCTTGAATAATTAGCTCAACAGCGGGAGGAGACGATAGGCGCTCTGTAGATGGCCATGATTTGTAACACTGCACACTAGACCTGCAGAACTTCTTCCTGTGGGCTCCCTAAATTGGGCAATAGCTTCTGTAGGAAACCTACCATGAATATTTGTTCTGTGTCTGGGTGCAATTTATTTAGAAATACACAGTACAATAGGTTCTGCTTAGTTTATAAATTAAATTATACATTTGCCTGCAGACACCATAATACCATGAGTTTTTCACACACAACATTGACAAATAGTTCTGTTCCAGAACAAATTCCAACTTTCATTTTCCAAAATTACGCATATTCTGTCATACGAAGTCTAGATCACTGATATGACTGAAGTAACATTATTTTCTTATTACGCACATGGTGCACATGTAACCAGACTAATGAAATTTGACAGCCACGCCAATTATAATACAGCATCATGTGACAGCCGATGGCTGTCCAGAGACCGTCCACACATCCCCGCCTGATTTCCCAGGAGAGTCTGTAAAGTAGATGGCGTGAGATGCAAATTTACCCGCCACTGAGTCCGAAACCGAGCGATATATTTTATTTAAGAATTGAGCCTGGATTTTACCGTATAAAGCAGTTGTCCGACGGTAGATAAACAGCGATTAGCGAGTTGATACGCTTAATTGAACTGCCTACAATTATTTGTTATTTCTAGGTTTTCGTGCTACGAAAGTAAAAAATTGTTATGACTATTAGATCTTTCTTTTCACCTATATGTATGTATGTATATGTGTATACATACACATATACATACATGTACATACGTATTATTAAGTATTTTGATGATTTCAAGAGTATTTTCAGAACAAAAAGCTCAAAGGAAGTCAGTGAGATTAGTTTGTATGATAATAAAAGGTACGATCATAATTTTTAAGTAAAATACGTAAATCAATAACCGTCACGCTTCTCGCTAGCAATGAGACAACAGCTGTAGGCTCTTTTATTTAAATATAGTGCTTTGTTCAGATTTCCATGTTTTGTACGTAAAGGATTTGTTTAGTTATTTCGTTTGGTTCGTAGACGCATTAAATTCTCATTTAAATAAATGAAACAGATCAATTATTTACATGAACGAATTATTTTCTCTTTCGTAAGATCTGCTAGAGACTTTCTACTGGATTGATAGACGTAGGATTGTTATATGTACATTTTAAACCTACATTTACACACTAAAAAAACACTTTTCTCTTTATTTATTTAATTACAGTGGACCCTCGGTAATCCGGCCCCTGGCTAATCCGGACCACCTTGTAATCCAACATCACTCAAACAATTTTCGCTAATGTAGATCGTGCATGATTGAACAGGTTATAACTTGTGCTCGACGTGTAGGTATTGTTTCAATTTCTATTGCTTAGCTTGAATTTGACTACGTGTGATAGCGGTGCAACTCAGCGTTTATTCATTGTGCATTACGTATACATACCTAGTAATGTCGTCACAAGCCCAGAAGACAACATATAGAATTTTATCATTTGTTTATAATTTGTCTCATTACAATGTACTCTTTTGTAAAGAAATCCGGACTATAGGGGGTCTTAGGCTCTTTAATCCAATAAATTCGATAGTCCGACACTGCCATGCAAAACGTTTCTCGAATTACCGGGGGTCCACTGTAATCTTTTATTTATCTCTCATATCCATTTTTAGTTACAATTATCCATACATAAAAAGTGGTTCAATATAATTAATACAACTCTATCGTCATTATCGTCTGGTTATTGACTTTAAAAGAACCTGTGTCAATTCAAATAAATTAGAGAAAATATCTCAAAAGCAAGCTCTCGAGACTCTCCTACAGAAGACATTCTAATTTTTTTTTTTAAGAAAGACAACGCCCGCATTAAGAATAAATCCTGTGTCGCGGGGGACTTTACAAACATACAAGAAACGGACACAAAGAACACCCAGACTCAGAACATTAATTTATGGATCATATAAAGTGTTGTCCCATGTAGGATTCGAACCCAAAACGCTCAGCGAAGTGGAGAGCGGTGTGGCGACCGCTTAAGCCATTTGGTCAACCGTGCAGTCAATTAACATTGAATGAATCTACTTCTTTCTCTGACCTTTTTTCTCAAAGTTGATCTCGGCTTTAAATCTTCTATGATACGGTTAAACTTGATTTTTACGTGGAGCAACTGCCGTCAGACCTTCACAACCCAAGTAGACTTCCAAAGATTTTTGTATGACAACCAACACCGACGAGGGGTGTTTAATGTTACAAATGGTCGTCCCTCCATAGACTGACCTAGCTAGGATTGCTTAACTTCATAATGTGTTAACCTAAGCGGTTACCACTGAGCCACAAACCCCTCACAAGTATTTATGTGCTTACATTATATAGTTAAATATATGTATTTAATCCCAAATCTTTCGCCATTTGACTTTCTTTACGTTGAACAATAAAAACTTCAAACTGTGTTTGAAGCTTTGTTCAAATCCATTAACTTTATTAGCTGCTAAAATGTTTTTATACTTGTTTTTAATGTTCCAAAACCTACTGAAACGGAGAAAAGAAACGCTAATCGCATAACTTCGCTTTCTGTCTATCTATCCGACAAAGTATTTCCAGAGACGCTTGGAAATATCTAATTAAATTTAACTAAGATACTTTTATCAAAAAGTTAAGTTAAAAGCTAATAGTTGCGTTATACAAACACATAATTTAACATTTTTTCATTTACCCGTTTAGTGTTGGCTGTTGTCCAATAGACTGAACGTTATTCAACGCGAAAGAGTTCATACATCTTCAAGACTGGTGTGATGTATATAACATTCAAAATATGTACTCTATCATGTTGAATTTAAGATTTGAAATCTTTCAATTACGTTAGTGAAGTATAAAATATTAGTCTTCGTTCTGGTGTTGCTCTTATCAGCTCTATGGTATAATTTGTGGTGATTGCGTTCATAACTGATATGATTTCCTCAACAATGTTATGGGAAACATTAGATAGTAGTTCGAACTTCATGATATTGTGTACAAATGATAAGCTCTTCTAAGGAGAGGCTTATGTTCAGCTGTGGACTCTTCTGTTTCCTATTTTCGAAGTTATACTTCTTTTGGTGCGATTAGGAAAAATGATGAGAGTGAATTTTTACGAAGCGCGCGCATACCGACAGAAAAAAGCAACAGTCTAAAGTTAGTTGCACAGTCTGAAATTAGTTGCGAAAAAGAAATATAACTTCTTAAGTGGGTACATAGGCTGGCATAATCAAGTTTGATTAAAAGTCTCTACATTATACACTGTGACTGGTGAGATACCTTCAATACTTATGGAGAGTACTCGGTACTCGATTCTCGTTAACTTAATATAAAAAAATAGGTGCCTATTTTTTATCGAAATGTCTCTAAAAAATAAATCCGCGCGGTGTCCAAGTATTCCGCAGTTAAATACTGGGCTCTCGGTGTACTGTGTACGAAGTTTACTAAGAAGTTATTTAATATTTCATTTTTATGTTATTTTATTTCATGATATATGTTCGCATACTATCACGTCCTCAAATATTGAAGGTATCTCACCAGTCAGTCTGTATATGTAATCAGTAAAGATTAAAAAAAAAGTGCATGCATGAGTACAAACACTCTTTTTTTTACAAGTTTACTCGCGAAATAAGAATATATCTTGAGTCGCTGATATTACAAAGAAACATGAAACAGACACAAAAAACTCTGATATTAATTTAAACTTAGTAATCCTTTCCTCTTTCCTTCGGCGGAGGCCTTGGAAAGGAGGTTTTGAGCTACTATACCACTCTGGCCAAACGTGTTGGTATAGAGTTTGTATCAAATTTTCCTTCTCTTTGCTGTAATAGTGTAGTTTGTTTTCTACAATTTATTTCGAAGTTTTCATCTTCAAAGTCAAAATTGTAAACTGCTCTTAGCACGCGATCTGTGACGTCGGTAGCACCACGTAAATTGTAGCAAACTCTGATATAACAATATACCTGCTCGTAAAATCGTCTTCTAAGTTTTTTTATAGACATGGTCCATGGCAACACGCAAAATCTTTAAATTTTGAAACATTGTTTTGATGTCACATCAGTTTGAAAATTTCAGTAACGGCCAGATAGCAAAGTTTTTTATGCTCTTATCTATACATCTATATTCGATTTATCCATCAACCAATATCCAATGCTTCTCGTCTACAATTATCGACATTCCTAGTTGACATCTACAGACTTGCTTTATTACTAGACAGCAATTAAGTTACTTCCTATCGCACACGTAGAAGTTTCTCATTATATAAGTAGAATTTCTTTCAAATCATAAAATTGTATGCATGTACACAACAAAAAGTTCATAATATCCATGTATAGGTTGTAAAAGAGCGTTGCGTCAAAACATCTACATACTTGTCACATTTTTTTTTTGTTATTTTTTGTGTTATTTTGAAGGTACTAAATAAATTAAACTACATCTATCCAAATTTAGAATCAACAAAAAAAATAGTTTTACTTACTGATAATAATTTTGTCATTTTCGGTCACTACCGATAAAATGACCGCGACTTCCTGCCTACCTACAAGCGTTCAACTTGCACACGAAATTCTTACCACAATTTCGACAATAACATCAAAGTATAAATACAGGGAAAAATTCTATGACGATCATTCTCGAGCCGTGGTGAACACGGCTTGGTAGAAAACACTTTAGATATTTATTACTTTTTTTATTTTGTTTTTTTTTATTGTTGGGAAAATCTTGTGGTGAGTATATACTTGTTTGACTTATTAAATTCTGAGTTTTTTGTTCAAATTTAGCTTTTAAATTGCAATGTATAAATATTTATCTTGGACCTTAAATTTTTATGCTTAATTGATTTGCTTAAATACGTAAAATATTAAATAGATATAACAAATTACTGATAGAAAACGAAATTACATTTCTCACTAGAACTTGTTATTAATGTGAACTATCTGCACTCTACCACATTTGTCGAGGTATATTGCAGTTACATTAATGATAAGGAAGAAACAAAACTATTGCAAAAAAAGGACAAAAATAAGTCTTAGTAGCGGGTCCACCAAATCAAATTTTTCGTGTGAAACTTTAATATCCATAAGTGCAGGACTTTTTGAGACCTCGAAGCTTACACAAATCAACTTAAGTATTTATATATAGATCATAAGAAACAACCGAATTCCTCTGCAATTTCTATCGTTTTATTGTTTCTCAATATTACATATTATAATTCCAGTGTTACAAGATGAGCGACCCAAAGCAAAATCTACTGCTTTTCTACGACAGGCCCACAGAGCCGATTTTTATGCAGAAGGGGGAAGAACAGGCCGTGTTCGAGTTGCCTGATTCTTATTATGTAAGTTGATAAAATCCAGAACCTGAACGTGTCAAATCTATCACTTTAACCATCGCAAACCCCGGAGATGAGTTGTCAATCGTACTTACTTCTAAATTTTTGTATGCAGTGATTAATTATTATGTTAATACATACCTTTGAATGTAGACAATCATTAACTGCTTTGGAAATTTATCAAGAAAATTTGGATGACATTGAAAAGTGAGGGAAAGGAATACTGCTTATACCCGTAGATTAGGGAACCAAAGGAACCCAGTGAACCTGGTCTAACTGTTCAGTACACAATAGTTAGACAAGATTCACTGGCTTGCAACTCCATCTGCATATTATCAGAAATCCTAATTCTCTATTATATGCCATACAGGAACTTATTAATAGTTGATTCATTTTTCAGCCCGAAAAATACAAGTTCGCAACGAATATCATTGCAAACCGTTTCGGAAACGATGCTAATAGAACGATTCCTGTCCGTAACATCGCGCTGCCGAACTTGTCTCTGCCCATGGAACTACCATATAACGATCAATTCTCGTTATTTATACCGAAACACCGACAGATGGCGGGACGGCTCATCGACATTTTCATGGGTAAGCAGTTGATAGTATTATAACTATTTTAAAATCCGGGAAGTACTGTCCTTACTTATAATTTTAATATTCAACTACAATTCTTTTTCCAAAATTTATTTGAAGTCAGTGCAATGCGTTTTTTCTTCCATTCACCTCTATTACTTTCCAGTTTATTATTTACTGCCTTTCTAGCAATGTTCCCTTTAACGAAGACGGTGATAGTGAGACTGGACTACCTTTTCTGACAACATTCGAAAGAATCTACTGATATTTAATTTATATTTTTTACCTTTAAATAACTTACCCTTATAATTTATCTTTATATTAAGCATTGCTTCCATAATCACCATTAATCATTCATTCTATCCTCTTTTCGTTCATCTATTCGTTCATTTACTCAGTCATTCTTTCTTACTTGCAGGTATGCGTGATATTGAAGACCTGACATCAATTTGTTCTTTCTGTCAGTTGCGCATCAACCCTTACATGTTCAACTACTGCCTTTCCGTCGCTATATTGCACAGGTATAATTAAGACTTTTTTATTATTTCTTCGGTGACGGGGTGGAAAATTACTTCGGTTCTCCTACTCGTTATGGTTTTAAGAGCCAAGAGTATGTGATGATTCCACTAAACACTATTCCAATGACCGGCTCTATGCACCCTACTCTGAAAGAAGCCGAATCATTTGATTTAAAGACCACCCCAAATGGACACCACATATAATCATGTCCTGTCCCAGAGAAAGAGATTATCCTTCTCCAAAAATCTACTGGACTTATGGTTAGTACTCTGTATACAATATGTATAATACGAACTCTGTTATACTCTTAACAGTGACCGTATGATTGATGTGTCGTTTCAAAAGTAGTCACAATTACAGACACATAGTAGAAATTAAAAGTTTTGTTTCACGTACGAAAATATTAAACACTGTTTTGAAATTTACAGGCCAGACACCAAGGGTCTTAACATCCCAACGTTCGCCCAAACGTTCCCTGACAAGTTCGTGGACCCTAAAGTTTTTCGTAAAGCTAGGGAAGTTACGAACGTTGTACCAAATGGATCTAGGGTAAGAGAACAATAATTATTTTTATGGTTTTTTTTCAAAAAAAAAGAGATCTATTTATACATTTATTGCAACAAAATGACATGGAATAGGACTATATAGAAAATCGAGGTCATTAACTCATCTTAAAGCACTTTAGAACTTGGTTTATTATGAAGAATTTGCTGTTCTTTCCTTTTTTTAAATGCTGACTATGGATTGATACTATGATCCCACAGAAACCTGTAATTAAATATTTCCTTCATTAATTTCCACCGAGTAAGTGAGAGAGGCTTATGTCCAGCAATAGACTGTTAAAGCTGTTAATGAGTGAGTGAGGTTACGGGAGACCAACTCCATATCAGCTCCCCTTCTTCCCATTGATTTTCATGATTTGTACCGAGCCATAGAGGACAGTCGCACTTACAGTTAGATGACACGTGGACCATTAACAATAAAACATGCCTAGAATTAAACTTTGGAAATAATGTATGCTGAGTAAAAAGGGATATTATCACATAGAATTTTTGTTGTTTTTGTTAACTTTTCTTAAGCGATCCTACAAATATAGTTGTATGTATACAGATGCCGGTACCAATCAACGTAAACTACACCGCCTCAGACCTGGAGCCAGAACAGCGTGTTGCTTACTTCCGCGAAGACATCGGAGTTAACCTCCACCATTGGCATTGGCATTTGGTATACCCCGGCGAAGCTGCTGACCCAGCGATCGTCAACAAGGATCGTAGAGGAGAACTCTTTTATTACATGCACCAACAGATTATTTGCAGGTACCACTTCAATTATAACTTCTTTTCTTGGTTGGGGTTCTCAAAAGACAGTCACGCATTTGTGCCGCTTGAGTTACAGGTGTCAAGGTGTTAAGATGTGCAGGTGCTTGCTTCTAGCCACTTATCATCACGTAACTCGTGTGTTTACCACAAAACTGTCTTTTTCATAGGTTCAATGCTGAACGTTACTGCAATGGATTGAGCCGCGTGCGTCGCTACAACGACTTCCGGCTACCAATTGAAGAGGGTTATTTCCCTAAGCTTGATTCGCAAGTGGCCAGCAGAGCTTGGCCTCCAAGGTAATGCTCTTTTTTGCTAAATACAGACTTAAGGACACAATGTGGTTCTTCTCGCGCTACACTTTTAAAAAGGGTCTTTCAAACACGTGGAACAAATTAACATTATTACGTATATTTAGCATTTACTCGGTTGTATCTGTGTATAATAATCATGTAAATTCAAAAAAATCAAAGAATCAGTATTATTAATATCAACGCAGACAAAATCTCGATTGTTTCAAATGTAATAACTATCTAAATCGTGCCAAATCGATACAAAATATGACCAAATTGTTAAGTAATAAACTTAAAAAGATAAAAAAATACATTTTATATGTCAGAAGTTAGGTTAAGTTGCAAGTGGTTAGTGATTAGTGATCCTAGTCAAGGATTTGATTCTGACCCGGTGCAAGTCTTTGTCTGACAACCATAATCATTTTGTTCTGTATCTGGGTGTAATTAACCTATAATTTGTTTGATTTAAAAATATATAAATACGTTCACACACCTTGTCTAGTTTGGGATCAAACGGTTAACGTAAAATGTATTGAGACATTATATATGTAAGAGATTTTTCATTTTGATTACTTCTCAACATTCGAACGATCTATAACGTTGCAGGTTTGCGGGCACCACAATCCGAGATCTGGAGCGTCCTGTAGATCTGATCAAGGTTGATGTATCTCAGTTGGAAACCATGAGGAATCGCTTCGTCCAAGCTATTGAAACCCTTTCAGTAACTCTGGTTAGTATATTTAGACTACGTTTACTATATTACGAAAATAAAAATATTTGAAAAAAAAATTGTGACTAGATTTTGGCACCATTGAACAACTTGTATTCATCTGTTATATATATATATATATAAGAACAGAGCCAAGAGAAGAAAAACTACAAACAAACCCATCTGGCTATCGTCGTTTAATAGGTCAAAACCTCCTTTCTAAGAAGATGCCTATGTCCAGCAGTGGCCTATTAGGGGTTAATGATAATATTTATGTAACTCAAAAACATTTTTCTTCAAAACCATCGTGGGTTTCAATGGGTTATCATTGGAAAATAAATGAATAAAAACTGAAAATGCAACGAAAGAAATAAAATATATAGATATAAAAAATATACTCGAAGAAAGAGAAATAATGGTTTATTCTACCACTTAAGTTTTTTTTATTATCTTCCAGCCCAATGGTCGTCAAGTAACGCTAGATGAAGAGACGGGTATTGATACCCTCGGCAACATGATGGAGTCGACAATTCTCAGCCCAAATCGCAATTACTACGGAGACTTCCACAACTTGGGCCATGTGTTCATCTCCTTCGCACACGATCCTGACCATAGACACTTGGTAAGTACAAGCAGTTAATGACAAAAGAGTTTGCCTCGGAAAACAAACTTAAACTTCGATTAGAAGTATTTTTTTCTGAAATACAGAATGTAAAGACTAGCATTTGTTAAATAATAATTATCTTTTTCATTCAGGAACTCTTCGGAGTAATGGGTGACTCGGCAACTGCTATGCGTGACCCTGTCTTCTACCGCTGGCATTCATACATTGATGACCTGTTCCAGTTGTACAAGTATAAACTAGCCCCCTACGGTGATGACAAGGTATGTATCATGGTGTAAAATGTCAAATAACTAAAAGTAATTGCTCTGAGAAGCTGCAGCAATTTTTTCATTCTTCACTAGTACAGAGATGGCTCAAGTTATTGTAACATAATATCATGTGGAGGTCTTTGTTCTTCTCTACTCGACAGCCCTCTATTTTTCTTAAAAGGGCAGAATAGGTACACCCTCTTTCATTGTACAACAATATTTTTATCATATCGTTTTAAATGTACAGTTAGTAATCCGAACATATATCATGTGAGTGGAAGGCAACTTGCAGAAATTAATTATGCTAAGTGACTAATTAAATATAACAAAATATTTCAGCTGGACTTCCCAGGTATACGCGTGTCAAGTATCACCGTTGAAGGACCAAGAGGTAAGGATACCTTCGGAACGTATTGGGAAGAGAGTACCGTTGAATTAGGCAGAGGCCTGGACTTCACGCCTCGAGGTTCCGTGCTGGCCAAATTCACCCATCTGCAGCATGAAGAATTTAACTATGTGTAAGTAGTTTTTGGTAATTAAATCGTCTATACATCCCTGGGGATGAAAGGTGAAGTCAACTTTCAAGGACAGATAACCGATATACTTAAAGGCTAATAAAAGCAATTTAAGAAACCTACGTCCATTGCTGGACATCCTATGGCAGGAATGTTGAAGCGACAATGTAGTTTATAGCTATTTGTTTTGCTTTAAAGGGAAGGACTGGACCAATCCGTCTGGTCAGCGTGGTATAGTACGCCAAAACTTCCTTTACAAACCTGTTTGTTTATGATGACTATAAATTTTTTAGTACTTGCATTCTTTCTTCTTCTAATTCTACTTCTTACTTATCCTTTTCTTACTCCGTTATTAAAAAAGTAGTTACTCTTTTAGATCCTGCCATTTTATGCTTACCTTATTCTTTTCCAGGATTGAAGTCATGAACACGTCTGGTAGAGGTGTTATGGCAACTGTTCGTATATTCATGGTGCCCAATCAGGATGAAAAGGGACAAGCCCTGTCGTTTGACGAACAAAGGAAATCTATGATTGAATTGGATAAATTTACTACTTCATGTAAGTGTTTTACAGTTATTTATTATGTTTAGAGTACGTAATTCAGTGTGTTATTCGTTCAACATAACAAAATGCCCATCTCTATTACGTCGATAAATATCGCTCGACATCGCGGCAATTCGAGTAACAAATTGGCGCCTGCGATATTACACGGCCAATACGACCATTCAAGTTTTCACAAAATTCTTTATGTTCAGCGTTAGATACTTACGATTAAAAAACAATCTGCTGCCAAAAAAACTATCAAACAAAAAGGTTAACTAACCAAAGTTACTAATCATTTATCAGTCAAAGCAATTTAAGTGATATTTCTAATTCATTACAACCAAAGCCCTTCTGAGCCATTTGCTCTAATTGATTTATTGTTTATAAATATGTTATTCATCAGGGATTCGATGTTGTGCCAACGTTAAAACTCATGAAAATACTATAAATAATAATTTATTTGTGGTTTTTGTAATTCAAAGCTATTAAAATTTAAACTTTGTAGTCTCTAGTTACCTCCTAAAGACTCTTAATATTCGTATTTTCATTTGTATTTTACTCACGATCCTATGTAAAAATAAAAGAAAATATTATAGATTAACTATACACAGACACAACAAACGATTGTGATCATTAGATATGTATTTATTATACGCTTATTACTGTGGGAATTAGTCTTACAAACCTTGTCACAGCAATCCGCTAAACTTTCAATCCCATCGACATTACCAAATTAAGTAGACTCTCTTACAATTAATCTACTTATAATGTTTTAGTGAACGCTGGTAACAACGTTATTCGTCAACGCAGCATAGATTCTTCAGTCACCATTCCTTACGAGAGGACCTTCGCCGACCAGGTATGTGTCTCAAGTAAAATCTTGATATTTTATGCCATAGAATGCTGTGTTTCTGCTATGGCAAAAATCTCGATTATAGGATGAACAAATGAGTACGCTGTACTCTTCGAAATTATCAGACCGATCTCTCCATCTGAGATTTATGGCCTGCCTAATGTTAGGTTAATCATATTATCCAGTTTCCTTACCTGAATTAAATTCGTCTCCTGTCTGTTGGGATGGTGACGAGTCATAAAGGCAAAAAGTCAAAACTTGTTTCAAATCATAACTTATTTAGAATTTGTGTCCTACAGTCAACCCGCCCCGGAGACCCAGGATCACCTGAAGCTGCACAATTTGACTTTTGCGGTTGTGGATGGCCGCATCACATGCTCATACCTAAGGGAACCCCAGGAGGATTCCCCGTGACTCTCTTTGTTATGCTCTCCAACTGGGAACAGGATAGGGTGAGTTTTATCACTTTTTTAATTATTTACCGGTTACTGATTTTTGTATTCCTATTTGTAATATTTATTTTATCTTAGAAACCTTTTAATCAAATATACTACTAAGAAAAAATTATATTTAGGAGAAAATTTTCACAACCTACATTCACCTTAAACAGACTATGGTTACACTCCAATAATAACATAGTTAACTAATTAATACATTAAAAGTATCAATTTCTTCTCATCATCATCACACCACCTCCTAAAACTGACTCATAACCTTATTCTTCACAGGTCGAACAAGATTTAGTTGGAACCTGCAACGACGCAGCATCGTACTGTGGTATCCGTGATCGCAAGTACCCCGACCGTCGCTCCATGGGCTTCCCCTTCGACCGGCCTAGCAACGTCAGCTCGCTTTCTGACTTCCTCCGACCCAACATGAACGTTAAGCAATGCACGATTCGTTTCAGAAATGTTACAATGCCCAGGCAGCGGTAGGTCTTTGACAAATTGTAGTAAATTTCTGTTGTTATGTATGGGCAACAAGTAACATTAAATCTTTTACAAAATATCAAGCATCAACAGATGCTAAATTTTTAAGACTCATTGCAGAAATAGAAAACAAAAACAATATTATAATTTAAAAAACCCCTTTTTAAAATTTAAAAGATCCAACACTTTTACTACTTTCTCTAGGATGACTAACTTACAAAGTCTATTCCTGATAACCTATTTTTTAGATGTTTTTAACCGTTTTGCTTCTTCTCGCCAACGCTTGGCCCGTTTGGCAAATCTCCTTATAACCTCTATTGTATCTATATATTTTAAAACTTCGCAAGAAATAGTAAATAACCTATAGCTTCGGTGTGTAGGTATGAACCTACGATCGTATCTGAATATGATCCACCGCAACAACCACGAAAAACATGCCCTTGCAACGAATCTTATACACCGGCCGAGATTGACGCCCTTATCCGAAAACCTTACTATTTCATTAAATGTAATCATAAACAACATATATTTTAAATGTTACTGTTTCTGAAACTCCCCACTTATTCGTTTTTTTTCTCTTTATTATGTTCTGCTTCATCAATTTCTTAACCACAAATATATATATATATATATATATATCAGTTTTCAGCGCTTGCAATGGCAAATATTGATTCTTAAAATTAAATTACCATCTTGCAAGTGACCAGACATTGTAAAATACCATGAGATCGTCGTGGTTTAAAGATTTTAATCTATATATATCTTTTTCTGATAATCATATCTTATACACTGCATCTTTTTTAGTTTTCATTTTGAAATCATTTTCACTAAAGGCCTACAGATTTAATTCACTTCTTAGTTTGTAATTGACATCACTTAACACTCGGAAGAAATTAAAATGTTACTGAACTTTTTGGCTTCGCTTACCGGACACCGATTTTATAATAAATTTGAAGAATAGTTTTACATTAGCTATAAGTAAACGGGTCTGTATATAGCTGTAAATATTATGTACATGTAGATAAGCAGTTAATTTTTAAGACTGAATAAATTAGCCTTTCACCAAACGTCTGTATTTTTTCTTAATTTACCTAAACCAATACACAAGAGTATTAAAAAAAGAAATAATGGATTTGAGTTCTGGTTAAATGGTTCACAAGTGTGTTTTGACCAGCAGATCCTTCCATTATTACACTTCTGCAGTTTTTTGTACTTCAATTATGGCGTGATTCCGAAGGAATAAAATTCGATGAAAAATATCTCCTGCAAGTGCATTTGAAGTCCGAAAAATATCGTAATGGAATGGCAAAGTCAACAAGAAGAAAAATCACTCTGAAAATAATAAGTTTATTAAGGTACATGTCCTGAATATATAACCTTATCTCGATTTTCAGTGGGTGAGTGAAAAACAGTGAAAAAACTTAGTGAAGTGTCACTGAACTAACAATACTAGCATCCATTATGCTTATACACTTAATGAATCTATCTAATCACCATCCTATGGATTTGCTATGACTTGGATATTAAAAATTTCACATAAAGAGAACTGGTCACTATTCCCTTGCTAAGGATATCACTGCTTACCCAGTTTGGAAGTGACCGCCATGGCGACGTCTTGGGTTCGATCGAGTCGGACCAAACGTTTGTTTGATCTGCAAATATTTGTTTCAGGGTTTGTATGTTTTCTATGTTAAAGTATTTAAGTATTCTATCAGTCAATCTGGCTTTCATAGTACAAGCTTTATTTAATTTAAGGCTAGATAATGTTGTGTTAGATGTCCGAGATATTTATTGAAGTGATGTCGTAAATTTTGGAAGGATCTCAAGCAAATAGATGCTTCTAAAGACAGCAGAGTTTAATTGTGACTCTCGCATTCTTGACAAAATGAAATTGCATTATCTTCCCTTAATCTCAAAGTTGTCGTTCTTCTTTTGTCCTTTTCTAAGTGGGTAACACGGTAATACCACTCACTTTAAAACGTGATAATGAAACAAAAAAAATAAAAGTAAAGAAACGGTAGGTCGAAGAAGGCCTGTGATTGAAAAAGCTACTGAGGTGAAAGTTTGAATAGGTTTGTTTATTTCTCTTTGGTATTTTAAATATTATAATGTTAGGCGTTTTTCTAAGATTACTAGTACAAAAATAAATGCCCAGGTTTTTCTTTGAGCTCAAACTCGGCTTTCATTGGAAATGGACGAAAACGATTAAGAACATGGAATGTCACCACTCACATTTATCGTATGAGTGTTGCAAGAGGCGCCTTAGGGAATAAACTAGACAGGACAGCATCACTACAAGGAAAATCCCAACCTGTCTGGCCAGCGTGGTATCACATCACATCACAGCCTTTAATAATCCACTGCTGAACTTAGGCCTCTCCTTAGAAAGGAGTTTTTGGCGTACTATACCATGCTGGCCAGACGGGTTGGTATAGCGTTTAGTTATTAAGTTTCCTTTCTCTTTGTACTGATCTTGCCCTGTGTAATTTGTTTCCTTAGCCGTCTCTCTCGCCCCTCCTAGGTGGTGACACTTGTAGTTATTTCTAATTAATATCAGAGCATGTAATTATCAAATTATGTGGGTTCCTACCCACGGCACGAGGTGACGTCAGCGAATGAATTAACGCACGGCATGTTATAGTAGGTCAAAATCTCCTTCCAAAGGCGAGGCCTATGTTTAACAGTAGACTGTTAAAGACGTTACGAGACGAGATGTGATGCCGTGATGGACGTAATTATAAAAAGGCAACAATATTTTAATGTTCTTAATTTACGTAAATCTTCAGACTAGTTATCAATTCATACTATTTTCTTGTATTTTAAAGAAAAGCAAGTGTCTTGTGATGCTTGACTTGCATGCGTTATTACTTACCATCAAAGAAATGGTTTCCTCATTCACCAATTTTGACAATTTTGGTAAAAATATGATAAATATGCTGAAATGTGCATTGTAAAAAAGTTATCCAATTTGTGTTTATGGTTCACTATTTAGAATATACTGGCATCCCATTTAAAGGGCAGATACTTATGTGCTGTTGTTGACTTTTATTTAGAACTATTTGAGGCCAGCACCGCGACAATTATTATTATCAAGTAACTCCAACAGTTTAGGCAGCGCACGTCAAAATAGTTCTCAGAGAGCAAAATTTTTTTGCTGACTTACACTTACCAGCAAACTACACAAAATCTGCAAAAAATCCGCGGGAAGCTGCTGGATGTGTACGGCATGGGACCGGCTGCTGTGTAGAATTTTGAGGAGGTCTATGTCCAACAGTGAAGTCTTTTGGGTGAGATGAGATGATTATGATGACACAAAATCTTAATAAATTGTAGCCTATATATTATCCTGATATATAAACTATGTAACTGTAAAGTTGTATCTAAATGTGTTCAATAGTTTTTGAGTAAAAGTGTAACAAACATCCCTATATCCAAACATTTATACATCTATCCTCACAATCTTTCACGTTTATATCATTACAAGCTTTTGCCAGCGGCTCCGCCCACGTTTATATTGTTTAACACAGTAAAGAGTAGTCAATATACTTCTTTAAGAATCAAAGTATCTCCATGCCAAATTTCGTTGAAATCGGTGTAGCGATTTACCCGTGAAATCGTAACAAACAGACAGAGTTACTTTCAAATTTATAATATTAGTATGGACAAGCAGCATAGGACAGAATGTCATTGAGCGAAATGGACGCATATCAACGTCGTCACCTAACAGCAGTCTAACGTAAACGGTAAAATCAAGACAGTCACCTAATTTGAGCGTCTCCGAGACAGACTTTTTTATAGGATAGGATATTTAACTTCAAGAAAAAAGATAGTTTAGTCCACATTTATTAAAAAATTATCAGTAAGTGATAAATCATAAATATTCAAGTGTGTTTTGGTCTTCAGTTTTTTAATCTGTCTACTGTCCTTTACGGACACAAATCACAGACAGACAGATTAGTACTAGCACATAAGACAGCCATGCATGTCATATATGGAAGGGCTCAACCGAGTGATATCAAACATGGTCTTGAAAGAATTGGTGTTAAGCAATCCTTGTGATGGTTTCACCAATAAGTAAAGTTATCTGAGACCCAACTCTGACATTAAACAGAGACTGATTTATTCAGAAGCACAGAGTATTAAAATAAAACAAATATTTGGTGAAAGGCAATTTTATTTAGTATCTAGTGTTAAACGGTAAACATTTCATAATATTTACAAATTATATACAGACCCGTTCACTTACATCTAAAATTATGGAATCATCTATAACGTGGTCAGTATCCGAAGAACGAAGCCAGGAATTCTTTAGTAACAATGTATTTTGTAGCATATTGAGATTTGAGATACTAATACAGTGTCACTACTCCATCTCTTTCTATGGGTGTTGTAATAGACGACTAAGGGAACGAAATATGCAAGACAACATCTCTGCAAGGAGAAGGAAAACTTGATTCAAACCCTAAATCAATGTGTTATGTCAATAGGCTATAGTAGGCCAAAACTTTTCTAAAGAGAGGCAGCTGTCCAGCAGTGCACTATTAAAGGTGGATGATGAGATATGAGAGAGGCATATATTCAGTAGTGGTCTGCAATGGGCTGATAATGATGAAGGTTTAAGGGTTCAGCGGAACCCTGTATCTAGGGGTGTAGCAATACACAAGAGAATAACTGTTTATTTTAAGGGAAGTTATTTAAAACAATATAAATTATGTTTGAAACGGATGTTACACAAATACATTGTCACAGCGTGATGATGAACTAAGGGATTATCTGTTTAGTCCACAGTACCATTATCCGACTATCATCGTCAAGGCAAGATATGGTATCATGGAGGTGTTGCTTTTAGAAATATATATGACGACGAGCGGATTATGAATTATTTTTTATTATTGTGGCGACTTCCACATTACAGCACAAAAAACGTGACTGTGGAGGGACGGGTATTATGTCCCTCCGGCACAAAGGGAGGATCCTCCGACCAGGCGAGGCATACGTTTCGTACATACTTCGTAGTTCGATATATCTTCGCTAGATGGCGCTGTTGTACATTTTTGTTTGTGCTGTAATGTGGAAGTCGCCAAATTATAAATACATTATTGCTCGAATGTCGCGGTGGCGCAGTGGTAGTCATACGATTGCTGTGCTTGAGATCTCGGGTGCGATGCCAGGGTCGGACCAAACGTATGATATACAAATATCTGTTCCGCTATGGGTGTTTTCTGTGTGCGATATGTATGTATTTAGAAAAACAAAAGTATATGAGTATTCTATTAGTCAGACTTATCATAGCACAAGCTCTACTTAGTTTGAAACTAGATGACGTTGTGTGTCAAGTGTCCGAAATATTTATTTATTAACTATAACACGAATTATTATAATCATTACTTGATTGGATCATTTGGTTTTGGTAAGTCGATTCTGTAAGGGATAATATTAAAATAAGATTATTGAAATAAGAGTGTTAGCCCCGAATAGTAGATGTCGCCACTAGCAATGGCAGCCGTCAGTTGGCTTGGAGATTGACAGCTGTCATGTGCACACATGCTAACCTATTGGCTCCATTTTATTTAAAGCTTGTTGATATATGAGATTTTGTTTGAAATTGTATAACGATTAAATAATGAGACGTTGAACAATACAAGTTTGCCCTTATTTTGAAAGTTCCTATTACACCGCCCGCAATGGAAACCTATAAATATCTATGACATCGGTACTATGACATCCCCTTCTGACGTTCTGATATACATATATATAATACAATGCCCGCATACGGAATATATCCTGTGTCGTGTGGGATTTCAAAAACATGATACACACAAGAATACCCAGACTCGGAACAACAATTTGTGGATTATACAGAGTGTTGTCTAAGAGTCGCTGTAGAGAGCGACATGGCGACCGCTACACCATTACGTTATTCGAGCAGTCATCCGTGTATTACACATTAATTTGTTAGTTACAGTTTACATAGGATTGTTAACAAAATAACGTTTCTCAGTAACTTTATATGTGACGTATATACCTCTAGTTTTGACATAGTTATATAGTTAAGTCTATTTTACTATGTAAATATATTAGTGTTATGTAAACTAAATATCTGTTATGTAAAAATTGAACTGTAGACATGAAGAAAGGAACAAACCTTACAAAAAACGTGTATAATGTGTAACATCTTACATCTTTCCTTGCTAGTCGGCTAACTGCATTTGTTTTGTTACACATTTCCGTCCCTTTTCAAGTAATCATATCCACAGACTACAGGAAAGTGAAAAGATAAAAGTTACACATCCATAACGCAAATAACGCAATCCATATGTTAGTCAAACGTGAGTCTATTTAAAAATAACATACTTAAGTTCACCTTTTCGAGCTTATCATAACCGACTAGGCGGTCTGTCCCCTCGGTACGGTGACGTCGCTGTGCCGCACGGTGCAGGGCGCGGTGGCCATGTTGGGGTGGAGGAAGTCCGACAGCGAGCTGGCGCGGATGGGGCGGTCGAAGGGGAAGCCCATGACGCGCCGGTCCGGGTACTTGCGGTCGCGGATGCCGCAGTACGACGCCGCGTCGTTGCAGCTCCCTACCGAGTCTTGTTCGACCTGCAAATACACCACGACCTTACAAAGAAATCGCGTGTTAAATATTTTTTGCAATACCCTACACGAGGCATGAGGTTACTGGAATGGCAACCATCTTTCTCATCACTCCGAAGAAAGTGATTACTATGCCTGATAGAAAGCGTGAATAGAATCCAGGTGGTGGTCACCATACTCATTGCTAATGCAGACAATGCAGTATAGCGAGCCACGCAATGGCGACATATTTCTCACTAATGGAGTAAAGCCTTCTAAAAGGCGGTACTGTAATGATGTCAATTCAATTAAAGGTGTCCACAGGCAGCAGTAGTCGTCTACCATCAAATGTCCATTGTTACCAATACAATAAAAATCACCTCAAAAGCCCACATTTTCATATTTTTGTCAATCAGTAATTATATATTAAAAACATACATAAGATATAAACGACTGCCTCGATGGCGCAGCGGTAGTGAATGCGACTGCTGTGCTTGAGGTCTCGGGTTCGATTCCCGGGTCAGACCAAAAGTTTGTATGATCTACAAATATTTGTTTCGAAGTTTGGGTGTTTTCTATGTATAATATGTATGTATTTACAAAAAAAGTACTTAAGTATTCCATCAGTCAATCTAGTTATCATAGCACAAGCTCTGCTTAGTTTGAAACTAGATGACCTTGTGTGTCAAATGTCCGGAATATTTATTTATGTACGGAAATGTAGATATATGACATGACCACCTTTTTAGTGTATTTATAAAGAGAACAATAGTATATTATTTACACACCAAAGTAAAAATGATCCTTATAAACAAAATTGTAAAAATCCATTTCATTTGGACCTTAATTGTAGACCTACTCACTCGTAATTGTGGACCTACTCACCCTGTCTTCGGCCCAATTGGAGATCATAACGAACAGCACCATCGGGAATCCTTTGGGTGTACCGCGGGGTACGAGCATGTGGTGCGGCCACCCGCAGCCGCAGAAGTTGAAGGCGGCCGCCTCCGCCGTGCCGGGATCCCCGGCGCGCGAGGACTGTCACATACAACGACCAATGTAAATGTAGAAACGAAAATGATCCTCCGAGCACTTCCCACACTATAATAGGTTGGAATTGAGTTTTCAGAATTCAGATTTCAATTTTCAGACAGAATGACTGTCACCAGATCTCCACAACCCAAGAATTGCGCGACAACAGACTTCTGGGACAAAAGTGTTGTCAGACTTTCCAAAGTTACCCGTAAATGTTGTCACAGATGTTGGTAAAAATAGAAATATGAGTACTTATTATCAGAGCACACTAAGTTACAAAAGGTGGTGATAACCACATGAAAGAACTGCCTAAAAATTTTTAAAAATTTTTATTTAACTTTACCATATTATCCGCCAATTATAATTTTAAGCATCAATTTTTTTGCCAATTTGGGAGCCTGCCAAAGTGACTCGACTCTATCTGATGGTAAGCACGAATAGAATCCAAGAGTTGTGGTCACCATACTCATTGTGAATACAAACAATACAGTATGGTGACCCACACTACAGTGGCCTAGTGAGTTGCTTGCACACCCGGCTTCTGGAGGTAAAAGGCTTGACAATCATCGTGATAGTGTAAGGTTTACACACTTACCACGATAACTGTCACCCCCGCATCGATTCGTACACTTTGACTGCCTTGAAAATTACTTACAGATAACATGAAACATTCTGGCTTCAAAGTTAACTTAAATGAAGAAAGACAGATGGGCAAATTCGATTATAAGAGCATAAGAAATAAAATCAAGCTTAGAAACATAGGTTCCATACCAGAAGATTCATAAACCAGGTCCATCATGAATCAACCTTTGTTTAAATTAGTACTACTCTCTTTTTTAACAATTTTTTTTGCATGAGATGTCTTTTACTCTAATTTTTATATGAATAAGTTTAATAAGATATTTTTTTATCAGATTCATCATGAATCTTCTGAGATTGAACTAAACTTGACGAGAAAAAAACAAATAATTGTGATAGATGAAACCACTTACCTGGTCCCTAAAGGTTCTCTCGTAGGGAATAGTGACGGATGAACTGGAGCTGGGACGATTGATCACATTGTTACCAGGCTTCACTGGAAACCAGAAAAGACACATATAGAAAACTCTAATTTCTATCAGCGAGTGTTTGTATTTTACTAAGTTTACATTTCTCTTTTATCTTTTTTAAAAGCCTCCCAAATACTCTGCTTGATAGAAGCCATGATTAGGATCCAAGAGTTGTGTTACCACACATTACCCGTACTGTGTATCCCACACACCGGACGTCATAGATTTAGTAGACATCTGCGGCATTGACGCGGCTGTATATCTTGACGTCCTGGACGACCACCTCATCTCAAACCACCAGCTAGTATTTGAGTCTAGATGCCATCCCGGAAATGTTCCAATTACCTTCTCAAACGCACCAAGACTAGCAGGTTTTCACCGACTACATGGCAGAGCACTCGCCCTCCTTCCCAGCGGAGACACTCAATGAAGTCGACATACTTGCAATGGATCTCAATGTGGCCTCACAGACCGCACTTCGAGTGACGAAACTTGACACCACCGCCGTAAGGAAGCCCTTCCACCTTCCCACCTACATCTTCACGATGATCGAGAAGGAGAGGAAACTGCGACGGCAATGGCAGTACTCCCGATGCCCAACCATCAAATCCCAGCTCAATACTCTGGCTGCGGAGATCTCTGCCGCAGTGGCAACGAGCGCGGCAGAGTCCTATCACCGCAAGATCGAGCGAGCTAGTGAAGACTGGTCGGGCATACACCGGCTGTGCCGCCAGCTTTCCGGGAAACCTGCTCCGATTAGGCCCCTGCTGGCTGTTACTACAAAGTTAATATCCTATACGTATAACATTTGTTTGTCTGTCCTTTATATAATCGTACACTATGCATTTGATCATGTGATTACCTTTCGCAAAGTTGTTGTGCTTGAGCCTATGAAGGTTTCTGAGTTGGTAGATTTTTTTTTTATGTATTTCCTTCAAATTTATTTTAGTTGATGACGTACCAACGTGCACAGAGTACAGCTAGTTTACAATACAAGTATATTATCAGTCAGTTAACTTTTAATAATACAAGCTCTGCTAAATTTGAAACTAGATGGCGTTGACAACTGACAATTTAAAAAAACTCACACATAATTAAAAGGCTCGTGCTGCAGATGGGTGAACCTGGCCGTCACGGAGCCACGCGGCGTGAAGTCCAGCCCGCGAGTCAGCTCTACGGTACTCACCTCCCATCGAGTGCTGAATACGTTTCTGCCAGCTGAACCTTCGATACGTACTTCACTGACGCGAATGCCAGGGAAGTTCAACTTGAAGCAAAAGAAAAACATTTATAAATTTCAAACACTAAACCAGTGTTGTTACAGCCTCGGTGGCGCAGCGGTAGTAAATGTGACTACTGTGCTTGGGATCTCGGGTTCGATTCCTGGATCGGAGCAAATGTTTGTATGATCTGCAAGTATTTATTTCTGATTTTGGGTATTTTCTATTTATGATATATATGTATTTACAGAAAAAAAAGTATATAAGTATTCTATCAGTCAGTCTAATTATCATAAAAAAGCTCTGCTTAGTTTGAACTAGATGGCGTTGTGTGTCAAATGTCCGAAATATCTTAAATATAAGGAAAACAATTACTAACAGGTCGCAAAGAAAACCATAACTCAAAACAAACATTTGGAAATCACGCCAAGTGTGATCCCATAGGAGAATCGAGCCACAACGCTCTGCACAAGAGACCGATTCGATCATTCAGTTAGTAGTTATTAGTAACTGTTACAATGACGTTGAAACTTTCAATGATTAAATTACATCAGAAAACTAAAATACACCCATCACTGAATCAACACCTGAGCATAACGTACGGGTATACAATTTTTGTAAGTTAGTTAATTAATTATACAAATTATTTTGTAAATTTCATCATCATCATCAAGAGCCTTTAATAGTCCACTGCTAGACATAGGCCTCTCCTTCCAAAGGAGGTTTTGGCCTACTATACCACGTCGACCAGACGGGTTGGTATAGTGTTTGTTTCAAGTTTTCCTTCTCTTTGCAGTGACACCCATGAGATGAATAGGGGTGTTGACACTCTGCATTCTTAATCTGTCACCACACGAAAATGTGGTACGTACATTTAGTTCTATGTTAAAAGCGATAACCCATTTCTACCTTGTCAATCCCATACGGAGTTCTTATAACTGACGAATAAGTCATCCATGTACGCATGCCAGCGGTAGAATACTGGGTCACGCATAGCGGTCGCAGAGTCCCCTATCACTCCGAATTGTTCCTGCAATAAAAAAAAGATAAAGAAATAATTAAAGTAATTTGAAATCAACATTAGTTTTAGAAAAATTAACAAAAAAAAATTTCAATATGATTGACTATTTATAAATGTGGGACCAAGTGATAGAGCCTTGTGGCATGCCTGATACAAAGAGTTAAAAACACCATATTTACCTTATGCATGCGCTTTTTTAATTGAAAACATATGCATAAAGCAAAAAGCAGTGTGCATACGTCCTATTCTTGTGACCCTTTAATGGTTTATATCTTCTTTGCAAATATATATTAAGCATAAGCTAAGTAAAATTAGGGTTAAAAGAATCAAAAGCTTTAAGTAGATCTATAAGGTTAACATTGTATTGTCAACAACAATAACATTTATTTATAAGAATACTTTGTAAATTTAAATTTATTTTATTACCTTATGAATTATTTAAATAAAACAATAAATAAATAGTCAGAAATTATTATTCAAAAAGTATCTTGTACGTATGTAACAAATTAACAGTAATTTTGTTATCTGCTGTTGTATAGAAAAGTTTCTTTTCCAATACAAACGATTTGCAGCTTAGACAAAATTATCAGCGATCTTACATTTCTGTTTACGTCACTATCATATAGCGTGGGCCAAGAATTTGCTAACATTTGAACCTAACATCTCGCGCAAACATGGACTGATGCTACTGAAATTTGTTTCCTACAATCGTAACACATGGTTTCAACAGGAAGGAGCCACTTGTCACATATCCAATGAGTGCCTGCCGGCAGTCAAAGACATGTTTCCGGTAAAGCTAATTTCCAGTCGAGGCGACATTCCATGGCCACCCAGAAAGAAGTACAGATGTATCCCCAGCAGCCTTCTTTTTATGAGGTTATTTGAAGAATACCGTCAATAAACCAAATACACTTCGTCAACTAAAAGAAAAAATCAGTGAAGAGATATCTGCGATCTCGCGGTGTCTTTACCGACGAATTTTAGAAAATTTCGGTGCTTGCTTAGAAGAATCGTCGAAAAGGTGATCATTTAGACAACGTATATTATAAAATATTGTATAATATAGTATAAGATTTTTTCAAATGTTAACTAATTCGTGGTCCACCCTTTATATTGTGGTTCTATAAATTTCTAGCAAAAGTTAGTATACTCTGTATTTACAGATATAATATGTTAATTATACGTACCAAATATCTATTATCGGGATCATGAGCATACCCTATAAATAAGTGTCCCATATTATGCATATCTCCATAGTACCCTCGGTTTGGACTGATACTAGATGATTCTATGATATTGCCCAGAATGTCTATGCCATGCTCTTCATCCAGCGGCACTTGACGACCGTTGGGCTGTAACAGTTCATTGAGCATCTGAAGCACTGTTGGTAAATACAAGCAAACATTATAAATACTCGTAAGATTCACCAGATTTTTTTTAGATCAGTTTTACTCTTGTGTATGTCAGAAATTCCGGCAAATAGGTATAATTGTTTGATTTTTTTTACAACTATGCTTACATGTTATTTGAGAAGCCTCGAAATTGAATAGTGAGAGCAAATTACAACGATGTGTCACTTCGATACGTACACTATCGATATATCAAACACAATATCAAGTTTTTAAATTAAACTCAATAAATCTCATCAACAGCCTTTAACAGTCCACTGTTGGACATAGGTCTTTCCTTAGCAAGGAGATTTTGGCCTACTATACCACGCTTGCCAGAGGATTGTTTGTTTCTAGTTTTCCTTCTGGTTGTAGGGATACTTACCTGAATAGTTTCTTCCCTTAATCACCTCTTACAACCCACGGGATGAGTACTACGTATTCTTAGTCCGCACATGCACACCATAGTCACCACATGCACAAACGACGTTTTAGAAGTATCCAATAATTCTTCTTTTGTCATCACTTACCAAAAGAGCAGAACGGTTTTCAATAGCCAATATAATCCTATCTCTCCAGGATTCCATCACAGACACATCAATTCTAAGTTCGTCCTGGGGACGGATCAGGTCACGGATAATTGTACCTGAAAACCTGCATCGTTATGGTGAAATTAGAGTGTTAGTTTAGATGACTAGCTTATTAAAGAGTTGACTAGCTAATTTTCAACATTATACTTTTATTCATAACGTTTTTTAAGACAAATAGGTTAATGCGTACCCAGCCACTACACCTGCAAGTCAAAGGATACAAATGGATTCCCACTCTTTGTGTATTAACAAATTCAGCTAGCGAGGGGAAGTCCTCAATTCTGGTTTATTGTATAACAATCTTATTGACACAGTTAAAAGTTGTGAATATTGACAATGCAATTCAGATACTCTCATGTTAGTAGTTTGAATCTACTTTTTTTTTGCTTTTTGGTTTTGTTAAGCTTTATGGATTTCGTCGCAAAAACTGTGTTCTTTATTTCCAAGAAAAAGCATGAAATGTTCTATAAAGTTCCATACAAGACAGAATCATATCATTACATTGTGACAGCCTATGGTTTATGGAAGTCAGTTGCTTTGTTGTAATGGATACGTAAACATAGATTCGTAAGAATTATTACCTGGGCGGCCAGCCTCTGCTTGCCACTTGCAAATCAAGCTTAGGGAAGTACGCCTCTTCAATTGGTTCACGGAAATTGTTGTACCGACGTACGCGACCCAAGCCGTTACAGAAACGCTCTGTGGTGTACCTGCAACACGGTATTATCATCAAGACATTAAGATTTTCAAGAGCGATAAATACTAAGCCTTAGCACCACTCAGGAAGGTAGAAAGTCAATAAATGTATGTCCCCATGAAGAAACGCGACTGCACCAATGGCGTAGAGATTAAAGCAGTCGCCACACCACTTCCTACCTTCCTGAGTGGTGTGGGAACACCACTTTGGAATCCACAAATTTTTGTTCTGAGTATTTGTCTTTGTATTTATTTCACATGTGTTTGTGAAGTTCCCCGCAACATGGGGTATATACACAAACCGGGTATTGTCTTCGTAAAGAAAATGTTCCGTTTTCTTGTATCAGAAATAGATAGAAGTAGCGTGTTGATGCTGTTGGTTCACAATCACTTGCCAGAATTAAAGTGCAATCTATAATCTCTCATATTTTATCTAAATTTTTTATCTAACTAATCCAATCTTCAGCCGAATGAAGATCTTCCTGTGTGACAGTATTCAATCCTGCTAAAGATTTATGTTGATTTTGTTCGTTAAAAACTAGCAATCATCATCATCAACAGTCCTTAGCAGTCCACTGTTGGACATAGGTCTCAGCAAGGAGGTTTTAGGCTACTATACTCCGATGGCCAGTCCGGTTGGTTTAGGGTTTGTTTCAAGTTTTCCTTTTTTTGCATTGATTCTGTCTTGCACAATTTGTTCCCTAGTCGCCTCTTACAACACCCATGGAAAGAGTAGAAGTGGTGACACTTTGTATTCTTAACTTGTCACCACACGAAGCAATCATCAACTAAATGTAAATTATAAGCATAAATTTATTGTTGTTAGAAAATTTCTGACAATAACGGAAGTTCAACCAAAAATCTGTAAATAATATCTCATATAAATTATAATAAGCTTCACGAACGTTCAACAACACAAGTAATAAGTATATTGACACATTTTTCTCACCTGGCAACAATCTGCTGATGCATATAGTAAAACAGTTCGCCCCTACGGTCTTTATTGACGAGTTTATCATCACTAGCAGTATCGGGGTACACCAGATGCCAATGCCAGTGATGGAGGTTAACACCGATGTCTTCGCGGAAGTAGGCCACGCGCTGTTCCGGTTCGTTAACACCGGCCGTGTAGTTCACTGGGATATTAACAGGCATCTGTAACCAACAGTACCTCGTTGACATTTTAGACTTCTTTCTTTTCTATTGAGCTGATTTTCATCAACACCTTTAATAGTCTACTGGTAGACATAGGCCTCTCTTTAGAAAGGAGGTTTGATTTGTTATACAACGCTGGCTCAACTATCTGATCTGCTGGTAAATGAAAATGGGTCTTCGGCTTCATTTTCATGATACACTAACATTTTTTTTCTTATATATTTATCTCTAAAGTTTGCGTTCAGTTGGAAAAGTTGGGTTAGTTTTACTCGTGTCAAAATATAATTAATTATAATTTAATATGAAAATACCTAATACCTTTACTTCGGATATTTTTTTTACTATATCTGTGAAATGCAAAGATTTAACAAAAGTAAATAATTTTATTTAACTTTAAAATGACTTTTGCCTTGGTTCCAACGCATGCGGAAATCCTCCTAGACATGCCCCAGGGATCTATTCTGGGTCCATTTCTGTTCCTTGTGTACATCAACGACTTACCTCATCTTGTAAGGGATAACCATGAGATAGTGTTGTTTGCTGATGACACATCCTTAGTATTTAAAGTTAACAGACAGCAATCGGTAATTGACGATGTAAACAATGCTCTCTCTAAAATGGTACTATGGTTTTGCGCTAATAACTTGTTATTAAACAGGAGTAAAACCAAAGGTGTTAAATTTTATACTAAGAATGTTAAACAAGTAAAAACTAGTGTTTTGATGAACAAGGAGGAGCTGGAATTGACAGACAAGGCTGTCTTCCTAGGTACAACTTTAGATTCACGGTTACAATGGGGCCCATATATAGAAACGTTATCTGGTAGACTTAGTTCTGCAGCTTATGCTGTGAGAAAGATTCGTCAATTGACGGATGTTGATACTGCGCGATTAGTTTGTTTCAGTTACTTTCACAGCATTATGTCCTATGGTTTATTGCTTTGGGGCAGTGCCTCTGATATTGATTCAATCTTTGTGCTCCAGAAACGAGCTATTAGAGCTATCTATAAGATGGGCCCTCGGGAGTCACTAAGAAACACATTCAAAGAAATTAACATTCTCACACTACACTCACAATACAGTTATGAGAATCTTTTGTATGTTCATAAAAATCTGTCTAAATTCAAGAAAAATAGTGATCTCCATCAATTTAATTTAAGAAATAAAAATAAACTTGCCGTGCACACTACTAGGCTCCATAAAATATCAAATTCGTTTGTGGGTATACAATTTTATAACAAATTACCAAACAACATAGTATTATTATCTATTAGTAAATTTAAGAAATTTATTAAACTGAGGTTGTCCAAAAAGGCTTATTACTCAGTTTCAGACTATGTCTGAGATTTAGATGTTTGGAAACGAATTGCTCTTTTTTTAAGACCTTAGATTGTTAATATAACTGCTGTTTTAATATTTAAAAGATTTTGAGTTAAAAGAGTGGTGGTGAGTTTCTTTCCTGGGTTCTTTTCTCACCACTCTACCATGAATAATCTGCGAACCCAGCTAGCTGTAATTTTAATCGACAGATTGTTCATCTTTTATTGTTTTTTTTTTATGACGTTCATAAGTATCTTTTTGTGACCTAAATGAATAAACGAATTTGACTTTGACTTTGACTTTGACATGCTGTAGATTAAGCTGTCCAATAGTTTAATTTGATTAGTGGTGACCTTTCTTATTCTTGAATAATGGTTTGACATGCCTAATAGAGTATATTTCTTCACACAATATCACTAATCTCTCTCACGAAGCTTCAGTCAGTCTACCTAAGATTTTTAAATCGGACAGCTTTAGAAAAATTGATTAAAACAGCTGTCAGACAGAAACAAGAATCAATTGTTTTTATGTAAAAAAGCAAAGAAAATTTTCGGTATTATGCATTGAAATCTTTTGATCATTGAAACTTAAAGATTTTAAACAATTTAAAAATATCTATATTTTTCCAAGTAAATACAAACTTTTTTAATGTGTATTCAGATATCACTCAGATAGTATGTTTGGCACCAACCAGTTTGCAATAGCCGTATTTACAGGCTAGTAAACATTTATTTTCATATTTAAGCATGATTTAAACATTCCAGCACATCCCCTAAGACGAAATCATAGCTCCTTGCTATGATTTCGTCGTACGCAGATTTAACTGTACAAACTTAAAGTAATAGGTATACAAGAAACTGTTTCTTACCCGAGCTCCTGAAGCTCCCTAGCCTTGCGGAACACTCTAGGGTCCACGAATTTATCCGGGAACAGTTCTGCGAACGTTGGAATTCCTACACCTTTCGTGTCAGGTCTGAAAGAAACAGACGTGCAATCTCATATTTCCTTTAACAAGACGAAATCTCTATTACTTGGTATCAAAAGTGATAGAAAAAAGTTTTATCATAATTAGGGTCGCAAAGCAGAAGCCATAAATATCATAGAGTGCTAATATTTTTGAGTTAGTCTCACGGTTGCATATTTCCTTAATCATTCAGTCAATAAGCTTCAGAATCTCAAAAATTTAAGGCGATTCTGCTTAATACTTAAAGCTGAGATTGAGTTAACCGATACGAAACATAAAAGAGCAGAAGAAATAATGTCTATTGACTTGCGCTTAAATGATTATGGATTAAACTTCCTTCGAGTTTGCTGCTATAATTATTAAAAGCTCAAGATCAAACACGATGATGGATTACTGTATATGCCCAATGTTCGGTAATGAACGGAATGTCAGTCGAGGAGTAAGGCACAAGTCGCTGTGCTGTCATCGGAATATCGGTCCGGTATGACCAGTACAGTACGTAATTAATCTGTTTTTCTTCTCGCGTCGTTCACTCGGACGGTATAAACGAATTCTTCGTGTGTTGTAATAAAGTCACTGCGTCGGTATTTGTGGCTTGTGTGAAGTAATCACTGGGAAGTTTAGGACTACTCGAGTGAGATCGGAGTCTGGAAGTTCAACCTATCTCAATCGTCGTGCACTTACTCTTCCACATAATTACCAACACTTTACAACCGTCGGTCAGCGACAAGAATGACCACGTAAGTACCGCACGGTACCCATCGGGTTACGATACACCCTGTAACCCATTTGGGGAACGTTTACACTCACTGTCAATAACTTCATACATCTCACATACGGCCGTCTGATCCCGGCAGAACATATTCCATAAGTTACCATGGTCCATCGCTATCTGGTAACAGACTACTTATAACCATACCTATTTAAGTATTGCTAAAAATATATATATTGTAGATAAATTACACTCAGGCGCAGAACATATAATCGTGTTCATCGCACGATGATCTTTGCTTGGTGGTAATCGAACTCAGGATCTCCTGCTTATCAGTCAGAATCGCTGACGACTAGATCCATAGAGACTAATTAAGTAAATGAAGCCTCAAAATTGAGATTTTTTTTATTATTACCTGTGCAATATGGCAACTGAGAGACAATAGTTGAACATATACGGGTTGATACGAAGCTGACAGTATGAGGCGACTGATATCAGATCTTGAACGTCACGCATACCTGAAGAATGTTTATACAGTATGATAAAATGTAAAATAAGGCTTTCCTCCCTGTCCAACCCCTTTTTATCATAAAGATGTATTTAATTAATTGGAAAACACCAAATCAAATATTTTTTGTACCGTTTCTAATTAATATTGAGTCACAATTTGAAATTTTGCCAACTAGTTGTTTAACATCTGTATCCTAGTGTTTAAAGAGACAATTATTACATCATTATTATTACATAGTGGACATAAACCTTTTCTTAAGAAAGAGGTTAGACCATTGCTTAAAAGTTTATTTTTTATGGTACAGGGGTAAACAAGCTGACTCAGGAGTTATAAACATGTTGTCGCTCTTTGAAATACGTGAAAGTTTTGTGGAGGGAACGGGTATCATGTCCCTCCGACACAAAGGGAGGATCTTCCGACCAGGCGAGGTGATCATGCCTGTTGGGCCACGGCCCAACGTTTAACGTTGGGATATTGTATATATGCTAATTGTCACACGAATCTCTATTTCGCGATACAGGATTAGTAGTTACGTCGTAGTTCATTACATTCATACTTTGAAGTTTGATGTATCTTCGCTAGATGGCGCTGTTGTAAATTTTTTCCTTTGTGGTGTAATGTGCAAGTCGGCACAGTTTAAAGGCTCATCGGTTGGAAAATTCTTACTTTAGTGTGTTCGCTCTACAAATAAATCCTGTGTCGCGGGGGACTTTATAGACACACTAGAAACGGAGACAAAGAACACCCAGACGTAGAACAACAATTTGTGGATCACACAAACTGTTGTCCCATGTGGAGTTTGAACACACAACACTCAGCTTAGTAGAGAGTGGCGTGGCGACCGCTTAAACCACTAGGCCAAATTGATTTAAAAGTAAATTCATTTTACCCATAAATATGTCAATGAGTTTCCCTGCCATCTCGCGGTGCTTCGGTACGAAGAACGAAAACTGTGCATTGTACGGAAGTTGCAACGGCAGCGACAAGTTGGGCAGAGCGATGTTCCGAATCGGAATAGTGCGGCCGGCGTTGTTGCCAAAACGGTTGGAGATTTTATCTGATACTATTTTGTAGTTTTCCGGCTGTGAATTCAACAGTCTGTGAATTTCTACATTGTAGAAAGCGTATATATGTGTACTCATGTATGCACGTAAGAAGTTGTTTCTTTGGCGTAACAAGATAAAAGAAAAACTTAAAATTTTATCCTTCGCGTTATCCTATATTTGTAGAGAAAACGACACTAATAATAGAAAAAAAAATGTGTGCGTGTACTAGCGTACACTCGTAAGAAGTGAAACTTCTTTATGACGTTATTTTTCAAAAAAATAATTTAAACCCGTCCGAAGTCGATGCAATCGCCACCTGGATTTCAAAAATGTAACTACTCAAAACGGGCCGCAAAATACATTGGAGACATTTACCAATCCCTACTCCGCTGGAGAAAGTATACTTCGAATCACGCGTGGTAGGGATAAGAAAAAGATGGCGCGTAACGGAAAAATGTGACGCGTAACGAAAAAATGTTACACTAAATTTTTTTCCAACCCCGATAAAGAAGTTTCACTTCAAAAAAGGTATTTAATAAATTGAAAGAAAGTTTTATTATAGCGCATTATCTTTATAGGACCTTGAATAAGAACGCACAACTTTTCTTGCTTAAAAAATATATAAAATATAAGGCTTACAATCACTCTAGTCAAGGTCAATTTTGTAAACCATATTGATATAGGTTTTTTTTTTTTATTTTTATTTTTTTTTCTAAAAAGACAACGCCCGCACTAGCAACAAACCTTATGTCGCGGGGGACTTTACAAACATACAAGAAACGGTCACAAAGAACAGCCAGACTCAGAACAACAATTTTTGGATCACACAAAGTGTTGTTCATGTCGGGTTTGAACCCACAACACTCAGCGCAGTAGAGAGCGGCGTGGAGACCGCTTAAACCACTAGGCCAACCGTGCAGTCTCACATTCATAGCCAACGTCATAAATTTGACTCCTAAGAGGCGGACAAGTGGGTGTGATAGTGACACGCGAAATTCTAGCAAGCACAGGACATTTAAAAAGGCCCAACAATTGTATACTGATAATTTCTGGTTGAGAATATATACACATCTCCCCACTTAATGCCCAAATTTAGCTAACAATAATTATAGTCCTATTTAGATAATACACAGTCCGTGTGGTAACAGATTAAGAATACATAGTGTTACCACTCCTATTCATCCCGTGGGTGTCGTAAAAGGTGACTAAGGGAACCAAATATGCAAGACAACATCATTACAAAGAGTAGGAAAACTTGAAACAAACCCTATTCCAACCCATCTGAACAGCGTGGTATATTAGGTCAAAACCTCCTTGTTAAGAAGAGGCCTATGTGCAGCAGTGGATTGTAAAAGGTTGTTGATGATTACATAATAGGTACCTTCTAATATCCGCTTTAGGAATAAGATGGAACAATTATGAACATAATAAAAGAAAAGGGATAATAGAAAGCTAGAGTAGAACACAAAAGAGAAGCGATGTTACATATACGGCTGGAGAGGAGACTAAACAGCAATTTCTTATTCCTGAGAAACTAGAGAGTCCTTGGTCAAAAGATCTACGAAGCATAATAGAACAAATAAACGCCCTTATTGCCACGTCACAAAAGTACTGCGTGTTTCTATCTACTTTCGTATATTTTTGACCTTCTGAATATTCATACCACCTTCATGATAACACAATACAACTTACTGATTTTTTTTAATTACTTTTTAACAGTTCTTTAACACGCTAACACCCTATTAGTGGATCGTAAATTAAATTGTTAACACTCAATGTTTATTTAATACGTAAGGATATTCACATACACAAGGAGGATTCCAACTAAAAGCGACAGCATCCGTGCTGTCGTCTTTCGTTGGTCAGTACGGCACTTGAAGGCCCATTAATGCACGGGTGACAGTTATCGTGGTAACTGGGAGAGTTTTACATTGCCACGATGACTGGTATGCCTTTTACGTCCCCAAAGTAGACATGAAAAAGACTAGGTCGCCATAGTTTTGGTCACCATACTGAATTGTTTGCATTTGCAATGAGTATGGTGAGCATAACTCTTGGATTCTATTCATGCTTTCCGTCATGCAGAGTAGTCACTTTGGCAGGTTCTTAACATAGAAAAAAAAGGGACAACAATAGAAAAGCACAAAATTGTCTATTAAAAAAATGTAGCCCATGACTTTGGAGTTAACAAGGGTTGACTTTTATTGTAAACAAATGTCACTCGTTTAATTTTATATGCTTGACCGTCTTGAAATCTTTTCAATCAAATTCCATACAAGGAGAATGTTTGATTAGATAGAAAGCTGTTCTATATTAACAACGTTAGAAGGTTGGATCAAGGGTTTGATGCAGAAGGCAGTCCTCCTTGACACGGCCCGTATTGTGAGGAGGTTTTTATCTTTGGAGCCCTAACCATGTGTCTTGGTCCCTGTTCCCGATGTCGGTGGTCTACTACTATTTTTTATATTTTTAAATGTGTATTTCTTTTATATATTTAAAAATGTAATAAATATGTATATATAATGAAATAAAGAAAATAATAATAATAAATAACCTCACGCATCTGACCCGTGGCTTTGTGATTCCAAATTAGGCAGAGCCTGTGCTATGGTAACGAGACTGCTGCAACTGCATACTACAAACGACACCTAGGCACATAACAAACAATCCTCCTCGTCACACAAATATTCATCCTGGGAATTGAACCCACAACCTCCCGCTTAGCAGTCAGGGCAACTAACTACTAGACCCACAGACCCGCCAAAACTTGTGTATTTGTTTGTATCTTCTTATGTTTGTTACTTCAGAACTCCATGGCTTATTAACCGATTCGAATAAATCTTTTTTATGTATACCATGTTATCTTTCCTCTTTGGTCTTATTCTAAATTGAAGGAAAAGGGACTTAAGAGGTTCTGGAATTATTACGAAGAATAGCGTTATTGCAAATTAATATTATATTGTAGGTGCTTTAAAGTCGTTCTTGTTTCATCATCATCACCACTGACAGTCTTTAACAGTTCACTGCTGGACATAAACCTCTCCTTATCAAGGAGGTTTTGGCCTGCTATACCACGCTGGACAGACGGGTCGATTTTTCTTCTTTTTTCTATATTAAGAACCTACGAAAGTGTTTCCACTCTGCCTGATGGAAAGCATGAATAGAATCCAAGAGTTGTGGTCACCATAATCATTGCAAAAGCAGACAATGCAGTATGGTGATGCACACTAAGGCGGCCTAATCAGATGTTTTTTCACGCTCCGCTTGGAGACGTGAAAGTCACAGGGACAGTCATTGTGGCAGTGTAAGTTTCACACGGTTACCACGATAACTGTCACCCCTGCATCAACGGGCCTCCGGTCTCGCACTCACCAACGAAACACAACAGCATGGATGCTGTCGCTTTAGGTTGGTCTTCTGTACATATATCCATACACATAAATTAAAGAAAGAAATAAACTCATATCTATACATACCGGCAAATATACGCACATACACAACTACAATTACTTAAACCGTTTACAAGAAAAAGGGGGGAAGGCTTCTGGTAAATACTTTTTTTGTTGGTTGGTCTTCTGTGAGAGGGTAGTACTCGTACTGCCCCGATTGAGCCAGCCCGTTTGTGCTGAAATCAGCGTGGCTCTACTACCTGTATTGGGTTGTTTCAAGTTTTCCTACTCTTTGTAGTGATATTTTCCTGAATAGTTTGTTCCCTTAGTCGCCTCTTACGAAACCCACGGGATAAATAGGCTGCTGACACTACATATTCTTAATCACCACATATATTCATCACGTGTTAGAGGTTGCCATATAATATATGTTCACAAATTAGCAGGATAAAATATTTGTACTCGTATATACTTACATAGTAGTTGTCAGGCAATTCGAAGACAGCCTTTTCTTCTCCCTTCTGCATGAAACAAGGCTCCGAGGGTCGGTCGAAGAATAGCAACAGATTATTTTTGTCAGCCATCTTTACGTCTGGAAATTTTGACAATTTTAATATTATTATTATACTATAATTTGCAACTTTACTTTCGATAAGAACAGAACAGAATGACTGTTCGGACCTGGGTGTGATTTGGTACAGTACTAAGAGTCTTGAACGTCACATACGCCATTAAAAATCCTTATGGGTTTTGTTGTAAAGTAAGTAAAAAGTTAATTCATAAAGAACATGTGCTATTAACTTAATTCGTTAGTAAGTTAGCTATATTTTATAAATATAAAGGACTTAAACATATGGCAACACTAAAACATATGTAAATAAACATTCAGTTCTAGTAACATTCAGCTTGCAGGTTTGTTTTTCGCTTGATGTTTATTTGTATGCATATTTTTTTTGTTTTTAATTAAGAACAGTAAGTAAGTATGTGTTTATATATTATGTCCGTATTTACTAGTATTTCATTAAAATCAATGTACTTTAGTGCTGATATTAATAGTAGACATAACGTCCGCCTGTGGATGTTACACTTTGAATGTACGAGTAGATATCTGTCATAACTTTTTAAAAAATACCCACTTACTAGCTACTTGCTAGGTAGTAGAGCCACGCTGATTTCAGCACGAGCGGGCCGGCTCGACCGGGACAGTACTACCCTCCCACAGAAGTTCAACCTAAAGCGCCAGCATCCGTGTTGTCGTGTTTCGTTGGTGAGTGTGAGACCGGAGGCCTGTCGATGCAGGGGTGTCAGTTATCGTGGTAACAGTGTAAGCCTTAAACTATCACGATAACTGTCATGCCTTTTATGTTCGCAAGCGGGGTGTGAAGAAGCATCTCACAAGGTCGCCATAGTGTGGGTCACCATACTGTATTGTCTGCATTTGCAATGAGTATGGTGACCACAACTCTTGGATTCTATTCGTGCTTTCCATCAGGCAGAGTAGAGTCACTTTGGCAGGCTCGTAATATAGAAAAAAAAAAAAACTTACCTCTGAACTTTTTGGCAATTTTTTTTTAAATAGATACTTGTTTATCAAGCCGTGTGGACCACGGCTAGAGAATAACTGTAAGTGCAATATTTTCCAGAATTTATACAATGCACTGTTGCAAATGGATGCACTCCAGTGTAGTCTAAACCGACAATGGTCTGATAAGGGAGGATGTTCATGGTTAGGTTATCGATGGCCCTGGAAAATCAGAAACCAATGTAAAAGTACGTGGGAACGAGGTACTTTGAAGGGCAATAACATCGCCTGCAATGAGAAATGAGTAAACAAGTCACCAAGTAGGTAATAATAATAATGTTTTCTACAGACTGATGTGAGAGTGCATTGTAATATGGTTGCAATGGATACCGATTTACCTTGCTCGCTCTGGTAAATCTGTCAGGCATATTATTTATAGTTCTTTTGGTCTTCCTAACGTCAAATTTATACACAGGCACAGTAAAAACAGGTATGTACGCGACCAAGTTGTCGAGAATAGTCGAGCTATGATGTATTGGGATCGATCTATTATCACAGACAGTACTATTGTTGCCAATAAACCTGATATTATAGTGATAGAACAATTAGAGCGCCGCACAACGGTTATCGATATCGCCGTTTCTCATGACGAGAATCTTGTAAAAGTTGAAAAAGAAAAAAAGAACATATTTGGATCTATGTCAGGAGATTGTCGATGTGCGGAATGTGGTTTCGGATGTATCTGCTCACAGAAGCTAAGCCTCGACTAAAACCTTAAGAGGTTCAAGTGCTAGATCTAGTCTGTTGAAGAAGGAAGTCCTCCTAGACACGACCCGTACAGTGAAGAGGTGCCTGTCTTTGGAACCTTAACCACCGGTTTTTTTATCCCTGTACCCGAAGTCAGTGGTTCACTAATAATAATACTAATATATATAAATAATACTAATAAATATTTATCTGGCAATAAAAAAAATACGCAATACAGTTAAAATCAATGATAACTGCAGAAATAAGGAAACTGTCGCATAAATCAACGCCCTTTCATGGATAATACAAGAAATTCAAATAATAAAGTATGAGAAATTTCAAAAAAGAAAAAACGGTAATTAAGACTCTGCTATGCCAAATACTTACAAAAAAGACAACATGTGTATGGTGAGTGTGTGTGTGTGTGGAAAATATAAGTGTAATTGTGATGTAGTTTTGTTAACTTGTAGTTCAGAGTATGTGATGTGATGAGTGAAGAAATGTGTGAGAGTTTGTTTATATGTACGCATACTTTAACGACTATAGACAGCGCCATAATTGGAGAAGATCATTGGGCTACAAGTAATCAAAGCCAGTGAAAAGCAATGAATAATGCAATTTTCTGTGGGGCTATGATTTCACTATCTATTAACGCAAACTAGATAAAAAGATATCTAGGACGCTGTTCACTAGTAGATCACCGTTTTCTTGAAATACCTCTTTAAAAGAAAACTGCACCCAACATCTTTCTCGGTATTTATTTGATAGTTAGCGGTATCAGCAAAGCTAGAATGTTACACGTGTCGCCATCTAGCGAAGGTAACGCGAACTACTTCCTAATTGTTTCTTCACTGTAGCGACAAATTGGCATCAAACTTAAATATGGGTGTTTTGTACGGCAAGGCTTGTCTGTTGCTAGATAATATTATTTAGAACATCACCTTTACAGTAAATACAAACCATGCTTCAGCTACGGAACAATTACATAAGATCTCAGCATTCTTAAATGACATTGTAAAAACCATATTTTCCATGAACTTTACCCACCTGTATCCACCTCTGTATCCTTGACAACGTTATAACACATGATTAAACATTCTTTGTGTCTTATATGGACTTATCGAGTAGTTTTGACTAGTATTCAATAGACAAACATGTGTTTGAAATATTTATTACGACGTAGGAACCTACATAATGTTTTCAGGATATGTGATTATCTAAAACGACAAGTTTCCACTGTTGAGTCACACACACACAGTTGAATAACCTACATCCTATGAAAAAAGGCCATAAAATATGTTAATGAAACCTCCAACTACTAAACTCGACACCGTAGAACCACAACACCAAATTCAGGCGGTAACGATGCCTACATACATTTCGTGACACATACATGCCTATAAAGCCTTAAGTACTTACTTTATGTTCTAAACTCTTTCTACTTAGCAGCCTTGTAGCTGTCGTACAGCCTTGTCATTTATCGATTGCACTAGCGCTTAACACAACTAGTGGCATAGTTTTATAGTACATGTAAATAAATAAGCTACTTACCACACACGGACTGTTTTATGAATAATGTATTTTTCCAAAAATGTAGAAAAGAGAGAAAGACCACTATTTGACCATTTTCTTGAAATATTTCCAACTTTATTTGTTGTCAGTTCAATATGTTACATGGCTAAAAATTTTTGCTTGTTTCGGTTGTGACAGGCAACCATTCTTGGAATTGTAATGGTCTTCGGACAGAATTAAGGAAGAGAGTAATTTGGGAAAAACAAAATTAAATAGGCAAAAGAACAAGGGCATTGTCTCTGACAAGGAATCAGGTTTGAGACTCCAGTAGCCAGAAAAGGCCCACCAATAAGACAGAAACATTATTTGCCCATTATCCTTAGTGAGTTCAAATATTAAAATAGATACTTTCTTCTGAAAGAGGTCTTATATCTTCGAAGACAGGAAAAATGCAGGGAAACTGCGGTAACCCTTCTTAGGGTTACAACTACAAGTACTGGCCAATAGGGATGGCAAGTTATAAGCTATAATAAGGTTAACAAGGTCATTACGTATAGTGATTACGAACTGCAAAGTGGAGCGTGGAATTTTCGTACACTTCAAAAATTCCCTGGTTAAAGTTGCAGAAAGCAGAGACTTCAGCGCTAAATAAATCAGGCTGGAAACCTAAGGAGAGTTGTAGTAAAGCAGATAACGTTCTATAGCTAAATTGATAATGATAAAAATCTGACGACAAGCATAAATAAGCAGATATCATGATTATATCAGAACGAAATACATATTATGTACCTACATACCTACCTAAGTCATTGGCGTCACTCAGTACCTGAAACTCTTTTTACTCAAACTAATGAAAACTTTCTTTCTGCTGACCAGGACGAAAACCAGTGTTAAACAGATTCGATTTTTGCCACTGAAAAAGTGAGGTGACCGATCCTTATTTTGGTGAGGGTGGGACTTTATGGGCATCAATACACTAGTAAAGATAGGTGATTTTGTTTATGTGTTTTTTGGTACTTCCGGCTAGTTTCGATAGGCAAAATAGGGTTTTTATGTATCGTCTTAAAACAACTTTTTGGCAAAATAGTAACACAAACGTACGTCCTAAGAATCATATGAATTTCATCACTTGTTTTGATGCCCCTAGTATTTTCAAATAATTGCATATTCTCCAAAAACATCTGAGTAAAACCATTTTATTATTTAACCTTGAAAATAGCACCTAAATATTTTTCTTATACAATTGTGTTACAAATTCGTACAACATAAGTAATTAACATAACGTTCTCAACATGGCTACAATGCCGCTGCCAAGTGGAACCAATTAACAATGTTACTAATCAATTAGCTATTCCATACTGAAATAAAATTTACGTGGTATTTGCACGTTTTGTGCGTTTTCATACTAGGATAATATGGCTGTGAGGAGTGAGAGCAATAAATGTAAGCAGACTAGATTAGTTCTCCGACGATCTGGTGAAGGTAGTCGTTGCTAGGGAACAGTACGGGATCGGCAGTTGCTAGCGAGCAATACGGAATCGTTGGCTGTAGCGAAGCTTGGAGAGGCCTATGTTCAGCATTGGATGTCTTTCGGCGCCGATAATTAATTAATGAATAAAGTAATATATTTATTTAAATCATCTGATCTAATTCTTGCTCACAAAATTTTTATTTGATATTTTAACGGCATGTAGATCGATAAGCGACTTAGGTTAAAACGAAAGTTTCTTTTTAATCTACACCTAATTTTCATCCACTAGGCCACTTCACCTTTCGAGAATAAGTCCACGGGATTTATTTGAGATGTCTTTTGTGATGATAAGTAAAGCTACATGTGTCAACGGTCGCAAAGGAACGACTTGACATGTTGTGTCGGGGGAGATTGCGTGTAACGAGACACGAAGTCTCGTGTCGTGCGGACAAGGTCACAGGAAAACATTCAGTTAAATATATTGTATTTATACATTTAAATGCTGCAGACTAACAGATTTTAATACAGGTTTAATTTTAATTTATTTTATAACTTTATGCACAAACACATGCATCAGCTGACTTAATGCCTAAGACATTTTTTGCCCGTCAACCGATTGGGCCATGTGGAGAAAAGAGTGGTAGGTGCACTTAAGGATAAGTAATAATACTGGATGATGAACTACGAGGTCACCAGTTCTGCAAATTCACCCAGTAAGCGGGTAAACGCTGGTGGTTGTCGCCCAGTTTCTTCTGCATATCAATGATATGATGGGCTTTGGCATAATACATTGCTATGCAGATGGTAGCACAGTTTATGGACGATATTTTGGACACCTTACAGCCAAGTTGATAGACGTTGAGGGAAAACGACAGAAGTTTGTTGTTGAGCTGGACCTGGTTCTAAGCCGCACTTCTCAATTGGGTCATGAGAATCTAATCACTCATAATCACTGCAGGATAAACTCAATATCCTGGGTATGGATATTTGCCGGGTTGTTAATCTGTGAGAGTATATTGAAATCGTCATTAAGGCACCCTTACAGAAGCTGGGTATACTGAACAGAATGAACGGTTCTTCTCACCTGAGCAACTGTGTCGTCTTTATTGGACCCAGGTTCACTCCTGCGTGGAGTACTTTTCAAATCGTTGCAATAGATTCGCGCAGTATTTGCTGGACGCTCTAGATCGGTTGCAGCGGTGAGCAGTCCGCATTTTCAATAGTCCCAAAGCCACAGAAGCCTTTGAGTGCCTACAGTTACGAAAAGATGTCGTCTCTCGACGAGCTCTTTCAACTGGTCCCACCTTCTCCTTTTCTCATCAGGACAACTCGTGCTAGCCTTGCCAGTCACTGTTTTGGAATGGTAGACATACGCTCCTGAACTAAACAAATCGGCTCTTCCTTCCTGTGCAAATTATTTAAAACCTGAAACTCACTGCCAGTACACGTGTTTCCCTCTCAGCTTAATTCTGGAGTCCTTTAAGCAGTTCGTGAAAAAGCACCTCACTACGACGCCATAGCGTGTATCGATATACAGCATTATCTGCATTCACAGTGAATATGGCGACCACCACACTTGGTTGACGAATAAGTAACTACATATGTGAGCTGGCATCGAAAACTGGAGATATGAAGATTAAAGATAAATCAGATGTAATTGTGGAGAAGACGTTCTAGTTTGTTGAGAAGATCTGCATTCAGGTCATGGTAGCACATATGGTAGCCGATCAAAGGGAAGATTAAAGATTGCACGAGCGTTGCTGTAGTTGTCACGGGGGAGAAATTTTCAGGCGGTATATTGTTCTCAAGATGCCAGTAACCCTCTGGTGTACTAATGGAACTTGATCACGCCAGTTCAGTATACAATCGAGCTGTAAGTCTAAGTCATTGACCTTTATACCACCATTTTAAAATAATTTTAGAAATAGTCTCAAGATTGACTCGGGTCATCGAACGGCGACTGCCGATAGCCTGACACTTTATTTGGTTAACCGATAATCCAAATCTTGCCGATCACTTTTGTATAGATTAAGAACTGTGTTAATCTTATCGATTACAGTTGCTATATCTTCAACGTTGGCTTGAGCGTACAGTTGCAAATCGTCAGCATACAGATGATACGCATTAAAAAAGAAAAGAAAAGCAGAGGAGAGAGTATACCGCCTTGAGGGACACCAGAGCCGACATCGCACCAGTTCAAGGAGAGATTAATACGAACGGACTGCTGGCCTTCCTGAAGATAAGATGTGAATCATTTCAACACTTCAAATGAGATCATAAGATAGGAGAGGAGGGATAAGAGAATATCGTGATTGACGGTATTAAAGGCAATTGAGTGGTCAATCAGAGCTAAGACTGTCACTTTTTGTCTTCCAATATAGCTTCCGTTATTGCATTTATACATTGGAACCTATGTGTACAAGTAATATTTAGACTTATTAAAATATTTGTATTTCATGTGTGGAACAATAGACCATAGTTTAGAAGTTATATATTTTTTATCTTTGATACTTTGTGGTCTGTTATGTAGTAAATACCTTTACAAATTCTTTGCTAAATGTCTGTAGTCACAATAGCTTATGTTTTCAGATACTTACCAAGATTGACCACTTCTGTTTCTGACGACTTCATTCCCAAATCCCTCTAAGCGCATTTGGTCCAATTCGCGGTTAGTCTGATGCGTTATTCAATTAAATTTCAACTAATTGGTTAACTACCAAAATGTGGTGGTTTAATATAATACCTATTGGCTTATTAACAAAAAATTAAAAACATATTCGTGTTACACTGTCATAATTTAAATAGTGTCCTTTTCTCGAAATGTCTCTTTCTCAAATATTACGTACATGGGCGTCGCCAGGTTTATTTTCAGGCACCCCCCTGACCATCCACCACCATCTACATCCACACATACTATTAACCTTTTGTTTTTCTATAGTAAGAGCCTGCCAAAGTGACTCTACTCTGCCTAATGTAAAGCACGAATAGAATGCAGACAATGTAATATGGTGACCCACACTATAGTGGCCTGATGAGATGCTTTTTCACGCCCCGTTTGGGTACGTAAAAGGCATGACAGTCATCGTGCCAGTGTAAGACTCACATAATTACGCCGATAACTGTCACCCCTGCACCAATGGACATCCGATCTCGTGGACCAACGAAACAAGACAGCACGGATGTTGTCGCTTTAAGTTGGTGTTCTGTGGAAGGGTTGTACTGCCCCGGTCGAGCCGGCCCATTCATGCTGAAATCAGCGTGGTTCTACACAATTACAAAATATAGAATTAGACTAGATCTTTATCTATGAAATCGACTTTTTTTATTAAAATAAGTTAAAATAGGTTTTTTCTATTTATTTTCTTTTCTGCCAGGGGAGTACTAATGCCCTTGCAGCCTTGCCCGGCGCCCATGCATGTATAACACAAGGTTACATACAATCCTTATTCTAAACTTATTAGTAGTATTTACACCTTTAATTGTTAGAACAAATTACGTTAGCTGCAATGGAAGGCTCGAAAAAAAACCGAAATGATTTTAAATCTATTTAATTAATTAAAATTACATTATAAAACTAAACCTAATGACCGATGATTCTACTTCTAAGTAGGAATATAGAATAATCGCACTTACAGAATGTTGCAATAAATATTACTGGCGACATCGATTGACGTCATTGATGCATCAGCAATTTGGTGTACTCAATATGTATTGGTGCATGTGCAACTTCAGCGATCTTCATGTATCAGTACGATGTAATTCCTCCCATCTTAGAACGGCGACTATTTTAGCACGTTGAGTGAAAATGTTGCCGGGATTTTATCAGGATTTCCATCTCTTCAGGATTGTGGTCGGGAACTGCTGATCTTTTTTCATAGCGTTGTTACATTTACATAGATAGCGCTTAGTAGAATTCCGTAGAACGGGATTGTAGTGTAAGATGCCCGTCGGTGGTTTGTCAAGCTGAGAAGAAGTCTGTTCTATAAGTTTTTCCTATATTCTGTGTAGTTCTTGGAGATCAACAGAGTTCAAATTGATGTGAGTAGCCGTGCTAGCGTGTTTCTCACATCAATACCATAATTGAATACCACATAATTTGAAACCAGAAACGAAAACAAATATAATTAGCATACAGCTTCTTTATTTTCAGATAAAAATAAAGTAACATTGGGAAGTTGTTAGTGACGTGTTTAGTGTAAGGATTGTTTTCTTGTAGCGCACATATGAACATGTAAATGGCAATTTTAAGAAAAAGACATTTTGGTACAAGAACATTTTATGAAAGGGCCTTTCCAGGATCACATGAGAAAGAACATTATTCGCCGAGACGCTGACGATATGCTGCGAATCCGTACGAAATGTTTGAGGTGCTGGTCCACAGAGCACGCTTTGGTAAAGAGTATCCTTAGGTGCTGTGACAAAATGCCGAGATGATCCATCAAAATAGCAGTCTTCGAGAAAATTTTAATGATCGGTTAATGGATCCACTTCAGCATTGGCCAAGTTGTTTCTTAAAGTTTGAACACTTAGTTTACGCCGCGTCACCATAACTTCGGTTCACAAAATGCGCTTTTGTTCGAAACGAGATCGTTAGTCATCAGTTTCTCAAATCACGTATTTAAGAGATTTAACAATAGATAATAGGTTCTATTGAACTGCTCATATAGATATTGTGTGACAAACTAGACACCATTTTGACAAAACTGCTAGATATGTATAAAGCCTTGGTTCAGTGGTCATGGACGGACATTTCAGTCAAATTTGCCTAAAATATATTTCTTACAACTTCGTTTGTTAAAATCTATAGTGTCTAAGTCATTTTGTCATTTCAATATCCATAATTTAGTTAGGTATGATGATCAAAAACTATTACAATTTTGTAAAATAAATCCCGTTCATGAGTGAAAATGGTGCTCACTTAAGAAAACTATTTTAAATTCAATTAAAAACCTAAACATGACACGTCAAATAATACATAAAGTGCTAACTACCACAACAGCCAATAACTACTACAGCAAGCGAACTACTTCCCCTACCAAGACTTATGATACCATTGGGCACAAAAGATAAAATAAATTCATTCAACTTAAAACAAATAGTCAATAGCGTATTCATACCTACTTAAAGCAAACAGTAATCTAACAAAATCCTATACATAATATAACGTAAATAACTATAATATTTATATGTACCTACCTATTACATGGCTGACGTACTTATGAGCGTGTCTAGATTTTTGCCACTTTTCAAAAATTATCAACTTTTTGTTTACTGGGTTAATTCTTTACGCTATTAAATAGTGTCTATCTTTTTATTTTCAAAAGTGGAAATAGTGTAATTTGCAATATTTTTTACTAAAACTTAAAAAACAAAGTAGACTTTAAACATTCCTATTTTGTTACCTTTTGCTATGCCCTTTAAAACTTTCAAGTTGACGCAACAATCCTAAAATAATTAATTACACACATACTAATGGATTTTATGAAATTGTATCAAGAAAAATTGTATTCATAATTTAAAAAGCAGTCTTATTTTTTTATCACCATAGACTATAATACTTCTAAAGCTCTTATTTTATTAAAAAAAATACAATTTTACTACTTTTTTTTTCTAGAATTTTGAATTTGTTGAGGTCTATTTTCAGCGATATATATTATATTATCACAGAAACATTTTATTGGGCAAAACAGATTTTTTTTTTTGAACAGTCTATAAAGGAAGTATTAGTAACAAAATAAAAAATATAAGGCTGTATCCATGTTACGGACATTGGTATTTTAGATGTATTTCCTTTATTTATTTTTAAATAAAAAATCAATTCCTAAAAACGAAAAATAACTTTTTTTAATGGAAATTAATTTATACCATATGAAATTACCTATTAGCCACTGGATACGGGCGGCACGGGACCGGCGCTTGTGGAGAACCTTGGGGGCGACCTATGTCCAGCAGTGGACGTCTTTTGGCGCAGACAATGACAATGCTGTCGTACTTTGTGGAAAATGCAAAAAGTGGGTTTTGGCAAAAACAAAGCTAGAAATGTTCTTATAGCCGTGATAAGAAAAAAGAGAGATAGCCTATACTTAGGTACATATTTGTTATAGTGCAACCTGCGAATTGCATTTATAGATAATTACCTACCTGTTTATATCGCGCATGGAGATAAACGAAACAAAAGATTGTAGTACCCATAATAAACCATTACTGGTTTTATGGGTGTTTTATGTATCTTATTGTATACCGTTTTTGTTCTTCAGTCCACTGCTTGACATAGGCCTCGCCTTATAAAAAAAGGTTTAGGCCTACTGAACCACCTTTTATTATTCAAATAAAATTTACTAGCCGAATTCGTCCATTTTATCGGTTATTCGACACGTTCAAGAGCAGGGGCAGAATCGACGACTACGTGCTCTCCGAGACACAGGAGCGAGACCCCAACTCCCAAACTCCGAGCTAAGTATTTCTGTAACACTGACCTAGCCCGAGCTCTTGGTCCCCAGTCGCATACACTCACCGCTACCCCAATAAGCAGTCAAACAAAATTATGTTCCGATGGAAACCTGGCCATGGTCGTTATTACTAATACTAGATAGGTATACCAGATTTACCCAGGCAAAATGCTAAGTACCACGACTCCTTAAGAAGCAAACAGGCAATCTCTACAAGACTATAAATAAAAGTAAAGTTGGTTTGTAAGAAAGTTTTAATAAAGTAGTATTGAAAAATATTTCACAGGGTGTATTAACAAAGAAATTAAACAATAAATTTAGTTATATACTAACATATGACTTTTACGCTATGCTAGGTAATAAGTCTAGGAATAATTAACTAAAATTTTTAATATAAATACACTAGAAGTGAATGTTACCGAGTCAATATCGATTCTTAAGTATAGCTAACACAGTACTAACATACATCGAGTGCGCCGGGTACTAAGAGGTGAGGAGAGTCGACGCAGTTAAGTCCAGCATCGTTAAATAATAACCGTGAGCCGTCCGGAGTGGCGCCACATACTCGCAGTCGCTCAGTCACACACACACGTCACTCGCCACACAACATTACTGCGTCTGTGCTAACAACATAAAATTTGGAAGGGGCCACAGGCCGCCGCCTAGCCGCTCTTGAACAGCAGGATGGCCACCTGGCCGAGGTAGAAGTAGATGAAGTGGCGCGTCTCGTGCGTCACGTACGACCCGAAGTTGCGCCCCACGATGCAGTGCCACGTGGGGTTATACTTCTTGTCGAACTCTTTCTTTATGAATGCTGCGATGTCCTGCAACAAACTTTCTGCGTCAGAACATTTTAAACAATGGAAAGCTTCATCATCTTCAAAGATTAGATGCTTAACTCGTGCATATCGATTAGTGTAATAAAACACGCAACGAGTACACTAACACGAATTTGTCTTCTAACAGAACCAAGGCAGCATATCGTCCTATGTCATCCAAACAGAATCGAAATAGTATATCGTCCAACATCATCCAAACGGAATCAAAGCAGTATATCGTCCATCATCATCCAAAGGAATCGAAGCAGTATATCGTCGAACATTATCCAAACGGAATCGAAGCAGTATATCGTCCAACATCATCCAAACGGAATCAATGTAGTATATCGTCCAACATCCTCCAAACAGAATCAAAGCAGTATATCGTCCAACATCATCCAAACAGGATCAAAGCAGTATATCGTCCAACATCGTCCAAACAGAATCAAAGCAGTATATCGTCCAACATCATCCAAACAGAATCAAAGCAGTATATCGTCCAACATCATCCAAACAGAATCAACGCAGTATATCGTCCAACATCATCCAAACAGAATCAAAGTACCACATAGTCCAATATCATGTCCAAATGGAACCAAACATATCACTCGATATCCTGCACATGGACTTAAACATATCACGCGATATCCTGTACATGGAACTAAACATGTCACGCGACATCCTGCACAAGGAACTAAACATGTCACGTGACATCGTGCACATGGAACTAAACATGTCACGCGATATCCTGCACATGGAACTAAACATGTCACGTGATATCCTGCACATGGAACTAAACATGTCACGCGATATCCTGCACATGGAACTAAACATGTCGCGTGATATTCTGCACATGGAACTAAACGTGTCACGCGTTACCCTCCAAATGAAACTAACATATCACACGATATCTTTCAAATGGAAATAAACATGTCACGACGCGATATCTTCCAAAGGAAACTAAACATGTCAAACTTCCGAACCGAATCAAGGCCACAATGCGGTCAAGCATGTGAACTATGCTTGAGTAGACTTCTGATTTATGCAAGGTATGATAGATAAGTCAAACTTTATAGTGTTTATCAATGGTAATCTGTCAACCGGTAATCATGGTAATCGGTAAACTCACTTTGTCTCTAATAGGGCAGTCGTTACACATTGTCGCCACAATTAAACTTCTCAAGGGAGAATGACAGCATTGCATTTTATGACCAAACAATGGACTACTCACATTCAAATTAAGTATTACTTACATTCTCAAAAAAAAAAAATATTGCTACTTTTTTCGAAATACTCGGCAGGTATTTTTAATATGGTGAATTAAATACAATATAATTATTACAAATATTCAAACCGCAACAGGAAAACCTCAACTCGTTATCACTAGTGGCAAAACACTAAACCACCATTCATTCGATTATACCATTCTCAAACATTAGACATTTCCAAACTACTACTTAACCATATTTTCTTATCGGAAATAAAAATTCCAAGACAAGAATATCATTTTAACTTAACACAATGGTTGTACGTTCCGGTTTCAGTTACAAAATCATTATGCCTACCTTTTCAATATTGAACTTCTCTAGAGCTTGTGTTGCGCAGTCTACAGCATCTTGCTGCATCTCTTCGCTCATGTCAGCATTCTTAATAACCGCCTTGCGGTCGCACATCTTGTCAGTTTTGTGTCTGTATGAAGCAAGTAAAGTATGTCTCATTTACTACAATAACATTTCACTGCTCAAAGAGCAAATATTTGTTATAGATTACATACTTTGATAGCGTAGGTGGGCTGATTTTACACATTATTTATTAGACTATACCAATTTGTTGACTGAATGGACTTACACATGAGGCCAAAGAGCCGGTCGTAAAAGCTTGCCCTGGAGGCGGACTTCACCACACTGACACTACATTTTTAATTACTTTTCATTTTCCTGCCATCTGTCAAGTCACGTAATTCTATAGTATGCAGGCATTGAAATATAATAAATAGATACTAGACATCGGACGGTTCAGTGTTTAACCAATAGTGTTACGAGTGCTTCAGTATCTTTTATTGTATAACAATGAACATACAGTCAACATGAGCACAAACAGGCCTCACTAGTCCACCACAGTGTGGGTCACCATACTGCAATGATTATGGCAACCATCACAGATTCTATTCATGATTTCCATCAGGCAGTAAAGTGTCACTTTAGCAGGCTTCAAATAAAATTGAAAATTTCAAAAAGGCCTGAAAACGCCAGGTCTGCTCATAACCGTTTCCAACAGGCAGTAGCGACTTTAGTCATCAATTAAAACCTTAAAAATGTTCTCTTAGAAGGGTAATCGGTGACAATAGTGGTAAGCCACTTTAAATTCTAACCACGTAATTGTTTATCACTTACCAAATTCGTGTTTACGCGTTGCGATACAATAGAATTAAATACGTGCCACCTCTGTATTAAATAAGTAAAGGACAGAGACGAAGTTATTATCGACAAGTTACAAAGAAAAGCCGAGAGAAAAATATAGATAAGGCTGTCTCACAGCGCAATTTCATTTGAAAACAATATTGATGTAATTAATCATCACAGCACTTGTTGCAATCGATGACCGATTGCGTCAAGAGGAAAGGCTATCGACCGTCTTTAGATATTCTAATACGAGACTTTCTATGTGCCATACCAAGGGATGAGGTATTGTTTATAGCTATAAAATGCTATTAATAACCTCCAGAAAAGGTCAAGCGCGAAATCTAGAACCGAGCGCGCCCTTTTATAAAAAAACTAATCACATTAACAATCGTGTTAATGGGTTCTTTCAATGTAGACGGGCTTACTTTACCTGTCTTCTCCAACGGTCTGCGAAGGTTTTTTCGTAGTAATTCTAATGGTAGCACTAGCACTAATACCCGTCATCAATAGAACAGAAACTTGGGCATGCCGTCATGTAATTCAGCTCAGGGCGGATTTTGATAGAAATAATCCCTCATAATGCAGATTATCACTATAGTAACAGCCTAGTTAAATCAATAAAACTCTTGGTAATGCACATATTTGCGAAAATTTAAGTATAATAACGTTCCGCCTTCGGTTCCACCGCACACCATTTTTAAAATTACATAAAATTATTAATAACTGGCACTCTCGAATACTAAATAATCTATGAAATAAATTAACAAGCACAGAAATTCAGAAATACTCACTTTTGCTTCGGGATAAGAACAAATTCTCACGTAAAGATTTTGATAACCGAAGATTCAATGCCTACTTCCAGAGGATTCTTTCACAGGCTTCTTTCAATAAAGATTACTTTAAATTACGGCAGAGGGCGTTCTAAATTTGAACACATTCGAAATATAAATATACATTTTAAAAAATATTTTCTTTTTTGGCCAACCATGCAGAAGAAGTTTTTTTTTAATTTATTGTAAAGATTATTATTTTTTTTGGGATTTTTCGGTGGCATTAATTATCTTGAACATGAATTCATTCAAATTCTAATAAGTTTCGAGTAAACCAAAATTTAACAACTTTTATTCATGTCATTCTACTAAATACTTAATAAAATAATAACTTCAATAATAATATTATATTGAGTAATGCAAAGTACAAACAATACAAAATATTGTTTAACATTTTCGAACGTGTGTGCTTAAGGCCCTTAGATGGTATATTTGTAGATATAGCCATTGTGTTACATATCATAGAATATTTATGTTAGTAATATAAACGCATAATTGATAGATGCTAGAGATAGATAAATGTTATTTTGCAATTAACTATTATTAATAATAAATACAAGAATATTTTATGGAACGTTTAAGTTACAAAGGTTCTTCTTTCACTTATTTTTTGACTATTCTCATCCGTAACGATGACCATTTGCGTATTAGAGAATGAAGTACACAATAAGTACTTCTATAAATGTTTTTATGATTGTTACTTAACTATGGTATCATAACATCATTTTATTTTATTACTTTAAGATTATTAAATATCTTAAAATTTTACATTAGTTTGCAGTTTTATAAAATGACGTGATCGGATACATCTATTACTTCTATTGCTTAACCTAAAAATATTTACGGAGAAATAACCATAGCCAAAAAATTTTTCTACCGATAGACAATTTCTGAACCATCTATCAAGCTATCAAACGTCCATTTCCGCTTCCTTCGCTGGTGCACTGTCAATCGCCATATTTGATTAATTTATAGAAGTAACGCCGAAGCGTTACCCGAGTGTCAAAGGGAATTTAAGGAAATATTTATTGACAGTGTACGGCTGTGTACGTGCTAAATAAGACAAAATGTCTGGTGGCAGTAGTAGTAACAGAAATGAATGTAGGATATATGTCGGTAACCTACCTCCTGATATAAGGACAAAGGACATCCAAGACCTGTTTTATAAGTTCGGCAAAGTTACCTTCGTTGATCTTAAAAACAGAAAAGGACCACCATTCGCGTTTGTAGAATTTGAAGATCCCAGGTAAGAATTTTTCATTATACCTAAGTGATTTATTTATTCTGATCGTGAAACGTAGGCGCTTGGTATCTTTGTATCAAGTTTTACAGTAATCGGGATGCCCCAAATTTCGTATTTGCATTGAAGGTAAGGCACTATTTATGCCGCAGTTTAGGTATGTATATCATTAGCGTACATCGATGTTTAAATGCGGCCATTATGAATTTGTTATGACGTCGAATTAATGATTCCGATTACTACAAACTACAATTTATTACGATGGCTAATTAACAATCCCTCGTTTTCTTTAAGTGTTATGTCAACTGGAATCGTATTTATATTAAACCTATAAACCTATATGTTTACTACTGGTCTTAGGCTTTGCCTAAACTCTGGATCTCTCAACTGTGTAAAATGTGTCAAATAATAATTATTATTATTGTTGACAAGAATACGGTCTAGTATTTTTTTGTGATGGTATTTGTTCAAATTGGTTTATATCTCAATTTTATTGGATACATTGATTTTTGATATGCATTTGTTATTACTTGTTACAGAAAGCCTATATCCAACTAATAGGTATGAACGTTTGTGAGGATTTTTGTTACTCTTTCACGAAAAACTACTGGACGGATTTGGATGAAACTTAACAGTACTGTAGGGTATACATCAGAATAACATATAGGCTACAATTTATAATGATTTTATGAAATTTTGTTTGTAATATAACAATACATGTCAATTAACTCAGGCAAAAAAAACTGACCTCTGAGTTATCTTGGCATTCGCTGCCTAAACTATTAAAGTTACACAAAGATGAAGTACTGTAGGATTGTTTTTATGTTAAAAAAAATATAAATTTAAAATAATCTGTTACTAAACTTAATATGGCAGACCAAATTCCATGCCAGCGAAGCCATGAGCAAAAGCTAGTTTCTTATATGTGAGCTAAAACTACAAGCACATTCTCAATTATCGAAATTAAGTAAAGTTAATTCTGACACTAGATAATGGTGTCAGCTATACTCGTATATTTAATATGCTGTTTGGTTATTGGAACAACTCTCACTAGAAATTAAATAAAATCTACAGCAGCATACCAGGAAAAATAAAAAAGTAAAAGTGAATATGAAATTGTTATAACAGTTTATCATTTTAAACAAATACACAAAGGCGGGAATTAAATATTCATATCTTGAAAAACACTAATCAGGAACTCAGTTAAACTTGTACTGTAGTAACCAGATTGGTCAATATTATAGTTGATTGTAATTTGCTATGTGTTGCCTGATTTCCAATGCTTGATGATGTAACACACATTTCATTAGAAAACTGACTTGGTTATATTATAATTTTAATAAGTATGTGTCTAAGCGATTTTTAAATAAAGTAATATATACCAAAGATTGTCTTGAGTAACTGAAATAGAAAGCGAAAATAGAAATAGATACGCAAATCTGTGTCTGAATTAATTAACGAAGAGTACACAGTGTAAATGAAACCATGGAACAATGAACACAATATCACAATAGTTAGTAGGTCAAATACATCATTAAAATAAATAGGCTTAAACTTAGCTGTGGAGATTGTTATCCATTCAAAGTAAATTTCGAAAAGTATCTAATTCTTTTCACACATTAGTTTTCATAGCAAAAGCTACGTATTTTATACCCGCACATCCTATAAAATCTCTGTACTCTAGACAACAAGAAGCTGTGAATAAATACATATGTGTAATCAAGATAGACACCAGTAATTTACGTTAAGCTTACTCGTATAAATTACATGCTAATCTCGTACAAACTGACGCCTGAAATATCATTAATAAGGTTACAGGAAACCTTTGAATGCGAGCAGCTAATAGTCGGTTGTTAAGTCAATCCTTAGGAGATATGTCCAGCAGTGAATGTCTTTCGGCTGTGATGATGACAGGAATAGAAAACATCATACCTGTTAAGATGCATACAGATGTGTTGAGCTTATTGTGCTCTATTATCTTTCTCTCAAATTGTAACCAAGATTATGAGAGAAAAATAAAACAAACATATATGTATTAAGATGATTTACAAAACTGACCTTGAAAAAACAACTGGTGAAAAAAAACAGTTCGTCCCTTACATTCTATACCTAATGTCAAATTTTAAACTACATAGCAAAATCAACATATAAAAATGCTAGTAGCTTCCTATTGTTGAAGATGGAAAAGAGTGAGGTGAGCAGAGCATAACACCCCCTCACTGCAAATGCATCTATGGTCATGCCTAATTTCATATAAAACTCCTTAACGCAATCTGCATATACTCCTTGACAGGGCCTGTACTATGGTATCCAGACTGCTGGTAAATATACTTATATATTTGTTAATGAATATGTTATAGATAAAGTTAAAGCCTGGATTTCATTGCCGGCGCACTTGTTTCCCTCCCACTACGATCCCGGGTCCTTTGAGGGGCGTGACAAAGCTTCTTCTTCTATCTATCTGGCCACCACCGCTCTTGGATCCTATTCATGCTTTCCATCAGGCAGAGTAGAGTCACTTTGGTAGGTTAGTATAAAAAAAGAAAAAAATTACACCCAGATACAGATCTTGTTATTTGACTTGGGTATGAGTTGAACTGACAACTTCTGGCTAAAAAAATTAACAGTTAAAATTAGCCTAGAATAGCAGAATTTTCTTGAACAAGTCTGACCTTTATATGAAAATTGTGTAAATAATTTAATGCAAATGTCCACATTAATATTTCAATTTATGTATTCACTCTATGTAGGGTTTTAATGAAGGATGTCTTGTGTTATTTCATTATTGGAACATTATTTAGTTGGCTAAGTCGGGTGGCACTCAATATCTTTTTGTAAACATTAATACTTATACAAAGTTAATATTACAGGCAACCTCTCATTGCAGTGACTTTGTGTATATTATTTTATTTTTAATAAGAAATAAACATATGTCTATTGCTGTCTGTGGTCATGGAAAGAATACTCCTCTGGCTTTTATGTTGTGCTTCTCATACAATTATTTACCTTAACTAAATCAAACTCACAATTGCTTGCTTAACAATAGGGATCACTAACGGCTTGACCAACATCTAGAACACCAGACTTAATGTATTAGCTATTAGATAGACCAAAAATAGAAGAAACACGGACGGAACAGGGAAGAAAGGAGGTAAGAAAAAGGCTTACTGGGACTAATTCTATGATTAAAAAAGTAAATAAAACAGTTGCCACCTGGCCCCTGTGCTAATAACGAAACAACACTATCTAATAGACATAAAAAACATTCGTAGTTTGCTTAATCTCTTTATCAGAAGGCCTTGTTTTGTTTAGTCGTCTGTCAAGCTTTAATGATAGTAGACAAGGCTTATAAATAATTCCTCATATCAGGGTGAGGTAGTAGTCAAATTTAGTACATTCTTAAAGGATAGCAAAACAATTTCTAGGTAGTAGAGTCATGCTGATTTCAGCTTCAGTCGGGCTGGCTCAACTGGGGCAGTACTACCCTCCCACAGAAGACCAACCTAAAGCGCCAGCATCCGTGTTGTCGTATTTCGTTGGTGAGTGTGAGACCGGAGGCCCATTGACGCAGGGGTGACAGTTATCGTGGTAACTGTATAAGCCTTACACTGTCACAATGACTGTCATGCCTTTTACCTCCCCAAGCGGGGTGTGAAAAAGCATCTCACAAGGCAGCCATAGTGTGGATCACCATACTGCATTGTCTGCATTTGCAATGAGTATGGGGACCACAACTCTTGGATTCTGTTCATGTTTTCCATCAGGCAGAGTAGTCACTTTGGCAGGCTCTTAATATAGAAAGAAATAAAAGTATATAAGCTTGGTAAAAACATGATCAGAACATAGCATTAAAGGTAGTGGTGGGAGTTAGTTTGTGTTTAATGGCATAGGATGCCTTTCAAGTGTTTTCTGTTATTAAACATCAAAACCATAGACACGGTAGATTTTTGTCATATATAGTCCAAATGGCGTGGCGTCACAACTAGTTATTATCAAATCATTTATATTGTTGATTTGAAGACGTCAAAGCAATAAAAACATTTAAATGAATTGATAATGGAGGACATACAAGTTAAATGATTTATTTTATACCTAGAAATGTATTCTATTGCTTTAGAGATCATTAAATTAAATCATATAATATAAATTTTGCTAAATGAACTTATTTATTTTATATATCCTGATATAGTTTATTATAATGCTGACTCTTGTACTCTGTTGGTGTTTCTATAGAGTATTTATTCAGCCATAATTAGACATACAATATAAACTTAATGAAAAATAGTCGAAAATTCTGTGCCAAGTATTTACTGTTATCAGCAACTGCTGAAAGTCGCGTTGTATTTTTTATCTTGTCTTACACGTGTAAACTCTGTCAATAACACATGCTACCAGCGCATACAGCACATTAAAAAAAAAAACGTGTTTGTGTACTTATGCGCGCACGTAATAAGTTATACTTTTGTCGTAACAAGATAAAAATGTTTGCAAATAAAACGTCACTAATAATAAAAAAAGTATTTAATGGATTGAAAGAAAGTTTTATTGTAATGTATTATCTAGTTAAATAAATTTAGCGCCAAAAGAAGCTAACTAGAATACTAGTGTTATCGGTATCGGTTTTTCGTGGTCTGCGCGCGCATCGTAAAAATTTACTCCAATTTTTTTCCCTAACGCGCCAAAATACATATAACCTCAAAAATTAAATATTTCAATGGCGCATTAAAATTTTTTCAAGTACAAGTTAAGATTTTGGGACACAATGGGTGTGACGGGACGATGACGCAGCGTAAAAGGGTTTTGAAATGTACTTAGGGTAGACAATTAGGCAATGCAGAATGTTATTTATTCATATAGAAATGTATATTTCTAAAGTTTATTATATTGTGGAATTACGATATAATCCAGATTAAACAAATGTCTCAACTATACGTATCTTATAAAATTGCTGTTCTAAAGTAACCTCTATGAGTAATTAAACATAAAAAAAAAACAAGTGCGCAATAAATTTCATTGCAAAACTAATTGATTTTAATTAATCTCAGTTTTAATAGTATTCGAAGCGGATCTGCTACAAGAATTTTGCGAATGCTCATTGCTAATGCTATGAGGATTGTTTGAAATTTTACGTTGCATCATTTGGGTTTCTCACAGTGGTGTTTTGGACATGATATTAAAAATAATTGCCACCTGTTTTATAACAAGGAGCTACGTCATTTGTATTTAAGCTGCGACATTATTTTCTAAATACGAGTATTAAAAAAGTTTATAATATGTATTTTTGAAAGATGTAGTGACAAGAATAGGGCAATATATGTACTGCAGTGATTAAGGTACCACAGATGGACTCCTGCAAAATAATATACAATACTGAAGTGTCATACGGCAACGATTACTGACAGCCATATTTTGCCGTATTTTGTGAATTTTCATTTAGTTGTAATAGTTTTACTATCAGATAACACGCTAGAAATAAAGCCAAAGTGCTTAGATGAATTTTTCTATAACATGTAAAATCATATTGGAAACGCCTACATAATTTCATATGCTACCTATCCGAAACTGAATAGTTATTCGTATATCCATATTCGGACCTGAAATTTGTAATTCGTAACGGTATGTCATGTCGGTTGTCGCACTCTCGGAATCATCCAGGCCCGCATCACATACGTAACCGGCCATTCGATTCGTTTGCAGAGACGCCGACGACGCGGTCCGCGCTCGCGACGGTTACGATTACGACGGCTACCGGCTGCGCGTAGAGTTTCCCCGGGGCGGAGGCGGGGGCGGCGGCCGCGGAGGCCGGGGCGCCCCGGAGCGCTTCGGCGCGCGCACCGCCACGCGCGGGCCGCCCGCGCGCCGCTCCGAGTACCGCGTGCTCGTCACCGGCCTGCCGCCCTCGGGCTCCTGGCAAGACTTGAAGGACCACATGAGAGAGGCCGGCGACGTCTGCTTCGCCGATACCTTTAAGGACGGCTCGGGCGTCGTGGAGTTCCTGCGCCACGAGGACATGAAATATGCTGTCAAGAAACTTGACGATTCCAGGTTCAGGAGTCACGAGGTGAGTACGATTGTAGCAGGTTTATTTGTGATAGAGTGGGGTTATGTTATGTTGTTTTAAAGAGTTTTCTGCTGAAATCATGGTACAAGCCTTTTTAATAATTTTCTGTACAAAACCAAGCCCTTAAAATAAGTAAAGTGTTTGCTTTAATAGTTTATTTAGTTAAGAATCAGCAATTAAAAAATTAAATTTAATCGGTTTGACATTCACATATTTTAAACAGTTCTTAGAACGAAAAACTTGCTACAATGATAGAACAAGCAAATAATATATTTATTTAATTCGTTATTTACATTTACAGTAAACTTACATTACAATATATAAAATTCAGTAGCTATCTAAATACATATAACTCTAAGGTGACTGACTGACATAGTGACCTATCAACGCACAGCCCAAACCACTGGACGGATCGGGCTGAAATTTGGCATGCAGGTAGATACTATGACGTAGGCATCCACTAAGAAAGGATTTTGATCAAAATTTTGTATGAAACTTTGTCAATTTTAAACCGATCGGTCTGAGATTTTGCATGCATAAAGCTACTATGACGTACGCATCCCCTAAGAAAGGATTTTAATAAATTCCACCCCTAAGGGGATAAAATAGGGGATGAAAGTTTGTATAAATCTTAGATTTTCGACTGATTGAACTGAAATTAAAGATTCTTTAAGAATTAAACATTGCTTCTCTAATGGATAGTTTTATGTTTTACCGCCTAATGACAGTTAAGTTAAGAATATTGTGTACCAAGAAGTTTTATGTACCTTAATTGTTTACAAACGCTAAACAAAAGTAAAGCCTCAAAATTATACCTAATTAATAATAATACTTCTAACTAAACTATGAACTTGAAACTTTAGTTAACAAAAAAGCCTAAATATACTATAATACCTAAATATACTGTATATAAAGTATAACTATAAAGTACTAATTGTAGATATTCAATGCCACAAAATCATTTGATACCATTACACACAGATATAACTACGTACCCTTTATACATACATTCTAGCTATTGTTGATTTTAATATTGAAAATGACAAACTTCACCCCATTAAATCTGAAATTCCCTAATAATCTTTCTCAGGGGGTGTTAACCACATAAAAAACGTAGTGTAGGCTATTTGTTGAATATTTTATATATATGTATGTATGTAAGGTGTATCCGTACAGTATATGAGCGATAGACATGCAACTATTGATCGACTGTGTTGATACACTAGTGAGGTGTCAAGGTAACTTTGAAACATTAAATCGATTGAAAACTACACGGAGGGGAAGCGCCGTCGTGTCTATGATTGGAGTTTTTTACGTTTCATTTAAAACTTAGACTTTTAGCTTTAATTTTCGGAAACTATTTTAATGAACGAAAGAAGTCTTTCATAGTCCACTGCTGGTCATTGCCTCTCCTTAAAAATGAGGTTTCAGCTTACCGGGTTGATTTAGGGTTTGCAAGAATATCCGCAGATGGTGCCCGCGTTAACGGGCAGGCGCTAGGAGGGATCTGGATGTCGTAATAACAGCTGTTCCAGGATCCCTCCTATGTCAGGCGCAGAGTGGCACACCGTGTGGTTTTAGTCGGTCCGATTCCGACACACCACCCCGCCGTAAACCCCGGTGGGGTGACGGCCCGAGGGGGTTTCCACAAATTAAAATGAAAAGGGGTTTGCAAGAAATTTTCTTTCTCTTCACAGTGCTGTTGCCCTGCATCATTTGCTCGCTTAGTCGCCTCTTACGACATCCATTAATCATCATCATCAGGCCTCACCCAATCCACTCCCCATGGTATGAATGCGGGTGGTGATACTTTGTATTTTTAATCTGCGCCACCACACGGATAGAGGTAGTTATGGCATAAATTCTAAGAAAAAAATCATATTATAATATAATATAATAATACATGTGTGAAATAAGTAACCTGTTAGCATGTACACAGGTCACACGTATGACATTACACAGGCGTTCTTACGTAGGTACATAAGAAAATGGCAATTAATATTTTTTGTAAATAAATTTTTCATAGGATGTATCCTACCGTCGTCATATGCTGTCCACTTATTGGTTTTGTAACTGATTCCTGTGACAAATAAACACAGAAAAAAAAAATTAAAAAACCATAAACCGTAGAGAACAGTTTGGATAAAACAAAAACTATTCATTATAGTTTTCAGCACTGGCTATCGAGAAATATCTGCTTTAAGAGGACTTGTATGACTTTTGTTGTCAATAAACCCTTATTGTAAAACTAAAACAAGCTATTTATGGTCAATTATTGTCTAATCTTTAATTTTGTTCAAATTAAGTAGTTATGTAGTCTCAAGTAAGTACCTTTGTAATTGCTATAAGATCAAAATGCACCCTTAGTGAGTAACAAATAATTGCAATTTGAAAAGTGTCCTCGAGTATTTTTTAACTTCAAATAACATTCCAAAAATTCCAGCTGCCAGCAAAACGTATCTCGTTCATTCAGTCATTTAATAGTGTTCCATCGAGGATGTATGTAGTTAGACTAGATATGAGTCATCAGGCCAACAGATATTCATCTCATTTATTTATAACTAGCTGTACCCTGCGCACGTTGCTATGTAACCAACGAAAAAAAATTGAAGGAAAGTAAAAAAAAAAAGTTAAAAAAATCGTACCAACCGAAACCTCCGTGGGCTCGTGCACAACAACTTTGCTAAAGATAATCACATGATCAAATGTATAGTTTACGATTATATAAAAGACATACAGACAAACAAACATTCATTTTTATTGATTTAACTCAATTTCTCATTTTTGAAGTGAAAACTTCTTTAGGCGCGTTGAGCGTTTTGGTAGAGGGTAAAATCCTCGGTTCGCGTCACCGACATGCTAATGATAATAGTATATCTATAGCTATGGAGAATATGATATTATATATTATATATGAAATTTATTATTATTATATATTATATATTATATATGATATTATATATTATATATAGCTATATATGAAACATAAAAAATTTCATATAATTTTTGCATATAGTTTTAATTACTCTCAACTTAATAGTTCCGTTTTCACTTCTATCGGCAGTCCCACGACTGCTACTGTTTTTTTTTATTGCGTTCTACAGTGGTAACGATTGTGAACCCAGGGGGGGACCAGCAACAGCTTAACAGGAGAGAGACGGAACTTAATTATTTAAAAAAAAAGTAAATATTTTTCAAATCGATTATTTAGTTATTCTTATATTGTTTGGTAATATATTGAATACGTATTGGAGTTAACCAAAAGCATTGGTTACAGGGCGAGGTGTCGTACATCCGCGTGAAGGAGGACTACGGCGGAGGCGGCGGAGGCGACAGGTACAGCGGCGACCGCGACAGGTCTGGACACAGCTCTGTGTTATGGGACGAGGGGATGTTAAATTGAATGTGGATCGTTATTGTGTAGGAATGTGACAACTCATTACCGCTTTGAGGATGCTAATCGTTTAATAAGGACCGGACAAAAGGTATTTCTGAAGTGGTTGATGTTGTACACCAGAAAATAGGGATTATTTTTTGTGTAACATTTTTCCTCTTGCGTTTTATCGGAGCGATTAAAGGGGACGGAAGTACGTAAAGGTTGGGCAGTTCGGTATCTTAAATTCGATTCGATCGATGAGCGCTTGCTGTCGTTGGACGTGAGATGAAGGTGAGATGGCAGATGTTACACGCCATAGACAACTATTATTAGGTCGTTATTGTCTTTTTAATTGTGATACAATTTTGAGATATACAAATTGAGATTTACATATACATAATCTATTGTAGAAATATGCATAAAAGTGTATACACGCCTGTCTAATCCCAAACTACTTTATTGTGGTCAGACTACCGATAAACATAGCTTATATATTTCTAAATAACAATGTAGGTTAGATACTGTCAGTAGCGAAATATAAATAATTAACCATACTGGCGTTAGAACAAGTCATCGTCGCCTCAGCGTTTATCATATAATCGTAAGTAACAACTAAGATAAGATTCCACGTGGTTCCGTTCTCGATGAGAAGCTAACGATGGTCCCCGCAGGTCCCGCTCGTACTCTCCCCGGCGCCGCGGCTCGCCCACCTACTCGCCGGTGCGGCGCTCCTACTCGCGCGAGCGCGAGCGCGACCACAACTACTGAGCGCCAGGTACGTGCCGAGGACCCTCCCCCACCGCCTCCCCCCCGGCCTACTGACGCTCCCTTCGCACAGCTTACTCCGCCGATACGTGTTACCATCGTTGTTTTCAAAACAAACTGACCGATTCTAATGTTAATTCTAAAAATGCCTATCCCATTTACTATTTCTATCTGCACTGTCATAGCAACTTTGACGTAAAGTGAATACTGACGTTGTTCCGTAATAAATGTCAGTATCGGTCGGCAGTGAGTCGTTGGACTCGCCGCCTTGATGCCGTGCGTCGGCTAGCACGGTGCCAATATTCTTGCCGGTCGCGCGTAGGCTTAGCGTTACGCCTTCAGGATTAACATATGTTCGGTTTTTAACGTATAATAAATATAATCGGTGGGTATGATACTATTTTCTCGTCGATAGCAAGCGGTACCTAATTTGTCTCTTCTCGCGTTTCGATAGCCTGCGTCAGAGTAATAAAGCCACTACGTCGTAATTGGTAGTCGTATATGTAGCGGTTACTAGAAGTTTGGACTGCCAGGGTGAAGTCGGGTTCAGAAATTCATCCCTGCTCAATACATTCAAATAACACCAAAACAACCGTCACTCTACGACGAGGATGATCACATGAGTATATAAACTGGAACACGAACCCCGCAGAGTTGGAACTCAACTATTGAACACTTACATTTTATTTATAATACTATTCTAGTAGTAGCATCGTTTTTGTTTACCAGTTTGCTGGTGGCGATGCTTTTAATCGACAGACATACGAAACATTGAATATATATTTACTTTATATGAGTAATACTAGTATTGATATATTACAACAATTAATAAAAATGCAGCATATCAAAACTAGAGTCAAAAAGCAAATACTTTCAAAAATAATTACACAATAACTTATTATATTATTATTGTACATTATCGGAAGCTTACACTGCCAGTAGTACACACTCTTTGTCGTTCTAACTGAAACATTATTCCAACTACCCTCAAATTTTATCCATGTGATTATATGATATAAAATGGCGCTGTTCGATACCTCTGTAAAAAATTATTGTACCAAGAAAAGCTGTGCGGAGGGATATTTCTTATATTTATCGATATTTGAACAATCTGAATCGTATTACCCTATTGCTCATTTAAAAAAAAAAAATGTTATACTTCCCAATTTGTTTCTGTCTATCACCTCACTTGATTGAAAATATTATTTGTGATATTTACATTATTAAGAATATATTTTTCTTATAATCGCTAGGGTATCTTAGAACTTTTTCGTTGCTCAATTAAATATATTTTATTCAGATGAAATAATGTTTCCATATTAAAGAATGTACATATTTATGTGATAACTTTGAATTTTTTGATATATTCATAATGGAATGGAAGGACACACTTTGGAAAAATTCTTCATCTGGAATGTTCAAAAGGACTTAAGGACCCTTGTCGGACTAAAACTAAGGACAGGACCCGTTCAGGTTTGTGGGATTGCGGTACCCCCATGCTTTCACTAAATTTCAACATAAAGAGAGAATAAATTGTAAATACAAAGAATCACGAGCCGATTTGTTTGATCAACTAACAAATATCATGAATTGAGCCATGATCCAACACATTAATCGTAACAGACCATTATACAACAACATTATTGAACGAAATTTTTAAACAGAACGTACGCTTTGGATTATAAATTATGAAAACAAATAAAGATTACCATTGAGAGAAAATAATAATGTTGGCAGAGTTAACGATGCGACTTTATATCGATACGACCCATCGATATATCGATGTTGAAAACAATGTACCGACGGTGATGTGTGTCTATGTTCGACAGCTGCGGACGGCGAGGGCGAGGACGCGACATCGACAATGCGCCGGCTACGATACACAACACTAGGCTTAAGCGATCATGTAATAGACTAACTGGCATGCCCGACTGCGCGAGCTCGACACAGCGCACGCACGCACTAGAGATGCGCCGAGTACTCGATATTGTTACTCGCGGTTATGTTTCATAGACGATGTACGCTCAAAATAACATATCCAATTATGTTCACGGATACAATAAGAGGAAGGTAAATTAGATCTACTCGTGCAAAAAGCCATTTAATAAATTTATGTAATTGTTTTACATGTTGTATATATAAAACAAAATATTGTAAGCATCGGTGTGTGCAGCTCGTTCCGATTTACACGAGTAGCTCTAATCGTAATGTACAAAATTGTTTTAGTCTCGTGATCGGCTATGTAATTTCTAATATATATTGTAACGATAGGAGGAGAATCAATGCTATAAATAATAAATGTCGTTTTATAGAGCCGTTTAGGTGTCGAAGATATATTTTTTAATTTTAATACATTTTATTACATTAGGTGACTGTTTATTTTCCCTTTTAGACACGAGGAGTCTCCAGTGTCGCGATAGTCCAAGCGGACGTAAGTGCTAGGGCCGGGCAGTGGGCGCATCTCTCGCCGCGCGCGGAGTGGCGGGCCTCCGGACCTCTGCCCGAAGCCTGAACCTCATTAAAAGCGTTCTCTTTTGTTTCATCCTCTGTGGATTGCGCTCTTCGGATGTGCTCGGATGTGCTCGGATGTGCTCGGCCGAGCTCGGCCGGAGGTGTGTCAGGATGCCGTAGAGCTCGCGGGTAGGATCGGACGGACCGAACGGTTGACTTTTCTGTTGGACGTGTGTTCCTTTCGGAGGTTCGTATCGGCACGGATCGGAGCGATCGCTCCGCTGGACGAGCTCCGCGCTGGATCACACCGGATGACGGACCTTTGGGTATGATTATTATGATTAATTGCAAATAACTTATGTTGAGTGCACGCTCGATAAAGAGTATTAATGTTTGTTTGGATATCCTTAACTCACACTTTATTTGCTTCTCGATGTCTGCCGTTTATTTCCTAGACTTAGGACGTCGGTCGGTGACGATACTGTGTGACGAGATTTTCTATTAGCTTTGCTCATTAGTGTGTTAGACCTAACAACTGTGTCATATGTATCAATAATTAGCATGCTTTACGAGCTTTGTTACGAAGTACCGGTGTGCGAGCGAGACGGCGCGAGTGCGAGCGCGAGCGAGAGGGATGAGTCGAGGATCGTTAGTTAGGCGCCGGCGGACTGGCGGTCGCACCTGTCGGGCTCCCGCGGACTTGTGACGATATCATAGATGTAATGTGTGGACATTGTAACTTAGATACTGGATCTGCATTCCAAAGACCAACACCGTTTGATGGACTTAATAAATTCCTTACGAAACAGTTTGTTGTTTGATTATATTTGTACGAGTTCTAGCTAACATTGGGTGTCGCAGGATTTAGTCAAAGCTGCAAGATGCTGTACTGTTTGATGAACGAGAACCAATGTGATTCAAACTATTACTAGTAATCCCAAATGTGTAAGTAAGTGTTAGATCTTTTTTGTAGAAAGTGTATATTTTGGGAAGATAATTGAACTTGTATTTTACCCTTTCCCATCTCAATTACATAAAACCTAGTGCATCTTGTATAAACTACAGTTTGGGTCTTATTTCCTATCCGAGACTTGAAAAACTCGGCTACATAAACCTACCCGTTTTCCTTGCCTCAATATACTTGCTTTGTCTCCTATAGAAAAGAAATTATGTACAAGATTAAAAATAAAATCACATGTTATTAACTTAAAAATAATACTATATTTACAAACGAATACACACACCATACAACCTAGCTATGTAGACACAACTTCACTCAATTATTCTTAAATCTTGAATCCTGAATGTATAGCGCACGTGCCAAATAGAAGATTCTCATACGTTACTTGTCTGAAACCTGCATCTTCAATCATGGATTTGAATTTCTCCTGGAAAATATAACATATATTATAGACATGTGACTGGCACCAGGCGGAGTGACAATATCTAAGTATTTGTCAAGGTAACCGAATTGGTCACCAAGATTATCAAATTCCTAGAGCATCTTTAGAAATTAAAAATAGCAGCTACCCTCTAAATCTAAAATTTTTTAACGAGCTACACTTACATCAACTAAACGTAACGTACTCATAGGAAAGGATGCTCGAAGAATGACAAAATTGACCAGAGACATGGCATAGATTAATAATGGTTCTCATTCGGTACGATCAAATTAGAATTATTAATCATTCTGCTAAATACCTGATTTGGAAACAGCCTGATGCTTTCTACTAGATACTGGTAGGGTTGCCATTGACCGGCGAACAGCTGACCGAGAACTGGGATCACTTGAAAAGAATACTGATCGTAGACCCTGACAACATAAAAAATATCTTAACACACGTATTTATTTATCATTTATTTATAGTAACCTACCAAAGTGTCTACTCTGCCTGATGGAAAGCATGAATAGAATCCAAGAGCGGTGGTCGCCGTACTCACTGCGAATGATGTCAGTGAGATGTTTTTTCACGCCCCGCTTAAAGGACCCGGGATCGTAGTGGGAGAGAAACACGTGCGCTGGTAATGAATTCCAGGCTTTAACTGATCTACATAGATATAATCATGTTGAGTGGATACCAGTGTATCAACAAAGACTCAAATATTAGCATCTATGCTTATTGTAGGTTATAAGGTAAGTAATAGTCAATAACATACCACTGCAATGTGTCGTTGGGAAGTTGACTGAACTCGAGGCACATGAACCGCCCGCCTGGTGATAGCACGCGGTATGCTTCCTCTAGCACCTGCAGATACCATCAATTGAAACGAGTCTTACAGTTGCGAGTTTTCATTTCCATTAAATGTTTTATTTTAACTAGTGAACGAGTAACCTGGATTACAAGCAGCTACTGTTCAAATTGTTTACTCCCATCACCTAGATTGGCACTCGCAATACGCCTTTCAAGATACTGTCTCGCACAAATTATCCTCTGCGGTACTCTCGGACCAATACGAACCCATAGTTAAAAAAAACTGTCCAAAAAAAATTGACATCTATTTTTTTTTTTGGCGAGACGGAAAATTCCTTCGGATCTGCCGCCCCGACAGCCGGCCTCTGGCACCCTATTCTGGGTGGAGACCCGGGACCATATGATTTCAGGTCCCCCCCAAATTGACACCATGCCCTGTTAGACCCTATCCCGGGGAAAAAAATATTTCTCCTCTACAGTTCTGACGTGGCGGCCCGACTGTAGGGTACTACCGTTCGGGCCGCCATCCTATTCCCTATCGCAGCAACTATTTACCGACCTAAAACTCTCTTGTAGTCCTTCGTCCCTCAACTCTTAGGGGGAACAACAGAACGTCACCGATGTTTACGGATGTCAAAATCCAGCAACACGTGAGAATCCTTGGGCTACAGGCGTCCAAAAGCTGCAGTCATCTTTCTATAAAACTAGACTAGTTTTCTAGAAAACACAAGTGACTCACTTTGTCTATATGTGTACAGTTCCTAATGCCAAATGCGATGGTATAAGCAGTGAAGCTGTCATCAGGAAAAGATAGTTTCTCCGCGTCTGCACACACCCAATTTACGTCCACTCCGCACGATGCGTCTGTGTAACCAAGCCTGTAATAATGACAGGCTAAATGCAACGAAAAACAAATCTGAGTATTATAAATTATTTATTTACAACTTGATGTACAAATACATGCATCGGCGGACTTATTACCTGAGACATTTTCTGCCAGTCAACCGATTGGGCGATGCAGAGAAAATATGAGGTAGGTGCACTTTAGGATAAGAAGTAATTGACAGAGGATTCAGTATATATATATATAGACTAGTTTGACCATAAATAAGCAAATATACTTATATAAATATATAACACATACATATTACCACTGTAAGATATAATAATACCAGGTGATGAACTAAGACGTCGCCAATTCAGCCAGTAAAAGTTTCTTCACTTTAATTTTAAACAAGCCGCGACTTTCAGCCATCCTGACTTCGTAGGGAAGCGCGTTCCAAGAAAGGATAGCCTGCAGGAAGAACGAAGAACCGACAAACCCAGTGGAGTGAGAAGGACAGAGTAGAAGCAGATTATTAGCCGAACGTAGGTTTCTGTTATAGTTGTTGCTCAACAATTGAATTTGTGATGTTAAATAAGTGGGAGGGGATGGGGAATTGAGAGAAGTATATAGTAATGAGAGTGCGCGCAATTTTCTGCGTTGACGAATAGGTAGCCATGTGAGCTGGGACCGGAAACTGGAGATATGATCATACTTACGAGTGTTAAAGATGAATAGAATGTAGTTATTGAGAAGACGTTCTAGCTTGTTGAGGAGATCTGCATTCAGGTCGTAATAGTACACGTCACCAATATCAATTAGAGGGAAGATTAGAGATTGCACGAACGTTGATCTAGTTTTCCGGGATGGAAGTTTTTCAGGGGGTATAGTGTTCTCAAGTAATCCTCTGATATACGTATCACGCCTATCTCTATTCACAGCTCCCAGTAATTAGTTTGACGGTAGCATTTTTACCGTCAGGTGAACTACTTGGTTGCTAGAAATTTATATAGGACAAACCAGAGTGTAATTGTCCGCTTTAAGAAAAATATTATGAGGTGCTTCTTTGGATCTGTCTAGTTCGATTAAGATTTGCCAGATGGCTCCATGTTCAATGTATAGTATATTTAAAATTGACACTCTGCAACACTGAAAAAGAAAAAACAGTAATGGCGGATTTTGTCAAGATGCGTGAACGTGTTACTCAAACAGATAAGTATTTTAGCAATTTTCATAAGGAGTTACTTGCTTATATATTCATTTCTTTTTGCATTTTAGTATATATTCAACTATTGGTGTGTAGTTATGATTTTAGTATTTTGCATCCATCCCCTAGGCTCAACGCTGCTTCAAAGACAGGGATCTATCGCAAAGTGCATCTGCCGTTGCTGGCGAGATCACTGTCGCTATGAAATATTATATTCCCTATAGTGAGGTCGCCAGCACGAAGGCCCGCCCCATTCAATCGTGAGTGCACTCATGCTGTTGCTCACAAGCAAGCGGCCTACCGCGCATGGGCCAGGGCCCGCGCTCAAGACTATCCAGACGTGGATCGCCTAAAAGCAGCGTACAACAAAGCCATTAGGAATGCAAGAGGGCTTACATTAAAGCGGATGCCCAGCGCATTGCACGGACTGGCCAAGAACTCATTGCACACCCTACGGGTAGCCGTAAGTTCTAGCAATTGGCCAAAGCCGTGCAATCTAATCACTGCCAATCCTCGCTACCACCGCTGAAGTATCCCGACGGATCGCTCGCCCATCAGCCGCAAGAGAAAGCGAATCTGCTTGCTGACCTTTTTGCGGCCAACTCCCGAATCGAGGACCGTGGGCTGCACCCGCCCACCATTCCGACCAGCGACGTTACAATGCGGAATATTCGTATTCGGCAAAGGGACGTCCGCGCGGAGCTACGGTCACTCGACGTCCAGAAGACCAGTGGATCAGACAGTATTCCGGCGGTGGTTCTTAAGAACTGCGCTCCAGAGTTGTCTCCAGCATTGACGCGCCTATACCGCCTGTCGTATTCCTCGGGGATTGTTCCAGAGATCTGGAGAGAGGCGAATGTCCAACCCATCCCCAAAAAAGGCGACCGCTCCAACCCGGCCAATTACCTACCTATAGCTATCAATTCTATTATCTGCAAGGTGTTCGAGCGTGTCATTAATAAACAACTAGTTCGTCACCTGGAGGATCACTCGTTGTTAAATGATCAGCAATACGGCTTCAGACCGAATCGATCCACGGGTGATCTTCTAGCATTCTTCACACACCTTTGGGGTGAGGCTGCAGATAGGCATGGGGAGTCCTTGGCTATCAGTGTCGATATGGCCAAGGCTTTCGATAGGGTCTGGCACCGTTCGCTCCTCTCCAAACTTTCGTCATTCGGCCTACCCCCCAAACTCTATAGCTGGGTGGCCGCATTTCTGCACGAGCGCCGCATTAGAGTCCTCTGCAACGGCGCAACCTCCAATTTTCAGCAGGTTAATGTTGGTGTACCTCAAGGTTCCGTCCTGTCACTCACACTGTTTCTTCTGCATATCAATGACATGTTGACCCTTGGCAATATACATTGCTATGCAGACGACAGCAAGTTCATGGACGATACTATGGTCACCCTACAGCCAAATTAGCGGACGTTGAGGAAAAACGACAAAAGCTTGTCACTGAGCTCGACCGGGTCCTAGGCCGCATTTCTCAATGGGGTCAAGAGAATCTGGTCCAGTTCAATGCCAAGAAAACACAGGCGTGCGCGCTCTCTGCTAAAAAGTCTCGATGCCTTCCCCTCCCCACTTTTCAGAACACTCAACTGCCACTGCAGGACAATCTCAGTATCCTAGGTATGAATATTTGTCGGGACCTCAATCTGCGAGAATATATTGAAAGCGTCACTAAGGCGGCCTCGCGGAAGCTGGGTATACTAAACAGAGTGAGACGGTTCTTTGCGCCTGAGCATCTATGTCTTCTTTATAAGACCCAGGTACGCTCCTGCGTGGAGTACTGTTCTCATCTTTACGATGAATCCGCGCAGTATTTGCTGGACACTTTGAATCGGTTACAGCGGCGAGCAGTCCGGATTATCAATAACTCGAAAGTCACTGAATCTCTTGAATTTCTTCAATTGCGAAGAGATGTCGCCTCTATGGCAGTCCTCTATCGCCTTTATCATGGAGAGTGTTCTGACGAACTCTTCCAACTGATCCCATCCTCTCCGTTCCTCTACAAGACAACTCGTGCTGGCCTTGGCAGTCACAGTTTTAGAATGGTAGACATACGCTCCCGAACTAAACGGTTCGGCTCTTCGATCCTGTGCAAATCGGTTAAAGCCTAGAATTCATTACCAGCGCACGTGTTTCCCTCCCACTACGATCCCGGGTCCTTTAAGCGGGGCGTGAAAAAGCATATCACTAGGCCGCCATAGCGTGGGTCGCCCTACTGCACTGTCTTCGTTCGCAGTGAATGCGGCGACCACCGCTCTTGAATTCTATTCATGCTTTCCATCAGGCAGAATAGAAACACTTTGGTGGGTCTCTTATTTGAAAAAAAAAATGATGAAATAATATGTTCTTTCTCCGTTTTTACCAAAAATATTAAATTAAATTTAATTTTTAACGGTGGGCAATCACTACACGTAAATTTACATATTATTAGTTATTGCCCACCATCACTTTAGTTATTGCCATATGTTCTACAGATATTGCTCAAAGCAATTGTCATGGGCAATTCTTTGAACAAAGTACGTTGCCATTACAGATAGAAGTGTTTGCATTGCTTGACTTATTTCGCTTAATTGTTATGCGTAAATATCTAAATAATTATTATTGTTTATTTACAGTATGCCAAAGACACCAATAGTTCAATATATAATAGCAAAGAAAATTTGCAGGAAGCAATAGAAGCGGCACAAGATATTTCTAACAATTTATCTACAAGACAAATTGCTGAAAAATACGGTGCTCCAAGGTCCAGTCTCCGATACCATATTAAAATTCCGGGACATAAAACTAACCTAGGACCATCATCTATATTAACTGTTTCTGAAGAAAGTCGTTTAGAGGATTGGATAATAATTTCGGCAAGAAAAAGATTTCCCCGAAACAGAGAAAATATTTTAGACACCGTACAAAAGTTCCTGGTGGAAACCACGTGCCCTAATTCGTTTATAAATAATGGGCCAAGTAATAGTTGGAAGGCATTTTTGAAGGGACATCCAAATTGACTATTGGAACATCAGAAGGAGTGACAAAAGCAAGTTCTTGTGTTTCGGAAAAAGACATAAGAGACTGGTTTACTGAAATACAAAACTATGCTGCCGAAAAAGACTTAACTCCTATTTTAAGCGCACCGCATCGAATCTTTAATGACCCAAAAACGTCAATAAGGAAAGGAAAATAGTAAACTAAACGATAGCCTTATGCCATTAGCTCCCAAAATTTTAAAGCAGCATTACATTCGTACCAAAATGAAAAGGAAAATCTGTTAAAAGTATAAGAAGAGAAGAAATTGATCAAGGAAAAAAAAAGACTGAAAATGCAAACAAAAATACTAAAAAAAATTATGAAAATCCTTCTCTGAATCTTGACAGTGAGGGTGTTAATTCTAAGGCAATAGATACAACTTTAGGAGATAATAGCCAAGAACTGACTGAACATTCTGAGCAACAACTTGGATTGACACTAATGTAGATATTAAAAGAAATAGACATAAAAATAAGTGAAAGCAAGAAATACTAGCATCTAAAACATTGTAATACAAACTACCAACATTGTACCAAAGTCAACTTGTGGAGTTTGCCATTTCAATGTGATAAAGAATGAATTAACTTGCAGTGGTTGTTCAAAAATATTTCATATCTGTTGCATACCATGTCCCAACCCAAAACCCAATATCCCAATAGCTATTTATATTTATTTTTGTGCCATCTTTGTTTTGAAGTGGATGATTCTGTCTATGGCGATTCTGACTCATCAACATCAGCTAAAGAAATGTTTGAAATAGTTAATAAAGTTTATTTAAACTTATTAACAATTTATTTCGAGATTTTGAAGACTATCCTATTAGATTTAAGTTGAACAGTTTTGATTATATATTTACGTTTCAAGTCTAATTTATCATTTTAAGATACTGGGCAATGACTGTACTGTGATGTGGGCAATTAGTGTAAGCCATAAGCAATGACTGTACTTTTTAGAAGATTTTAAATTTATTTCCTTATTTCCCAAAATATTCAAGTTGGAACTACAAACTACAAATACTCTGTTGAATCTATTTAGTTATAGGTAAAAAAGTAGTAAGTGGTTGATAGTCAAAATATTTTTTTAATTTCTTTAATGTCAATGTGTGTGAAGTCTTTAAGTGAGCAATAAGTATATGGTTTACCCTAAATATATATAATATGTATATATTTTCTGAAACTACAGAGTTTTTTTAACGCTAAGCAAAGCCTATAGCAAAATAGATAAGTGAGTACAACTAAACTAAACAGCTTGTACTATGGGTAGACAACTAATATAAATACATATATATTTTACTACACCCAGAATCAAGTCAAACATCAAACGTTCACACACACAAACATTTGAATAAGTCAGAATTGAACCCACCACCTTTGGCGTAGCAGTCCGTTACACAAACCACTATATCACCTGGGTGTCTACTCTAAGGTACTATCACAAACCGTTATCAGTGCTAAAGCGGAGAGTGAAACATGTATACCTTTCTGCCCTGAGTTTTCCAACGTCTAACATGTGTTGGTTGATATCACAGATGGTGACGCTACTACGCCCTGCATCAGTGGCTTTGAGGTTTTGCATGTATTTAATATATCTGAATGCTATATCACCTGTAAGTTAACGAAATCAAGTTAAGTATATCATGTTGCTGTTAAAATGTATACTATATTTTCTATATTAAAAGCCTGCCAAAGTGTCTCTACTCTACCTGATGGAATGCATAAATAGAATCCAAGAGTTGTGGTCACCATACTCATTACAAATGCAGACAATGCAGTGTGGTGACACACACAATGGCAGCCTAGTGAGATGCTTTTTCATGCCTGCTTGGGAGCGTAAAAGGCATGAAAGTCATCGTGGCAGTGTAAGGCTCATACTAACTTGGGTACCTACCTGAGATGCCAAATTGCCCAAGTGATGTGTTATAAGCTTTATGATTTTAAAAGAAAAATTGAAATATTTTGATGTATTTCGCAGAATATTGTGAATATATTGGTAAAGCCAAATAATTACAAATCCAACAGAGACCCTAAACCAAGAAAGAGAGAATATGTACCGGAAATAAGAATACCATTTACTGTCATGCCTTCTATGTCCCCAAGTGGGTGTGAAAAAATATCTCATTAGGCTAACATACTGTAGGTCACACCATACTGCCTTGTCTGCATTCGCAATGAGTATAATGACCACAAGTCTAAGATTCTACTCATACTTTCCATCAGGCAGAGTAGTCACTAAATAAGGTTTCATTCCAATAAGATTTTATTCAAAACATGAAGAAAATAAAAAAAATAGTTAATGGAATGTGATACTTACCAGTGCCCCCAGCCATATCTAGTAGCTTGGTCTCTGGCATAGGAGCCAGTCTCTGTATGAAAATATCCTTCCACAGTCTGTGAGCACCAGCTGACATAACATCATTCATTAGGTCATAACTCTCTGCAATTGTCTCAAACACTTCATGGACTAGACAAACAATAACAAAAGAAGACTTCATTATTAATTATTAAAAGGCAACCTGCTTATTTGGACCTCTAAGACCATTCGCATACTCCACATTAATAGAGATTACATGTAGAATATTAACTTAAAAGGGTATCAAGTTTTCTTGCAAACTAATCAGATGCTCTAGGATTTATTTCTACTAATCTAGATTCTTTTCTTTTTTTTTAAAAAGACAACAATAGCGTTAGCAATAAATCCCATCGCGAGGGACTTTACAAACATAAGAAACGGACACAAGGAACACCCAGACTCAATAACAATTTCTGGATCACATAAAGTGTTGTCCCATATAAGGATTTGAACCCACAACACTCGGCTCAGTAGAGAGTGGCATGGCTACTAGGCCAACCATCTGCATGCAACTATTGTAAGGCCTGCTCGTAATTATAGTAAACACTTACATTATCTAAATTTTTCCATGTTAGTAATAGAAAGACTTAGATCAATAAACAGAGTTCGTCATATCAGGATACCATAACCTAAAATTTTTATAACAATGTATATAGTAAGTAACAAATTAAATTATTGACGAATGATTACAGCGTAATGAAAAGAGAATGTTAACCTTTTTTAGATTTTTTTTCTTCATCAATAACTTGGTACCCGAAGTGGGTCTGTCCAGGTTTCATGTCCTCAGTTGTTCTTGTTTCAGTGGCAAACGTACACCGCCTAAAACCTTGATGAACTACGCCCTTTACATTGTTCAATTTAAAGAATACCGTTCTTAGCGCCATAATTACTTTTTGTAACGTGAAGCTGAAATTCGTATTTCGTTCGAGAAAACCTTCAGCTGATTGTCAAAGTTTGTGTCAAAATTGTCAAATATCAATCAAACAAAACAGATTAAAATAAAGATGTAATAATAATTTTACACACGGCCGCCTTGTCCCACACTAGGCAGAGCCTGAGTGTACTATGATGACCAAATTGTTGACAAATATACTTATACAGGGTGTCCAAGAACCTGGCGTCCAACTGGATTCCCACGATGCCCCAAGTTCTAACAGTACTCAGAAAAATATTTTAAAAAATCCACCCCATGTACTTACAGAATTATACTGATTTCAAAAAAAAGGGGAAATGAGCACCCTGTGACATACTTTTGAATGCTGTGACTGCTAATGCTGATAATTTCGATATTTCTTGGAGGTTTTGTAATCTAGGGTATTGCTGTGTCTAAATAGAATGTAAAAATAAAGTACTTTTTGTACCATTTTAAAATAAAATATTATTTTAACTAAAGGTGATATGGAAAACTATTGAATTTCGCAACTTTGACCGACTGTAGTGTAAAAAAAATGTACCAAAATAGTATGGCAAGTGACGTCAAATTTTGACGCGTTTATTCCTCTTTTTAAAAAGGTATAATACTTACACATTAATTTGAAAAAAAAAATTTTGATAATATTTTTACTCAACAACCCAATTTTTACGATGTCTTACAGAATTCTTAGAAAGAAAAATTTACGACGAATTGAATCTAACCTCTAAAGAATTACTATTGTATGCTCATAAAAATAACAACAGGCCTCTCAAAAAACAGGTTAGACCGTAAGGGACGGTATGTGCATGCATCTCACCATAGTGATTCGTTATTACAACAGGAGGGAGCAAGACAGAAACTATCTTTGCGATTTGCTGGTTCTTCTTTATGGTACCCCATTATTCAGGTAAGAGTGAGGGAGAAAAAGGTTAGAGGTGCGAGTGAGATAGATAGTGACGCTATCTGGGATCGTGCTATTTAGGATAACAGTACGGTCAGTACACGTCACTGCCTCCTGCCGTTACTACGCACCTCTCTCTTATTGTTACCATTGATCACGTACTACGATTTAAAGCTTTGTTTATTGGACTCGATTACTCTTTGTGCTCTGGACTTTGAAACGAACTCTTTACGACGACCTTTGCCTGTGTTTGGACAGTTTGTGTTTTGTGTGTGCTACCATGGCGACCTACACTCCGCAAGAATACGCAAATATGCACTACATTTATGGAGAATGTAGAGGTAATGGACGAGCTGCAGCGAGACTTTACAGAGAAAGGTATCCGAGGGCTACGCGATATCCCGACCATCGAGTTTTCATTAATGTGCACAGATCACTATGTGACGGGCGGTTCCCCAATCAAGTAGCTGGTGAAGGACGACCCGTAAATGACTTCATACGCGATGAAGTTTTAGAGGCGGTGTCGGCAAATCCAAGCATCTCTGTGCGAGGAATAGAAGCTGATACGGGGATACCGAAGAGCACAGCACACAGTATTCTCCAAAAAGAAGAATATCATCCGTACCACGTACAGCGAGTGCAAAGTCTTTTACCTCGAGACTATCCGAGCCGAGTCGCGTTTTGTGAAACAATCCTGCAAAAACATCGAGAAGACGAAAACTTTATCGACAAAATTTTGTGGTCAGATGAATCAACATTTAAGAAAGATGGCTACATGAACCTACACAACTTGCACGAGTGGCATGTGGAAAATCCGCACTTGATGCGAGAAGATAGATCCCAGTACCGGTTCAAAGTGAACATGTGGACCGGTATTCTCTGTGGGAATATTATTGGTCCATTTGAGATGCCCGAGAATTTGACTGGCGAATCATATTTAAATTTTCTTCAAAATGATTTGCCAAACTTACTAGAAGAGACCCCACCAGATATGTGGTTCCAACACGACGGCTGTCCAGCACATTTTCGCGTATCCGTTAGAGAGTTTTTGGACGAGCAATACCCGAACAGGTGGATTGGGCGATCAGGAACAATCCCGTGGCCAGCCCGCTCACCTGACTTAAATCCGCTGGATTTTTTTTTCTGGGGAACTATGAAGGAGCTCGTTTATGCGAAGCCCATTAATGACATCGCTGACCTTCGTGAGAAGATAACACAAGCAGTGCAGGTGATACGTCACTCGCGAAACATAAAGCGGTCCTTTTTAAGGAGAGTGAGAGCTTGTATTGCCGCGGGTGGTCAACATTTTGAACATTTATTGTAATAAAATATCTTTAAACTAACATTCTTTGCTTTTATTCTACTGGGAACCCATCTACCTGTGTGTATTTCCTTCTTGCTCACTCTTGGAACCGAAGTAAATAATAGTAGTAACATAACAGTTTCTAAGATAAGAAAGGGTCCGACAGTTACCGTTAGTAGGTAGGCACTTCGTAAAAATTGGGTTGTTGAGTAAAAATATTATCAAAATTTTTTTTTTCAAATTAATGTGTAAGTATTATACCTTTTTAAAAAGAGGAATAAACGCGTCAAAATTTGACGTCACTTGCCATACTATTTTGGTACATTTTTTTTACACTACAGTCGGTCAAAGTTGCGAAATTCAATAGTTTTCCATATCACCTTTAGTTAAAATAATATTTTATTTTAAAATGGTACAAAAAGTACTTTATTTTTACATTCTATTTAGACACAGCAATACCCTAGATTACAAAACCTCCAAGAAATATCGAAATTATCAGCATTAGCAGTCACAGCATTCAAAAGTATGTCACAGGGTGCTCATTTCCCCTTTTTTTTTGAAATCAGTATAATTCTGTAAGTACATGGGGTGGATTTTTTAAAATATTTTTCTGAGTACTGTTAGAACTTGGGGCATCGTGGGAATCCAGTTGGACGCCAGGTTCTTGGACACCCTGTATATTTCTAATTACATCTAAATAGAGATAAAATGATCGTGCTCCTTTCACAAACACTTATTCTGGGTGGGAATCGAACCCATGAGCTCCAGATAAACAGCTACGATCACTAACCCAGGCGAACAGACCTATTAAAATTTTCTCAAATATGGAATAGAGCCTGTTAGAATTAAATAATTATTTATAAATCAATTTCATGTGCTGTGAGACATAAAAAAATTACCAGATGGAAAGTATGAATAGGATCCCAGAGTTGTGATTACCATACTCATTGCGAATGCAGACTGCAGTATAGTGAACCACACTATGGCGGCTTAGTAAGATACTTCTTTACGCCCTGCTTGGGGACGTCAAAGGCATGACAGTCATCGTGGCAGTCTAAGGCTAATGTCCGAATTGTGCTCACAGCACTTACGACGTTTAAACTGTTAACGTGTGGTCTGTTTTAGTCAGCGCGCCAACGTCTATTAGCAGTATTAATAATTCGGACCACTTGTGAGTGTGCTTACAAATTCAAAAAGTTGCACATAACGTAACAGCATTTTTTGACATAAACATGAGTAGAGTATGTGGTGTAGCCGATGAAGATGGTAAAATGCTTGTATTTCAAGCATTTTCCGCAAACATAGATTCATAGATTCAAATAAATGGCGCAAAATAACGTCAATGCTCACGATGCTAACGATCCGACCCGTCAGTACTGTAAGCACTAGGTAGCGACGTCACATGTGACGTCATAGCATCCACAACGCTAACGGTGAGCGTGAAAAGCACGAATCGAACCGCACGTTAGTACGCTATGAGCGCTGTTAGCGTGATTCGGATCATGGCCTAAGACACACACGATAACTGTCACCACGATAACTGTCACCACGATAACTGTCACCACAATAACTGTCACCACAATAACTGTCACCCATGTATCAATGGGCCTCCGGTCCCGCTCTCACCAGTGAAACACGATGGCACAGATGCTTTCGCTTTAGATTGGTCTTCTGTGAGATGGTCCAAGAGCCCGTGAGTGCCAGACCTTCGTCATTTTATAAAAGCTGAAAGTTCTTCTATGTGTGTCCCTAGTACAGGTAAGAATGATCCCCAAACATGAAGCTGAGGCAGCGGTGGCTTTGGTAGATAACAGGCAACAAAGGTATGTAAAATTCCATCTCAAATTCGTCATAATATAAAACTTGATTTTTTTATATTTGATTCATAATAATATCAAAACTCGCGTTGCTCATTGCCAGACAGTTAGTATGGTTCCAACCCTCTGCCGGACACCCTTAAACTATTATAATTTATAATTATACTTACGTTATATTATAAAACCTAAATTTAATATATAATTTTTTGGGAGCCTATTAAACTATGTTTATATAGTAGCCGGACAGTTTCGAAGGTTCTATCATCTTGCCAGACGCATTCAAAGTGAGCAATAATCGGGAGAGCAAGGAGCGAATACAGTAACTAAACGTTATATTATAAAACCTAAGTTTCATATATAATTTTTTGGGGGCCTATTAAACTATGTTTACATAGTAGCCGGACAGTTTCGAAGGTTCTATCATCTTGCCAGACGCATTCAAAGTGAACCTTCGAAACTGTCCGGCTACTATGTAAACATAGTTTAATAGGCTCCCAAAAAATTATATATGAAACTTAGGTTTTATAATATAACGTTTAGTTACTGTATTCGCTCCTTGCTCTCCCGATTATTGCTTACTTTGAATGCGTCTGGCAAGATGATAGAACCTTCGAAACTGTCCGGCTACTATATAAACATAGTTTAATAGTAGTTAGTTAGTAGTTTAGTATAATGAATTTGAGATGGAATTTTACATACCTTTGTTGCCTGTTATCTGCCAAAGCCACCGCTGCCTCAGCTTCATGTTTGGGGATCATTCTTACCTGTACTAGGGACACACATAGAAGAACTTTCAGCTTTTATAAAATGACGAAGGTCTGGCACTCACGGGCTTTTGCTCTAAGAGGGTAGTACTGCCGAGAAAGGTCATCGAAAAGATATGCTGACTATTTGTAGTCTACTGGTTGACAACACGAGTTTATCTTTTTTCCTAGTGTGGATATCACCAATTTTGCTACACTTTGGAAATAAATGAATATTTTTCGGTACATACACTACATTCTCCTAAATGTACTGAGAAGGAACTGTCATGATACTAATTTCTTTTAATTTATCCCTCAGCTTGTTAGCAGTATTTCCCACAAAATAGTCAGCCAAATGAAATTATACTATGAAAATAGCTGTTTCTACATCGGTTAATTGACGAATTTTATGCTAGTATTTTATAACCGCATATATTGTTGAACCGAGTCTATTTAACGATGTGCGAGCTCTACTGCAATTTATAATCCAGAATTATACCTAAAAACTACAAGTGTTGGCACTTGGTGATGCCCACAAGATCTAATTCCCTTCTCGTGCTGTAATTTTGTATAGAAAAAGGGTATTAACCCCATAAGTAAGCATGATTTTATTTTAAAGTGTTTCGTGCAGAATGGATCACAAATATTTAACACTTAAAACTAGCAGTAGTTTAAATTGACGTACATGTATGGAGGCTGAACTATATTGAAGAATTCAATTAATATTTACAATAAATAATGATAGCTTACACAACAATTACATAATTTATAATTATCATTATTTTTCATAATGACAAATAAGAATATAAAATGTCATACGTTATTTTGTTGTAAATTGAGTAACATTCTATTTTATCACAAGTTTAATTAAAAAAATGTGTTGAATAAAATTCAAAAATTAAATATCTAAATCAAAGACAAAGAAACACTTGTAGTATATTTTATTTGCGCTCTTTATTTGTAAACTCGTTCACAACAATACCCGGCAATGCATTCTATTTTACGCAATCACCTACAGTAGAATTTAACAGTGGAACTTTTATCCCTAACTACTGTCAGTCAGCCTTCAGCGAAACGGAACGGTGTAGACGTGATTATCACAACAAACAATTTTTTTATGAATGTCTAGACTAAAAATCGTTCAAAAATGTTGATAAAACATACATTTGAAATGAATTAAGTCATGCTACATACCTGAACCATGATTAGATTAGCAATAGGCAGAAAAAAGTTTAGATAACGCAATGGCAGCGAAAAGCGATGGTAAGTCATGTAAATGCCTTTTATTTTAATTTCTACGATATAAAAAGTTTTTGCGTGTTAGTATGATGATTATGACTATAAAAGATTATTATTGTTTGCAAACTTTTGTTAGTATAGTGGTAAAACAAATTTTATTTTAAATGTTTACAAAAAATCAATGCTGTTTTGTATTCATCACTAAAATATTTCGCTTATCGCTACACTGCAGTATGATATGAGCTTAAATACACTCACAGGATTAGCAACCTGTTTAAAAATGTGCACACCTGTAGTCTACCTTACTCATTTGTAAACTTATATGGGCTTTGATCCTCAACTCATAAGAATCCTCAGCTCATTACCACTCTGGTTACAGTTTTTTTTATGGCATACAATGGCAAACAGACAGGTTACTTAGTTACTATAGATCAGTGAAAATCTTACTGTGCTCCCAGTAAATAAAAATTCACTTGTAGATGGGAGTTGGTTAGTGTGGTTGAACTATGTTCACAGTTAACTAAGCTTCAAATATTCTCTCCTTGACTAGGGTGAGGGACTTCTAGGCAAACTTCGCCTGTGAGATTTGAGTTGCAAGTGTATTTCGATTGCAGTTAATAAAAAAAAATACACAGGACACTCAATTAATAATAAGTTTATATAAAAACAAACAAAAATTGCAATTAATATCAAGTGTTTCTAATATTTTACAAATAGACATATGTATACATGTACACCAATTGTGTTCTCTCTATTTGAGCTCATACTAGTTAGAATATCCGTCCAATCAACCCAGAATTGGTAGAGCTATACTTTAGCAGTCAGGAGTATATGATGTTTCTACTAAAAACTGCTCTGATGGCCGGCCTCTATCACCCTACTCTGGGGGGACCCGAACCATATGATTTCATGTCCCCCCCAAATCGACACCATACCCTGTTAGGTCCTATAGGACTTGTTGGTGCTAGTGGTTGTACACTTTATCAACATGCTAATTTAAATAGAAAACATATGTTTCTGCAGGATATGTTGAACACCGACTTGAACACTATAAACAGAGGTATAATTGGGACTGTGGAGTCTCATGTGTTATCATGCTCCTGCCTGAAGATCAGCGGATGGAGATGCTGGAAAACTTCGAACAGATATGTCAGGTGGAGGGTTTCAACCAGTCCACCTGGACTATTGATCTATGCTACTTGTTAAAGAGGTATGATAAGGAGATATGGCAATTGAAATTTCCCTCATTCTAAGTGTTACGAAATCTTATTACCAGCAGCAATAAATAAAATCAATGTTGCCAATTATTCACTACATATTTTAAAATGAAAAACACTTCCTGTCATTACTGTCATTATTGTATTACTGAAAATCAATCTTTTTATGAGAATTTTAATTTTAACAGGGTGGATTCATTTTTGAATGTTACATCTTAAAGTACAACCTGAATCGTTCATCAGTATCAATTTATTAATTTGATATATTTAAATCAACATTAAATATAAATAAAATGATGCTAGACCATAGTCAATTATTACAAAAGGATTTGACTTGACAATGAATTACCCCGTTTCATGAAAAGGAGAAATAACATAGGTTATGTATTCAACAGGTTTGGTATAAGACATGTTATGTACACTGAATTGCTTGGTGTGAACGAAGACTATAGGAAACAGGGCTACTACAGCAATATTATTGACAAGGCAAGTTTTAAACAATCATTGCTTACACTGCTTATATTTTTTCCCTACGGTGTATGCAGCTAACATTCATGTAGATTAGTCATCTGTGTGGCTTCTGCTGCATACTATCACTTGTGATAAGCTAGTTGTCGCAATTGCGTTGCCATCTCTTGAGTTACTGCTAGACATAGGCCTCAGTCAAGGTTCACCACAAGAACCAGTACTGTGCTAGCTGCATCCAACTGTTCCCTACAACCTTCAACAGGTTGTCAGACCACCTCATGAGGACCACCCACGCTCTACCTTTCTTCATATGAGTGTGCTTCTGGAATCAGGGAGGAAGGGGAAGAAAAGGAATGAATGAATGAAGGAATTTGAATAAACGAAGAAACTGTTTAACCCCACTTTTTTATGTAAGCAAGTTCTGCTTCCTTGCTGGTTTTCAGAGGGCCTATGCCTATGGCCTATGTGGACTATTAAAAATTGCAGTTGAGAAAGTAATTCAACCAGACCCTGTCTTCATAATACAGGATCGGACTCGTGTCCTCCAACGGTTCGACGCTGCTGTCTCCGCTGGAATCAACGTCAAGCAACACTCTCTTACTTCTGAGGAGCTGGTGGCACACCTCAGTCGACACGGTCCAGTTGTGGTGTTGGTAGACTCGGGGCTGCTCGTGTGTGATCTCTGCAAACATAACAAGATTAAGGCTGAATTCAGGTATCTCAGTGGTTTTAATGTAATGATGATAAGGACCTCAGTATTGTGTTAACGGTACGGTAGACTCACTTGATGAGTAACCAGCGCACCAGACGTTGCGTTAACACTCTTTTAGTAAGTACACTAGTAATGAACATTATACGTATTCTTTATTCCCCTACTACAAGTACACAACACTACATTACTCTAGGTTAAATAGGTCCACCAGATTGAGATAAAATCATTAAAAAAAAATTACGAGTTGGCAGATTTTCACAATAGAACTTTATTTATAAACGGGAATTACCCCACTTATCTGCGTGAATACCTAAGTGTTTTATTTCTTCTAAAACTAATCTTCTGAAAACAGTGTATACACCCATTGCGCGTATGGACACATGAGAGGATTTTTTTAACAGAGATGTCTGTCAAGACTTGGTTTAGACCATATCTTATGTTTCCACCTTCTGGAAAAGGGGGAGGCCCCTTTTCCCGAAATCACTGGAAGCGGATGTTTAGGCTCCAGTTTTCTGTGAGGTCGAGCCGGTTCACTTTGCCGAAGCATGGCTCTCCCGTGAGTTTGCTGACCAAGATCACAGTCTGAATCAAGTGTCGCCATTTTTGTAACTATTAATAGGACCTCATTAGTTTATCTGAAGTGTAACCTACTTAGTTTTAGTGATGTTTTCAGGCGGTGTTTCGGCGGCTCGTATTCAGGCCACTATGTGGTGATAGTGGGGTACAGTCGGGGCAAATTGTTATATCGCGACCCGGCTCTATCGCCACGTCTTTGTGCCGCTCCTCCCCCGCGGGTCTTTCGAGCCAGCCGCGCGAAGGGCACCGACCACGATGTTATACTTGTGTATAACGATTATAGATGAACATTTTGAGGGGCCATTTTGGGTACTTACAGGAAATAAATAATTTTTATGTGTAGTGTTTGTTTTATTTTGATGAGTTTGTTTTATTGTGTTTTTATGTTTTTCCTTTTAATTCCTCTTGATGTACCGCCGCCTATTTGCACCTGTAACATAATAGTGACAAGCGCGTGCCGTCCTTTGAGTTCTTTAACTCACATCGGTACAATTATTTAGGATCATATGAAAAAACTCTAAGCGAGATTTCAACAAATTGTCACTGTACGCAGGGCGTTCCTTGTCACCACTGTTGCGTCACTTGGGGTGATTCGAATAAAACCACCGTATCGCAATATACTGAATGTTTCACACAAATATAGCAACCAGCACATGTGCCTTGAAAGGTTTTTACAAACATTAAATATCTGGTGTATTTAACCCGCCATGCGAAATAAATGATATCGCGATTCAAAAAGTATGACACACGCCATCTATCGATCGATCGACAAACTATGTTTATGTCGTTTCTAAATAGTCACCTAATAAGAAATATTAAATTTGGAGTTTAGACGGTATACAACATTGTCCAATATGTGTGAACTCGTCACTGTACTGAAGTTTATACGTAAATAGTCCAAGCGGTGCAGGCTAGTGAAGTAACTATAATATATAACTTCAGGCGCTGTGGTCGAAATTCAACGACCAGGCGATCGTCGATTCTGCAAGCAGTTCCAATCTTAACGCCATTATTGTTTTAACACCTAAGTGCGCTTTCAGAATATAGTAACATTTTGCATGTTTTTTACATTGCATTCGCATTCATTTAAAACTAGACAAAACTTTTTCAACCGGGTGACTTTATGAAATTCGTAAATTGTGTCACTACTAAAAATACCAACAACGCGGCAACGAATACGCATCTGCATTCTTTTGTACTTAAAATCTTGAATTTATTGTTATATCTCTGTTTTAAGCACACCTATCAAAAAGAATAAAACTATTCGGCGATTCTGTATAACAGACAATAAGTATTTATAAATAGCCATCCGTAAAAACATTTTACGCACTGCGCACTTACGATTATTACGTCATTGAGTTCACCCCGGAATTCCTCAAAAAAAGGGTTTCACCTGCCATAGACTATTATAGAGTAGTCGAGTTTATATCGTTTTAACTCTGGCTGGGGATGTCCAAACAGTTATTATCTTGTCGCTATTGTTATTAATGCCTACAGTCAAAAGGTTAAGTTTCTTGTATCTCGGTGTGATAGGCATTTAAAATCGGACTGGGTCACGAAGTTTTTAGTAGAATATGCATAAAATCTCTACAAAATAAATAGCCGTAAATAGTGGGGTGAACGGGGATAATGGGCATACACTATTAAATTAGCACATATTGCAAAAGTAAATATTTTCTACTTTGTCCTATTTCTTGATTGCAAAACTGATGGACAAACCAAATAAATGTGTGAATACTTTTATTTTATGTGTTGTTTTGTATTTTAAGGCGCGCGTAATTGACTATATCATTTTGACAGATCTCATTCTATAAAGGATTTTAAACCAATACATATATCTTACTGAAAAAATAACTTTAAGTAATGAATTTTATTGCAGTTCATTATGGTATGCATAGAAGTCGACAGTTTTAAAAAGTTTTATTGCTTTATGTTGAGTGTATGCTTACACATTACTCGTTTCGTTTGTAACATGTATTTGAGCACTATTACAACAAAAATTAACTGTAATATATGCAGTATTGTTACGGGCGAATCCACTTTTTTACGTTACGCCATAGACTAAAGAATTATTTCTTAATAGAAATGTGAATCAGGCGTTCAGTATTTATAGTAAGATATGATTTGTAAAGTGTTCGCATCCAGTACTGTCGACTGTATTGTCTATTAAACAGTTCAGCACTGACCGACTGTTCTTTTATTTCATCTGTATATGTTAAATAGTTAACTTTTCAATAGGTATATAAAGGATTGCGCCCCTCAAATCACCGGTCATAATAAGGGTGTTTATCACAAAGTGTAGTGAAGTCTGTGTTGTGAACTCTCTTCACCAAGGTAAGTTTTGTTAATTTGCTTTTAAAGATAAAGAATCGCGATGGTGTAGCCTGAAATAACAGATTATAGGTGACGAGCGAGTGTGAAATTAATATGACCTAGAAATGCATTTGGTAATTTAACGTTGAATTAAGAGTTAAGAAAATAAATATTTGAAGTTTTATGTCTTTCAATAATCACACTTGTCGGTAATTTTTTTTTCTGCAAGTGATCATTGTTTATGTACAAATATGGGTATAAATCAAATAATTGCTTTTTTTTTCATTGTTTTTAAGCGATCCTGAAACGGTTTAGGAAGTTAATTTGTAATAATTTATATTTTTCCTCCGTGGCTTGATTAAATTGTTAATGTGTTAACCTTGTCTCAATTTCACTACATACTTATATTTTTTTTCATGTAAGTGCTTAACTTTTCAAGTAATTCCTAATTGTAAATGTGGCGTCAACATAATATGTAATTGTTTAGCTACATAAATAGTATGAATCTGTTGTTAATCGAATTAGCAAGATATTAAAGTGTATAGAACATATTTTAAATGAACCATGAAACGAGTTTAAAAGCGGCACCTAAGAAGGTTTTATTGTAGTTCCTACAAAAGAAAAAACTTGTGCAGCTTCACTTGCTTGTACATTTCTATTTTCTTTGGTCATTCTTTCTCAAGTAAGTTTAAATTATTGTTGTTGTTTCAACCTTGTAATATACCCTCCGTCAACTATCATCATCAACAGTCTAGACCTAAGACTCGCCATATAAAGGAAATTTTAGCCTGCTATGCCACGCTGGTCAGACGGGTTAACGTCGCATTTCGTTCAAGTTTTCCTTCTCTTTGTGGTGCTGTTGTCCTGCGTTGGCTCTTACATCTACTACATGATGAGATGGGGTGGTGACACTCCGTATTCTTAACTCGTTACCACGTGAATGTGCGTCTCGTCAAACTTCAACACCCGAAAAAAACTAAACGTTTAATTACTGAAATTGGTTAATACCGAGCGAAGTCGTAAACGTTCCACTCAAACTTATTAGTATTGCGTTTTCTGTGCCCATTCTGCTCCGTTTGCATTGCATTCTGTGTGGTATGCTTCGACGTTTGCACTCTTCTAAGCAAGCACCGAAATTTTCGAATACTAGTCGGCAAAGAGACGGCGAGATCGCCGACATCTACGCTAATTTTTTCTTTTAGTTGACAAAGTGTATTTGGTTTATTGATGTAGACATGATTCTTCAAATAACCCTATAACAAGAAGTCTGCTGGGGATAGATCTGGACTTTTAGGTGGCCATGAAATATCACTTTGTAAGGAAATCAACTTTTCCGGAAACATCTCTTTGACCATCGGCAGAGAGTCATTGTAGCCAGCAAATTACAGTAGCATCGGCCCCAAGAACTCTCGAAATAGTTTCACATATTCAGCAGAATTAACAGTAAATAAACGGCTGCGAGAATCTTCGAAAAAGTAGGGTCCAATGATTCCTATTGCTGAAATTGCAGTCCATACCTTGGGAGAATGAAGTGGCCTCTAGTGTTAAACTTTGGGATTTTCTCTTTTGTTTTTTTTATATATTAAAAGCCTGCCAAAGTGACTCTACTCTGCCTGATGGAAAGCATGAATAGAATCCAAGAGGTGTGATCACCATACTCATCACAAATGCAGACAATGCAGTATGGTGACCCACACTATTGCGGCCTTGTGAGATGCTTCTTCACACTCCGCTTGGAGAGGTAAAAGGCATGACAGTCATTTTGACAGTATACGGCTTACACAGCTACCACGATAACTGTCACTCCTGCATCAATGGGCCTTCGGTCTCACACTCACCAACGAAACACGACAACACGGATGCTGGCGCTTTAGGTTGGTTTTCTGTGGGAGGGTAGTACTGCCCCGGTCTAGCCGGCTCGCTCGTGTTGAAATCAGCGTGGCTCTACTACCTAGCAAACTGCTCCAGTACTTGCAATTCTATTTGTTTACATGTCCGTTGAGGTGAAAATGGATTTCATTTGAAATTAAAATGTCAAAATTACTGAAACGTTCTAACATTATTTCGGCATACGACTTGCGTAAATTTAAATCATAAGCTTTTAGTTCCTGCACTATCTGGATCTTATATGGATGTAATTTCAAATGTAATTCCAAAGTACGGCGTAATGATGTACGGGATAACCTTAATTCAGCCGAACATTTGCGCGTCGATAAATTTGAATTACGTCGAACAGAACGGCAACTTGCTGCATATTTTTTTCGGTTCGAGAAGCCCGTGAGCCTCCAGTTTGCTTTACATTTAGCGTAGATCCCGTCTTTTCAAACTTCTTCACCCATTTCTTTAATAAAGGAGCACTCGGACACTGATTTAAGTCGTGTAAATAATATTCAATGCGAAATAACTGTCTCACAGTAACAAGCGAACTGTTGTTTAAATAAAATTGTTTGTACACTTACACTGTAAGTGCGCTGTGGCTCCGTAAAATGATCCATTGCGAAACAAATTCCGAGAAACGAGCTAGTGCTCAGACTCCACCCCGTGCGCCGCGCGGCATTTATTTGTGCATTAAATCTAACATCATTTAAATCTTAAGAAATTCTTGGCATATCTGTATAAAAGTATTATTTTCCTTTAACAGTTCTAAGAATAAAATCCACGAAGGCATATTTAAATAAACGTAAAGTGTCCCTGTTTTCCGTATTTGTTCCTTCTGGCAATACCTATGCCAGTCTGTTTACGGGACTTCCCTAATTAATATAAATATTTAGGGTAAAGTTTCTGTACATTGTTGTTATTCAGAATCAGCGATAAATGATTTAACTGCGCGTGAGGTCTATATAAACCATTGTTTATATATTTTGTGATTAGTCTGAAACCGACGTGCTTCAGGATTTAAAATATTGTCACTATGACTGCTCTTTTTATTTTTTATGTCTTATTTGTGCTTCGGGCAGAGTTTTTTGCCGAAGCATTTCGTGTTCCTGAAGCATATCGTGTAAGTTCTTTTTTTATTCTCTTCCATTCTTTTACTGTTATATCCTACCTTTTTGTATTTTCGGAATGGTATTTGACCTGTTTTGAATTAAAACAACTGCATGTGATTTCGTTTTTTAATTCGAACTTTAAAGATTCAACAAACATTTTGTTTGTAGGAGTAAAAACTAGATAAACTTATACTTGTTGTGAACATTAATTGACGTATAGATACTATTTACTCATGTGATTCTGTAATCTAGGACAATATATTATAGAATCAGGTTAAAACAAAACTATTTAACTAAATAGAAACCATAAAAGTGCCTACTTGATACTATATTTTATATTAAGTCGAACATCATAACTTTAAGTTAATAAAAATATTGTTAATAAGCTTTAAATTTAAGAGAATCGATCTGAAATCTGTTCGTTCTCTCTGGATGTTAATAAGACATTACTTGTTCTTTCTTTTAAGTTCAAGGACCATAGTATGGCACTTCTAAAACTTTAATTGCAACATGCTAAGCATTATAAAAATGACAAAACATGTGTTGCGTCTATACATGAGAATTCTTGCTGAAAATATTCGGCAATAAATGAACTTTAATATTGTTTCTATAACTTGTTTCGTTTCTAAGTCTTGCATCATTCTCGATAATAAATTTCTGAGTAAATCGTACGTCTTTAAATTTGAGTAAATAATATTGATAGTCTCCGTTAAGTAATAGATATGAGTGCATGTCTGCCTAATATAGAGTATAAATAATATAATCACAAGTCACAATTGGGTCAATACCAAAAAAAAAGAAAAACGAGTGAATCTTCAAGTTTTTTTAGGTCAAATTTTAGTTTTTTTAGCCAAGTGTCGAGTTGTTCGAATACTAGTTTCGATTTTTCTTTATTGAAATTAAGCTAATTACGGTTCATTATGGTTTTAAGCTCAGAAACTTAGTAAACTCAACCGAAAAGTCAAAGGAACTATTTAAAACTGACACGTTAGGAAATTGTTTTGTATTTTTTGTGAAATTCAATAGTAATGAATCTAGGTCACATGAAGATACCGGCAAAACTCGGCAGTTAATACGCTAGCTTAATAAAATTTATTTTATTCGTTTTTAGTAAGTATATTCACTATCATATATTTAGCTAGCTTATATTTGATTAATTAAGGAATTGTATGAGTATTTAATAGACATAAAATACTGCTTCGCATTTGTATGGTGACTGATTAAGAGTATCACCGCCCCTATTTATGTCTTTGGTGTTGTTGTCGTAGCATCGTAGCACTTTTATACAACACTGCTCTCGCACGTGAAAGAAATTTGCATTGCAATATACATTTAAATCTCGATTGGGCTACATTTAAAACGATAACAAATAATTGTAAACAGCGTACGACAAGTACGTGCACCACGTTCATACCATTTCTAACGGGTGGTCACGCGTCGCTCGTACATACGCAGACTGCTTGCTGCTGCACTTGAAGCAGTAGTTTGTTTGTCGGTGTGCGGGATGTGCGAGTTGAGACTCGCGATCTTCTACTTCTGTTGTTTCCCCTTCCCTTCATCATCGTACAATAGAAATGATGGCGCATTGTGATTTTAAACTGTCTGCCTCTCTACCCAAATTAACATAAACGTTATTAGATAACTAACAAATGAATGGGAATGACATCTCACAACGCTAAGTCACGTGGTCAAAACAAAATATTAGCCAACGACACAAGAATACTATAATAATAAGAAGAGATTAGAAGCGTTAACTAAAGGAATTGACGCGAAACATTTGTATCTTGGTTAAGGGAGCTATTGCCAAAAAATAGAAAAGAGAAAAAATATAAGAAATGGTAGACCACCGACATCGGGTACAGGGACCAAAACACCAGTGGTTAGGGCTCCAAAGACAGGAACCTCCTCACTGTACGGGCCGTGCCAAGGAGGACTGCCTTCTGCATCAGACCCTTTAACGTGTGGTAACCTCCTCGGGCCGTCACTCCACCGGAGTTTACGGCGGGGTGGTGTGTCGGAATCGGACCGACTAAAACCACACGGTGTGCCACTCTGAGCGTGAGATAGGAGGGATCCGGGAACCGCTGCTATTACGACATCCAGATTCCTCCTAGCGCCTGCCCGCTACCTCGGGCACCATCTGCGGATAAACTTTCTATTTTAGGCGACGTACGGCACACGCGGACGTCGCCTCCTCGCGGCTGGCCATTGTAGCGGATGAAGGGGAAAACCCGTCCCGTCCACCCGCGGCCACACTCAAGGCGGCATGAGGCGCTGGTACGCGCGCCTCCGCCGCCCGGCTCGCCGGCGGCGAATTGGGTCCGAGTGGATATCGTCCTCCCGGGCCTTCTCCGCCGCCTCCTTCCGCGAAATTACGTCTTCGCAGAAGGTTGCGACCGCGGTAAAACAACTGTCGCTACCGGCCATGGAGCGTATGACGGCCAGTAGCGAGAGATCACCTCTAATAACTGCAGTAAGGACCCCGACGCTGCGCCGCCCAGGCGGAACAAACCGCTAGCGTGTGCTGAGCCGAGTCCTCACTGCAGTCGCAGTGGTGACAGGCGGGACTCAATTCCCTCCTGGCGACCGAGTGCAGATACTTCCCGAAGCAACCGTGCCCGGAAAGGACCTGCGTCAGTCGGAAGGAAAGGGTCCCGTGCTGCCGCCTTGCCCACTCGGCGATGACCGGCTGGAGAGCCTCCACGAGGGTAATACCAGCACGAGGAGTCTCCAACCGGAACGACCAACGAGCCATCGTGGCTCGACGAGCGGCCTCACGCCACTCGCGTATCTCTTCGGGCGGGGGCCGTATGCCTTCTGCATCAGACCCTTGATCCAACCTTCTAACGTGAGCCTCTTAAGGTGTTGATCGAGGCTCTTGGCTATAAAAGAGAATGGATGCATTAACAAAAGGAATTGACACGAAACACTTGTATCTTGGCTAAGGGAGCTGTTGACAAAAGCGAAAGTGTCAAAGTGAAAAGTCGCGCCAATAGCAAATTGATTACTTGCTATTGGCGCGTGGGCAGCTAGTAGTAATCTCCGTATAAACTAGTGTTGTGCGGGAGCGATGTAGCAGCGAGTGGTGTGAGTGAGCTACGATTTTAAGGGAGCAACCCTAGGACAACAGAACTGCCAACGTACTATAGTAGGCCAAAAAAGTCCTATCTAAAAAGAGGTCTATGTTTAGTAGTAGACCATTACAGGCTCCTGTTGTTGTTGTTGAAATGTCAATTCTGACATTACGTCGTCCTTTCGTCACGGTTTGAAGACCTATTAATATGCCTAACAGGCCCATAGACAATAATAAACACAACGTAGTATCGGTACAATTGTATTTTTAATTGAGATAAAATACAAATAAAGTTTTGGTGGTAATATAAAATGTACTCTTTAAGAAATAATATTTGTTTTAAGAATTGTTGTCGTTTTGCTAACAGCTACCTAAGTAAATTATACCTGTATAATTTGCTGGCTACAATCGTAACACATGGTTCCAATAAGATGGAGCCACTTGTCACACATCCAACGATTCCCTGCCGGTAGTCAACAACATGTTTCCGGAAAAGGTGATTTCCCGACGAGGCGACATTTCATGGTCACCCAGAAGTCTAGATCTATCCCCAGCAGACTTCTTTTTGTGGAATTACTTGAAGAATTGTGTTTACATCGATAAACTAAATACACTACGTCAATTAAAGAAAAAAATCAGCGAATGGACGTCGGCGATCTCGCGGTTTCTTTGCCGATGAGTATTCGAAAATTTCAGTGCTTGTTTAGAAGAGTGTAATCGTCGAAACGATGGTTCATTTAGACGCTGTAATTTTTAAAAATTAATTCGCACTGATTAGCTTTCTTGTAAATAAACCGAATCCGAATCCGAATACACTGAATGATATCGCATAGGTAAGTGTAATTATGAAATCAAGTCCATTAGTACAAGTACATAATATTACATACTCCTTTCTGTTCTTTTCTATATGAACGGATTAAAATTGTTTATAAATTATTATTTTTAGCGTATTATCCTGTATTATAGTATAGTTTTGCGTTAATTTTAATTTGACTAACATTGCATAAAAAATGTAGGTTTCATCATATTATTAGGAATGGTTCAGTTTATCCGTTGAATTGGTCAATATTTACGAAATAGTGTACAACATACATAAAACCTGTATTTTTTATTAAATACGTCTCATATTTTAAGTAAATATACATTTAAAAATGTCACATAGCTTTAGGTACAAAAGTTCATAAACAGAACCGAAATCACTGGGGTTCCATAGCCTAAAATATGGTAACCAGATGGCCGATAAACATATTGAATTTATAAACATATATTTTATAGATAAGGTACACCCATACGCAGCCTAATGATCGTGCTGATCACACAACTGTTTTTCTTGGTTAGAAATCGCACCCACGACCTCTAGCTTAGCGTTCAGGGTCACCTATTAAATCAACGTCAAATATCTACGTTTTATTAAACCGAAGAAGATAAAGAATAGACTTCAATTGTACATTTGTTTATCAACCAGTGAGTAGTTAATTTCCTGATGGATTAATACAAACCCTTACCTTTCAGGCGTTACACCCTATTTCAAAATACATATTACAAATGCTATCTAATTTTAAATTTGTTTCACCATCTTAAACTTCTTGATAAAATACACTTTCTGTTGCTATTTTAAACATTGTGCTCGCAGTGTTCATCCCCAACAATACGTGTGAGTACAGTTTTTTTTTAATTTGAAAAATTGGCGGTAAATGTTAGATTCAAATAAGGTTTTATATATTTTGTTTCTTATTAGTTTGTTATTTAAAAACATTGTATGAAAATCTATGGTTAATGTTGTAAGGTAAGTAACCTTATACTATAAACTTATAATTATATAATTTATAACAATTATAAATGTACCAGTAAAGTACATGTGAGTAACGTTTCTTTGTCACTTTAGTGTTTGCTGGGCGTCTTTTAATTTAGAGATAACATACAGATTTTTTTTAATTGTTTGCAAATCTCGGTTATGTGAATTAAATTAAGATTACTCTTATTTTATTATACATACTTATAAGTAGGTACATTAGGGATTTTAATTACAATACTAAAAAGTGAACTGTATAAAATATATATAAATTTAATAATTAAAGAATTGATTAGTTTATCTAGGTATAAAGGTTTTTCGAAATAATAGTTATTTAAAAACTATTTTATCGGTGACTATGGTTGTGCGACGAGAGCTTTCCATTAGCACATTTAGAAAGGTATAAATGATAAACTTCACTGAAATTAATACTTATCAAGTTTACATCATTACCTTCCTAATTGAATACGTTTAAATGTACAGTAGAAGCTCTTTATTCGCGGGGTATATGTTCCGTAAATATGCCGCGAATACAGAAATCGTGAATATGGAATGGTAATTTATATGGGGCTATAGGGGATACGTTCCTAGGCGACGAAATAAAAATAGCAAAGACATAAAAAATCGGTTAAATTTAAGCTTTTGAACATACATTTTGATAAGTTACATATTATCTTCAAGTTTTTTTTTCGCACCGCCATTCGTTTTTCATTGTTTTTAGTCGACATGATAAAATAGGTAGGCAGCAGAAGCGACGTGTTACTCGATCATAATTTTTGTAACGAATGGAAAAGTAAAACATTAAAACAAATAATGCGGCTCTTAGCAAAGGACGAAACGTTTAATTGTAGAAGCATTCAATAATATACTTTATGTTTTGAGTAACAAGTTTGTATTATCTAAAAATTTTGTTTGTTTACAAAAGCACCGACCGCGGCAAAGGTGCCTTACCTCAAAGAAACCGTCGAACGAAAGAAACAACGCCGATAGCTTATCAAAACGCAATTTAAGCGTAGTTGTAATAAGGTCTATTTTATTTATCTTTTTATTAGTCCACTTGCCGACGCGTTGACGAAAGATGCCGAATGCTTTTTATTTAGGTACTTACATAATATGTATGTACTGATTCGATACGCGAATAAAGAAATCTTAGACCGCGAATATAGGACTTGAGTCGCAATTTTTTGAGCTTCTAGTGTATGTGAATTTTAAAAGTGTTCTTACTTAGTTAACAAATAATAATTAAATTAAAAAACTTAATAAGGCAAAGAAAAATTAAATATCACTCGCCAGGTAGTAGTGCCACGCTGATTTCAGCATGAACGGGCCGGCTCGTTCGGGGCAGCACTACCCTCCCACAGAAGACCAACCTAAAGCGACAACATCCGTGCTGTCGTGTTTCGTTGGTGAGTGCGAGACCGGAGGCCCATTGATGCAAGGGTGACAGTTGTTGTAGTAAGTGTGTGCAATACAATGCTACGATGACTGTCATGTCTTTTATGTACTCAAGTGAGGCGTAAAAAAACGTAATAGGCCACCATAGTGTGGGTCACCATACTGTATTGTCAGCATTCGCAATGAGTATGGTGACTACAACTTTTGGATTCTATTTACGCTTTCCATCAAGCAGAGTAGAGTCACTTTGGCAGGCTATTAAAAAAACAAATCAAATTCATTTCATAGGCCTTTGTCTTATATAATTTTCTATAAAACTATTTTTTTCAACGAATATTAATTTGTGTACAAAGAAAAAGTAAAAAAAAATCAATTTTGGCGCCACGTCATTAATGTATAGGTTATGTTATTTATTAAAATAGTATTGTTGTATTTGCATGTTTTATTAAGAGATAACTAGAAATATATGCCTCCGGGGTCGCGAGGGACTTTACGTACATGACGGAACGGATACAAAAAATCCCAGATTCAGAACATCAATGTCCATCAATGTAAAAAGCGGCAAGGTGACCGCTTAAACGATTACGGCGTTCGTGCAGTTTTTCCCTTGTATTGCGAGATCAAACATTCTTCTGGTTTAATATTTATAGTCCGGTCAATTTAGACATTCGGAGTTACATAAAGTCCCAACAAGCTGAATTTCTGTGAAGTTGTTCAAAACATAATTATAAACAATGTCTAGAAGTTCCCCATCATTCCCCTGTAAGGAAAAATTTAATTGAAGGTCAAAAAAATGAGTTTTTCGCGATTTTTAGCAAAACGAAAAGTTTTATCATAAAAGTACCTCAGACAAAAATTGTAGATCATAAAATTATCTATAAAAAATGTTTCAATACTTTTTTTCTTACGAGCCCCCGTTTCTGCGACATAACGATTCAAAAAGTTATAAAAGTTGTTATCGTCATAATATGCATGAGTACGCCACGTATATACATCTAGAGTTGTAATATTTTATATAATATATATATATATATATTATATATTAAATGTTTAAATATTTTTCTATCGGTCATTGTAACTTATATATGTTGACTTACTTCTATTACTCACTGCTCGAACGCCAACTGAAAAAACGATTTTTTTCTTAAAACCAGGAAAAGCTCAGCATCAATCAGATATATATTCATCAAAAAGTTTATTTAGTTTAGTAAAGTGTAAAGATCATGTACTATTTTTACACACAATAACTGCTGAAAATCGCGAAAAACTCATTTTTTTTGACCTTTGACCTTCAATTAATTTTTCCTTACAGGGGAATGATGGGGAATTTCTAGACATTGTTTATAATTATATTTTGAACAATTTCACTGAAATTCAGCTTGTTGGGACTTTATGTAACTTCACTCTCATTTTTTGGTCTAAATTGACCGGACTATTACTTTATTTATTATGACCTATTTTAATAACTATACGTATATAACACGTATGTGTGATCTTATTATTTACCTAGTTCTATAATTTAGTAGGTATATATAACTCTTAGATTTCATGCGTAGATAGTTTTGTTTTAAAATTCCCTTTTCTGAATCATGCGGTTTTAGTTCTGATAGTGTTATAAAGGTAAGAGTGATGTGTCACAACAAGTATTACATATCTAACTCGACTGTTGTGCAACTTGTCATGTTTATGATAACTTTTTAAAGGATACCTCATATTAGGTTAAAGTAACCACGTGTTTAGGCTTTAGTAGCCGCAGTCCAAAAGAAAAGTGTATACTTTTTAAACGTTTAAGAGGGTATACCACCGGACATGCCTAATAATAGGTGTCTGCCGCCGACTATTCAAAGTCCGTCCAGCCGTTCTATACGATTCAATTGTGTTTTTTTACTCATGCACAGATTTGTCATCAACCGTCTGCAATGACTGTAATCCGATACTACAATCAAACACAAGTTAAACTAACGCAATTTTTTGCGTTGGTTCATTTTTTTATTCAACTTAACATTATCAATAGTCCACCGCTCGACATGGGCCTTTCCTTAGAAGCGTGATTTTGACCTCTTTTTGTTATCTTACGTAGCATACTCCCTTAATTGGCTCTTAGGACGCCCACGGAAAGAATAGGGTGACACATCGTATTTTCTATCCGTCACTACATGGACTGTTTTCTTTGCTTATTATTTTAAATAGATATCAATTATAATTATTACACGTCAGTGTAATGTGCGGACTATAAAACGTACAATGAGGTTCACCTGTTATCAGAACGAGATATTGTTATCGTGCAACGGTTCATTGGCCGCAATACAATTAAACGAACAGTAGTACTACTAACTGATATAACACATTGAAATCTCAGTATAATCTACTTATATTACGAACTGTCTGTCTGTCTACACTTTCGAAATTACTTGAACACCTATAACTAGTGTATCAGCATCGTCAATCAATAGTTGTACTTGCCGTGGTTGACGGACTGATTCATTAGCACAGAGCATAAACCACAGACACGAGCTTCGAGCTTCTTACGAGCAACCAGTAAGAAAAGGATGAGATGAGGAACGCCGGTCAGCTTTTAGTAGTCTGGTTGGATATAGACCGCTTCTTAGAAGAACATTTTGAGCTACCACGTTGACCAGATGAATTTGTATAAGATTTGTTTAAAATTTTTCTTCTCTTTGAAAGTGCTGTTGACCTACGTATTTTGCTCTCTTAGTCAGCTCTTACGGTACCCATGAGATTGATAGAGGTGACACACCGCCAGCTAGTCGCATATAGCATAAAATATGTAGCATCGGATAGAGGTAGTGATCGTCTTTACTGAAACACATCGGTGAGTTATAATACTGCTCACTTACCGTCATAGTGGCTTGTTATTCGTTATTCATGAACACACGAATATTGGCGATACGAATCACAGACGTAAGAGCACAGTTGTGTCTTGGAGATAGAACGACCAAGTAGGTATGTGCAAATTATTTATTAAATTGCTATGACAAGGTCAACAGTTTGTTTTGTGATGAAAAATTGTTTTGTTTGTTGAAATAGTAATAAACAACGTTAATTTTAATTTATATGCAGTAGATACGTGTTACGTAATTTAATTGAATTGACTTTTTAAACGGTGTATTGTTTATCGTGAAAGGAATATTTCAAGTGTTAGTGTTTTTGTTAATAATATTCTTGATGGACGCTTAACTTACTGACGCATTTATGTAAGTAGGTATTACGCTAAATAAGCTATTATTTACTAATAAACAAAGACATTTAGTAGTACTAAAAACATATACTTGTCCAGAATCTATCTTGACATGTGACGTCAAAAACGGTAATTATAAAACACCCCCTCTCTTTTCCTCTTTTGCAATCACAAGACGATACATATTTCACAATACTAACATTATCCAAGGCTCTTATCAGTCTTTTATTGGATGCAGTTGGAGTCGGTACAATTTGCTTGTATTTTGATTAATATTTCTGTCACAAATGATTGATGTTTTAGCAACAATTTCACCAGAGATAAGATTGTATTTTTTTTAGAATAATATTTTGAGTTCTGATTTAAATCTCACATTAATCAAATGGGTATTCAGAAATGTAATTTCTTAGATATGTAACTATGAAGCTGTTGTCTTAAGGAGTAGGTTTAGAGGATCCGGAGAACAGAAGGATTTGTAAGTGAGGTAGTTGGACTCTGGTCCAATAACTCAGGTCACCTTAAATCTCGTGAACTAGTTAGAATTTTTCTGTCTTATGCTCGTTTCTCCAACAGTTTAATAATTTTAGGAACCACACAATAGGACTCAAGACCCTGAACATTACCCTGTCAATTTGACATTTCTTTACCCAGTCCCTTTTCAAGTTTAAGTTTCTCGATGAAAACATTACAGTAAGCGTAACAGATGCTCACATATTCAATAACATAACACAACACAAGGTTTTCGGGTCTTGTTTTATTTTTCTAACCTTTCTTTAACTCTTTACCACGATAATAAGTGACATTACAAACGTAATTACTTTTGTACGAAATATTACTTTCATAATTTTGCTTTTCTTTTCCTTTCTGATCTTATTAACAATAGCAGAGGCATGAGTCATGTGAATGTGATCTGCTAGGATTAAAATATGATATGTGATTTTTTTACTTCTGTTTTCTGGTCTACAAAGATTCGCAGGTCCAATTTTAAACGCAGACAAGAACTTCTTTCTAAACTATGTCTCTCAAAGGAAATAAATTTTTCCCATTTTGCAACATGTTTTATAGATCGGCTGTTATTGCTGTAATCGTGGCAATTACTGAGATTCTATTTCCGAATTATCCGTCTATCTGTTAGTGATTATTTCAAATCAATTAAATAATAACAATTAAGTTATCATATTTAAGCTCTTTCACGTGGTCCGCTTACGTGTGTATTATCACATATTACTACTTCGCTCATAGCCATGACCGCAGTTCGATAGTTGTAACAAGTTGGCTATTTAAACGTAGACAATTTAGTGAAAGCAATGAGTGATTCCAGCTATATTAAACTGACACCTCTCGCACCAGTAAGTAACAATTACTTTATCATTTTTGAGAGATTCTTTTCTATATCATATCTGTAATAAATTACGACCTGCATAAGAGTCGAGCAATTCGATACTCGAAAGAGCGTAACCGACCTTTCGAAGATTTGACATATTTGACAGTTGTAACGTGTGACGTCACCATCATCATCTTAATAGTCCACTGCTAGAGATAGTCCTCTTAGAAAGGAGGTTGTGAGGCTGGCATAAGGTCTGTTTTAAGTTTTCCTTCTCTTTGTAGTACTCTTCTTCTATGTTTTTTGGTCCCTTTGTCGATAGTTACTAAATCAACCTCATGAATAGTGAGAGTAACACTTTATCTGAATCCGTAACCATTGCATACGGACAGTAAATATAACATTAGTAGGGTTTAGTATCTTCAGGATTTATTCTATTGCCAAATACGATTAGTGACGTCACCACGGTCACCTGTAATCACGAGCGTCTTATATAATCAATCCATTATCGAAATTGAATTTTCTAGATACAATAATATAACGTTAATTAGCGGTAAACGATCTGTTGCGTGATTAATTATTTGTTATCGGTCCACACAGGGCGTGGCAGACGATTGTGACAAACAAACAAACAATACCTATTAATGAACTTGTTAATTTGACAATCTGAATCATGTGACTTCTTTGAGACATAAAGTAATTCTACAAATGTATTTGGTATATATTCATTTCTTAATTTAAACGCGGTACGAAACGAAGGCAGGGTAGTCGATCCGATGATCAAGCTTACAGATTGCCTAGATACTTTATATCCGACAATGAAGACTGAGATCGGTGATTTGGACTGTCCCTGTCTAAACTAAATCTATGTAATTCTCAAACATCACGAAATTGATATCGCGAATGTAGTAATGTGGACATTCAAGCGAGCGACACGTAAACAACAACGAGGCACTAAGATTTATATGTAAAAATAATCAGTTTTAATGTAGGTAGAGCTAAAAATATTTATATTGTACCGAATTTGGTTGATGTTAACGCAGTCACATTTAAATGTCTGGCCTGTCTGCAGTGTACAAAGTATTTTCAAAGAAAATAACTGTGTAGTGACGGATTAAGAATACGAAGTGTTACTCAACCCGTGGGTGTCTTAATACTAAGAACTCAGGGAGCAATCTATGCAGGACTGCAAAAAAAGAAAAACCTGCATCCTCAATCAACCCGTATGGCTAGCGAGGTATAGTAAATTATTCCTAGCAAAAAGTAAAAAGATTGTGCTCAGTAACGATGATGATTACAATGTAATTATCGTACCTACATATCTTTCACCATGAAAATAATTATTTTCAAGTCATTTTCTATCTGTAGAAACTAGCGCCAATGAAAAAAGCAAAGACTTGAAGAAAGCGCAACGAAATTCCTCGCCAGACGCCTGACGTATTGTACTTAACAAGTGTATTTTTATTGTTATATTATGTTTCAGACAATGTCTAAGCGCACGGCACTGAACGAAAACTACAAGGGTTTGGTGGAAGAACTCTCCATCCCGGCGGAACTGCACGAGAGAGATGGCAAGAAGTACGCCAGCTTCGGGTCCACCATTCCCATTCACACTTGCACGCCAGAAGAGGTTAGAGAGAATATTTACATACTTACCTATTCAAAGGTTATGGTAACAACAATTGTAGGGTATTTGAGTGATAATGGGCATCTGTATCTACTCGGTAGAGTGCTGTAGTCTATGCGCTTTAAGAAAATAGTGATGAACCAATCTAGACTGTACATTCTGAATACAATTAATTTTCTTTTAATATTTTTTTTTTAACATCGTTTGTTTTTTTTTTTATTTTAGAAAATGTTTTCAAAGAAAATTTGATATCACGAAACATAAATCGAGATTCAGGTTCTTTCCATTTTACCAAAAGAAGAGAAGGAGAAGCATTTTGAAATACGTATACAATAAATTAGAATAGTAAAAGGCAAAATTTTACCAAATTTAATAATTATGTTCAATTACCTACTATTTTTGGGAAATTACTAATGGGTCAATAATCATGCTTCATCATTACCAATGGGCCGCCTTAATCAGATCGGTGTTAAATAATTCTTTCAGGGCTTTTTACATGGTGAGAGAAGTTACTTGAGCTCTATACCCCTTTCTTTTTAATTATGGGAAGAGTAAAGTAATATCGTGCGGTGCAAAGTCGATGGGTATGAAGTGGTTCCACTATTTTCCGCGAGACTAGAAAAAGTCTTTACATTAATAATAATTGCGTGGCATTGTATTTCCAGGTCAAAGAGTTCGCGAACAAAACTCACCACTACTGCGACGTGTTCACAGAACAGATACTGGCGCCGCTCGGTGAACTGGTCTACGTAAGACTTGACGAGAATACAGCCGAGAAGGTCGGATCCCTTGTATTTTACCATTAGCATTTGTGTAAATTTGTAAAGGAATAGCTAGGAATGCCTCGGATTCTTTTATGTAGTTAAGTCTTTGTTAGGTACCTTTTCGTAGTCGATAGACAGTCATTGTCTAATGGGAGAGGTAGGTCTACCTACTCTACTCTATACCTCTGGGGTAGATTAGTTAATTTGCTTATTCGAGGAAAATCACTTGATCACCTGACTAAGATAAACAGGAACACAATAATGTAATGTCATAATCAATCATCATCCAGCGAGCCTAGTGCGAGATTTTTTTATTTCACTCAATCGTGACGGTGACCGCGTTTGGTTTTGCGATTGGTCTGCAGCAAACTCTTCACCAATCGCTACACCACACGTGTTCGCCGTTGAGAAACTCACACTGGGTGCACACTTTATTTCTGTTTGAGAAAACAATTTCATTTAAAATGAAATTAGAAGTGACATAAAGCTGTAACGAACTATTTATATAATAGAGCAAATTGGCACTAGATGAAAATGACAATGTGGTGTCAAATCATTGAATTAAATATGAGGTAGTTTTACTTTAATTGTGATACTAAATGTAAAATTTATTTTTTTTGATAAAAGAAGGAAGATTAGAAGGTTACGTATATAGTTTTTTAAAGTACCCACATACGTAAAAAAGGATGAAACAAAAGTATAATTCGCATAGAAATTCAGAAATGCATAGTCACAAACACAACTAAGGTAGATCAAGGTGGTTTTTTTTATTCGGGGCTGTCAAAGTGACACTACTCTGCCTGATGGGAAGCATAAACAGAATCAAAGAGTAGTGGTCACCATGACTACCTACTACGGCTGTCTAATTGAGGTGTTCCTGGCATCCATATAATCATAAAAATACAAACACACACACATAGACTGCCAAAGTCATTACCCTTTTCTTTGGCTTCTCCATAGTCGGTAAAAAATTGTTTAACTTACCAACAGTAGACCGGCACTTTTGCACTGACAAGACTTTTGTAATATTCCACAATATTTAATTTACTAAACCTGACTGGTTTCACGCGGTTATTTAATTTAACTTTGCAGCATAATGAATGCTTTTAAAAAAGCATTCATTATGCTGTTTTACGCTTTACAACTTGCAGATGTCCTTAAATTAATTTTGTAAAATTTTGAATAACGACGGTAAATACATCTGATAATGTCCCCGGGCAGGTGTTCATCAACCGCAACAAGCGCATCCTGTTGGTGTCCAGCGACGGCGAGCTGGCGCAGTGGCGCTGCGCCCCCACCTTCGAGTCGTCCAACTCGTACATCGCCGGCGCGCCCATCGTCAACAAGGACGGCGAGCTCGTCTCCGTCGTCACCGCCAAGAAGGGCAACCATTACGCCGTCTCTACTTTTGAGGTATGACAGGAACACTCGTAAGTTGTAACCTTACAGTTCAAAATAAATAGCACACGTGCAAAATCGTGTATAGCCGTGAGCTATGTTAATGATTAAAATTGCGTATCTCTTGGCAGGGCGAGGGCGGTTACTTTGCCACGTCTGAATCGTGGCGAATTCTGGAGTCTCCGGACGGCGCCAGCATCTACGGTGACAAAATATTCGAGACGCGCGACGAGCTGCGAGAGTACTTGCCGACCCTCCCCACGCCCATCGTTTCCCCGGATAGCCCACCCGTGCCCGTATTGCATCGCGGCAACAGCCCGCGCATCATTCTTCTCGCTCAGAACGGCTGCCAGATTTCCCACCAGTTCTTACACGGAGTCATCACGAAGGATGTGGAGTACTTGTAGATTTGTAGGATAGTGAGTGTTCAGATGTTGATAAAGTTTACAACCAGTGTTACTTTGAACTTTTGTAATCAAAAATTTGTATGTCTCGTTTCGTAAGGGTAATGTTTTACGAAATCGTTTAATTTATTTCACAACTGTCTCAACAGAAATTAATTCATTAGTTAAAAAAACGTTTTTAAGATCCATGTTTTTTGTTATTCCACCTTTATTCTTTTTATAATGCATAATCTACAATTGGTCTTTTATAGTCTATGAAATGTATTTTTAAAAGGAATAAGCCATTTTACCATAGCATATCTAATGTGCCGTAGTTAAATATTTTTGTAACCTTTGCCGAGTAGTGTGTTGAATTTGCTAGAATTGTTGTGTGCATAACTAGTTTGTATTAATATTTCATTGCTTTGTATTATATTTTTACGTAAAAATAAAGTTTTGTTAATAATATTGTATGCTTTTATTTACAACGTGTTTATTGTGGAATATAATCCATACTTGGTATTATATTCATTGTTGCTATTTATAAGACAGTATATGAGTGTAGTTTGTATTTGACTGACCTATTGGTGAAATAGTGATACTAAGCAAAGGGTGACGTAATATCACACTACTAAAATACAAGTAACATAATAATCAATAATAATTGACTATAATTCAATTGAATTGGTGTGTGTAGTAGAAATGTCTTATCGTAATAATAACTTGGCGGCCATTACGCGCTGGTCCGATATGTTTAGCGTATCGGTGTAAATATCATCGGAGGTAACCGCCGTATGAACAAACTCGACCTTGTCTCACTTATTCCTCCACTTAATCTGCGATGGCATGGTTATCCCATATTAAGAAAGTGTGAAGGACTTCGGATTGTATATTGACACATCTCATAGTTGGCGAAAACAAATTGCATCGCAAAGTTGTTTCGGCCACTTTATAGACTTCAGAACTTACTGGCGATGAAAACTAAGGTAATACTTTTCCAGATTCCAACATTGCCAATAATCGACTATGGTGACGTGTGCTACTTTCACCTAAATGCAGATCAGCTCAATAAGCTTGACCGTCTTCTCAATAAATGCATTCGATTTGTTCTAAATTTACGGAATACTAAAATATAGGATCACATATTTTAGTATTGCTCTCGTTTGAAGTGGCCTTATATTCACCAGCATGGGCATTAGGTATATTCTTTTGCCCACCTAACTACTCAATTTCAATATACCTATAGGTACAAATTATACTAGAAAACCTTAGGTCTTCTTACAAACTAGTTTTTTAGTGTCCCGCTTAACCTTCTCGATACAATCTGTCCTGTTATGGAACACGCTCCTTTTCCAGGTCATGGTAGTAAAAACTCGATAAAGTTTTTAATATTTATTCTGGAACCTTTAATAAATAGTATAGCTATAGGAAAGCCAAATATAGAGGCAAACTGTTTGAGATAGAGAAAAATGAGAATATTCAAATACAAGAATAAATTAATAGAAATACACAATATATTATTGTAAGAGAATAAAAAAATTAAGCAAAAATAATACTGTTAATAAAACTAATACATAAAAATATGTGCCAAATATGTGGGAGTTATATATTTGAAGAAATGAAACCTAGGGATGCCAGAGGTTTAACTGTAAAATAATTCTTAGAAATGCTTAAGACTCTTTTATGTTACTATGAATTTGCATTATTAAAATAGTTACTATTAGCTGGCTGGCTCAGTCCGTAGATAATGTTGTAAATCAGATAAAAGTTTTTCCTTTTACCTGACATTGACACAAAATTCTCAATTTAGGGGTGTCCTTTAAATTTATGGGATAAATAACTTTAAACTATAAGGAGTATTTTTAACTAACTATAAGTTGCTAAGACAAACCAGTAATGCCAATCATATCCTTTTGTTTACCTAGCAACATTTAATAACAACGATAATAATTCCTTGTTACTAAGAACGCAGAGTCTAATGAAGAAAGAAACAATTTCTATATGAAAGAGAATTGTTTAGTTTATAATTCAGTTATTTGGCAGTTTTATCTGAAAGGTTTTCCGGAAGTTTTGAAAATTAGGAGTTTTATAGGTTTTGTTGTACTCTTTGCCAAATTTCAACTTTACTACCTCGTATCTTTGCAAATATCCATGGTGGAAAGTAAGGGTTTATAGCAGCTTTTTGGCAACATCTCTTTATGGCGACATCTCTGTTTCAACTCAATCTACCGTAAAATATATATGAACAAATGTTTCGGGTATTTAGGAATAAATTATATCAAAATATCCGAAAAGATTTCTATACAGCTGCCTTTTTTACACCAAATTACTGTACTATTAGTTTAATTTAGTTTTTTATGTTGGTACATTATAAGTATACTTGTAGTTGTAGTTGTAATCTTTCTTTTTATTATATTATATTGTATTAATTGTATTCCGACTTCAAAGTATTTAGGGATATTACAGAATGACATTTTAAGTCTTACAAATGATTTGAATATTTTTAATTCTGTTTTAGGAATAAACTAACATTGCCACTTGTTTTTCAAAAGGACCTTTAAGTAATTCTGGTAAATTTTTTTCTTAAATAATTTAAACCCCTAGTTGTTCCTGTTGCTTTAGGGGTATTTTTTTTCAAATTGGTAACACTGCGGTCTGCGTTGATAGTGATTGTCAATAAAATATAAATCAATAAGTAGTAAGAAAATTAGATTTGTTTATTTGAAAAAGAGCAACAAATAAATAAACTTTAAATGGCGTACCTTTGTCCTTCAGGTATTTTTGTTATGTTATTATTAAATTATTTGTGCTATTAACTGTGCAAGTTTTGAATGAAACTCTTTATTCTACTGAAAAACGGTTTATTTTATTCGATCTTTCAAAAAAGATATTAGCAGACCAATAGTCGCGGTACCTTATACCGAATACCTTAATTAATATTTATTAACAGTACGTATGTTTTGATTTATTCGTAATGTCTGTAAAGAAGTGGATTTCATATCGTTAGAACCGAAAGGGGTAACAGATATTAGGCTGTTGTATATATTATTCTTATTATTTTTATATTTTCTATTGGCTATTTTTCTTTAACATTGTATTTAATGCGCACTAAATTTAAGTCTTACATCTGATAATGTTGCAGGCGCTTATCATCCGCAAAAAGCGCTGGTTCGTGGCCAGCGAGGGCAAGCTCGTCCAGTGCCGCTGCGCCTTCATCTTCAAGTCCTCCAACTTGTATACGGCAGGCACATTCATCGTCGTCTAGAACGACGAGCTCGTACTCATCGTCAAAGCCCAGAAAGGGATCCACCACGCCGTCCCCTCTTTTGAGGTATGTCAGAATATAAGTATATGACGAGCCATTGTAAGCTGGACATTTAAAAAGTTTTAAGTTCTTTACATATTAACATATTAGTATTTATGTTAACATGGTAAGCAAAAATCACAACTAGGATAATTTATTATTATATAAGAACTTGTATACACCTTAAACATGGAAGTTATATAAGCTATTATGATCTTGTGACATCAACTAACTAGTTATTGTACACCCAGTACAAAACAAAAGGTAGTAGAGCCACGCTGATTGCAGCACGAATGGGCGGGTTCGACCGGAGCAGTACTACCCTCCCACAGAAGACAAACCTAAAGCGCCAGCATCCGTGCTATCGTGTTTCGTTGGTGAGTGTGAGACCAGAGGCCCATTGATGCAGGGTTGACAGTTATCGTGATAACTATGTGAGGCTTACACTCACGGTGACTGTCATGCCTTTTGCGTCTTAAGCGTGGCGTGAAAAAGCATCTCACTAGGCCGCCATAGTATGGGTCACCACACTGCATTGTCTGCACTTGCAATAAGTATGGTGATCACAACTCTTTGGATGGTATTCATATTCATTCTTTGGGTTGGATTCATTTATTCATTTAGAAGCTGTACTTTAATTATGTACTTTCATATTATTTATATATTGTCTCACCCTGCCATCTAGGCAGTATTTAAAAGTGGATTTTTAAGGCTATTCACTATATTGGGTAACATATTTAGAAAAAAATAGTGCTTCCTTGAGTGCACGCCAGGGTTACCTGTGCAGCCCTGTTTTGGGACTTGTTCATCCATAAAACTTAAACTAATAAACACTGTATATTATTATTATGAATTTGTAATTGTAAGTATTTATTTAAATAAAAAAGTAGCAAAAATTTTCCTTCTTTAAACAAAAAATAAATAAATAATGAGTTTTTGAGGTCGTGCAATTCATTTGGCTGTTAATCACAAATTATATAACTTATTAGTTAAAATTATATTGTTGAATTTATTAAAAATTATTCTGAAAACACGACATCTTGATTCTGAAAGCTTTCTGTCCAGTGAGTCCACACCAAATTCAACACACTGTCAGCAGCTGTGGGGATATCGTGAGGAGTACACTAACGCTTTAGTGCGCTATTTTCGAAAAATATACCACAAAATTTGACAGTGGTCTACGGATACAGCTCGCGTGTGCCAGTAGTGTAGTATTTTGGCATGATTCAAATGAAAACATGTGTCCATCGGCAGGGAAAGGCGGCTTCTTCGACACGGCCGGGCCGAGGCGCGCGCTGGACTGTCCGCCGGCGCCAACATGTCCGCCCGCGCCCCCGCATCACCCTGTGACCACGTTACTCCCGCCCGTGCCCCTACATCAACCTGTGACCACATAACGCCCGCCTGATTTCCCATCACTTTTTCACGTCATCAAATCATCACGAGGGATGTGAAGTACTTGTTAAGTTTTAGGATAGTTTTTTTTTAATTTTTTGGGTAGTGTTATTTTGAATGTTACTTTAAACGACAATTAGTGTTTCGTAAGGCTAATATTTTATTCAACCGTTTATTTTTTTCACGACTGCCCAAAAAGAAGTTTAATATTTTTAGGATCCCTGTATTTTTTATACCGCCTTTACTTTATGGTAAAAAGTCTACTGTCAAAATCACATAATGTATGTATGGTATGAATATGGCGCCATTTTTTTTTTGCAATACGTATTGTGTTGATTTGGTTACTTTGTTTGCATAGTTGTGTGAATATTTGATGGTGTTGTATTATACTTTTACGTAAGAATAAAACTTTTTTTTTTGTAATATTGTATTATTTTATTTAAAACAGATTGTGGAACAATAAAATATAACAATTATATATATCCGTCCGTCCTGTCCGTGTGGTGACGGATTAAGAATACATAGTGTTACCACCCCTATTTATCCCGTGGCTGTCGTAAAAGGCGACTAAGGGACAAAGTATACAAGATAACATCATTACAAAGAGTAGGAAAATTTGAAACAAACCCTATTCCTACCCGTCTGGCCAGCGTGGTATAGTAGGCCAAAACCTCCTTGCTAAGGAGAGGCCCATGTCTAGCAGTGGACTGTAAAAGGCTGTTGATGATATATCCCTTCCGACCGTGTTCAGCCTCGGCGACTTGGCACTGTTACTGACAACTTCGGAGGTGTGCTCTCAGGTGACTGACATCCGATTTTTGCAGTGGACGTACATCCACATTCAGTACAAGTCAGTACCCTTCCAATTTAATTTTAGCGTATGGCCGCAGATGATCGGGCCTTGAGTTTATCCCGTTTCGTCGTCTTTCCAACTCTGAAAACTTTAGTGTGCACAGTACGTCTCGTCTCTCTCCTTTGCACTGCAATTTGTTTTGTAATTATTCATTTGTGATTGACGAGACTGTTCTTGTAATGGTTGGTAATGCTGGTTCAGGCAATGGTTGCAAGTTCTAATGCCTAATAATAGACAATTACAATAAATAATTCATTAGCATCCTGTTATAGTATTATCAGTACAGTAAAAACGCATTATCGAGGCCGTAGTCTACAAGAAATTAGCATAAAACAACTACCTCCAAAGACGCGATAACAGTAGCAAAAATGTTTGCCCTTTTTGCTAAATTTCTTTAACAAAACGCAGAATTATGACGTCTGTAAAGCACATTATACATTTCATTATATTTTTAATAATTGAAATGGACTCTGTTCCAAATAAATCAAGACGAGTTAATTACAAAAAGAAAGAAAATTTGAATGTTTTCGAAGATACTACCAATAGAATCGTAAGCACAGCTAGTTTCAACTCAGTTTCAAATTCAGAACGGGAATATAATGAAGAGATAGAAGAACAAAAATCAGCTGACTTTCATTCTTTACGCTAAAGTCCTCAGAAGAATGATGACGGACACTTTGTACTAAGGAGCAAAATGGGTACCTAGATATAATATTCGAAAAATTGATAAAAATAAAATGAATGGAAAATGATGATGTTATATCTGCCCAAAATGTGAACCAATTCGAAAATCGACTCGACAAGTTCGTGATGGAATCCAAAAAAGAAAATTGATTGGAACCTTTCAGGATGCAGGCTTTATCAGTTGTTGCAATTGCCTACTTGTCTATGTAATATAATATAATATATAATATAAAATCTAAGAAGGTAAAAAGAGAAGGTGAAAGCAAGGATGACGGGCCCATCGGCGGTATTTGGACTCCTAATGGGCAGACGCAGAAGCTGATGGGGACATTGCAAGCTTACACCGAAGACTATTTACCAAACACAGCTGACTGGTACCTTTATATAGTTGAATGGATGGATTAAGATATATCTATATATATGTTGAATGTTTGCTTATCTATACTAATATTATAAAGAGGAAAAATTTTTTGTTTGTTTGTACCCTAAAGGCTCTAAAACTACCGTGCCGATTTTGACCGTTCTTTCACTAATAGAAAGCTACATTATCAAGGAGTAACATAGGCTTTTATAATTTATTTAAAAAATAGAGATCCGTATTATAAATCGAAGTTTGTAAGCCAAGGTGTAAAAAAACTTCACAAATGAAACATAATACGACGTGCGCTACTAAAATAGATGATTATCTATACTAATATTATAAAGTGGCAAAATTTTTTGTTTGTTTGTACTCTAAAGGCTCGCCGGACGGGCAGCTAAATTTAATACAAAAAAATAGGGATCCGCGTGAAAATTTCGACGATGTAACCCGTCGTGTGCAGAAAGTACCAAAGGAATCCTTATATCGCGTATGCTGTGGAAATTATTGACGATAGAGCAAAGTGATGTACTACCAATCGTGATATCTATAATAATGTCCGCGATCCCATATGTCTAACTACTACAGTTATACCACAGTAACTCCGTTTTTGTCCACCCGTGCGAAGCCGGGACGGGCCGCTAGTTAAAAATATTTTGAATAATACAGTTGCGTACGCACCCTCGACTACTACGGTACTCCAATGCTGAAAACACTACCTACATTTGTTAGCAACGTAAGGTTATTTCTTGTATATTATAGGCAACAGCAAACATGTCAAATATTACAAGAAATTGTTGTAAAAATTAAAACACCAGAAGTTCTAAATTAATATTGCCCAAGACTGGAATCGGCGTTCCTTGGTGGAGACCTTCATTCAGCAGTGGACGGCGGTAGGTTGATTGATTGATTGATTTTGCTGGTAAAGTTAGATGTTCAGTCAGCAGCCTTTTTTTTTTAAAAAAGTCTTTTTTTGTAGTTTAAGAGCCTTTCAATGTGACTTCTCTGCCTGATAGAAAGCATAAATAGAATCCAAGAGTTGTGGTCACCATAATGCAGACAATGCAGTATGGTGACCACACTGGGACCTAGTGAGACGCTTTCTCACACTGTTTGGGGACGTAAAAGGCAAGACAGTTATCGTGGCAGTATAAACTCTTGCCAATTTCGAATCAGACATCCGTTTGTACAGGAACAAGTAAGATTTTTGGTAAAATTAACTTCATATGTAGGAATGTCACAAAACAACTTTAGAAGTCAAGCAGTGACCTAAAAAAAGCGGGGTTTGGCTGGTTACAGACACTACGGCCCTGAAAAGGTGATAAATAAAAAGTTTTTATGGCAACAATAACAATTTATATTAATATCAAAACACGTTCACAGATAACAAATACCTTACACAGTAAGAATTGTCATAAATTGAGCGTTATCAAAACACTACCATTTTATTAGTTTAAAACAATATTTTGCTTAATTATTGAATAAAATACACGAAACCATTCCTAACGAGTTTTTTTTAAAAGACTTTACAAACATACAAAGAACACCCAGACTCAGAACAACAATTTGTAGAACACACACAGTGTTGTCCCATGTGGGGTTTGAGCCCAGCGCAGTAGGAAACGGCGTGGCCAACGCTTAAACCACTATACCATATAATAATGACTCAAATAAGGCTATACAAATGAAACTCTTCTAAAATGAGATCTGATGGTCACCGGATCACCTCGTGGTAAGCGACTACCACTGCTCATCAATACAGGCAACTCAACATTGCCATATATCGACGTTGGATTTGCCCCCAGAGAACGGCAGGAGGGGATTTGGGCAGCGATAACCTCCTTACACATTTCCTTATGTCTTGAATTAGTTACCTACGGGCGGATGACGTCACATACCCTCAAGTGAACCGTCTCTCCGTGTGGTGATGGAATACAAAGTATCACCACTTCTATTCATCTCGTGGGTGTTGTAAAAAGCGACTAAGGGAGTAAAATACGCAGGAAAACGTCACTGCACAGAGAAACTTGGAACAACTCGACCACCTCATTTGACCAGCGTGGTATAGTAGCCCTATGCCTTTTTTTTAAAAGACAACATCCGCACTAGAAATAAATCTTGTGTCGCGGGGGACTTTACAAACATACATTAAACGGACACAAAGAACACCCAGACTCAAAACAACAATTTGTGAATCACACAAAGTGTAGTCCCATGTGGTGTTTGAACCCACAACACTCAGCGAAGCAGAGAGCAGCGTGGTGACCGCTTAACCCACTAGGCCAACCGTGCAGTCATTCTAATCAGTCTATAGAAAGACCTATGTCCAGCAGTGGACTGTAAAAGGCTGTTAACGATTCTGTTTGCTCCTTTCTTCCTTATACCATACAAAAAGTACCAGAACCCATTTGCAATTAAAATCTATTATTTACCTAATAATTAACAGTTGTCCAAAACCACATATAATAAACTAAATACAACTTACTAACAGACTAATATAGTTACGATGAACCAGGTTCGAAACCTTTACAGTACACACGGCAAACAGAATACGTGGTCAGTATATTACTAATATATTTTTTTTTTATATTATACCTACTAAAGTAAGTCTGTTCTGCCTGATGGAAAGCATGAATAGTAACCAAGAGCGGTGGTCGCCGTACTCACTGCGAATGCCGACAGTGCTATTGCACTGTCGCTATTGCACAGTGCTATTGCACTGTCGGCATTCGCAGTGCACGCTATGGCGGCCTAATGAAATGCTTTTTCACGCCCCGCTTAAAGGACCCGAGATCATAGTGGGAGGGAAACACGTGCGCCGGTAATGAATGCCAGGCCTTAACCGATCTGCACAGGAAGGAAGAGCCGAACCGTTTAGTTCGGGAGCGTATGTCTACCATTCTGAAACGGTGACCTCCAAGGCCAGCACGAGTTGTCCTGTAGAGGAACGGAGAGGATGGGATCAGTTGGAAGAGCTCATCAGAACACTCTCCATGATAAAAACGATAGAGGGCTGCCACAGAGGCGACATCTCTTCGCAACTGCAGAGACTCAAGGGAAATAATCATATATTTATAAATTATTAATAGGCTAGATGACACCTTAGTCAAATTAGTTACTTTTTATCATCTGTCAAAACGACAATTTTGTATGAAAAATGTACTAAATACCAAATTGTGACGTCACTGTTTTAGACTACTCAATTGAACAATATATTTCACTGTATATTTGATTGAAATTCGTAATAATAATAAAAAGCTATGTTAATTGTATTTTTCGAGGTGTTTCGCGATATTAGTTTTAATGAAGTGGACATTGGTATTTATTTACGATACAGTCATCTACCCAATTCTCCAGTGGAATTAGTTAATTAAAATAACAGGTACTTTGTTCTACTGACCAGTCTACTGCGAGTTTATTTCACAAGTCAAGTAACAAGGCGGGCCAATTACAATACTGCAACAGGCCATTTGCCGATTATTTATTTATTTATTTACATTTTATGGACTTTGTACTTCGGCGGACTTAATGCCCAAGGCATTCCCTTTCAGTCAACCTTAGGGTGGTGTAGACTGTAGACATATTGTAAGGGAGGTGCACAGAGGTTATCTTGACAGTGAAAATATACCATGAGATACATGAACACATACAATACATACGTCATAAATACACATATATACATAAATATACATATACATTTAGATTAGATTTTTAGATCTAGGCGGTCGTTTCATTCCCAAGTTTGCGGTTCTTTAAATAACAAATTACCTCCACCTGAAGTTTTTGAACCACCATTTTGTATTACTATAGTAATATTTGACATAATTTTGATTTAATTAAATATACTTATGTATAGAAGTCTCACTTTTTGATTACATTTATATAAATAGCTACTCTAATACCAATACAATTTAGCACAAATTGGAATGAATTAAAAAAAGTCATATCGTATTTAGAGATGTGGGGACGGATCAAGAATACAAAGAGTCACCACTCCTATTAATCCCGTGTCGTGTCGTAAGAGTCGACTGAAGAAGCAAATTCTTCAAAGAGAAGTACAACTTGACACATGCCCCTATCTGGCCAGCGTGGTACAGTAGGCCAAAACATCCTTTCTAAGAAGAGGTGTATCCAGCAGGGAACTATTAAAGGTTGATGATGATATTGAACATTGTGACCTTGACCTTGAGCTATGCCGCTCCTCAGTCGCCGGCTGGTTCAGTCGAGGTAGAGCCGCACGAGCGCGTCCTCTCGCACCGGGCAGCGCGTCACGGGACACGTGCCGCTCGCTCGCACGTGCCGAGAGATGCACGTGTAGCAAAATATGTAACTGTAGAGTTAAAAAAAATGCAGAATAAGAATTCTAAACATAAAGTATTAAATACTAAAAATATTTATAATCTCAACTTCACAATTTACAACTTTTCCACTAATCATATAACAATACCAGACAAACATAGGTTGCCAGGTTTGTGACATCGTTTGCCGTGTGTACTTGACATATACTTTATTTATTTAATTCATAGCCGCATAGCGCATTCGTTTATGTAACGAAATGCTACGCTAAGTCAAACATTTGTGTGCATGAACATTTGATGCTTAGTTTGGTCTCAGTATTTCTATATATAACATATACATCATCATCATCATCATCATCTCAACCAAAACACGCCCACTGCTGGACATAGGCCTCCCCCAAGGTTCTCCACAACAGCCGGTCCCGTGCCGCCCGCATCAAGCAGCTGCCCGCGACCTTCACCAGGTCGTCGGACCACTTTGTGGGGAACCACCGCTGCGTTTCCCAGTACGCGGTCTCACCACTCCACGGCCATCGTTTCTACGTGTAAAGTGCCCCGCCCACTGCCACTTTACTGGCAATATCGGTGACCTTGGTTCGTCTGCGGATCTCCTCATTCCTGATTCGATCGCAAAGAAACTCCGAGCGTTACCCTCTCCATTGCTCTTCGAGTGACTGAGCCATGTACAATGTACATAGTTACAAAATAAAGGATTAATATATTTACATCAGTTGTCTGATACCCTTAGAACAAGGTCTACTGAATATAAGACTACATGATGAGTGAGGTAGAATATTGATGGTAGTTTGGTAGAATAAATTAAAAGTACGTGCATACATACCCAGAGACAGGTAACACTGTAGGTATTTTCCAGGACTGCAAACACAGCGGGCATTTGTTCCGCCAACGGACAGCACGCTCGTCGCGCTGTGACGTAAACAAATATATTGAATAGTGCATCTCCTGCAAAGTCTACCTCCAGCTAGTCGGAACGGTCATCCGAACTAGTTATATAGTCACGCACAAATGACTCCTAGTAGGGATAGGGCTGGTGTATCCAAATCTCAACAGCCATCTGCACATAGGTGGTCTTCTGGTGATGGTTGTTCAGGATTCCGATTGAGACAAGGGATCGGAAAGCTCAGGAGACAACAAAACAGTCCTATTTAAGGAGCGCTTTGATTTTCCTAATGCGAGGTTAGGCCTAGAAAAGCTGGCTCAAACATAGTCTGTCACTCCTTTAAAGGCAGGTGATAAACTGCGACCAACTGCTTACCACTTTAACGTGGTCCAAAACAGAAACAAATATCTTCTGTAGAAAATCGAATGGAAGGGAACGTTTGAATTTTACTTGAGAATGACTCTAATTTAGATCCAGAAAGAAAGACAGCATTTATCTCGAGAGAACTGGCTGAACATTGATGTTACAGCAATAAGTGAAGCTCATTTCAGCGACTCTGCAGAGCTATGCAAACGGCTTGGTGGCTACATCTACTACTGGAACGGAAAACCATGCTCTGAAATTGTAGTCAGCGGAGTATCTTTTTCTGTTCGAAACCAACTGGACAATGAATTGAAATGTTAACGATAAAATAATTACACTACGATTTTAACTGTCGTCTGGACAGGACATCCATCTAATTAGTGTGTATGCCTCCACATCTTCCAACAAGAAGAAAACTTGCAGCGCACAAATGATGGGTGATTTTAACGCACGAGTTGAGAAAGATTATGGTGCCTCAGTAAGCCAAGATTGGATTTATGATTCCGACTTGGATATATAAAAAACTCGTTGAGGGACAGACGCAGTCTTTCAGCACCAAATTTCTCCGAAACGAGAAAAGCTAATCATGATCTAAGGGTAAAAGTGTGGACGCTTAAGGACAAATGATTGACGGAGAAAACAAAGGTAATTCAGCATCACGCTGACACTAATCACTCCGGTAGATTTTTTAAGGCCTTCAAAGCATTTTAGCCCCAAAAACCAGGAGGAAGAGTGCAATATACAACAACGACATAACCAGTCTGGTAACAGAGTAAAAAGATACATTAGCCTGATGGGCGGAACATTATAACGATGTTCTAAATCACAACGCACAAATTGAGGACCTGTTGTACATCGAATCACTCGAAAGTTTACCAATCACTAAAGACCTAGCAGAACCAAAAACGTTTGCTGATTTTGTTGCGGTTCAAGGAAAGG